>LR738712.1:55236320-55292340 GCA_902687465.1 Secale cereale
GAGGCTGGACGCGGCACGGGCATGGAGCTAGCGACGCATTTAAGGCGAGCGACGATGAGGCGGAGGCACAGGGCGGTGTAGACGAGCACGAGGGAGCTCCTGGACAACGTTTGAGGTCGAGACAAGGAGGGAGGGGATGAGCACAGTGGCCGGATCTATCCAGAGCTTGCAATCTGCATGACGCTAGCGTGATCACCACGCGCACTGGCGCGAGAGGCGCACTTTGGCGTGGCCGACCATGTCCACTAGATTGAGTGAGCTACAGAGGGGGCCGTGAAGCTAAGAAACGGACACACGGAGGCCAGATGAGTCCATAGCTAGCAAGAAATCAAATGATCATCAATGTGTTTGTAAGTTGCTGAGGCTCACATGTATGGAGTTGGACTCGGATCTTTGGCACATCGTGATCAATTACTAAGATGATTCCGTCAACCAAAAATCAGCCTAATAGGAGGAGTTTAGATTAGGGTTGCTGTAGAAAGTGCCATAATGGCTAAATGAGGGAAATATGAAGTTGCACTCACATACATGATTTTCATGAGCTGAAACTTGGAGGAGGTGGGTTATTTGATCATATGAAGTTGTTGTAGGAATTTCATGCCATTTGGAAATACCAAAGTGGCACTTGCTTCACAAAGCTTCATTCTGACCAGAATCTAGGAAAAAATCCTGAGGGCAAATGGCCAAATGGATTAAGCCAAAACTTGGTGGAGGAGTTGATATAGACAAGAGAATGTCATGGAAAAGTTTCAGCTTAAATGAAGCAATATAAAATAGGGTTGCTTCACAAAGTGAAAATCTGACCAGAAAACAAGATTTGGATCTAGGCTCACTTGGTTGATTTACATGAGCTAAAATTTGGTGGAGAGCTATGATTTAATCATAGGAAGGATGTAACAAAGTTTCAACTCATTTGTACATGCTTGGAATATATTTCCTTCACAAAGTTCCTTTCCGGACAGAAACTTTGTAAAATTGCTGAAAAATATTTACTAGGCAAATGAAGTTGAAATTTGGCACATGGCAATGATATGGACAGTAAAAGATTCCCAAAAAATTTGGAGTCAATTGGGCAAAGATAAATAGCACTTGCTTCACAAAGTGCCATTTAGGACATAATAGGAAAATGATTATTGGAGGATTATTTTTGAACATGGCAAATAAATGTTTTGCCGTATTTGAGGAAGATATGTGTCGGGGGAAACTGTCCGCCACGAACACCTATGGGACCGGAGCCCCTTGTCTGTGCGGTACGAGGGCGGAGGGAGCACAAAGAGCAGATCGAGGCAGACGCGCGGGCAGTTTTTACCCAGGTTCGGGCCGCACGGATGCGTAAAACCCTACTCCTGCTTGGTTGTGTATTGAGTTGAGCGCTCGGGAGCTTGAAGAAGCAGCTACACCGTGCGTGAGAGTAATCTAGGTTTCGAACCCCCCCACGTTGTGCATGGGCCTCCTTTTATAGTGCAAAGGGGTCACCGACAGGTGTCAACGTAGGAGTAAGGGGTAAAAATGTAAAAGAGGTGGTAGTTGTAACAGTGCGGGAATAGTGGAGCTACAGTACAGAACAGTGGTCTATACCTACTTTAACAGTGGGGGACAAGGGCATTTAATGCCCGTCACCGTCGACCCCAAAAGCTCCCGCCTTAGCATCTCCGTCCGCCACGGCGACGGATTTATCACCGTGGTGTGCCACCGTGTACCCCAGGCTGCACGGCCATCCGCCACGCGTCCCTGGTTAGACCCCAGGGCGACGCGTGGGCCGATGAGCTGGAGCGCGGGCACACAGCGTGGTCTTCCCGGCAAGCACCTTGCCGGGGCCTTGATCTTGCCGGGGCCTTGATCTTGCCGGGCCCGGGAACTTGCCGCTCCCCGGGCCCCTTGCCGGGGCGCGCGTAGCGCCGAGGTAATACCTTCTAATCTTCCTGGCAAGCTCCTCTTGCCAGGGTCTTGTGTTAGTGGAACAGTCTTGAGCCTGGTACGGCCTTCCCGGCAAGCTCCTCTTGCCGGGGTCTCGATCTTCTGTCTTGTATACTTTGTTTTTGAATGGTTTAATAAGAGGCAGGAAGGTCTCCGGCGAGCACGCAGTAAACCTTGCCGCGGGAGGCTGCAACTGCCCGTGCACAAGTTGGGGTACTGAGGTACCCCTACCTTAGTACACCGACAGGAGCCCCCGGGCCTGGGCCACACATGGTGCCGAGCGCTGTTGGGCCAGGCCCAAAACAGTGCACGGGCACCCGCGGCCCGCGGCGCGCCGAATCCACTTCCATATCCGCCGCACCCCACGGTAACGGCACGCGTCGATTGCGGCGCCGTGGGATGGGACGTGCCCACGATCTCTTAATGGAAAGGGGGAAACGCCCCCCACTCCCCCATAAAAGCAGAGGCAGCGGGCGCGGTTCCCCTCCCTGTGCTCTCATTACGTCGTCTTCCTCCTGCAAAAGATTCCTCCTTGCGCTCCGCCTCCACAGCTCCGCCGCCGCCTAGCTCTCCGTCCCCTTCCTTCCGCCGCATCCGCCATGGCCCCAAAGAGCGACAAGGGGAAAGCGGAGAAGTCCAAGAAGGAGAAATCCGAGCAAGCAGCCAAGCTCATCGCTTACCGGAAGCGGAACGTCGTCTTCTCGCCGAAGCTCGGTGTGGAAGAACTCTGGAACAAGTACTACTTGTTCTGGTCCAAGCGCACCGATGCGCATCCCCGCACCCGAGCATACCCGGCCGCCGCCAAGGACCACTATCCCAGCGGGTATTACTTCTTTGCTCCCTTTTTCCACTGTGGTCTCTGCCCTCCATTTTCGAACTTCTTCTGTGATATCATGAATACGTATGGCTTCCATCTGCTTGATTTCACCCCCAACGCCATCCTCACCATGGCCGTTTTCGCACATATGTGCGAAAACTTCATAGGAGTCCACCCCAACGTAGCCCTCTTTAGACACTTTTTCACCCCTAGAGCCGAGGCAGATGCCCCCCTCTCCGGATGTATTTCTTGGGTCTTCCGTCTCGGGAAGAAGGGGTCGTACTTGCCGGGGGAGCTCCGCGGCAAGTGGGAGGAATGGCGAGCTGAGTGGTGCTGGATTGTAGAGGACCAGCCACAAGCCTTTACTGCGCCGCGCACTACGCCTATCGCGCGCGGCAGAGATTGGAGCGAACTAGACTCCGACGACGTCAAGCTTGACATCGCTCTTGTCCGGATCCTCCGTCTTCGGCTGGCCCGGCTGTCAGTTGCCGAGGTGGGCGCAGATTTCCTCCGCCGGCGCATCGCCCCCCTCCAGGACCGGAAGAGGCCGGCTTGGTTGTACGGCGGCCCGGCAGACATCATGCGGCTGCGCCCTGGACTTAATTTTAACTTCACCACTCTGGAGCTGCGCGGGATGGTACGAGAGCTCTTCAAGTACGACCCGGCGCACCCCGAGTGGTTCCGGACTCCCCGGGAAGTGGTGCCGCTCTGCAACAACGCCGCGAGGGACCGAATCCTGGCCATGATGCCGATGTGCGACTCGCATGGCCTGGACCGCTCGTGGATCCCCCCGAAGCCAATCGACGTCCTCACTTTCTACGACAACCTCGTCGAGGTGGCGAGCAACAAGGAGGACCTCAAGCTGCATACGCGGGACACCACCGAGCAGGAAATCGCCTACATAGATTCTCGGGCTGAGGAGGCCGCCGCAGCCGCGGCGGCAGGAGTCTTCGGATTCTCGCCGGAGGAGGCGGAGGCCGAGGAGGCGTCCACCCAGGCGGAAGAGGCGGAGATCCGTCGGTTGCTGAACCTCCCACCCGACGCGCTCGCCGGGGTCCCCTCGTTGAGGCACTCCGGGATCCATGGGATCGCGACGGAGGCCGCGGCAAAGGAGGGAACCGCCGGAGGAAGCAGAGGCGCCGCGAGGGGCGGAGGCGCCAAGGGGAAGAGGGCCGCATCGCTGGATGCTGGGCCCAGCGAGCCGGCCGAGGCAGAGGAGGAGGAGGAGGAGGAGGCCGAAGACTCCGGCGGATCGACAGAGTTGTACGCCGACGACCTCTCCTCGTCGGAGAGCTCCCCGCCCCCGGCAAGCCCGAAGGAGTCCCCGGCAAAGCGTCTCCGCAAGGCGGCGACGGGGGAAAGGGCACAGGCGCCCCGGCAACAGCCACCTCGGCGGGCGGCTCCCCGGGGGAGTCAAGCCGCGCCAAGGCCGTCCGGCGCACCAGCCGCAGCAGAGGCGGGCCGGGCGCGGACCACGACGGAGGCGCCCCGCAGGCCGGCAGCGAGCCGGCAGGGGTCTTCCCGGAGCGGAGCAACGGCTCCGCCCGCCCCCCGGGCGCCGGCAGCCACAGGGGCTGGGTCTTCGCAGCCCCCAGCCCCGGCGAGCACCAAGCGCGCGAGGGAGTCTTCGCCTCCCGCTCCTCGCGTCGACGCGCCCACGGTGGAGTACGACTTCTCCGCCCTGAGCGAGGACGACGAGGAGGACCAGGAGTAAGGATCCGAGATTCTTCATCTTCTTAATTTTCATCTTGAGCTTCTGCTAATGCTAACTCTGTCTTCTGTTCTGGTTTCAGGACCCTGGCCCATCGCGCCGCGAAGAAGGCCAAGGCGCCCGAGGCTGAGGTCGCGGAGGACTCGGCAGCGGCGGCAGCGGAGGGCGCGCCGGAGCCGAGCCTGCCGGACTCTGGCACTGCTCCGATGAGCAGCCCCCAGCGCAGCCCGCAGCGCAGCCCCCAGCGTAAGTCTGGGGTTCTTTCTTTTTGCTTGTCGGGGTACGTCTGAGGCTTTTGACTTTATCTTCATATTTTGACATCCCTCGTCTTGTTTCGTGCAGAGGAGGAGCCGCAGCGGGAAGAGCGCCCGGAGACCACCGCCGAGGAGCTGCAGGCACCGCCATCCCCGCCAAGGCAGGACTCTCCGGCAAGGGAGAGTGCTCCGTCAAGGGCGGGTACTCCGCCAAGGCAGAGTACCCCGCCAAGGACGAGCAGCCCGGCGAGGGCGGCCACCCCGCCGAGGCCGAATTCCCCGGCGAGGGCGACTACCCCGACGAGGCCGAGCTCCCCGGCGAGGGAGCCCGCCGCTGAGGACGTCCGCCAAGGTAACCTTTATAACTTGTCTTCTTGGCTTGTCTTTTTTTGGATATTTGCTTGAGTCTTGAATTTCTTTGTCTTCTTCTCCTTCCTAGATCTTCCTCCTCCTGTGCCTATGGAGACGGAGGTAATTATCCTCGAGGAGGAGGACGCGCAAGGCGGCGGCGGCGACGCACCAGTCGTCGAAGAGGTGGGCGAGGCCGCCGAGCCGGCCGCGCAAGAGACTGCTCCGGCTGCGGACGCAGCGGCCGGGGAGGGGGACGGTGGCCGCACCGCCGACCCGGAGGTGGCGGGAGCATCGGATGCTGCGCCGGCCACCGGTCCCTCCGCCGGCGAGGAGCAAAGGTTTTATCTCGAGGCCCCCAATGGCGTCTTCATCCAGATGCCGTGGGGGTCTTCGTCGCGAGCTCCTGCGGAGGGCGAGGCGTTCGACGGAGAGGTCCTCGCCTCCGCAGGCCTGAAGATAGTCCAGGCGCCCGGTGGAGGTGAGGGGCCCGAGGAGGAGCGATTGCTTCATCAACTCCTGGCCCTTTACCGGGCCAGGCAAGCAAAGCTCGCTTCCCGGGAGGCTCTCGCCGCCAAGGCTGCGGCAGAGATGGAGAAGCGCGCGGCGGAGCTCAGCGCCGCCAACCAGGCTGCCCTCCGGCAGGTGGCAGAGGAGCGAGAGCGTCTCGCCGGCGAGTACCAAGAGTGGGTACTTGAGAGGGCCGAAGCCGACGAACAGCAGCGCCTCGCCGGGGTAGAGATGTCCCGGCGAGAGGGAGAGCTCGCGCAGCGGAAGGTGGATCTGGATTCTCATGAAGAAGACCTTGCCGCTCGCGAGGCTGCCCTTGGCGGGGAGCTGAAAGAGGCGAAGGCCGCCGCGGCTGCCGCGGAGGACGCCAAGAAAGAGCTCGCCGCCAAGGTTGAACAACTGGAGAAGGCGATGAAGGTGAGCGCCGAGAAGGTTGCCGCGCTCATCCTGGAGCGCGAGAAGGATGCTCACACCAACTCAGAGCTCCAGGTGAGTTTGTCTCAGAGGGGTGATGAGCTGAAGGCCGCCAAGGATTCCATTGAAGACTTGGAGCTGAAGGTCACCACCCTGAAGGAATCGCTTGATGCTGCCCGGGCCCAGGAGACCAAGCTGAAGGATGAGCTCCTCAAGGAGCGAACCTTGATGGAGAACGTCAACAAGGCCTCCGAGCTCTTCCGGCAGACTATCGAGGTGTGGACCGAAGAGCTGGTTTCTTCTGCGTCCAACATTGACCAGGAGTTGCTTGCTTTGAAGGTCGAACATCTTATCTACTCGCCGGATCCAGATCTCCCGCACAGCGCCAAGCTCAGCCTCTTCTTCAGAGGCGTCGCTCCGGCCCTTGCAGGTCTCCGGAACCGCATCCCCGCGCAGCTGGCCGAGGAGTCGCGCCGTCTCTGCGCGGGAACTCTGGAGCGGGTCTTGACGAAGATCGTGTACCGCAACCCGGGGATCAACCTCAGGAACGTTCTTTGCAGCTTGCCGGCAGATGCAGACACGGAGGCCCTGAAGGAGCAGGTCGGCCATATCATCGCCAAGGTGGCAAAGCTTGGCAGGAAGGAGGGCGACCGCGTAGACTAGGGCCCCATTTATCTTTATCTTTTTGTTGCTGCACGTTATGTTACGAACCCATTAGTCCATTGCGACAAGTTATCCTTGTAAGATATTTGCTTTACTTCAATCAATCAGTGCAATGTTATCTTCCTTGTTCCAATCTTTGACTTTGTATGTTCTTCACCCTACGCTCCCGGGGAGCTTGCCGGAAAGGGGCCCTTGCCGCGAGCGCTGAGTGCTGGACTCTGAGCGGCCTGCTGGCCAAGGTCCTCGCCGGCAAGCAACCTTGCCGCAGCAGGTCGCAACGCGCTTAGCTTGCTGAGTGTACTCGGAAACGAGGCAAGGGCGCGACACTTGTCGCAGCTCACTTAAATCGTTGAGTGGACTCGAAAACAAGATAAGGGTGCGGCAAGCTACGGGTAGGTTCCTCCGCGCACAGGTTTTCCATACAAAGTGTGATCGTTCAAGGAAGACAACCAAAATTTAAAATTTGAACTGGTCAAATTCTAACAACTTATCTTTCATATGCTGCTTGCTCATGTTGTTTGCTTTCCGGTAAGGCTCTTCTTACTTGAACGGCACTTAGTTCCTCCTCCATCTCCTTCCCCCCCGGCAAATTTGTGCGCGAGGAACGTTCCTTTTGCTTAAGAGAAAAAAAAGGAAAAGGGGAGGGAAACAAGCATATTGCCTTTCGGCGTAATAGTGCTTACCGAATGTTTAAGTGCTGCATCAAATGCCAAATAAAACATGCAAATAGCAAAGAGAAGCATGCGAAAGGCAATCGATGCGAAAACACGAAATCTTTACTGATGCACGGGGTCTGCGCCCGGCTTTGTACAAAGGGTTACATGCAACAGCGGCAAGGCTTGTACAAAAGTTGGTTGCCGGAACGGATCACGGCAACCGCGCCTTAGAGGTGAAACTTGCGAAGATGCTCTATGTTCCAGGAGTTGCTCACCGGTAAGCCTTCTTCGGTCTCGAGGCGGACAGCGCCGGGCCTCGTAACTTGTCTCACCCGATAAGGGCCTTCCCACTTCGGCGTCAACTTGTTGGAATTCTTGGCGGACTGAACACGCCGAAGAACAAGGTCGCCTTCCTCGAGACTCCTGGCCTTGACTTTGCGGCTATGGTAGCGGCGCAAAGCTTGCTGGTATCGAGCAGCTCGTACAGCAGCCTGGAGACGTCCCTCCTCAAGGAGCAATGCGTCATCTTGCCGCAGTTGCTCTTGCTCGAGCTCATCATAAGCGAGCACTCGAGGAGATTCGTATACGAGTTCCGTGGGGAGAACTGCTTCTGCTCCATAGACTAGAGCAAAAGGTGTCTGTCCGGTGGCTCGATTTGGTGTCGTTCTGATTGACCAAAGAGCCGCCGGGAGCTCCTCTATCCAATTCCTTCCGCACTTGCGCAGCCTGTCAAAGGTCCTTGTCTTGAGTCCGCGCAGCACTTCAGCATTTGCCCTCTCCGCTTGGCCGTTGCTCCTCGGGTGAGCAACAGAAGCGAAACAGACCTTGGCGCCAAGGTCTTGGACGTACTGCATGAAGGTGCGACTAGTGAATTGCGTACCGTTGTCGGTGATGATCCTGTTAGGGATCCCGAAACGGCAAACAATCGACCTGAAGAACCTGACCGCTGACTGTGCTGTCACCTTTCTCACTGGCTCCACTTCTGGCCACTTTGTGAACTTGTCGATTGCAACGTACAAGTACTCAAAGCCCCCGACAGTGCGAGGGAAAGGGCCGAGGATATCGAGCCCCCAGACCGAGAAGGGCCAGGACAAAGGGATTGTTTGGAGAGCTTGAGCTGGCTGATGAACTTGCTTTGCATGGAACTGGCACGCTTCACACTTGGTTACTAGTGCAGTTGCATCTTGGAGGGCTTCTTGCCAAAAGAACCCTTGCCGGAAAGCTTTCCCGGCAAGTGCCCTTGCGCCAATGTGGTGGCCGCATATGCCTCCGTGTATTTCTGCCAACAGCTTCTGTCCATCTTCCCTGGAGATGCACTTCAACCTGACACCATTGAGTCTTCTTCTGTACAGCTCGTTATCCACAAACTGATACATACTTGACTGCCTGGTTATCTTCTCTATCTCTTGTGGGTCGTCGGGAAGTTCTCCAGTTTGTAGAAAACGGACGATCTGCTGTGCCCATGCCGGAGCTCGGGGCTCGACGGCAAGGACTAAAGGCTCGAGGGCTGCTGCGGGAACCTCAGCTTCTACGGCAAAGACCTCTGGTCCTGTCGGAGCTGTCGGTCCCCCGGCAAGCTCACCGGGGCGAGGCTTGTCGGGAACACTTGCTTCAACTGCACAAGCCCGAGGGCTCGCAGGAGCAAACTGTTCCTCAGCGTTATCGTTGATCTTGGGAACTTTGGCGGCGGGTTCAGGAAGATCCGCCGGCAAGTAGTCGCCGGAGACCAACTTTCTCTTCTTGGACTGCCCAATTGATGGTGTAACTGATGGCTGAGTCAGCTTGAGCAAAAAGGTCCCTGGTTCCACAGGTAACTTCATCGCGGCGCACTTTGACAGGCCGTCTGCAATCTCATTTTGAGCTCTTGGGACGTGCTCCATCTGCAGACCTTCAAAGTGCTCTTCAAGCTTCCTCACTTCATCGACATATGCTTCCATCAAAGGACTCTGGTAGCTCTTGTTAACTTGTCGGACCACCAACTGAGAATCTCCCCGTACAATCAGCTTCCTGATCCCAAGTTCGGCCGCAATCCTGAGGCCGGCAAGCAAGCCTTCATATTCTGCAGTGTTGTTTGTCGCTTGGTCCCTGGGGAAGTGCATCTGGATAACATATTTGAGGTGCTCTCCGGTGGGCGCGATGAGTACCACGCCGGCACCGGCGCCTTGCAGCGAGAAGGCACCGTCAAAATACATTATCCATTCACTTGTCGCTTCTTGCACGGGTACGCTCGTTTCTTGAACTTCTTCTTCTGGCGTTGGGGTCCACTCAGCAATGAATTCTGCCAAAGCTCGGCTCTGTATGGTTGAAGTACTTTCAAACTTGAGTCCGAAGCTTGACAGTTCCAGTGCCCACTCGACGATCCTGCCTGTTGCCTCTGGATTGTGCAATATCCTCTTCAACGGAAAGCGAGTGACCACCGTTATCTCATGGGCTTGGAAGTAGTGGCGCAGCTTTCTTGAAGCCATGAGGAGGCCGAAAAGCAATTTTTGCACACCAGAGTACCTTGATCTAGCTCCCTGGAGAAGGGAACTTACAAAATACACTGGGCGCTGCACCATCTTCTTCCGCACCTCTCCTTGTTCCTGCGCAGAGTCTTCCTTGTCGGGGCCAGAGCTTGTCGGGACAGCCCCCTGCTTGTCGCTAGATTCGCCTGCCGGTGATGCTGACTCCTCGTCGGACTCCCTTTCCGCTACTAACGCAGCACTAACCACCTGGTTGGTTGCCGCTAAGTATAGCAACAACTTTTCCTGTGGTTTAGGTGCGACAAGTATAGGAGTGGAGGACAGGTACCGTTTCAAATCCTGCAACGCCGCCTCCGCTTCCGGAGTCCACTTCATGGGACCTGCCTTTTTCAAGATTTTGAAGAAAGGTAGGGCGCGTTCCGCGGATTTTGAAATGAACCTACTGAGGGCAGCAACGCAACCCGCAAGCCTTCTGACATCCTTGACGCGCTTCGGGGCTTCTATCTGCTCGATGGCTTTGATCTTGTCGGGATTGGCTTCAATCCCCCTTTGTGATACAAAGAACCCGAGAAGCTTGCCGGAGGGAACTCCAAAGACGCACTTCTCGGGGTTCAGCTTGAGCTGTATCCTGCGCAGGTTCTGAAACGTTTCTTCCAAGTCTTGAATCAGTGTTTCTTTGCTCTTGCTCTTCACCACGATGTCATCCATGTAGGCTTCTACATTCCTGTGGATCTGTGGCTCAAAAGCAGTGTACACTACCCTTGCAAAAGTTGAGCCTGCATTCTTCAGTCCAAATGGCATGCGGATAAAGCAGTAAGTGCCACATGGAGTGATAAATGCAGTCTTCTCTTCATCTTCCTTGGCCATGAAAATCTGGTGATAGCCTGAGTATGCATCAAGAAAACAGAGTAGCTCACATCCGGCAGTGGAGTCAACGATCTGGTCAATGCGCGGCAAAGGGAAGGGGTCCTTGGGACATGCTTTATTGACATCAGTGAAGTCTATACACAGTCTCCACTTCCCGTTGGCTTTGCGCACGACGACTGGGTTTGCCAACCACGTCGGATGGATCACACCTCTAACTAGGCCTGCTGCCTCTAGTTTCTTGATCTCCTCGTTGATGAACTCTTGGCGCTCCACGGCTTGCTTCCTTACTTTTTGCTTGATGGGCCGCGCATGAGGGCAGACAGCAAGCTTGTGCTCAATCACCTTCCTGGGAACACCGGGGATGTCAGATGGTTGCCAAGCAAACACATCGACATTCGCCCGCAGGAAGGCGACGAGCGCGCTTTCCTATTTGCTGTCAAGGGTGGCGCTGATGGTGCGCCAAAGATGTCGGGGGAAACTGTCCGCCACGAACACCTATGGGACCGGAGCCCCTTGTCTGTGCGGTACGAGGGCGGAGGGAGCACGAAGAGCAGATCGAGGCAGACGCGCGGGCAGTTTTTACCCAGGTTCGGGCCGCACGGATGCGTAAAACCCTACTCCTGCTTGGTTGTGTATTGAGTTTGGGCGCTCGGAGCTTGAAGAAGCAGCTACACGAGCGTGAGAATGATCTAGGTTTCTAACTGAACCGAACCGAACCGAACCGAACCGAACCCCCTCCACGTTGTGCATGGGCCTCCTTTTATAGTGCAAGGGGTCACCGACAGGTGTCAACGTAGGAGAAAGGGGTAAAAATGTAAAAGAGGTGGTAGTTGTAACAGTGCGGGAACAGTGGAGCTACAGTACAGAACAGTGGTCTATACCTACTCTAACAGTGGGGGACAAGGGCATTTAATGCCCGTCGCCGTCGACCCCAAAAGCTCCCGCCGTTGCGTCTCCGTCTGCCACGGCGATGGATCCACTGCTGTGGAGTGCCACCGTGTCCCCCAGGCTGCACAGCCATCCGCCACGCGTCCCTGGAGTGGCCCCAGGGCGACGCGTGGGCCGATGAGCTGGAGCGCGGGCACACAGCGCACCTCCCCCGGCAAGCACCTTGCCGGGGATCTCGACCTTGCCGGGCCCGGAAGCTTGCCGCTCCCCGAGCCCTTGCCGGGTCTTCTAAGATGAAATCTTCTATTCGTCCTGACAAGCTCCTCTTGCCAGGGCCTCGTGCTAGTTAAGCAATCTCGAGCCTGGGACGGCCTTCCCGGCAAGCTCCTCTTGCCGGGGTCTTGGTCTTCTGTCTTGTATACTTTGTTTTTGAATGGCTAGATAAGGGTCAGGAAGGTCTCCGACAAGCGCGTGGTGAACCCTGCCGCGGGGAGCTGCCGCTGCCCGTGCACAAGTTGGGGTACTAGGGTACCCCTACCTTAGTACACCGACAGCGTTGGAAAGCTATTGGGGAATTGAGGTGATAGGACTTCTAGTTTTTACGATCTGGAGGATTTTACATACGTGCGCACACAGGATCACGTGCGCGGATAATTTTGAGACCAAAAAGGGTCGTCTTGGCCCTCAAAAATGGCCTGCAGGATTGGAAAAAATGAAAGTTATCGCAATTACAGCTCAAATTTTGATGAGCCGGCATATCACTTTGGTGTTCAGGTCCTTGGCGCCCCACCCATGTATGGATACAATAGGGTGTTAGGCCAACTCTCGCGAAGAAACGGTGATCAAAGAAAATACAAAAATCAACCTAGAGTCCGAATTGATCGAGACTCTCAAAGCAAGTGAGAACAAGCACCGATTTCGTCGTTTTCATAGGCGTTGGAAAGCTATTGGGGAATTGAGGTGATAGGACTTCTAGTTTTTACGATCTGGAGGATTTTACATACGTGCACACACAGGATCACGTGCGTGGAAAATTCTGAGCCCAAAAAGGGTCGTCTTGGCCCTCAAATTTGGCCTGCAAGATTGGAAAAAATGAAAGTTATCGCAATTACAGCTCAAATTTTGATGGGCCGGCATATCACTTTGGGTTCAGGTCCTGGGCGCCCCACCCATGTATGGATAGAATAGGGTGTTAGGCCAACTCTCGCGAAGAAACGGTGATCAATGAAAATACAAAAATCAACCTAGAGTCCGAATTGATCGAGACTCTCAAAGCAAGTGAGAACAAGCTCCGATTTCGTCATTTTCATAGGCGTTGGAAAGCTATTGGGGAATTGAGGTGATAGGACTTCTAGTTTTTACGATCTGGAGGATTTTACATACGTGCACACACAGGATCACGTGCGCGGAAAATTTTGAGCCCAAAAAGGTTCGTCTTGGCCCTCAAAAATGGCCTGCAGGATTGGAAAAAATGAAAGTTATCGCAATTACAGCTCAAATTTTGATGAGCCGGCATATCACTTTGGTGTTCAGGTCCTTGGCGCCCCACCCATGTATGGATACAATAGGGTGTTAGGCCAACTCTCGCGAAGAAACGGTGATCAAAGAAAATACAAAAATCAACCTAGAGTCCGAATTGATCGAGACTCTCAAAGCAAGTGAGAACAAGCACCGATTTCGTCGTTTTCATAGGCGTTGGAAAGCTATTGGGGAATTGAGGTGATAGGACTTCTAGTTTTTACGATCTGGAGGATTTTACATATGTGCACGCACAGGATCACGTGCATGGAAAATTCTGAGCCCAAAAAGGGTCGTCTTGGCCCTCAAAAATGGCCTGCAGGATTGGAAAAAATGAAAGTTATCGCAATTACAGCTCAAATTTTGATGAGCCGGCATATCACTTTGGTGTTCAGGTCCTGGTCGCCCCACCCATGTATGGATACAATAGGGTGTTAGGCCAACTCTCGCGAAGAAACGGTGATCAAAGAAAATACAAAAATCAACCTAGAGTCCGAATTGATCGAGACTCTCAAAGCAAGTGAGAACAAGCTCCGATTTCGTCATTTTCATAGGCGTTGGAAAGCTATTGGGGAATTGAGGTGATAGGACTTCTAGTTTTTACGATCTGGAGGATTTTACATACGTGCACACACAGGATCACGTGCGTGGAAAATTCTGAGCCCAAAAAGGGTCGTCTTGGCCCTCAAAAATGGCCTGCAGGATTGGAAAAAATGAAAGTTATCGCAATTACAGCTCAAATTTTGATGAGCCGGCATATCACTTTGGTGTTCAGGTCCTTGGCGCCCCACCCATGTATGGATACAATAGGGTGTTAGGCCAACTCTCGCGAAGAAACTGTCGGTGTACTAAGGTAGGGGGACCCTAGTACCCCAACTTGTGCACGGGCAGTTGCAGCTTCCCGCGGCAAGGTTTACTGCGTGCTCGCCGGAGACCTCCCTGCCTCCTATTAAACCATTCAAAAACAAAGTATACAAAACAGAAGATCGAGACCCCGGCAAGAGGAGCTTGACGGGAAGGCCGTACCAGGCTCAAAGCTGTTCCACTAACACAAGACCCTGGCAAGAGGAGCTTGCCAGGAAGATTAGAAGGCGTTGCCTCGGCGCTATGCGCGCCCCGGCAAGGGGCCCGGGGAGCGGCAAGTTCCCGGGCCCGGCAAGATCAAGGCCCCGGCAAGGCGCTTGCCGGGAAGGCCACGCTGTGTGCCCGCGCTCCAGCTCATCGGCCCACGCGTCGCCCTGAGGTCTAACCAGGGACGCGTGGCGGATGGCTGTGCAGCCTGGGGTACACGGTGGCACACCACGGCGATAAATCCGTCGCCGTGGCAGACGGAGACGCTAAGGCGGGAGCTTTTGGGGTCGACGGCGACGGGCATTAAATGCCCTTGTCCCCCACTGTTAAAGTAGGTATAGACCACTGTTCTGTACTGTAGATCCACTGTTCCCGCACTGTTACAACTACCACCTCTTTTACATTTTTACCCCTTTCTCCTACGTTGACACCTGTCGGTGACCCCTTGCACTATAAAAGGAGGCCCATGCACAACGTGGAGGGGGTTCGAAACCTAGATTACTCTCACGCACGGTGTAGCTGCTTCTTCAAGCTCCCGAGCGCTCAACTCAATACACAACCAAGCAGGAGTAGGGTTTTACGCATCCGTGCGGCCCGAACCTGGGTAAAAACTGCCCGCGCGTCTGCCTCGATCTGCTCTTTGTGCTCCCTCCGCCCTCGTACCGCACAGACAAGGGGCTCCGGTCCCATAGGTGTTCGTGGCGGACAGTTTCCCCCGACACTGACGTCCCTGATCTTGGTCATCGCCATCTCCTCACGCATGCGGCGGTTTCGCACGTTCTGATGGAACGCGCTGATAACCGCAGCAGGGTGAACGTCGGGGATGTTGTGCTGTACCCGGCTGAAGCGTTGGATATACTTGCGCAGGGGTTCGCCTTCCTTCTGGGCCAAAATGTGGAGATCGCTCTCCTGGCCATGGGGTTTGTGGCCGCCGGTGAAGGCGCCAACAAACTGATGGCAGAGGTCGGCCCAAGAAGAGATAGAGCCTTCCGGCAAGTGCATGAGCCACGAACGGACGTTCGGCTTCAGCACGAGCGGGAAGTAGTTGGCTAGGATCTTCTCGTCGCGCCCCCCGGCAGCTTGCACTGCTATAGTGTAGACGCTGAGAAACTCCGAGGGATGCGTCTTGCCGTCGTACTTCTCCGGTACGTCGGGCTTAAAGTTCTTCATGCTGGGCCACTGGACGCGCCGCAGCTCGCGGGTGAACGCAGGGCAGCCTGCCGCGTACGGCAAGTCGCCTGGTTCACCGGGCGCGGGTGCGTCGACAGTGTTCCCAGCTCTCTTGTCGGATTGTCGCCGAGCTTCTCGGCGGCGCTCGATCGTGGTCCGAGCGTCTTCATCTCGCCGGTCGTCGAGGACCTGGCGCTGGTCCCGACGGGCCCGCGGGTCCGACGAGGCTGTGGAGCCGTCGTCGGGGTTGTTCCGGCGGGGCGGCGTCTTCTGCTTCTGCGGCGGGGAGTGCACGCTTGTCGCACCCCCGGCGGTCTTGTCGCCGATAGCCTTCGTCTTCTCAGCCTGCCGCGGCCGTGAGGCCGACGGCTGCTGCGGAGAGTCGTTGTTGGCGAAGTCTATCAGGATCCGGATAGTGGCCCTCCATTCCTCGGCCTTGTCGGCCGCTGGAGGAAAATCGAGGAGCAGCTGCGCCCTTGCGAGCGCTTCTGCCGGAGTAGTGGGGAACGCGGGCGAGCGGTGCGAGGAGCGGGATACGCTCGGACTTCTAACGACGTTAGAAGGAGCGGGGTCCCGCGCCGGCGCCTTCGCTTTGCTTGTGCCCGGACGAGGGTCCGGGGCGTCTCGCGAACCTCCAGTTTGGCCTTGCCCCAGCAAGCGGATACCACCTCCCGTGGTATGGCGCTGCGGGGTCGTCGTGTGCTGTGATGGACGCGGCGCGTCCACGGAGACCGAGGTCCGGTCATCCGTCTTGTTCTTGGATCTGGTGGCGCCGTGAGTGTCCTCGCCGGCCACCACCCTTCCGACGGCGTCTCCCCCGCCCACCGTTGGCTCTGGTGGCGGCGGATGAGACGCAGACGGGCCCCCGACCTCCGAAGGCTTCTTCTTCGGGGCCATGGAGTTGTCGCTGATGAAGTTGTTGATGAAGCTTGGAGAGGTTGATGAAGAATGCGCCCGCGCGAACGCCGGATCAGGTTCGCACAACCTCGACACCCCCTACCTGGCGCGCCAAAGATGTCGGGGGAAACTGTCCGCCACGAACACCTATGGGACCGGAGCCCCTTGTCTGTGCGGTACGAGGGCGGAGGGAGCACAAAGAGCAGATCGAGGCAGACGCGCGGGCAGTTTTTACCCAGGTTCGGGCCGCACGGATGCGTAAAACCCTACTCCTGCTTGGTTGTGTATTGAGTTGAGCGCTCGGGAGCTTGAAGAAGCAGCTACACCGTGCGTGAGAGTAATCTAGGTTTCGAACCCCCCCCACGTTGTGCATGGGCCTCCTTTTATAGTGCAAAGGGGTCACCGACAGGTGTCAACGTAGGAGTAAGGGGTAAAAATGTAAAAGAGGTGGTAGTTGTAACAGTGCGGGAATAGTGGAGCTACAGTACAGAACAGTGGTCTATACCTACTTTAACAGTGGGGGACAAGGGCATTTAATGCCCGTCACCGTCGACCCCAAAAGCTCCCGCCTTAGCATCTCCGTCCGCCACGGCGACGGATTTATCACCGTGGTGTGCCACCGTGTACCCCAGGCTGCACGGCCATCCGCCACGCGTCCCTGGTTAGACCCCAGGGCGACGCGTGGGCCGATGAGCTGGAGCGCGGGCACACAGCGTGGTCTTCCCGGCAAGCACCTTGTCGGGGCCTTGATCTTGCCGGGGCCTTGATCTTGCCGGGCCCGGGAACTTGCCGCTCCCCGGGCCCCTTGCCGGGGCGCGCGTAGCGCCGAGGTAATACCTTCTAATCTTCCTGGCAAGCTCCTCTTGCCAGGGTCTTGTGTTAGTGGAACAGTCTTGAGCCTGGTACGGCCTTCCCGGCAAGCTCCTCTTGCCGGGGTCTCGATCTTCTGTCTTGTATACTTTGTTTTTGAATGGTTTAATAAGAGGCAGGAAGGTCTCCGGCGAGCACGCAGTAAACCTTGCCGCGGGAGGCTGCAACTGCCCGTGCACAAGTTGGGGTACTGAGGTACCCCTACCTTAGTACACCGACAATATGGCGCAAACAATTTATGAGAATTATTTTGGAATTTTTAGATGGACGAAGATATAGGTTGCTTCACAACCTACGACAAACAGAATTATTCCTTTAATAGAAAAAGAATATTCCCTGGAAAAAGAATATTGGGTTGGGTCAAGGATGAAAATGACAGGGTCTTGGGATGATGATGAGGATGCCAAGCCACTATAAAACCTAGGAAGACATGATCTTCCCAAGTTTTAGAACCACATAGCCGCAAAAAATCAAATCAAAACAAGAAATCCAAGAAAATCATCGGAAAAAGAAAAGGGAAAAATCCAGGATGTTACAACCTTCCCCCCTTACAAAAATCTCGTCCTCGAGATTTGGTGGCTCATGGATAAGTAAATGTTCTGAGTTGAAGAAACTGTTTCCAACTCGGGTTTCTCTTATTTATTCTCATATAATGTTCCCGCTGAATTGGATTTGACGGACTGCCTTGATCTGGGGTGGTTTGCTTCATCATACCTGACATTTTGACCGGGTTTACCTCATATGTTCCTGTTCATACTGACTCAAATTTTCTTTCATATATGTTGGCTTAACTGGGGTCCGAAAAATTATTATTACGGACACAGGTGTCCTTCTCGATATTAATCCTTGAGAGAGCTGTTATTCTGTATCGAGTACCGAGAATATTCCACGGAGTTGGGAACACATCTTCCCGTGGAACAAGGACTCTCTTCTATCCAGACATTGTGTTGCTCGAATATATGCATGCCTTATCGGTTAAAAAAACAGTGATGTGAATAATACCTCTTCTTCTGATGGATTCTGACACCTTGCAGGAGTTTCTGACTTATCTTGACTGGTTTCACAGTCTTGAGTATCCAATGCGTACCAAAGGTTTGATTGTCGCTTGTCGTGACTGATAGAAAAATGCACCATCTCCTGATGATAACATTTGCAGACTTGTCTGATGGTGATCTTGGCAAAGAATCCCGCTCACGGCAGGCTATTCTTTAATCTGTTCCCATAGGTGAGAGATAACAATCCTCAAAGTGTGTGTTCTCACACTGATTCTTCATTATCATTTTATTTATCCAGATCTTTAACTGAAAGAGTGGGGCCTTATATTTTCCCTGCCCTAAGTACTGTCATGTGCAGTATCTTGCAATTCATACTTTGGTATCGAGTCTCGGGATATTTATCCGGTTCACGTACGATTGTACAGATCTCATTAATGGTGTCGACTATGCATGGCAGTGACATGAATAATAACATCACCTTGGTGGATGTGCAGGGGATGATCTCGATAATTACTGCCAAGATGGTGTCTCAATGTTGTCTTTCTTCAAGACTTGTCAATTCTTGCATCACCCACTAGTTTTCCTTCACTTGCATATCCAATGAGGTTGTCGGATGCGTACTGATGGCTACTAAAGCTATGTCGGTCTTTTTCCCAAAGAGGAAGGGATGATGCAGTATAGCTGCGGTAGGTATTTCCCTTAGTGATGAAACCAAGGTTATCAGACCAGTAGGAGAACCAAGCAACACAACGTAAACAACACCTACACACAAATAACAAATACTCACAACCTGACGTGTAAAAGGGTCGTCAATCCCTTTCGGGTAACAGACGTGAGAGAGAGAGAGATAAATATTGATAGATCGGACGGTAAATAAGATAAATTGCAGCAAGCTAATTTTGGGTTTTTGGTTTAATAGATCTGAAAATAAAAGCAAAGGAAAAATAGATCGCAAAGGCAAATGATATGAGGAAGAGACCCGGGGGCCGTAGATTTCACTAGTGGCTTCTCTCGAGAAAGTAGCAAACGGTGGGAAAACAATTACTGTTGGGCAATTGATAAAACTTCAAATAATCATGATGATATCCAGGCAATGATCATTATATAGGCATCACTTCCAAGATTAGTAGACCGACTCCTGCCTGCATCTACTACTATTACTGGAAGCGGAATTGCCCCAGATACTTAGCAGATAAGAAGGCCGACAACGTCAAAGTTATATGTGATATACATGTTATTGATGTGTACCTTATCAGCGCTCGTAGTAGCTCCTGGGTATTTGATACCGGTGCAGTTGTTCACATTTTTAACTCAAAGCATGAGCCATGGAATAAGCGGAGACTGGCGAAGGACGAGGTGACGATGCGCGTAGGGAATGGTTCGAAGGTCGCTGTGATAGCCGTCGGCACGCTACCTCTACATCTACCTTTGGGGTTAGTTTTAAACCTCAATAATTGTTATTTAGTACCAGCTTTGAGCATGGACATTGTATCTGGATCTCATTTAATGCAAGATGGCTACTCATTTAAATATGAGAATAATGGTTGTTCTATTTATATGAGAGAAATGTTTTATGGTCATGCCCCGCTGGTCAATGGTTTATTTTTATTGAATCTCGAACGTGATGTTACACATATTCATAGTGTGAATGCCAAAAGATGTAAGGTTGATAATGATAGTCCCACATACTTGTGGCACTGCCGCCTTGGTCATATTGGTGTCAAACGTATGAAGAAGCTCCATACAGATGGACTTTTGGAGTCTCTTGATTATGAATCATTTGACACATGCGAACCATGCCTCTTGGGCAAGATGACCAAGACTCCGTTCTCCAGAACAATGGAGCGAGCAACCAACTTGTTGGAAATCATACATACTGATGTGTGCGGTCCAATGAGTGTTGAAGCTCGCGGTGGCTATCGTTATGTTCTAACCCTTACTGGTGACTTAAGTATATATGGGTATGTCTACTTAATGAAACACAAGTCTGAGACCTTTGAAAAGTTCAAGGAATTTCAGAATGAGGTTGAGAATCAACGTGATAGAAAAATAAAGTTCTTACGATCAGATCGTGGAGGAGAATATTTAAGTCATGAATTTGGCACACACCTAAGGAAATGTGGAATTGTTTCACAACTGATGCCGCCTGGAACACCTCAACGTAATGGTGTGTCTGAACGTCGTAATCATACTCTATTGGACATGGTGCGATCTATGATCTCTCTTACCGACTTACCGCTATCATTTTGGGGTTATGCTTTAGAGATTGCCGCATTCACTTTAAATAGGGCACCGTCTAAATCTGTTGAGACGACACCGTATGAACTATGGTTTAGGAAGAAACCTAAGTAGTCGTTTCTAAAAGTTTGGGGATGCGATGCTTATGTCAAGAAACTTCAACCTAAAAAGCTCAAACCCAAATCGAAAAAATGCGTCTTCATAGGGTACCCTAAGGAAACTATTGGGTATACCTTCTACCTCAGATCCGAAGGCAAGGCCTTTGTTGCCAAGAATGGATCCTTTCTGGAGAAAGAGTTTCTCTCGAAAGAAGTAAGTGGGAGGAAAGTAGAACTTGATGAGGTTGTAGTAACCCCTCTTGAATCGGAAAGTAGCGCAGCGCAGGAAGATGTTTCTGTGGTGCCTGCACCAACTAGAGAGGAAGTTAATGATGATGATCATGAAGCTTCGGATCAAGTTACTACTGAACTTCGTAGGTCCACAAGGACACGTTCCGCACCAGAGTTGTACGGCAACCCTGTCCTGGAAATCGTGTTGTTAGACAATGGTGAACCTTCGAACTATGAAGAAGCGATGGCGGGCCCGGATTCCAACAAATGGCTTGAAGCCATGAAATCCGGGATAGGATCCATGTATGATAACAAATTATGGACTTTGGTTGACTTGCCCGATGATCGGCGAGCCATAGAAAATAAAAGGCTCTTTGAGAAGAAGACTGACACGGATGGTAATGTGACCATCTATAAGGCTCGACTTGTCGCTAAGGGTTATCGACAAGTTCAAGGAATTGACTACGATGAGACTTTCTCTCTTGTAGCGATGCTGAAGTCCGTCCGAATCATGTTAGCAATTGCCGCATTCTATGATTATGAGATGTGGCAAATGGACGTCAAAACGACATTCCTTAACAGCTTCCTTAAGGAAGAATTGTATATGATACAGCCGGAAGGTTTTGTCGATCCTAAGAATGCTAACAAGGTATGAAAGCTCTAGCGCTCCATCTATGGGTTGGTGCAAGCATCTCGGAGTTGGAACATTCGCTTTGATGAGGTGATCAAAGCGTTTGGGTTCATACAAACTTATGGAGAAGCATGTATTTACAAGAAAGTGAGTGGGAGCTCTAAAACATTTCTCATATTACATGTGGATGACATATTGTTGATGGGAAATGATGTAGAACTCTTGGAAAGCATAAAGGCCTACTTGAATAAGTGTTTTTCAATGAAGGACCTTGGAGAAGCTGCTTACATATTAGGCATCAAGATCTATAGAGATAGATCGAGACGCCTCATTGGTCTTTCACAAAGCACATACCTTGACAAGATATTGAAGAAGTTCAATATGGATCAGTCCAAGAAAGGGTTCTTGCCTGTATTGCAAGGTGTGAGATTGAGCACAGCTCAATGCCCGACCTCGGCAGAAGATAGAGAAAAGATGAGTGTCATTCCCTATGCCTCAGCCATAGGTTCTATTATGTATGCCATGCTGTGTACAAGACTTGATGTGAACCTTGCCATAAGTTTGGTGGGGAGGTACCAAAGTGATCCCGTAATGGAACACTGGACAACGGTCAAGAACATCCTAAGTACCTGAAAAGGACTAAGGATATGTTTCTCGTTTATGGAGGTAACGAAGAGCTCGTCGTAAAGGGTTACGTCGATGCTAGCTTCGACACAGATCCAGATGACTCCAAGTCACAAACCGGATACATGTATATTTTGAATGGTGGGGCAGTCAGCTGGTGTAGTTGCAAGCAAAGCGTCGTGGTGTCGGTGTACTAAGGTAGGGGTACCTCAGTACCCCAACTTGTGCACGGGCAGTTGCAGCCTCCCGCGGCAAGGTTTACTGCGTGCTCGCCGGAGACCTTCCTGCCTCTTATTAAACCATTCAAAAACAAAGTATACAAGACAGAAGATCGAGACCCCGGCAAGAGGAGCTTGCCGGGAAGGCCGTACCAGGCTCAAGACTGTTCCACTAACACAAGACCCTGGCAAGAGGAGCTTGCCAGGAAGATTAGAAGGTATTACCTCGGCGCTACGCGCGCCCCGGCAAGGGGCCCGGGGAGCGGCAAGTTCCCGGGCCCGGCAAGATCAAGGCCCCGGCAAGATCAAGGCCCCGGCAAGGTGCTTGCCGGGAAGACCACGCTGTGTGCCCGCGCTCCAGCTCATCGGCCCACGCGTCGCCCTGGGGTCTAACCAGGGACGCGTGGCGGATGGCTGTGCAGCCTGGGGTACACGGTGGCACACCACGGTGATAAATCCGTCGCCGTGGCGGACGGAGATGCTAAGGCGGGAGCTTTTGGGGTCGACGGTGACGGGCATTAAATGCCCTTGTCCCCCACTGTTAAAGTAGGTATAGACCACTGTTCTGTACTGTAGCTCCACTATTCCCGCACTGTTACAACTACCACCTCTTTTACTCTTTTACCCCTTTCTCCTACGTTGACACCTGTCGGTGACCCCTTGCACTATAAAAGGAGGCCCGTGCACAACGTGGAGGGGGTTCGAAACCTAGATTACTCTCACGCACGGTGTAGCTGCTTCTTCAAGCTCCCGAGCGCTCAACTCAATACACAACCAAGCAGGAGTAGGGTTTTACGCATCCGTGCGGCCCGAACCTGGGTAAAAACTGCCCGCGCGTCTGCCTCGATCTGCTCTTTGTGCTCCCTCCGCCCTCGTACCGCACAGACAAGGGGCTCCGGTCCCATAGGTGTTCGTGGCGGACAGTTTCCCCCGACATCTTTGGCGCGCCAGGTAGGGGGCGTCGAGGTTGTGCGAACCTGATCCGGCGTTCGCGCGGGCGCATTCTTCATCAACCTCTCCAGCTTCATCAACAACTTCATCAGCGACAACTCCATGGCCCCGAAGAAGAAGCCTTCGGAGGTCGGAGGCCCATCTGCGTCGCACCCGCCGCCACCAGAGCCAACGGTGGGCGGGGGAGACGCCGTCGGAAGGGTGGTTGCCGGCGAGGACACTCACGGCGCCACCAGATCCAAGAACAAGACGGATGACCGGACCTCGGTCTCCGTGGACGCGCCGCGTCCATCACAGCACACGACGACCCCGCAGCGCCATACCACGGGAGGTGGTATCCGCTTGCTGGGGCAAGGCCAAACTGGAGGTTCGCGAGACGCCCCGGACCCTCGTCCGGGCACAAGCAAAGCGAAGGCGCCGGCACGGGACCCCGCTCCTTCTAACGTCGTTAGAAGTCCGAGCGTATCCCGCTCCTCGCACCGCTCGCCCGCGTTCCCCACTACTCCGGCAGAAGCGCTCGCAAGGGCGCAGCTGCTCCTCGATTTTCCTCCAGCGGCCGACAAGGCCGAAGAATGGAGGGCCACTATCCGGAGCCTGATAGACTTCGCCAACAACGACTCTCCGCAGCGGCCGTCGGCCTCGCGGCCGCGGCAGGTTGAGAAGACGAAGGCTATCGGCGACAAGACTGCCGGGGGCGCGACAAGCGTGCACTCCCCGCCGCAGAAGCAGAAGACGCCGCCCCGCCGGAACAACCCCGACGACGGCTCCACAGCCTCGTCGGACCCGCGGGCCCGTCGGGACCAGCGCCAGGTCCTCGACGACCGGCGAGATGAAGACGCTCGGACCACGATCGAGCGCCGCCGAGAAGCTCGGCGACAATCCGACAAGAGAGCTGGGAACACTGTCGACGCACCCGCGCCCGGTGAACCAGGCGACTTGCCGTACGCGGCAGGCTGCCCTGCGTTCACCCGCGAGCTGCGGCGCGTCCAGTGGCCCAGCATGAAGAACTTTAAGCCCGACGTACCGGAGAAGTACGACGGCAAGACGCACCCCTCGGAGTTTCTCAGCGTCTACACTATCGCAGTGCAAGCTGCCGGGGGGCGCGACGAGAAGATCCTAGCCAACTACTTCCCGCTTGTGCTGAAGCCGAACGTCCGTTCATGGCTCATGCACTTGCCGGAAGGCTCTATCTCTTCTTGGGCCGACCTCTGCCATCAGTTTGTTGGCGCCTTCACCGGCGGCCACAAACCCCATGGCCAGGAGAGCGATCTCCATATTTTGGCCCAGAAGGAAGGCGAACCCCTGCGCAAGTATATCCAACGCTTCAGCCGGGTGCAGCACAACATCCCCGACGTTCACCCTGCTGCGGTTATCAGCGCGTTCCATCAGAACGTGCGTAACCGCCGCATGCGTGAGGAGATGGCGATGACCAAGATCAGGGACGTCAGCGAGCTCTACGCTCTTGCCGACAAGTGCGCCCGTGCAGAAGAGGGGAGGAAACTCCCCGGGGAGGATGCTGGCGCAGGGGGAAGCGACAGCGACGACGCCGCCCCGGCAAAGAAGAGCCGGCGGCGGAACAACAGGAAGAAGGGCAAGAAGGAAGTGCTTGCCGTCGAGAAGTCCGGCAAGGAGGCCCCCGCCAAGCAAGCGCAGGCCGGCGGCTCCGGCAAGGAGCCAGCCCCTGCGGCGGCGGCCGACAAGCCGGGTAGCTCCGACAAGCAATACTGTAAGATTCACCGCACCAAGGGTCACGACCTCTCCAATTGCAAGCGCGTCGAGTACCTCGTCGAGCAGCAAAAAGCTGAGTACGAGAGGCGCGACAAGGAGAAGGCCCAAGGTGGCGGGGAAGAGCCCAGCAAGAAGCGGCCATTCAATGGCCGGGGAGGACGCCGCGGCAAGGCCAAGCAGCGGCAAGGAGATCGACCTCCCCGGGGCCGCGACAACGACGAAGACGACGATGAAGACATGGAGGACGACGAGAACAGCGAGCAGGAGTTCCAGAAAGCCACGGAGGTCCTGTGCGTCGACGGTGGCGCCTCTCTGCACACCTCCCACCGCCAGCTGAAACAGTGGGTGCGTGAGGTGAATGCAGCGGAGCCGCCCGTGGAGTCGCGCAGGCTCCTCAAATGGTCCAGCACGCCCATCATTTTTGACCTTGAGGATCACCCTGACCGCACCACGGCGGTCGGGTGCTTGCCGATGCTGGTTTCTCCCACCATCCGCAACCTCAAGGTCACCAAAATGTTGGTTGACGGCGGGGCCGGGCTGAACTTGATCTCCTCTGCTGTGATCAAGAAGCTCCAGATTCAAGACGGCGAGCTCGAAGAGACCGGTTCATTCCAAGGAATCAACCCGGGAAGGAGCAAGCCCAAGGGAAAGATTACTCTGCCGGTGACCTTTGGCGGGGAGCTCAACTTCAGGACTGAGCGCATCACTTTTGACGTTGCCGATATTCCATTGCCCTACAATGGAATACTCGGCCGTCCCGCCCTCGCCAAGTTCATGGCAGCTTCCCATTACGCCTATAACGTGCTGAAGATGCCGGGGCCGATAAGCGTCATCACTGTCCACAGCGACAAGAAAGATGCGCTTATTTGCGCCGACAAGATTTACCGGGATGCGGCAGCTGCGGCCGAGAAGGATACTCTTGCTGCTGAAGCTCCCGGGGGGAAGAAGACGAAGACCAAGTCCGGCAAATGCTCTGGGACCCGCTCCGGCAACCGCACCTCTTCGGAGTGCTGCGCTGCCGTCGAGGACGTTCCATCGAGCTCCACCGGCAAGAGCAAGAAAGGAATGGCTGCTCCTCCGGCGACCAAGAAGGTGTCCGCAAAGGAGGATGGCACTGGTGGTACCTTCACCATCAGCGCCACCCTTGACAGCAAATAGGAAAGCGCGCTCGTCGCCTTCCTGCGGGCGAATGTCGATGTGTTTGCTTGGCAACCATCTGACATCCCCGGTGTTCCCAGGAAGGTGATTGAGCACAAGCTTGCTGTCTGTCCTCATGCGCGGCCCATCAAGCAAAAAGTGAGGAAGCAAGCCGTGGAGCGCCAAGAGTTCATCAACGAGGAGATCAAGAAACTAGAGGCAGCAGGCCTAGTTAGAGGTGTGATCCATCCGACGTGGTTGGCAAACCCAGTCGTCGTGCGCAAGGCCAACGGGAAGTGGAGACTGTGTATAGACTTCACTGATATCAATAAAGCATGTCCCAAGGATCCCTTCCCTTTGCCGCGCATTGACCAGATCGTTGACTCCACTGCCGGATGTGAGCTACTCTGTTTTCTTGATGCATACTCAGGCTATCACCAGATTTTCATGGCTAAGGAAGATGAAGAGAAGACTGCATTTATCACTCCATGTGGCACCTATTGCTTTATCCGCATGCCATTTGGACTGAAGAATGCAGGCTCAACTTTTGCAAGGGTAGTGTACACTGCTTTTGAGCCACAGATCCACAGGAATGTAGAAGCCTACATGGATGACATCGTGGTGAAGAGCAAGAGCAAAGAAACACTGATTCAAGACTTGGAAGAAACATTTCAGAACCTGCGCAGGATACAGCTCAAGCTGAACCCCGAGAAGTGCGTCTTTGGAGTTCCCTCCGGCAAGCTTCTCGGGTTCTTTGTATCACAGAGGGGGATTGAAGCCAACCCCGACAAGATCAAAGCCATCGAGCAGATAGAAGCTCCAAAGCGCGTCAAGGATGTCAGAAGGCTTGCAGGTTGCGTTGCTGCCCTCAGTAGGTTCATTTCAAAATCCGCAGAACGCGCCCTACCTTTCTTCAAAATCTTGAAAAAGGCAGGTCCCATGAAGTGGACTCCGGAAGCGGAGGCGGCGTTGCAGGATTTGAAACGGTACCTGTCCTCCACTCCTATACTTGTCGCACCTAAACCACAGGAAAAGTTGTTGCTATACTTAGCGGCAACCAACCAGGTGGTTAGTGCTGCGTTAGTAGCGGAAAGGGAGTCCGACGAGGAGTCAGCATCACCGGCAAGCGAATCTAGCGACAAGCAGGGGGCTGTCCCGACAAGCTCTGGCCCCGACAAGGAAGACTCTGCGCAGGAACAAGGAGAGGTGCGGAAGAAGATGGTGCAGCGCCCAGTGTATTTTGTAAGTTCCCTTCTCCAGGGAGCTAGATCAAGGTACTCTGGTGTGCAAAAATTGCTTTTCGGCCTCCTCATGGCCTCGAGGAAGCTGCGCCACTACTTCCAAGCCCATGAGATAACAGTGGCCACTCGCTTTCCGTTGAAGAGGATATTGCACAATCCAGAGGCAACAGGCAGGATCGTCGAGTGGGCACTGGAACTGTCAAGCTTCGGACTCAAGTTTGAAAGTACTTCAACCATACAGAGCCGAGCTTTGGCAGAATTCATCGCTGAGTGGACCCCAACGCCAGAAGAAGAAGTTCAAGAAACGAGCGTACCCGTGCAAGAAGCGACAAGTGAATGGATAATGTATTTTGACGGTGCCTTCTCGCTGCAAGGCGCCGGTGCCGGCGTGGTACTCATCGCGCCCACCGGAGAGCACCTCAAATATGTTATCCAGATGCACTTCCCCAGGGAGCAAGCGACAAACAACACTGCAGAATATGAAGGCTTGCTTGCCGGCCTCAGGATTGCGGCCGAACTTGGGATCAGGAAGCTGATTGTACGGGGAGATTCTCAGTTGGTGGTCCGACAAGTTAACAAGAGCTACCAGAGTCCTTTGATGGAAGCATATGTCGATGAAGTGAGGAAGCTTGAAGAGCACTTTGAAGGTCTGCAGATGGAGCACGTCCCAAGAGCTCAAAATGAGATTGCAGACGGCCTTTCAAAGTGCGCCGCAATGAAGTTACCTGTGGAACCAGGGACCTTTTTGCTCAAGCTGACTCAGCCATCAGTTACACCATCAATTGGGCAGTCCAAGAAGAGAAAGTTGGTCTCCGGCGACTACTTGCCGGCGGATCTTCCTGAACCCGCCGCCAAAGTTCCCAAGATCAACAACAACGCTGAGGAACAGTTTGCTCCTGCGAGCCCTCGGGCTTGTGCAGTTGAAGCAAGTGTTCCCGACAAGCTTCGCTCCGGCGAGCTTGCCGGGGGACCGACAGCTCCGACAGGACCAGAGGTCTTTGCCGTAGAAGCTGAGGTTCCCGCAGCAGCCCTCGAGCCTTTAGTCCTTGCCGTCGAGCCCCGAGCTCCGGCATGGGCACAGCAGATCGTCCGTTTTCTACAAACTGGAGAACTTCCCGACGACCCACAAGAGATAGAGAAGATAACCAGGCAGTCAAGTATGTATCAGTTTGTGGATAACGAGCTGTACAGAAGAAGACTCAATGGTGTCAGGTTGAAGTGCATGTCCAGGGAAGATGGACAGAAGCTGTTGGCAGAAATACACGGAGGCATATGCGGCCACCACATTGGCGCAAGGGCACTTGCCGGGAAAGCTTTCCGGCAAGGGTTCTTTTGGCAAGAAGCCCTCCAAGATGCAACTGCACTAGTAACCAAGTGTGAAGCGTGCCAGTTCCATGCAAAGCAAGTTCATCAGCCAGCTCAAGCTCTCCAAACAATCCCTTTGTCCTGGCCCTTCTCGGTCTGGGGGCTCGATATCCTCGGCCCTTTCCCTCGCGCTGTCGGGGGCTTTGAGTACTTGTACGTTGCAATCGACAAGTTCACAAAGTGGCCAGAAGTGGAGCCAGTGAGAAAGGTGACAGCACAGTCAGCAGTCAGGTTCTTCAGGTCGATTGTTTGCCGTTTCGGGATCCCTAACAGGATCATCACCGACAACGGTACGCAATTCACTAGTCGCACCTTCATGCAGTACGTCCAAGACCTTGGCACCAAGGTCTGTTTCGCTTCTGTTGCTCACCCGAGGAGCAACGGCCAAGCGGAGAGGGCAAATGCTGAAGTGCTGCGCGGACTCAAGACAAGGACCTTTGACAGGCTGCGCAAGTGCGGAAAGAATTGGATAGAGGAGCTCCCGGCGGCTCTTTGGTCAATCAGAACGACACCAAATCGAGCCATCGGACAGACACCCTTTGCTCTAGTCTATGGAGCAGAAGCAGTTCTCCCCACGGAACTCGTATACGGATCTCCTCGAGTGCTCGCTTATGATGAGCTCGAGCAAGAGCAACTGCGGCAAGATGACGCATTGCTCCTTGAGGAGGGACGTCTCCAGGCTGCTGTACGAGCTGCTCGATACCAGCAAGCTTTGCGCCGCTACCATAGCCGCAAAGTCAAGGCCAGGAGTCTCGAGGAAGGCGACCTTGTTCTTCGGCGTGTTCAGTCCGCCAAGAATTCCAACAAGTTGACGCCGAAGTGGGAAGGCCCTTATCGGGTGAGACAAGTTACGAGGCCCGGCGCTGTCCGCCTCGAGACCGAAGAAGGCTTACCGGTGAGCAACTCCTGGAACATAGAGCATCTTCGCAAGTTTCACCCCTAAGGCGCGGTTGCCGTGATCCGTTCCGGGAACCAACTTTTGTACAAGCCTTGCCGCTGTTGCATGTAACCCTTTGTACAAAGCCGGGCGCAGACCCCGTGCGTCAGTAAAGATTTCGTGTTTTCGCATCGATTGCCTTTCGCATGCTTCTCTTTGCTATTTGCATGTTTTATTTGGCATTTGATGCAACACTTAGACATTCGGTAAGCACTATTACGCCGAAAGGCAATATGCTTGTTTCCCTCCCCTTTTCCTTTTTTTTTCTCTTAAGCAGAAGGAACGTTCCTCGCGCACAAATTTGCCGGGGGGAAGGAGATGGAGGAGGAACTAAGTGCCGTTCAAGTAAGAAGAGCCTTACCGGAAAGCAAACAACATGAGCAAGCAGCATATGAAAGATAAGTTGTTAGAATTTGACCAGTTCAAATTTTAAATTTTGGTTGTCTTCCTTGAACGATCACACTTTGTATGGAAAACCTGTGCGCGGAGGAACCTACCCGTAGCTTGCCGCACCCTTATCTTGTTTTCGAGTCCACTCAACGATTTAAGTGAGCTGCGACAAGTGTCGCGCCCTTGCCTCGTTTCCGAGTACACTCAGCAAGCTAAGCGCGTTGCGACCTGCTGCGGCAAGGTTGCTTGCCGGCGAGGACCTTGGCCAGCAGGCCGCTCAGAGTCCAGCACTCAGCGCTCGCGGCAAGGGCCCCTTTCCGGCAAGCTCCCCGGGAGCGTAGGGTGAAAAGCATACAAAGTCAAAGATTGGAACAAGGAAGATAACATTGCACTGATTGATTGAAGTAAAGCAAATATCTTACAAGGATAACTTGTCGCAATGGACTAATGAGTTCGTAACATAACGTGCAGCAACAAAAAGATAAAGATAAATGGGGCCCTAGTCTACGCGGTCGCCCTCCTTCCTGCCAAGCTTTGCCACCTTGGCGATGATATGGCCGACCTGCTCCTTCAGGGCCTCCGTGTCTGCATCTGCCGGCAAGCTGCAAAGAACGTTCCTGAGGTTGATCCCCGGGTTGCGGTACACGATCTTCGTCAAGACCCGCTCCAGAGTTCCCGCGCAGAGACGGCGCGACTCCTCGGCCAGCTGCGCGGGGATGCGGTTCCGGAGACCTGCAAGGGCCGGAGCGACGCCTCTGAAGAAGAGGCTGAGCTTGGCGCTGTGCGGGAGATCTGGATCCGGCGAGTAGATAAGATGTTCGACCTTCAAAGCAAGCAACTCCTGGTCAATGTTGGACGCAGAAGAAACCAGCTCTTCGGTCCACACCTCGATAGTCTGCCGGAAGAGCTCGGAGGCCTTGTTGACGTTCTCCATCAAGGTTCGCTCCTTGAGGAGCTCATCCTTCAGCTTGGTCTCCTGGGCCCGGGCAGCATCAAGCGATTCCTTCAGGGTGGTGACCTTCAGCTCCAAGTCTTCAATGGAATCCTTGGCGGCCTTCAGCTCGTCACCCCTCTGAGACAAACTCACCTGGAGCTCTGAGTTGGTGTGAGCATCCTTCTCGCGCTCCAGGATGAGCGCGGCAACCTTCTCGGCGCTCACCTTCATCGCCTTCTCCAGTTGTTCAACCTTGGCGGCGAGCTCTTTCTTGGCGTCCTCCGCGGCAGCCGCGGCGGCCTTCGCCTCTTTCAGCTCCCCGCCAAGGGCAGCCTCGTGAGCGGCAAGGTCTTCTTCATGAGAATCCAGATCCACCTTCCGCTGCGCGAGCTCTCCCTCTCGCCGGGACATCTCCACCCCGGCGAGGCGCTGCTGTTCGTCGGCTTCGGCCCTCTCAAGTACCCACTCTTGGTACTCGCCGGCGAGACGCTCTCGCTCCTCTGCCACCTGGCGGAGGGCAGCCTGGTTGGCGGCGCTGAGCTCCGCCGCGCGCTTCTCCATCTCTGCCGCAGCCTTGGCGGCAAGAGCCTCCCGGGAAGCGAGCTTTGCTTGCCTGGCCCGGTAAAGGGCCAGGAGTTGATGAAGCAATCGCTCCTCCTCGGGCCCCTCACCTCCACCGGGCGCCTGGACTATCTTCAGGCCTGCGGAGGCGAGGACTTCTCCGTCGAACGCCTCGCCCTCCGCAGGAGCTCGCGACGAGGACCCCCACGGCATCTGGATGAAGACGCCATTGGGGGCCTCGAGATAAAACCTTTGCTCCTCGCCGGCGGAGGGGCCGGTGGCCGGTGCAGCATCCGATGCTCCCGCCGCCTCCGGGTCGGCGGTGCGGCCACCGTCCCCCTCCCCAGCCGCTGCATCCGCAGCCGGAGCAGTCTCTTGCGCGGCCGGCTCGGCGGCCTCGCCCACCTCCTCGACGACTGGAGCGTCGCCGCCACCGCCCTGCGCGTCCTCCTCCTCGAGGATGATTACCTCCGTCTCCATAGGCACAGGAGGAGGAAGATCTAGGAAGAAGAAGAAGACAAAGAAATTCAAGACTCAAGCAAATATCCAAAAAAAAGACAAGCCAAGAAGACAAGTTATAAAGGTTACCTTGGCGGACATCCTCAGCGGCGGGCTCCCTCGCCGGGGAGCTCGGCCTCGTCGGGGTAGTCGCCCTCGCCGGGGAATTCGGCCTCGGCGGGGTGGCCGCCCTCGCCGGGCTGCTCGTCCTTGGCGGGGTACTCTGCCTTGGCGGAGTACCCGCCCTTGACGGGGCACTCTCCCTTGCCGGAGAGTCCTGCCTTGGCGGGGATGGCGGTGCCTGCAGCTCCTCGGCGGTGGTCTCCGGGCGCTCTTCCCGCTGCGGCTCCTCCTCTGCACGAAACAAGACGAGGGATGTCAAAATATGAAGATAAAGTCAAAAGCCTCAGACGTACCCCGACAAGCAAAAAGAAAGAACCCCAGACTTACGCTGGGGGCTGCGCTGCGGGCTGCGCCGGGGGCTGCTCATCGGAGCAGTGCCAGAGTCCGGCAGGATCGGCTCCGGCGCGCCCTCTGTTGCCGCCGCCGCCGAGTCCTCCGCGACCTCAGCCTCGGGCGCCTTGGCCTTCTTCGCGGCGCGATGGGCCAGGGTCCTGAAACCAGAACAGAAGACAGAGTTAGCATCAGCAGAAGCTCAAGACAAAAATTAAGAAGATGAAGAATCTCGGATCCTTACTCCTGGTCCTCCTCGTCGTCCTCGCTCAGGGCGGAGAAGTCGTACTCCACCGTGGGCGCGTCGACGCGAGGAGCGGGAGGCGAAGACTCCCTCGCGCGCTTGGTACTCGCCGGGGCTGGGGGCTGCGAAGACCCAGCCCCTGTGGCTGCCGGCGCCCGGGGGACGGGCGGAGCCGTTGCTCCGCTCCGAGAAGACCCCTGCCGGCTCGCTGCCGGCCTGCGGGGCGCCTCCGTCGTGGTCCGCGCCCGGCCCGCCTCTGCTGCGGCTGGTGCGCCGGACGGCCTTGGCGCGGCTTGACTCCCCCGGGGAGCCGCCCGCCGAGGTGGCTGTTGCCGGGGCGCCTGTGCCCTTTCCCCCGTCGCCGCCTTGCGGAGACGCTTTGCCGGGGACTCCTTCGGGCTTGCCGGGAGCGGGGAGCTCTCCGACGAGGAGAGGTCGTCGGCGTACAACTCTGTCGATCCGCCGGAGTCTTCGGCCTCCTCCTCCTCCTCCTCCTCTGCCTCGGCCGGCTCGCTGGGCCCAGCATCCAGCGATGCGGCCCTCTTCCCCTTGGCGCCTCCGCCCCTCGCGGCGCCTCTGCTTCCTCCGGCGGTTCCCTCCTTTGCCGCGGCCTCCGTCGCGATCCCATGGATCCCGGAGTGCCTCAACGAGGGGACCCCGGCGAGCGCGTCGGGTGGGAGGTTCAGCAACCGACGGATCTCCGCCTCTTCCGCCTGGGTGGACGCCTCCTCGGCCTCCGCCTCCTCCGGCGAGAATCCGAAGACTCCTGCCGCCGCGGCTGCGGCGGCCTCCTCAGCCCGAGAAGCTATGTAGGCGATTTCCTGCTCGGTGGTGTCCCGCGTATGCAGCTTGAGGTCCTCCTTGTTGCTCGCCACCTCGACGAGGTTGTCGTAGAAGTTGAGGACGTCGATTGGCTTCGGGGCGATCCACGAGCGGTCCAAGCCATGCGAGTCGCACATCGGCATCATGGCAAGGATTCGGTCCCTCGCGGCGTTGTTGCAGAGCGGCACCACTTCCCGGGGAGTCCGGAACCACTCGGGGTGCGCCGGGTCGTACTTGAAGAGCTCTCGTACCATCCCGCGCAGCTCCAGAGTGGTGAAATTAAAATTAAGTCCAGGGCGCAGCCGCATGATGTCTGCCGGGCCGCCGTACAACCAGGCCGGCCTCTTCCGGTCCTGGAGGGGGGCGATGCGCCGGCGGAGGAAATCTGCGCCCACCTCGGCAACTGACAGCCGGGCCAGCCGAAGACGGAGGATCCGGACAAGAGCGATGTCAAGCTTGACGTCGTCGGAGTCTAGTTCGCTCCAATCTCTGCCGCGCGCGATAGGCGTTGTGCGCGGCGCAGTAAAGGCTTGCGGCTGGTCCTCTACAATCCAGCACCACTCAGCTCGCCATTCCTCCCACTTGCCGCGGAGCTCCCCCGGCAAGTACGACCCCTTCTTCCCGAGACGAAAGACCCAAGAAATACATCCGGAGAGGGGGGCATCTGCCTCGGCTCTAGGGGTGAAAAAGTGTCTAAAGAGGGCTACGTTGGGGTGGACTCCTATGAAGTTTTCGCACATATGTGCGAAAACGGCCATGGTGAGGATGGCGTTGGGGGTGAAATCAAGCAGATGGAAGCCATACGTATTCATGATATCACAGAAGAAGTTCGAAAATGGAGGGCAGAGGCCACAGTGGAAAAAGGGAGCAAAGAAGTAATACCCGCCGGGATAGTGGTCCTTGGCGGCGGCCGGGTATGCTCGGGTGCGGGGATGCGCGTCGGTGCCCTTGGACCAGAACAAGTAGTACTTGTTCCAGAGTTCTTCCACACCGAGCTTCGGCGAGAAGACGACGTTCCGCTTCCGGTAAGCGATGAGCTTGGCTGCTTGCTCGGATTTCTCCTTCTTGGACTTCTCCGCTTTCCCCTTGTCGCTCTTTGGGGCCATGGCGGATGCGGCGGAAGGAAGGGGACGGAGAGCTAGGCGGCGGCGGAGCTGTGGAGGCGGAGCGCAAGGAGGAATCTTTTGCAGGAGGAAGACGACGTAATGAGAGCACAAGGAGGGGAACCGCGCCCGCTGCCTCTGCTTTTATGGGGGAGTGGGGGGCGTTTCCCCCTTTCCATTAAGAGATCGTGGGCACGTCCCATCCCACGGCGCCGCAATCGACGCGTGCCGTTACCGTGGGGTGCGGCGGATATGGAAGTGGATTCGGCGCGCCGCGGGCCGCGGGTGCCCGTGCACTGTTTTGGGCCTGGCCCAACAGCGCTCGGCACCGTGTGTGGCCCAGGCCCGGGGGCTCCTGTCGGTGTACTAAGGTAGGGGTACCTCAGTACCCCAACTTGTGCACGGGCAGTTGCAGCCTCCCGCGGCAAGGTTTACTGCGTGCTCGCCGGAGACCTTCCTGCCTCTTATTAAACCATTCAAAAACAAAGTATACAAGACAGAAGATCGAGACCCCGGCAAGAGGAGCTTGCCGGGAAGGCCGTACCAGGCTCAAGACTGTTCCACTAACACAAGACCCTGGCAAGAGGAGCTTGCCAGGAAGATTAGAAGGTATTACCTCGGCGCTACGCGCGCCCCGGCAAGGGGCCCGGGGAGCGGCAAGTTCCCGGGCCCGGCAAGATCAAGGCCCCGGCAAGATCAAGGCCCCGGCAAGGTGCTTGCCGGGAAGACCACGCTGTGTGCCCGCGCTCCAGCTCATCGGCCCACGCGTCGCCCTGGGGTCTAACCAGGGACGCGTGGCGGATGGCTGTGCAGCCTGGGGTACACGGTGGCACACCACGGTGATAAATCCGTCGCCGTGGCGGACGGAGATGCTAAGGCGGGAGCTTTTGGGGTCGACGGTGACGGGCATTAAATGCCCTTGTCCCCCACTGTTAAAGTAGGTATAGACCACTGTTCTGTACTGTAGCTCCACTATTCCCGCACTGTTACAACTACCACCTCTTTTACTCTTTTACCCCTTTCTCCTACGTTGACACCTGTCGGTGACCCCTTGCACTATAAAAGGAGGCCCGTGCACAACGTGGAGGGGGTTCGAAACCTAGATTACTCTCACGCACGGTGTAGCTGCTTCTTCAAGCTCCCGAGCGCTCAACTCAATACACAACCAAGCAGGAGTAGGGTTTTACGCATCCGTGCGGCCCGAACCTGGGTAAAAACTGCCCGCGCGTCTGCCTCGATCTGCTCTTTGTGCTCCCTCCGCCCTCGTACCGCACAGACAAGGGGCTCCGGTCCCATAGGTGTTCGTGGCGGACAGTTTCCCCCGACACGTGGCGGCATCTACATGTGAAGCGGAGTACATAGCTGCTTCCGAAGCAGCACAGGAAGGAGTCTGGATGAAGGAGTTCATCACCGACCTAGGAGTTATTCCAAGCGCATCGGGCCCGATGAATCTCTTCTGTGACAACATTGGAGCTATTGCCATTGCTAAGGAGCCCAGGTTTCACAAGAATACCAAGCACATAAAGCGCCGCTTCAACTCCATTCGTAGTTATATACAAGATGGAGACATATATATTTGTAAATTACATACGGATCTGAATGTCGCAGATCCGTTGACAAAACCTCTTCCACGAGCAAAACATGATCAACACCAGAACTCTATGGGTGTTCGATTCATCACAATGTAACTAGATTATTGACTCTAGTGCAAGTGGGAGACTGTTGGAAATATGCCCTAGAGGCAATAATGAAATGGTTATTATTATATTTCCTTGTTAATGATGATTGTCTATTGTTCATGCTATAATTGTATTATCCGGAAATCATAATACATGTGTGAATACATAGACCACATCATGTCCCTAGTGAGCCTCTAGTTGACTAGCTCGTTGATCAATAGATGGTTACGTTTTCCTGACCATGGACATTGGATGTCATTGATAACGGGATCACATCATTAGGAGAATGATGTGATGGACAAGACCTAATCCTAAGCCTTGCACAAGATCGTGTAGTTCGTATGCTAAAGCTTTTCCAATGTCGAGTATCTGTTCCTTAGACCATGAGATTGTGCAACTCCCGGATACCGTAGGAGTACTTTGGGTGTGCCAAACATCACAACGTAACTAGGTGGCTATAAAGGTACACTAAGGGTATCCCCGAAAGTATCTGTTGGGTTGGCATGAATCGAGACTGGGATTTGTCACTCCGTATGACGGAGAGGTATCTCTGGGCCCACTCGGTAAGACATCATCGTAATGAGCTCTATGTGACTAAGGAGTTGGTCACGTGATGATGTGTTACGGAACGAGTAAAGAGACTTGTCGGTAACGAGATTGAACAAGGTATCGGTATACCGACGATCGAATCTCGGGCAAGTACTATACCGGTAGACAAAGGGAATCGTATACGGGATTGATTGAATTCTTGACATCGTGGTTCATCCGATGAGATCATCGTGGAACATGTGGGAGCCAACGTGGGTAACCAGATCCCGCTATTGGTTATTGGCCGGAGAGATGTCTCGGTCATGTCTGCAAGGTTCCCGAACCCGTAGGGTCTACACACTTAAGGTTCGATGACGCTAGGGTTATAGGGAATGTATGTACGTGGTTACCTAATGTTGTTCGGAGTACCGGATGAGATCCCGGACGTCACGAGGAGTTCCGGAATAGTCCGGAGGTAAAGATTTATATATGGGAAGTCATATTTTGGTCATCGGAGTGATTTCGGGGTCACCCGTATTGTACCGGGACCACCGGCAGGTGTCTCGGGGTCCATCCGATGGGGCCACCTACCCCCGTGAACCAAGTGGACCAAGTAAGGGGGGGAACCAGTCCCTGGTGGGCTGGTGCGCCCCCCAAGGGCCCAAGGTGCCTAGGGTTGGGAAACCCTAGGGGGTGGGGGCGCGCCACCTGCTTGGGGGGCGAGTCCCCCCTACCTGGCCGCCCCCCCTCAGATTGGATCTGAGGGGGCCGGCCCCCCTCTATCTTGCCCCTATATATAGTGGGGGGTGGGAGGGCAGTGCTACTTCTCGAGCTTGCTGTAAGGGCATATTTAGCCAAATGGTGTTTTGGTGATTGATGACAATGCGTTTGCGGACTAATCATGTGTTCTAAGCTCTTTCAGATACATCTCACAAAGACACAAGAAGATTAGAGGCCCCTCGGAATCTATGGAAGACGGTGTTTCCTGTTTGCTTAGTTTTCGGTGGTTCTGAGTGATAGGAAAAGCCATACTATTAAGAGGGGATCCGCTTTGGTAAGGTTTGGGTGGAATCAACACGTACACTTCTTTATTGCACCCATCATTCCTTCCCGCCGCAATGGAGCTATTCTTTCCCATCTTCTCTAGCTTTTTCTGGCCCCAACGGTAGTACCGCAGATCCCAGCGGTAGTACCGCCCGTGTGTCACAAGCGGTAGTACCACCCCATAAGCGGTAGTACCGCTTAGTACACTCTGCGGTAGTACCACCGCTGATCCGTGTTACCACCGCCTCGATTCGCGAGCGATTTTTTGTGTCGAGTTTTGCGGTACTAGGTGCGGCAGTAGAGGCGGTAGTACCGCTCCCAGCGGTAGTACCGTCCTGAGACCACGGTAGTACCGCTCGGGGCCCTACCCCTATGGCACGGTAGTACCGCTTGTGTGGAAACGGTAGTACCGCTCTATAAGCGGTAGTACCGCTCCCCCAAGCGGTAGTACCGCTCTGTGCGGGGCTGAGTGGGGGATAACGGTTGGATTGTTCCCCCCACTATATAAAGGCATCTTCTTCCTCCTTTTGACCCATCTCTTCCCCCACATACTCCATTGTTGCTCCAAAGCTCCATTTTCGCCCGATCTCTCTCCCTAGCCAATCAAACTTGTTGATTTGCTCAGGATTGGTTGAGAAGGCATCGATCTACACTTCCACCAAGAGATATTTGATTCTCCCCACCAATCCCTAGCGGATCTTGTTACTCTTGGGTGGTTGAGCACCCTAGACGGTTGAGGTCACCTCGAAGCCATATTCCATTGTGGTGAAGCTTCGTGGTTTCGTTGGGAGCCTCCAATTTAGTTGTGGAGATAGCCCCAACCTTGTTTGTAAAGGTTCGATCGCCGCCTTCAAGGGCACCACTAGTGGAATCACGACACCTTGCATCGTGTGAGGGCGTGAGGAGAATACGGTGGCCCTAGTGGCTTCTTGGGGAGCATTGTGCCTCCACACCGCTCCAACGGAGACGTACTTCCCCTCAAAGGGAAGGAACTTCGGCAACACATCCTCGTCTCCACCGGTTCCTCTTGTGGTTATTTCTTACCTTTACTTGTGCAAGCATTACTTGTTTATCTCCTATAGCTTGCTTGTGAAGCTGTTATCTTTACTTTCTATTAGTTGTCATCTTAGTAGCATATCTAGAAAACTTACTTTGACGCTTAATTTAAAGTGGTTAAGAAAAGCTAAAAATTGTTAGTTGCCTATTCACCCCCGTCTAGTCAACCATATCGATCCTTTCAATTGGTATCAGAGCCTTGTCTCTTTTTAAGGACTTTACCGTCCAAAGAGTATGGGTGACAATGTAGTCGAGACAGAGGACCATTCCGGTGGAACTCCGTCCTTGACTACGTCAGATGGGGGAGCCTCGGTCTCTCGTGAGGAGTTCAATGTGGCCTTGACCACATTGAAAGAGTCACTAGCGAGCGAGGTCAAAGGCATGTTTAAAGATTTGCTTGAGGGGCTTAAATTATCCACCGCACCGTTGGAAGTGGTTCGTCCCGCTACCAACGTGTCGGAGGCTAATCCCGACAAGGGAGAAGCTAGTAGTGAACAAGCCCCTGTTACTAAGAATGGGAGTGGGATCTTTGCCCAATCCGCTCCTCCTACTCACTATGGAGGACCCGTTCCCACAACGCATTTAAATTCCGTTGGGCCTCCTCCCAAGTTTATCAAAAATTCTGATTTTGCTACTTGGGTGTTTTGTTTTAAACGTCATATAAATCATTGTTCTACTAATCTTTGGAGAATCATTGAGCAAGGTTCTTACCCGCGTGATCCCGACAACATGACTCCAAGAGAAACTGCGGATCATCAATTCAACGAGTCCGCTCTTTGCATTCTTCAAGATGCCATCCCTCCTGAAGACATTGCACATCTTCGACCCTTCACTGTGGCCAAGGAAGCTTGGGAGCATGTTGGCACTATGTACAAGGGAAGCACTAGCATTCAACGCTCTAACTATGAAGTTGTGCAAGATGAAGCCGATGAGTTTGCTATGATCGAAGAAGAAGATCCTCGTGAACTTTATCGGAGATTAACCACCCTTGCAGTCTCTCTTCGAGATCATGGCAGTAAGGACACGGATGACAACTGGATCAAGCGCAAGTTCCTCAAGGCCATGATGCCCTATCATAAGGCCATGTCCTCTGTCATTCGTCAGAGACCGGATTTCCACCACTTGTCTTCTCATGAAGCGTTGGATGAGTTTGTTGCCATGAGGATCTTGGACATGACCGCCGACAATGCGGTCTTAAGAGCTCAACGATCAAAGAAGCCTAATCTTGCCCTGAAGGCCAAGGTTTGTGTGGAAGAAGAGGAGGTGGAAGATGATGATGAATGTAGCCCCGAGGACACCAAATATGCCTATCATGAGCACATGGCTCTTGCTTCAAGGCAATTCTGGGGCAAGAAGAACACAAGACCCAACTTCAACAGGAACAACTCAAGTGGAAACAAGGGCAAGCAACGAGTAAGGACATGCTTCAACTGTGGCAATGTAAGCCACTTCGTTGCGGATTGCCCATATGAGAAGAGAGAAGACTTTGGAGGCAAGCTTATCCGAAAGGACAAGTCAAAGTCCTATCCCAACAAGAACAACTTCAACAAGAAGACTCCTCCTAAAGGGTTGGTGGCCCAAGAGGAATATGTTGAGGATGATGATAATGATGAAGATGATGAGATGGTCACCATGGTCACAATTGCAATTGCTACTACTCCACACTCATCTCTCTTCGACTCACCAAATGAGAACATCATCGCCAAGTGTCTCATGGCCAAGGCCACCAACAAGGTAACCCCAAACATCAATACTACTATCGCTTCGAATCCTTCATTGACAAATTGTATTGATGAGAGTGAGGGTGCTAAGGAGGGAGAGAATGAATTTGAGTTGTTCATGAAAAATCTCAAGGGCAAACCCAAGAAGCACTTTGTTGCTCTCTTGGAACAACTCGGTGAGGCCAATGACATGATGGAGGCTCACGAGGAAACCATTACTAAAATGGAAGGACATAGTCGAGACTATGCCGATGAGATATCGGATCTCTCTAACGCCCTAGAGGAAGAGCGTGGTCTTCGTTTGGCTCTTGAGGAGTCACACAACGATGGTCATGCTAAATTAAAGAAAGATCTTGATCATGCTTTAGTTGTCTCTCGTGTGCTTAATTCCGATAAGGCAAAACTTGTGGTTGACCATGCTAAACTCAAAGAGGAGTTTGACATACTTGACAAGGCTCACAAGGCCTTGAAAGGTATGCATGCTACTCTCAAGGAGTCTCATGATCAACTCCAAGTTTCGCTAACCAAGGAAAAGGCTATCTTTCCTCGCATGGTATTAATTGATAATGCAAATGCTACTAACCCGTGTTGCGAGCATGTGCATCTTGTTGAAGAGAATGCCAAGTTGAAGAAGCAACTTGAGAAAGGCCTTGTGACATGCATACAAGGTGAGAAGAACCTCAACAACCTTTTGAGCAATCAAAAGGAGGTTGTGGCAAAGGAAGGAATTGGGTTTGTTCCTAAGCCCAAGAAGAAGAAGAATGACAAGACCAAGCAACCACCCCCTCTCCGACAATCTTTTGTGAAAGAAGGAGATGGTCATGTGTTTGCTAAATTTGTTGGTTCCTCTTATGAGTACATTGAATGGTCCATTTGGGTTCCTAAGACCCTCGTTACTAACCTCAAAGGACCCATTAACAAATGGGTACCTAAATCCAAGCATTGATCTCTTGTAGGAGTTTGCTTCTGGTGGGGGATCATGGTTGCTCGATAGCGGAGCCACAAATCATATGACCGAAGCAAAGACTTGGTGGTGGACGTGCATCTAGGTTCATCTATGGCCACCAACATCGAATGGGGTGATGCTTCATCTTCTAAGGTATTGGGGCTCATCAAGGTTGTTGTCTCTCATGATATCACGATCGAGAAAGTCATGCATGTTGAGTCCCTTGCATACAATTTACTTTCTGTTCGCCAACTTGCACTCATGGGCTTTGCTACATTCTTTGATATTGATACCGTGGCCCTCTTGTGGAGCAAGACTCTTAAAGTAGCCTATGTTGGGCATGTCGAGAACGGCCTTTATGTGGTTAACTTCTCGAAGCAACCCACTAAGGTCGCGACATGCTTAATGACTAAAGTTGATGTGGGATGGCTTTGGCATCACCGTTTGGCCCACGTCAATATGAGATCTTTGCAAAGTCTTCTCAAGGGGGACCATGTCCGTGGACTAACAAATGTTAGCTTTGCCAAAGATCGTGCGTGCAGGGCTTGCATTGAAGGAAAGTTACATGAGACGGCTCACCCTCCCACGACTATCATCTATTCAAAGAGACCCCTAGATCTCCTTCACATGGACCTCTTTGGGCCTCCATCTTTTGATAGTCTTGGGGGTAGAAAGTACTGCTTGGTGATTGTGGATGATTACTCAAGATACACCTGGGTATACTTCTTCAAGAAGAAGAGTGAGACCCAACAAACCGTCATGAACTTTGCAAATGACGCTCAACGACAACATGAAGCAAAGATTTTGATGATCAGAAGTGACAACGGCACCGAGTTCAAGAACTACACCTTGGATGAGTTTCTCAGTGATGAGGGGATCAAACATCAATATGCAGCCCCATATACCCCTCAACAAAACGGTGTAGCGGAGAGAAAGAACCGAACTCTGATGGATGCGGCAAGAACCATGATGGCGGAATTCAAATCTCCATACAACTTTTGGGCCGAAGCCATCAACACCGCTTGCCATGCTTCAAATCGACTCTATCTCCGCAAAGGCCTGAACAAAACTCCATATGAGATACTTACCGGTAACAAGCCCAATCTCAAGTACTTCCGGGTATTCGGGTGTAAGTGTTTCATTCTCAAGAAAGGTGTTCGCTTGTCTAAATTTGAATCTAGAGCTCACGAGGGCATATTTGTTGGTTATGCTACAAACTCTCATGCTTACCGTGTCCTCAACAAGTCCAATGGACTCATTGAGGAGACGAGTAACGTAGAGTTTGATGAAAATAACGGCTCCCAAGTGGAGCAAAGTGGTACTTGTGATGTAGGTGATGAAATTCCTCCTCAAGACATAAGAAGAATGGGTGTCGGATATATCCTACCCATTGAGGAACCCCTTGTGGCCGAAGGAGAAGGACAATGTTCCACTCAAGTGGAACCATCACCAACCCAAGACCCACACGCTTCCGAAGAACAAAGTGAAGGCCCTCAACCTGACGAACAAGGCCAAGTGCAAGATCAATCACAAGATGGTGGAGAGCCACCAAATGATGCACAAGGCCAACTTCTGTCCTCCGAGCAAGATCAAGGTCAAGAGGAAGCTCAAGATCAAGATCTAGCTCCTGACGACGCTCAAGATGATCAACTCAATGCTCCTCAGTTAACTCTTGAAGAGCAATTAGAGCGTCGTGCTGCAAAAGTTGCCTCCAGGCTTGCTTCCAACGAACATCACATGGAGAACATTCTAGGAAGCATCAAAAGAGGGGTAAGCACTCGTAGACAATTAACAAACTATTGTGCTCATCAAGCTTTTTTCTCCTGTGTTGAACCTCAGAAGGTTTATGAGGCGCTCGAAGACCCTGATTGGCTCAATGCCATGCATGAAGAACTCCATAACTTCGAGCGCAACAAGGTGTGGCGTCTGGTGCCAAGACCAAAGGAGAACCATAATGTCATTGGAACCAAGTGGATCTTTAAGAACAAACAATATGCTCATGGCATTTTCATCCGCAACAAGGCGCGTCTGGTGGCTCAAGGCTACTCCCAAGTCGAGGGTATCGACTACGGTGAAACCTTTTCCCCCGTTGCTCGTCTTGAATCCATTTGTTTGTTGCTTGCCTATGCTTCCCATCATAACTTTAAATTGCAACAAATGGATGTGAAAAGTGCATTTCTTAATGGTCCTATTAATGAGTTGGTGTATGTTAAACAACCCCTGGGGTTCGAGGATCCTAAGCTCCCCAATCACGTGTACCAACTCGATAAGGCACTCTATGGCCTTAAACAAGCCCCACGTGCATGGTATGAGCATCTTACCGAGTTGTTACAAGATCGTGGGTTTGAAATTGGGAAAATCGACCCCACTCTTTTTACTAAGAAGGTCAAAGGGGAGTTGTTTGTATGCCAACTATATGTTGATGATATTATCTTTGATTCTCCTAACAAAGCTTTCAATGATGAGTTCGCCGCACTCATGACCACACATTTTGAGATGTCCATGATGGGAGAGTTGAAGTATTTCCTTGGATTTGAGATCAAACAAAGAAGAGAAGGCATCTTCATCAAACAATCCAAGTATACTCAAGACATGCTCAAGAGGTTCTAAGCGATGTCAAGCCGGCTACTACTCCAATGCCAACCAAATGCCAACTTGACATTGATCCCAATGGTAAAGCGGTGGATCAAAAGGTATATCGCTCTATGATCGGTTCCTTGCTTTACCTTTGTGCATCTAGACCGGATATTATGTTGAGTGTAGGAATTTGTGCACGGTTTCAAGCCTCACCTAAGGAGAGTCACTTTGTGGCTGTCAAGCGAATCTTTCGATATTTGGCTCATACCCCAAACTTTGGCTTATGGTACCCGAGAGGAGCAAACTTCAACCTTGTAGGTTTCTCTGATTCTGACTGGGCGGGAGACAAAGTGGATAGGAAATCCACTTCTGGAGGGTGCCAATTTCTTGGTTGCTCTCTTGTTAGTTGGTCTTCCAAAAAGCAAAGTTGTGTGTCTCTCTCGTCCACCGAAGTAGAGTATGTGGCTGCTGGCAGTTGTTGTGCTCAACTCTTATGGATGAGGCAAACTTTAAAGGATTATGGTGTCACTTATGACAAAGTGCCTCTTTGGTGTGACAATGAAAGTGCCATCAAGATTTCTCTCAACCCGGTGCAACACTTCAAGACGAAGCATATAGAGATCCGGTATCACTTCATCCGGGATCACATAAGGCAAGGAGAGATCGTGCTTCACTATGTCAACACTCATGATAACCTTGCAGATATCTTCACGAAGCCGTTGGATGAAGCAAGATTTCGCGTGTTAAGGCATGAGCTAAATATCATCGATTTGAGCAATGTGGCTTGAGTCTTTGCACACACTCCTCACACTCAATATAATTATCTTGTCTAGATGTAGGCATGGACATAGGGGGAGCATTGTTCTCTCAATGAACTCTTTCTCCCCCATTATGCATAAACTGATCTAGTCTTTCATTAACCATCTTTGATGGTACTAGTGCTTCAAAGACGAGTTTTGGTCATGGGCCCAAGGTTAAAATCTTCGCGGCGCCATACCTCTAGACTCAAACATAGGTGACTTCGGTCACCGCCCTATTGCTAGTGTGTGTGTGTGTGTGTGTGTGTGTGTGTGTGAGTGTTGGTTTGTTCTTTCTTTTTCCCTCTTTGTGCGCTTCGTTTTGAGCTTTGCCTCGAACCTTTGTTGCCGTGGCGTGCTGGGCGGTACTACCGCTGGTGGTGCGCGGTACTACCGCTTGTAAGCGGTACTACCGCCCACCAGCGCGGTACTACCGCTGCGGGGAGGTATGTGGGGGTTATATCGGGGCAGGGGGAGGTTTCTCTCCCCCATACCCATTCATTCGCCCCCTCATTCCTCTCTCTCTCCAGTAGTTCGTCACCGCGGGAGGGCTCCGGCAGATCTCCTTCTCCGGGGTGCTCCTCTCCTTTTCCTTCGGTGGAGTCGATCCCCACCACGTCCTCTTGCCATGGATGCCGGTATTGCCCCTGTTCCTCTTCTCTTTGTGGTTCTTTTTCAGATCTTGTGTTTAGGGGCAATAGTGTTTGCATCTGTAGATTTTTGACTAAATCTAGGCTTGAGTAGGAAGGAGAAAGCAACTAGACTATCTAGATTAGAGTATGATAGAAATAATTTTGAATTTGACAGGATGGTAGTGCCGGATCTGACCATGGTAGTAGGAAACCGCGGTTTCCCCGCCTCAAGCGGTACTACCGCTCCCTGGAGCGGTACTACCGCTCGGGCGGTACTACCGCTTACCAGATCACGGTACTACCGCGGCATGCCTAGTTCACAGATATTTCTTCATTCCTTGATCTTCTTTTGTTGGGTTCATTGGCTTATGCTCGTTCTTTTTGGTTGGTTCGTTTGTGTGTTTGGTTCCAGGTGATGAACTTCCCGAGCATCAGGCTCGCCGTATCAACCCCAATCGTGCAACCTCAAAGCGCTACCACACATCTGAGTCTGCTGGAGGTTCCTCGAGTGCTCCACCTCCTCCTCAACAGAAGAAGAAGGCCATGGCAAAGCCAAAGGGCAAAACCGTGACAGAGATGAGTGGCAAGGAGTTCTGGGCAAGGCATCGCCGCAATCCCTATGAGGTTGATCAAGAACCCAATTTGGTCAACCGTCCGTTCTGGAATCGCTTCCAGTTTGCTATCTACTTTGATGTGCTCAAGGCTAAGAAGAATCTCTTTGTCAGTGTTCGCTCCATAGACACGAAATATCTGGAGAAGGATCTGGTGTATTTTGGCGAGGCTCTTCAGATGTGCTCTCAGCTCAACATTCTTCAGATCATTCAGTTCAACAAGGACTTTGATGCAGATCTTGTGGCTCAATTCTATGCCACAGTCCATCTAGGGACGGATGAGGACAGAACTCTGACATGGATGACCAATGGCAAACTGTTATCTGTCAAGTGGAAGGCGTTCATGGAGTTACTTGGGGTGGCAGACCAGGGACTTGAGACACCAGTTGGCTTTCGTCCTCACCAGAACGAAACCTCCACTCACAAGCAAGCTCTCTGGCCTTACTGCACTGCGAAGGTCCACCCAGAGACTAAGAAGGTAACATATGAGTTGTCTACCTATCTGGATATCCTTCACCGCATCTTCCGTGAGACTCTTTTCCCTCGGATTGGGAATCATGCTATGGTTCACTCCTATCTTGTGGGCATGCTTCTCTTTTGCCAACATCAGTTAGAAAGGAACACTGGTGAGACCCTGGATATTGCACATGTGATGTGGTCTGAGCTCCTATCTGCTATTTCTGAACGCAAGTGTCTGATCTATGGTCCGTTCATCATGCTGCTGATTGAGAAGGCTTGGGATCATGTCTGTCCCAATGCATTGCTGGAAACTGGAGAGTTGGTGTCTCATGAGATCAACCGTCTGAGGCGGAAGGACAAGTGGGGATCTCATGCACCCAAGACTGGAGGCTCATCCTCCGCTGCTGCTATGGAGACAAAGGAGGCTGAGGTTGAAGCAGATGATGATGATGACTATGAGCCATCTGGTGCAGAGCCCTCGTGGGCAAAGAAGCTCAAGAAGAAGATGAAGAAGCTGTTCTGCATGGAGTCTCATGGTCAGTACATGACTCATGTGGCAGAGAAGAAGGCCAGGGGGCGTCACAAGGAGCTCATGCGTCAGTTGGGTGCAACTGTGGCCAGTGGCTCTGAGGAGCAGGTAACCGAGGAGGAAGAGTGGATCAAGCAGCATTGCCCATGGATTGATTCCGATGCCGAGCAGTTTCCGGTCGACGATGACGAATACAATGACCCTGCTGCAATCTGATGATTCAAGACCTTCTCGTGCTCTCACCTGGAGCCGTAGCTTAGCTCTCTGCCCTTTTGGTGTCTCGATGCCAAAGGGGGAGAGAGTTTAGGGATTTGTGCCTTTGTGTTTCTGTCGCTTGTGTGCTTTTCGCTTCTTGTGGTTTGGTTGTTTTTTCGTGAGACCTAAGTTCCCGTCATATGGTGTGAGACATATGCTACCCCATCTTATTTATGTACCTGGTACTCTCTAGCATGCATGATTATCTTACTATGTACTATGTTCTCATATCCTGCTTAGGTTGTTGGTCTCTAAAATATAGAGGGAGTACTGATCCTAGCATGTGTGCCGTGCAGTCCAAAGCACTTATCTAGATAGCACACATCTAGGGGGAGCTAGTCTATATTTTAGGGGTGTGGTTTTTGCATTTACATTCTGGTATTATTCCTTTTGTGCAAATCCCGTGTTGTCATCAATCCACCAAAAAGGGGGAGATTGTAAGGACATATTTAGCCAAATGGTGTTTTGGTGATTGATGACAATGCGTTTGCGGACTAATCATGTGTTCTAAGCTCTTTCAGATACATCTCACAAAGACATAAGAAGATTATAGGCCCCTCGGAATCTATGGAAGACGGTGTTTCCTGTTTGCTTAGTTTTCGGTGGTTCTGAGTGATAGGAAAAGCCGTACTATTAAGAGGGGATCCGCTTTGGTAAGGTTTGGGTGGAATCAACACGTACACTTCTTTATTGCACCCATCATTCCTTCCCGCCGCAATGGAGCTATTCTTTCCCATCTTCTCTAGCTTTTTCTGTCCCCAGCGGTAGTACCGCCCGTGTGTCACAAGCGGTAGTACCGCCCCACTAAGCGGTAGTACCGCTTAGTACACTTTGCGGTAGTACCGCCGCTGATCCGTGTTACCACCGCCTCGATTCGCGAGCGATTTTTCGTGTCGAGTTTTGCGGTACTAGGTGCGGCAGTAGAGGCGGTAGTACCGCTCCCAGCGGTAGTACCGCCCTGAGACCACGGTAGTACCGCTCGGGGCCCTACCCCTATGGCACGGTAGTACCGCTTGTGTGGAAACGGTAGTACCGCTCTATAAGCGGTAGTACCGCTCCCCCAAGCGGTAGTACCGCTCTGTGCGGGGCTGAGTGGGGGATAACGGTTGGATTATTCCCCCCACTATATAAAGGCATCTTCTTCCTCCTTTTGACCCATCTCTTCCCCCACATACTCCATTGTTGCTCCAAAGCTCCATTTTCGCCCGATCTCTCTCCCTAGCCAATCAAACTTGTTGATTTGCTCGGGATTGGTTGAGAAGGCATCGATCTACACTTCCACCAAGAGATATTTGATTCTCCCCACCAATCCCTAGCGGATCTTGTTACTCTTGGGTGGTTGAGTACCCTAGACGGTTGAGGTCACCTCGAAGCCATATTCCATTGTGGTGAAGCTTCGTGGTTTCGTTGGGAGCCTCCAATTTAGTTGTGGAGATAGCCCCAACCTTGTTTGTAAAGGTTCGGTCGCCGCCTTCAAGGGCACCACTAGTGGAATCACGGCACCTTGCATCGTGTGAGGGCGTGAGGAGAATACGGTGGCCCTAGTGGCTTCTTGGGGAGCATTGTGCCTCCACACCGCTCCAATGGAGACGTACTTCCCCTCAAAGGGAAGGAACTTCGGCAACACATCCTCGTCTCCACCGGTTCCTCTTGTGGTTATTTCTTACCTTTACTTGTGCAAGCATTACTTGTTTATCTCCTATAGCTTGCTTGTGAAGCTGTTATCTTTACTTTCTATTAGTTGTCATCTTAGTAGCATATCTAGACAACTTACTTTGACGCTTAATTTAAAGTGGTTAAGAAAAGCTAAAAATTGTTAGTTGCCTATTCATCCCCCCTCTAGTCAACCATATCGATCCTTTCACTTGCGTTGTATTCCCTCGAAGAGGAAAGGGTGATGCGGCACAGTAGCGTAAGTATTTCCCTCAGTTTTTGAGAACCAAGGTATCAATCCAGTAGGAGACCACGCGCGAGTCCCTCGCACCTGCACAAACAAATAAGAACTTCGCAGCCAACGCAATAAGGGGTTGTCAACCCGGTCACTTACGAAAGTGAGATCTGATAGATATGATAGTTTGATATTTTTGGTATTTTTGGATATAAGAACAAAAAGTAAAAACGGCAAAGTAAAGTAGATTGTAGATTGATATGTCGAGAATAGACCCGGGGGCCATAGGTTTCACTAGTGGCTTCTCTCATGATAGCAGAATTCTACGGTGGGTAAACGAATTACCGTCAAGCAATTGATAGAAAAGCGAGTAAATATGAGAATATCTAGGCATGATCATTATATATAGGCATCACGTCCGTAACAAGTAGACCGAAATGATTCTGCATCTACTACTATTACTCCACACATCGACCGCTATCCAGCATGCATCTAGAGTATTAAGTTCATAATAACAGAGTAACGCCTTAAGCAAGATGACATGATGTAGAGGGATAAACTTAAGCAATATGATATAAACCCCATCTTTTTATCCTCGATGGCAACAATACAATACGTGCCTTGCTGCCCCTATTGTCACTGGGAAAGGACACCACAAGATTGAACCCAAATCCTAGCACTTCTCCCATTGTAAGAACTATAGATCTAGTAGGCCGAACCAAACCAATAATTCGAAGAGACTTGAAAGGATACTATAATCATACATAAAAGAATTCAGAAAAGAACCAAATATTTCTCATATATAATCTTGATCATAAACCCACAATTCATCGGATCTCGACAAACACACCGCAAAAAGAGATTACATCGAATAGATCTCCTCGAAGACCGAGGAGAACTTGGTATTGAGATCCAAAGAGAGAGAAGAAGCCATCTAGGTACTAACTATAGACCTGAAGGTCTATGGTAAACTACTCACAACTCATGGTGAGGCGATGGTGTTGATGTAGAAGCACTCCGTGGTAGATTCCCCCTCCGGCGGAGCTCCGGAACAGGCCCCAAGATGGGATCTCACGGGAACAGAAGGTTGCGGCGGTGGAACTAGGGTTTTCTCTCCTCTTCTGATGTTTTCGGGGTACATGGGTATATATAGGAGGAAGGAGGGCACCGGGGGACAAACGTGGGGCCCATGAGGCAGGGGGGCGCGCCCTGTAGGGGGGGAGGGGCGCCCCCACTCTCATGGACGCCACGTGTGCCCTATTTAGTGGTTCTCAAGTCTCCCGTGAAGATATCGCTCCAAAAATATCTCTCCCGAAGGTTTCATTCCGTTTGGACTCCGTTTGATATTCCTTTTCTGTAAAACCCTGAAATAGGCAAAAAAACAGCAATCTGGACTGGGCCTTTGGGTTAATAGGTTAGTCCCAGAAATAATATAAAAGTGTATAACAAAGCCCATTAAACATCCAAAACTTCACAAATAATAGCATGGAACAATAAAAATTATAGATACGTTGGAGACGTATCAAGCATCCCCAAGCTTAATTCCTGCTCGTCCTCGAGTAGGTAAATGATAAAAATAGAATATTTGATGTGGAATGCTAACCAACATAAATTTCAATGTAGTTCTCTTTATTGTGGCATGAATGTTCAGATCTGAAAGATTCAAGACAAAAGTCTATATTGACATAAGAAATAATAGTAATTCAAGCATACTAACAAAGCAATCATGTCTTCTCAAAATACCATGGCTAAAGAAAGTTATCCCTACAAAATCATATAGTCTGGCTATGCTCCCTATTCATCACACAAAATATTCATATCATGCACAACCCCGGTTTCAGCCAATCACTTGTTTTCATACTCAATTTTTTCAAACCTTTCAATTTTCACACAATACATGAGCGTGAGCCATGGATATAGCACTATGGGTGGAATAGAGTGGTAGTTGTGGAGAAGACAAAAAGGAGGGAGATAGTCTCACATCGACTAGGCGTATCAACGAGCTATGGAGATGCCCATCAATAGATATCAATGTGAGTGAGTAGGTATTGCCATGCAACGGATGCACTAGAGCTAAATATGTATGAAAGCTCAACAAAAGAAACTAAGTGGGTGTGCATCCAACTTGCTTGCTCATGAAGACCTAGGGCATTTGAGGAAGCCCATCGTTGGAATATACAAGCCAAGTTCTATAATGAAAAATTCCCACTAGTATATGAAAGTGACTAAACATGAGACTCTCTATCATGAAGAACATGGTGCTACTTTGAAGCACAAGTGTGGAAAAAACGATAGTAGCATTGTCCCTTTTTTTTGGAGGCCCCTTCTCTTTTGTTTGGCCTTTCCTCACATGGGACAATGCTCTATAATGATGATCATCACACTTATATTGATTTACAACTCGGTATTACAACTCAATACTAGAACAAAGTATGACTCTATATGAATGCCTCCGGCGGTGTACCGGGGTGTGCAATGAATCAAGAGTGACATGTATGAAAAAATATGCATGGTGGCTTTGCCACAAATACGATGTCAACTACATGATCATGCATGGCAATATGACAATATGAAGCGTGTCATATGAACGGAACGGTGGAAAGTTGCATGGCAATGTATCTCGGAATGGCTATGGAAATGCCATGATAGGTAGATATGGTGGCTGTTTTGAGGAAGGTATATGGTGGCTGTTTTGAGGAAGGTATATAGTGGGTGTATGGTACCGGCGAAAGTTGTGCGGTACAAGAGAGGCTAGCAATGGTGGAAGGGTGAGAGTGCTTATAATCCATGGACTCAACATTAGTCATAAAGAACTCATATACTTATTGTAAAAATTTACGAGTCATCAAAACAAAGCAATCAATGCATGCTCCTAGGGGGGAGGTTGGTAGGAGTTAACCATCGCGCGCCCCCGACCTCCACACAAAGGATGACACTCTACAAATACTTCATGCTCTAACTTCGTCACATAGCGGTTCACCATACGTGCATGCTACGGGAATCACAAACTTTAACACAAGTATTTCTCAATTTCATAATAACTCCACTAGCATGACTCTAATATCACTATCCTCATATCTCAAAACAATTATCAAGCATCCAACTTCTCATCATATTCAATGCACTTTGTATGAAAGTTTTTTACTACATTTATCCTGGATGCCTATCATGTTAAGGCTAGTTTTATAGCCAAAGTACATTACCATGCTTGTCGTGGAATTAGCACGACAGATGTCCGGTTTAGAGGACTTAGGTGTGGAGCCATCACGCGGGTTAGCTTGAAGGGGTTAAGCACACAAAGAACACAAAGGGTTTATACTAGTTCGGCCCCTTCGATGAAGGTAAAAGCCTACGTCTAGTTTGGTTTGGTATTGCTTGGGCGTCGATGAACAGGGAGCGGATTGCTTGCCTGTGTCTCGACGGGTTGTTGCTTGTCCCTGAACCGTCGCCGGGTCGTCCCTTTATATAGGAGGCAACGCCCGGTCTAGTTTACAGAGTCCTGAGGCCGGCTCATAATCGTGTCCGCCTCGGTCTCTACTCTTTCTACCTTATTCCTCAAGTTACATGATATGACGGTTCATAAACCGTAAACTTTACATATGGGCCCTAAACCTCCATGGGCCGTAACCTCTACTGGGCTTATGATAACACAGCTACATTTATATAATCCGGATCTTCCTAGCCGGTTTATACCTGCTAGTAATATCCCTGACATTAGGCCTAGATTGATTTGAACTTTGTTCATGTCAGTCTTCTAAGTTTCTGCATAAATTTCTTCTTTGTAGCTTCTCTGCTTTGTAAACCGGCTATGACGTCATCTCCATAAATCATCTCAATCTGTCGTGACATCACCTCCGCATTTATTGCTCACAGCTGTTTGTTACCTTTGTTAAAGGCTATCCCGAAAATCGAGGCAACAATGGAATCTTTATCCAATCTCTGAGCTCCTTGATTCCCGCGCTTGCCGTTTCACCTCACCAACTTATAAATAACGCTGAAACCTGTGCTTTTTCTTCCTTCCACACTTCATCTTCCTCCGTCGTCCGAAGCTCCGCTGCCGTCTTCGAGCCCGTCGCCGTCGTCAACCCAGGCCGCTGCATCACCCTGAAAATGTTTTTTCTCATTGCATATCTCAATCTAGGGTTCCTCAATGTCTTCCGCCATGAAAACCTCGAAGCTTGCTGTTCGTCTCTGTAGGTTACCCTCGCAGTAAACTCAAACCTTGGATATGTTTCGAATGCACTCCTGCTCCGCAGTTTAAACTTAGATTCGAACCTTAGATCCAAAACTTAGATCTATTTAGTCTGTAGAAACCCTTCGTGGTTCTTCCTGTGTAAGCAGAGCATATATTTCATCTTTTTCTTACGTCTCAGATCCATTTTTACTTTAGTCTTCTGTAGAAACCTGTTTCTTCGTCTTGGTAGATCTCTAAGTTACTCACCGGTTTAACCAGTCATATAGTCCTCTTGCCAAGAATTAGCCATGAGCTCGATGGTTTATGTCGTGGAATTAGCACATCAGATGTCCGGTTTACGGACTTAGTGGTGAGGCCGCGCATCTATGTAGTAGCTTGAGAGGGGTTGAGCGGAATCGAGAGGCGCAATGCAAGACACGGATTTAGACAGCTTCGGGCCCCGGGAAACATCATCCGGTAATAACCCTACATGCTGTTTGAGGCTAGGTCTCATTATGATCCTCGTGGTGTTGCCGGTAAACCGGCTCTTTGTGTCTAACCCTAGAAACTTGTGAGAACTTGTCCTCTAAAACTTGTCTCTTGTCTAACTTGTGAGAACCTGTCCTCTAAAACTTGTCTCTTGTCTAACTTGTGAGAACCTGTCTCCTTGAGGAGCCCTGCCCCTCCTTATATATGTTGAAGGGGCGGTTTACATGACTAGTCCTAGTAGGACTAGGATTGATCTATTACAAGGAGTCCTAGTATTGCTTCCTTTGCAGGAGAATATCCCTTATCCTTTCTTCATAAACCGGCCCATTATTAATATGAACAGGCCTTCTGGGCCTTGGGCCTTGTCATCCATGATCCGCCTGCCGGGTTACCAGTAACTTGCCAAATGTAAACCGTCTTAAGTAAAATACCAAGTCCGGCCGGGTTATAATTCCGGCCGGTTCATACCGCGGGGTATATCCCCGACATTAGCCCCCAAGTTTAGCTTGGATGTGTCGATGGTAAACTTATGCTCCAAAACAAACACAAGAGCAAATTTAATAGGTTGTGCTCCGAGTTAAGAATTCTTGTAAACCGGCACCTGATCATCTTTAAGTCCTTGTCCTTCCTTTTTCTAGAAAATCAGGGTCAACAGACCAACTTCATAATCAATTTGCTTGCATAAGAAATATTGTAAATAAAGAATCCATTTGAATCGGCTTTTAATGCTCTGACTTGACAAAAATATTGGTCTTTGAAATGTTCAACTGATATCCAGTCGGCTTGAAGATGTAGAACTTGCCGGTTTATGATTGCCAAAATTGCCGGGTCACAGAATTAATCCGGATTTGCCAGAACTGAAAATTTGAAGATGTTCCTCCTTTATATGCATATTACCTATAACCCCCAAGTGCCGGGTCATTATGTAATAATGAGAAGGGACTTTGTAGATATAATTATTGAAATGAACATTATATAACGTAACTTCCATCGTGGGGTTTGAATCCACGTCCACAAGGTTAAGAGCTTTGTGCTTTACCAACCGAGCAGTGGACCTTTCAATATAATGGATTAATACTTGTGTACCTTGAATTGTTGACAGGAGCGATTGGTAGCCCCCAAGTTCCGGTTTAGCTACATTTAGAAGGTGAACCGGTACTTCCAGATGAAGCAAATGATCTTTCCATTAGCCCCCAAGTGTCAAGTAGACAACTTGCTTGTGTGCTTGAGACTTGTGTATTTGATGTAGTCTCAATTTGAATAATGTAGCCCCCAAGTGCCGGGTTGTAAGCCTGCAGCAACTCGGGACTATTCCTTTGTAGAATAAATCACTTCCATCGTTTGAAATAATATCCATTGCGCTTTAAAACGACTTTGAAGACCTCAATCATAATATTGATAACCATAATAGGAATCCAGCCATGTTTGGCTATTGAAGAATATAATCTGGTCTTGAAAACCGGTTCCAGTGATGTTTGATCACAATCAGGCCGGGTTAATGAACACCGGTCATTATTTTGTCTCATACTGGCGACTTATAGTCAAAACCAGGCCGGTTTAATAAACACCGGTCATTATAACTGATCATGTACTGCCAATATGTATTTAAAAACAAGATATTTCATACCTGCGATCAAGTATGCTTGATATTCTTAATCCGGCAAAATTTGCAATTTCCTGAGGAGCCTTTCATAGACCCAATAATAATCCCGGGTTTGATAAAAGACACCGGTTTATATCACGCTGAAACTTTGTCTAGAAATTTGTAGCTTATACTTGGCTTTTTGCCTGATGGATGATCCGGGTTATAATGAGCACCGGCTTATTCATGCTGGTATTCATGACCCAGACTTTTCACTTTATAGATATGTGGTCAACTTCTGTAGCTGTTCCACTCCGGTTTAAAGAGTCATAAAACATAAACACCAAAGATGCGAATTTGCAAATAAAACCATGTAGTCAAGGCTTTTTAAGAGCTGCCAGGCTCAAAGCAAGGTTCAGCCAATCACTGGATGTGGATTATCCATCTTTCCAGAGGGCCTAGCCAATCACTGAATGTGGATTATCCATCTTTTCAGAGGGCCGGTGGATGTGGATTATCCATCTTTCCATATGAACCATAAGAAAAAATTTATCCAATCACTGGATGTGGATTATCCATCTTTCCAGAGGGCCTAGCCAATCACTGAATGTGGATTATCCA
>LR738712.1:55308912-55368379 GCA_902687465.1 Secale cereale
TTTCTTTTGCCAATCAACGGATATAATCCAAGGGGCAAGAACATTTTCTTTTGCCAATCAACGGATATAATCCAAGGGGCAAGAACATTTTCTTTTGATAATCAACGGATATAATCCAAGGGGCAAGAACATTTTATTTTGCCAATCAACGGATATAATCCAAGGGGCAAGAACATTTTCTTTTGCCAATCAATGGATATAATCCAAAGGGCAAGAACGTTTTCTTTTGCCAATCAATGGATATAATCCAAAGGGCACTGATGCGAAGACGATCGTATAAACCGGACCAGAAGGGATTAAGCGGATTCGAATGTGATCCGTAGCCCCCTAGTGACCGTGGAGGTAGGGTACCTATGAAAGAGTTGCGCTTGAAAGGCAAGTCCTGGTTGGTCCCTTATAGAATTGTCCTGCATAGCAAAATAGACCGATCAAAGCATCTTATTTTCTTGATGAAAATAATACATACCAAGAAAATAGATTTAGATGGATATCACCTGACGTATTTGGACCTTATGATCCTCATCGGCGTCTGTTAATCAAACCGGCAGCATAAACCAGCATGTTGAGTATGCCGGACCGCAGGTGCGAATAGTAAAGCGACCACAGCATCAGAGGCAGTGCAGACACATGAGTCGGCCGCAGTGTTGTAAGCCGGCGGAGATGAGCAAGTTGTCCATCGTGTTGTATACCGATGCAGATGCATGAACCGGCCGTCCGTTCATCAAGTAATGTGACACAGAGGAAAACGCCGTTGTAGAACGTTGTCAGTCCGTGTTATATCCGCAGTATAACAATGATTTTACCTGTATATAGAAAACACAAGTATGGTAGTGTAATGATGCTCAGAGGAATTAAAATGTCCTGATAAATAGATAGGAGGGATAACACCTGATTTGCTCGAACAACAGATGGTTCGGCCGGCGCTGACGGGCTACTTGTCCTCCTGATGGTAAACCGGCGCGGTTGTGAAAAACGGCCACGGCGTTGTAAACCGGCGCGGTCGCGAGAGACGACCACGACATTGTAAACCGGCATGGTTGCAAGAGACGGCCACAGTACTGTAAACCGATGCGGGAGTCCGTTACTGACGACCACTTGTGCAGAATGATGTTGGTGTGCCTCCATCTCCACGGTATAATACCGCTTTGTAATGAATAATTTTCCTGCGTATAAAATACAGCAGGGCGAGGTATTTTTGCTTGGATGAATAAATATGTATTAAGAATAAATAGGATAAATATCACCTGATATTTTTTGCCGGATGAACACGGACGCCGACGCTGGATACTGTTGAATAGTATATGCATGCTGAACTCCGCTGATGTGATGTAGCACAACACCCACTTGATCCTCTTATGTCCAGTATTGTTATAACTTGAATATTTTTTCTTGCCCCCCAATAGTAGTTGTCCGATATAGGCAACGTTCCTGCACCATCTCAACAATGAAAATGAGGCAGAGAAGCCTTGGTCCTTTCCCCCAGGGAACTGTACCCCATTTAGTATGTTTGGGGTATGAGCGGCCAATGAACCGAAATGCAGAAGCGGCGCGAAGGTTAGGCTCGTAGGTGGCTTGGCGCTCCGGCCATCCAGAGCGAAAACGAGCAGAAATAGCTCAGGCCAGGGCCGCAACGGTGAGGGCAGTGCGCCAATGAAGCAAGTACAAGGCTGCTCAACGCAAGCACAGGTGCTCGGCAACCGCACTGGACGGCGGGTCAGCAGAGCAAGTCAAGGTGCTCGGCGGGCTAATACTGCAATGACGGTACCCGCGAGTCGACGATGGTGGCAAGATGCTTCGCGCGGGGTCGACAAAGGCAGAGGTGACCCAGCACAGCAGCGGCTCAAATGCAGCGGCGGCGACAGCAGGGCCCGGGCCGGTTTACGGCAAAGGCGAGACCGCCCACGACGATGGCGATTTGACGGTGCATTCGTGGCAGAGACCGGAGCCGGCTGGAGCGTCTTGTGGAGACCGGCGGAGGAGGTGGCTCGAATGCAGCAACGACCGGGGCTTGAGGACGACCGCAAGGAAGGGCCAGCTTGAGGCGCGGCGGCGCAGGTGAGGCCATGGAGGGGCAGGGCGGGGCGCAATGACGGCCGGCGACTGATTTGGCCATGGCAGCGGCTTGTCGAGGTGACCCGGTGTCTTGGCAGGGCGAACGAGGCGGGTCGTCGAGTCGGTTTAGAAGTGAGGCGAGATCAGGCGTTTTGGCGCAGCCGGCGGAGATGTAGCAGGGCGGCTTGGTGGCCAGGAGGCCCGGCAGGCGTACGGCTCGACAAGGCCGTGGTTGCGGGGCGAGACGGTCGACTCGGAGTGGCTTGCACGCAGACGCGAATTTGAGCTGGAGGCGGAACGAGGCCAGCCGCGGGTCGTAGTTGTCTTTTGGACGGATTCACATCCACGTCCTCCGGGTCATACGCCCCCTTTTCCTCTCTTCTGGTCGTAGCTGTATGTATGTACTCTGCTCGGCCTTGAGCAAATCCCACATAGAATAGAAAGGTAATATACCGAACTAGTACTCCAGCACTTTAGCAAGCAGTAGCGCATGATTTCCTTGGGACGTGAGCCGGCGGCAGGAATTTATCGAACTCGCCAGATCAGACAGCTGTAGAAATTTGTGTCGGTTTTCACGGAACCTCGGGTTTGACCGCTTGTAGGACTCGGCGTTCGAACGAAATCTGTCTCCGGTTGGTTTTTGACGGATCGTACTGCATTGTTGGCGGCACACGGAACGTCAAACCCTAATGATTTTCCATCTCAATCTGGTCTTTGCTATTCCGACCGCTCGTCGTGTAGATGATGTAGATTCTTCTGTAATCCGGCACAACGCGAGCTTCTCGATCCCTAGAAAATATCCCTCCAAAAACTCAGCACCACCGTGCACAAGCCCCACGGTGGGCGCCAACTGTCGTGGAATTAGCACGGCAGATGTCCGGTTTAGAGGACTTAGGTGTGGAGCCATCGCACGCGTTAGCTTGAAGGGGTTAAGCACACAAAGAACACAAAGGGTTTATACTAGTTCGGCCCCTTCGATGAAGGTAAAAGCCTACGTCTAGTTTGGTTTGGTATTTCTTGGGCGTCGATGAACACGGAGTGGATTGCTTGCCTGTGTCTCGACGGGTTGTTGCTTGTCCCTGAATCGTCGTCGAGTCGTCCCTTTATATAGGAGGCAACGCCCGGTCCGGTTTACAGAGTCCCGAGGCTGGCTCATAATCGTGTCCGCCTCGGTCTCTACTCTTTCTACCTTATTCCTCAAGTTACATGAGATGACGGTTCATAAACCGTAAACTTTACATATGGGCCCTAAACCTCCATGGGCCGTAACCTCTACTGGGCTTATGATAACACAGCTGCATTTATATAATCCGGATCTTCCTAGCCGGTTTATACCTGCTAGTAATATCCCTGACAATGCTGTTCTAATAGAATCTCAAAAGGATATAAGTGAAGCATGAGAGATCAACAATTTCTACAAAATAAAATCACCACCGTGCTCTAAAAGATATAAGTGAAGCACTAGAGCAAACTATTTAGCTCAAAAGATATAAGTGAAGCACATAGAGTGTTCTAACAATTCCTAGGAGATATTTATCTCTCTCAAAAAGGTGTGTCCAGCAAGGATAATTGTGGCAAACTAACAAGCAAAGACTCAAATAATACACGAAGCTCCAAGTAAAACACAGATCATGTGGTGAATAAAAATATAGTCCCGAGTATAGTTACCGATAGATGAAGACGAAAGAGGGGATGCCTTCCCGGGGCATCCCCAAGCTTAGGCTTTTGGTTGTCCTTGAATTTTACCTTGGGGTGCCTTGGGAATCCCCAAGCTTAGGCTATTGCCACTCTTTGTTCCATAGTCCATCAAAGCAATACTCAAAACTTGAAAACTTCACAACACAAAACTTAGACAAAAATCTCGTGAGCTCCGTTAGTATAAGAAAACAAACCACCACTTAAAGGTACTGTAATGAACTCATTCTTTGTTTATATTGGTGTTAAAACTACTGTATTCCAACTTCTCTATGATTCATACTCCCCAATACTACTCATAGATTCATCAAAATAAGCAAACAACACACAAAAAACAGAATAGTCTGTAGTAATCTGTAACTTTCGAATACTTCTGTAACTCCAAAAAAATTGAAATAAATTGGTAAACATGAGGAATTTGTCTATTAATCATCTGCAAAAAGAATCAACTAAATAGCACACTCTAGTAAAATCTGGTGACTATTTTAGAGAGCGCTAACGATTCTGTTTTTCACAGCAAGATCATATAAACTTCACACAAGTCTTCCCAAAGTTTCTACTTGGCACAAACACTAATTAAAACACAAAACCACATCTAAACAGAAGCTAGATGCAATATTTATTCCTAAATAGAAGCAAAAAAAATTGGGTTGCCTCCCAACAAGCGCTATCGTTTAACTCCCCTAGCTAGGCATGATACAAGGATAGATCTAGGTATTGCCATCTTTGGAAGGCAATCCATAAGTGGCTCTCATCATAGATTCATAAGGTAATTTAATTTAATTTCTAGGAAAGTGTTCCATGCCTTTCCTTAACGGAAATTGGAATCTAATATTTCCTTCTTTCATATCAATAATTGCACCAATCGTTCTAAGGAAAGGTCTATCAAGAATAATAGGACATGAAGGACTGCAATCTATATCAAGAATAATGAAATCTACGGGCACATAATTCCTATTGGCAACAATATGAACATTATTAATCCTTCCCATAGGTTTCTTAATGGTAGAATCCGCAAGATGCAAATTTAAAGAACAATCATCAAGCTCATGGAAGCCTAACAAATCACACAAAGTTTTTGGGATAGTGAAACACTTGCACCCAAATCACACAAAGCAAAGCATTCATGATCTTTAATTTTAATTTTAATAGTAGGTTCCCACTCATCATAAAGCTTTCTAGGGATAGAAACTTCTAATTCAAGTTTTTCTTCATAAGATTGCATCAAAGCATCAACTATGTGTTTGGTAAAAGCTTTATTTTGACTATAAGCATGCGGAGAGTTTAGTACGAACTGCAACAAGGAAATACAATCAATCAAAGAGCAATTATCATAATTGAATCCCTTGAAATCCAAAGTAGTGGGTTCTTCACTATGCAAAGTTTTAATAGTTGGGAACGTAGTATTTTAAAATTTTCCTACGATCACGCAAGATCTATTTACCAGATGCATAGCAACGAGAGGGAAGAGTGTGTCTACGTACCCTCGTAGACTGGAAGCGGAAGCGTCAAGTGACGCGGTTGATGTAGTCGAACTTCTTCGCGATTCAACCGATCAAGCACCGAACGTACGGCACCTCCGCGTTCAGCACACGTTCAGCTTGATGACGTCCCACGAGCTCTTGATCCAGTTGAGCTTCACGGGAGAGTTTCGTCAGCACGACGGCATGGTGACGGATATGATGTATCTACCGGTGCAGGGCTTCGCCTAAGCACTGCGATGGTATGACCGAGGTGTGTTTCTGTGGATGGGGGCACCGCTCACGGCTAGAACAATTCAACTTGTGTGTCTTTGGGTGCCCCCTGCCCCCGTATATAAAGGAGCAAGGGGGAGGCCGGCCGGCCCTCCTATGGTGCGGCTAGGGAGCAATCCTACTAGGAATAGGATTGCAATCCTATTCCTAGTAGGAACCTACCAAAGAAGGAAGAAGGGGGAAGGAAAGAGAGGGAGAGGGAGAGGGAAAGAGGGGCCGCGCCCCCTTCCCCTAGTCCTATTCCGACTCCTCCTAGGGAGGGGGCGCGCCACCTCTTGGCTGCTGCCCTCTCTCTCCCTTATGGCCCACCAGGGCCCACCATTCCCCCGGGGGGTTCCGGTAACCCCCCCGGCACTCCGGTAAATTCCGAAACTTTCCAGAACACTTCCGGTGTCCGAATATAGTCGTCCAATATATCAATTTTTATGTCTCGGACATTCCAAGACTCCTCGCCATGTCCGTGATCTCATCTAGGACTCCGAACTACCTTCGGTACATCAAAACTCATAAACTCATAATATCGATCGTCATCAAACGTTAAGCGTGTGGACCCTACGGGTTCGAGAACTATGTAGACATGACCGAGACTCATCTCCGGTCAATAACCAATAGCGGAACCTGGATGCTCATATTGGCTCCTACATATTCTGCGAAGATCTTTATTAGTCAAACCGCATAACAACATACGTTGTTCCTTTTGTCATCGGTATGTTACTTGCCCGAGATTCGATCGTCGGTATCTCTATACCTAGTTCAATCTCGTTACCTGCAAGTCTCTTTACTCGTTCCGTAATGCATCATCTCGTGACTAACTCATTAGTCATTTGCTTGCAAGGCTTATTATGATGTGCATTACCGAGAGGGCCCAGAGATACCTCTCCGACACTCGGAGCGATAAAATCCTAGTCTTGATCTATGCCAACACCACGAATACTTTCGGAGACACCTGTACAACATATTTATAATCACCCAGTTACGTTGTGACGTTTGATAGCACACAAGGTGTTCCTACGGTATTCGGGAGTTGCATAATCTCATAGTCATAGGAACATGTATAAGTCATGAAGAAAGCAATAGCGGTAAAACTAAACGATCATAGTGCTATGCTAACGGATGGGTCTAGTCCATCACATCATTCTCCTAATGATGTGATCCCGTTGATCAAATGACAACTCATGTCTATGGCTAGGAAACATAGCCATCTTTGATCAATGAGCTAGTCTAGTAGAGGCATACTAGGGACATACTATTTTGTCTATGTATTCACACATGTATCAAGTTTCCGGTTAATACAATTCTAGCATGAATAAAAGACATTTATCATGATATAAGGAAATACAAATAACATCTTTATTATTGCCTCTAGGGCATATTTCCTTCAGTCTCCCACTTGAACTAGAGTCAATAATCTAGATTAAAAAGTGATGATCCTCACACCCATGGAGTCCTGGTGCTGATCATGTTTTGCCCGTGGAAGAGGCTTAGTCAACGGGTCTGCAACATTTAGATCCGTATGTATTTTGCAAATCTCTATGTCTCCCTCCTTGACTAGATCGCGGATGGAATTGAAGCGTCTTTTGATGTGCTTTGTTCCCTTGTGAAACCTGGATTCCTTCGCCAAGGCTATTGCTCCAGTGTTGTCACAAAAGATTTTCATTGGACCCGATGCACTAGGTATTACACCTAGATCGGATATGAACTCCTTCATCCAGACTCCTTCATTTGCTGCTTCCGAAGTAGCTATGTATTCCGCTTCACACGTAGATCCCGCCACGACGCTCTGCTTGGAACTGCACCAACTGACAGTTCCACCGTTCAATAAAAATACATATCCGGTTTGTGACTTAGAGTCATGCGGATCAGTGTCAAAGCTTGAATCGACGTAACCGTTTACGACGAGCTCTTTGTCACCTCCATATACGAGAAACATATCCTTTGTCCTTTTCAGGTATTTCAGGATGTTCTTGACCGCTGTCCAGTGATCCACTCCTGGATTACTTTGGTACCTTCCTGCTAGACTTATAGCAAGGCACACATCAGGTCTGGTACACAGCATTGCATACATGATAGATCCTATGGCTGAGGCATAGGGAATGACTTTCATTTTCTCTCTATCTTCTACAGTGGTCGGGCATTGAGTCTTACTCAACTTCATACCTTGTAATACAGGCAAGAACCTTTTCTTTGACTGATCCATTTTGAACTTCTTCAAAATATTATCAAGGTATGTGCTTTGTGAAAGTCCAATTAAGCGTCTTGATCTATCTCTATAGATCTTGATGCCTAATATATAAGCAGCTTCACCGAGGTCTTTCATTGAAAAACTTTTATTCAAGTATCCTTTTATGCTATCCAGAAATTCTATATCATTTCCAATCAACAATATGTCATCCACATATAATATTAGAAATGCTACAGAGCTCCCACTCACTTTCTTGTAAATACAGGCTTCTCCAAAAGTCTGTATAAAACCATATGCTTTGATCACCTCATCAAAGCGTATATTCCAACTCCGAGATGCTTGCACCAGTCCATAGATGGATCGCTGGAGCTTGCATACTTTGTTAGCACCTTTTGGATCGACAAAACCTTCTGGTTGCATCATATACAACTCTTCTTTGAGATATCCATTCAGGAATGTAGTTTTGACATCCATTTGCCAGATTTCATAATCATAAAATGCGGCAATTGCTAACATGATTCGGACAGACTTAAGCATCACTAGAGGTGAGAAAGTCTCATCATAGTCAACTCCTTGAACTTGTCGAAACCCTTTCGTAACAAGTCGAGCTTTGTAAACAGTAACATTACCGTCTGCGTCGGTCTTCCTCTTGAAGATCCATTTATTTTCGATGGCCTGCCGATCATCGGGAAAGTCAACCAAAGTCCATACTTTGTTCTCATACATGGATCCCATCTCAGATTTCACGGCCTCAAGCCATTTTGCGGAATCTGGGCTCATCATCGCTTCCTCATAGTTTGTAAGTTCATCATGGTCTAGTAACATGACTTCCAGAACTGGGTTGCCGTACCACTCTGGTGCGGAACGTACTCTGGTTGATCTACGACGTTCAGCAGAAACTTGATCCGAAGTTTCATGATCATCATCATTAACTTCCTCACTGATCGGTGTAGGAATCACTGGAACAATTTTTCTGTGATGTACTACTTTCCAATTCGGGAGAAGGTACAATTACCTCATCAAGTTCTACTTTCCTCCCACTCACTTCTTTCGAGAGAAACTCCTTCTCTAGAAAGGATCCATTCTTAGCAACGAATATCTTGCCTTCGGATCTGTGATAGAAGGTGTACCCAACAGTCTCTTTTGGGTATCCTATGAAGACACATTTCTCTGACTTGGGTTCGAGATTATCAGGTTGAAGCTTTTTCACATAAGCATCGCAGCCCCAAACTTTAAGAAACGACATCTTTGGTTTCTTGCCAAACCATAGTTCATAAGGTGTCGTATCAACGGATTTAGATGGTGCCCTATTTAACGTGAATGCAGCTGTCTCTAAAGCATAACCCCAAAACGATAGTGGTAAATCGGTAAAAGACATCATAGATCGCACTATATCCAATAAAGTACGGTTACGACGTTCGGACACACCATTACGCTGTGGTGTTCCGGGTGGCGTGAGTTGTGAAGCTATTCCACATTGTTTCAAATGAAGACCAAACTAGTAACTCAAATATTCTCCTCCACGATCAGATCGTAGAAACTTTATTTTCTTGTTACGATGATTCTCTCTGAAATTCTTTGAACTTTTCAAATGTTTCAGACTTGTGCTTCATTAAGTAGATATACCCATATCTGCTCAAATCATCAGTGAAGGTCAGAAAATAACGATACCCGCCGCGAGCTTCAACACTCATTGGCCCACATACATCAGTATGTATGATTTCCAACAAATCTGTTGCTCGCTCCATAGTTCCGGAGAACGAAGTTTTAGTCATCTTGCCCATGAGGCATGGTTCGCAAGCACCAAGTGATTCATAATCAAGTGATTCCAAAAGTCCATCACTATGGAGTTTCTTCATGCGCTTTACACCAATATGACCTAAACGGCAGTGCCACAAATAAGTTGCACTATCATTATTAACCTTGCATCTTTTGGTTTCAATATTATGAATATGTGTATCACCACAATCGAGATCCAACAAGAATAGACCACTCTTCAAGGGTGCATGACCATAAAAGATATTATTCATAAAAATAGAACAACCATTATTCTCTGATTTGAATGAATAACCGTCTCGCAACAAACAAGATCCAGATATAATGTTCATGCTCAACGCTGGCACCAAATAACAATTATTTAGGTCTAAAACTAATCCCGAAGGTAGATGTAGAGGTAGCGTGCCGACGGCGATCACATCGACTTTGGAACCACATTTCCCACGCGCATCGTCACCTCGTCCTTAGCCAATCTTCGTTTAATCCGTAGTCCCTGTTTCGAGTTACAAATATTAGCAACCGAACCGGTATCAAATACCCAGGTACTACTACGAGTATTAGTAAGGTACACATCAATAACATGTATATCACATATACCTTTGTTCACCTTGCCATCCTTCTTATCCGCCAAATACTTGGGGCAGTTTCGCTTCCAGTGTCCAGTCCCCTTGCAGTAGAAGCACTCAGTTTCAGGCTTGGCTCCAGACTTGGGTTTCTTCGTGGGAGTAGCAACTGTCTTGCTATTCTTCTTGAAGTTCCCCTTATTTCCCTTGCCCTTTTTCTTGAAACTAGTGGTCTTGTTAACCATCAACACTTGATGCTCCTTTTTGATTTCTACCTCCGCAGCCTTGAGCATACCGAAGAGCTTGGGAATTGTCTTTTGCATCCCTTGCATATTATAGTTCATCACGAAGCCTTTATAGCTTGGTGGCAGTGATTGAAGAACTCTATCAATAACACTATCCTCGTCAACTTTGCAACCAAGTTGAGTCATATGATTGTAGTACCCAGACATTCTGAGCAAGTGTTCACTGATAGAACTATTCTCCTCCATCTTGCAGCTGTAGAACTTATTGGAAATCTCATATTTCTCTATCCGAGCATTTGCTTGAAATATTAACTTCAACTCCTGGAACATCTCATATGGTCCATGACGTTCAAAACGTCGTTGAAGTCCCGGTTCTAAGCCGTAAAGCATGGCACACTGAACTATCGTGTAGTCTTCAGACCGCGAGCATCTACATTAGCGGGAGGGGGCTTGTCACCTAGCGGTGCTTCAAGGACATAATTCTCTTGTGCAGCAATGAGGATAATCCTCAAGTTACGAACCCAGTCCGTGTAATTGCTACCATCATCTTTCAACTTAGCTTTCTCTAGGAATGCATTAAAATTCAAAGGAACGGTAGCACGGGCCATTGATCTACAACAACATAGATATGCAAAAACTATCAGGACAAAGTTCATGATAAATTAAAGTTCAATTTAATCATATTAATTAAATAACTCCCACTTAGATAGACATCCCTCCGGTCATCTAAATGATCACGTGATCCAAATCAACTAAACCATGTCCGATCATCATGTGAGATGGAGTAGCTTCAATGGTGAACATCTTATGTTGATCACATCTACTATATGATTCACGCTCGACCTTTCGGTCTCCAGTGTTCCGAGGCCATATCTGCATATGCCAGGCTCGTCAAGTTTAACCCGAGTATTCTGCGTATGCAAAACTGGCTTACACCCGTTGTATTTGAACATAGAGCTTATCACACCCGATCATCACGTGGTGTCTCGGCACGACGAACTTTTGCAACGGTGCATACTCAGGGAGAACACTTGTACCTTGAAATTTTGGAAGGGATCATCTTATAATGCCACCGTCGTTCTAAGCAAAATAAGAAGCATAATAAGATAAACATCACATGCAAATCAAAATATGTGACATGATATGGCCATCATCATCTTGTGCTTTTGATCTCCATCTCCAAAGCACCGTCATGATCACCTTCGTCACCGGCGCGACACCTTGATCTCCATCGTAGCATCGTTGTCGTCTCGCCAACTATTGCTTCTACGACTATCGCTACCGCTTAGTGATAAAGTAAAGCAATTACATGGCGATTGCATTTCATACAATAAAGCGACAACCATATGGCTCCTACCAGTTGCCGATAACATTACAAAACATGATCATCTCATACAAAACCGTATAACTCATCATGTCTTGACCATATCACATCACAACATGCCCTGCAAAAACAAGTTAGACATCCTCTACTTTGTTGTTGCAAGTTTTACGTGGCTGCTACGGGCTTAGCAAGAACCGTTCTTACCTACGCATACAAAACCACAACGATGTTTCGTCAAGTATGTGCTGTTTTAACCTTCACAACGACCGGGCGTAGCCACACTTGATTCAGCTAAAGTGAGAGAGACAAACACCCGCCAGTCACCTTTAAGCAACAAGTGCTCATAACGGTGAAACCAGTCTCGCGTAAGCGTACGTATAATGTCGGTTCGGGCCGCTTCATCTCACAATACCGCCGAAGCAAAGTATGACATGCTGGTAAGCAGTATGACTAGTATCGCACACAACTCATTGTGTTCTACTCGTGCATATCATCTACGCATAGACCTGGCTCATGATGCCACTGTTGGGGAACGTAGTATTTTAAAATTTTCCTACAATCACGCAAGATCTATTTACCAGATGCATAGCAACGAGAGGGAAGAGTGTGTCTACGTACCCTCGTAGACCGGAAGCGGAAGTGTCAAGTGAAGCGGTTGATGTAGTCGAACTTCTTCGCGATTCAACTGATCAAGCACCGAACGTACGGCACCTCCGTGTTCAGCACACGTTCAGCTTGATGACGTCCCATGAGCTCTTGATCCAGTTGAGCGTCACGGGAGAGTTTCGTCAGCACGACGGCGTGGTGACGGATATGATGTATCTACCGCCGCAGGGCTTCGCCTAAGCACTGCGACGGTATGACCGAGGTGTGTTTCTGTGGAGGGGGGCACCGCACACGGCTAGAACAATTCAACTTGTGTGTCTTTGGGTACCCCCCTACCCCTGTATATAAAGGAGCAAGGGGGGAGGCCGGCCGGCCCTCCTATGGTGCGGCTAGGGAGCAATCCTACTAGGAATAGGATTGCAATCCTATTCCTAGTAGGAACCTACCAAACAAGGAAGAAGGGGGAAGGAAAGAGAGGGAGAGGGAGAGGGAAAGAGGGGCCGCGCCCCCTTCCCCTAGTCCTATTCGGACTCCTCCTAGGGAGGGGGCGCGCCACCTCTTGGCTGCTGCCCTCTCTCTCCCTTATGGCCCACCAGGGCCCACCATTCCCCCGGGGGGTTCGGGTAACCCCCCCGGCACTCCGGTAAATTCCGAAACTTTCCAGAACACTTTCGGTGTCCGAATATAGTCGTCCAATATATCAATTTTTATGTCTCGGACATTCCGAGACTCCTCGTCATGTCCGTGATCTCATCCGGGACTCTGAACTACCTTCAGTACAACAAAACTCATAAACTCATAATACCGATCGTCATCAAACGTTAAGCGTGCGGACCCTACGGGTTCGAGAACTATGTAGTCAATAACCAATAGCGGAACCTGGATGCTCATATTGGCTCCTACATATTCTACGAAGATCTTTATCGGTCAAACCGCATAACAACATACGTTTTTCCTTTTGTCATCGGTATGTTACTTGCCCGAGATTCGATCGTCGGTATCTCTATACCTAGTTCAATCTCGTTACCGGCAAGTCTCTTTACTCGTTTCGTAATACATCATCTCGTGACCAACTCATTAGTCATTTGCTTGCAAGGCTTATTATGATGTGCATTACCGAGAGGGCCCAGAGATACCTCTCCGACACTCAGAGCGACAAAATCCTAGTCTTGATCTATGCCAACACCACGAATACTTTCGGAGACACCTGTAGAGCATCTTTATGATCACCCAGTTACGTTGTGACGTTTGATAGCACACAAGGTGTTCCTACGGTATTCGGGAGTTGCATAATCTCATAGTCATAGGAACATGTATAAGTCATGAAGAAAGCAATAGCGGTAAAACTAAACGATCATAGTGCTATGCTAACGGATGGGTCTAGTCCATCACATCATTCTCCTAATGATGTGATCCCGTTGATCAAATGACAACTCATGTCTATGGCTAGGAAACATAGCCATCTTTGATCAATGAGCTAGTCTAGTAGAGGCATACTAGGGACATACTATTTTGTCTATGTATTCACACATGTATCAAGTTTCCGGTTAATACAATTCTAGCATGAATAAAAGACATTTATCATGATATAAGGAAATATAAATAACATCTTTATTATTGCCTCTAGGGCATAGTTCCTTCATTAATCTCTTCAATCCCACTTTTAACAATTTTAACATCAAGATCCAAAAACTCCGAATCATTGGGACACCTTTTAATTAAAGTAGACTCATCTACAATCCCATCTTTATCATGATTTATACGAGAAAACAAGGATATAATAGGAGACACATCAATAACTTTCAGATCTTCATCTTTATTTTCATGATAACAAGAAGAACATGCTTTTATATAACTCTCTTTTTTAGCACGCATCCTAGCGGTTCTTTCTTTTCATTCATCAATGGAAATTCTCATGGCTTTGAGAGACTCATTGATATCATGCTTAGATGGAATAGATCTAAGTTTCAAAGAATCAACATCAAGGGTAATTCTATCCACACTTCTAACCAATTCATCAATCTTAAGCAATTTTTCTTCAAGCAAGGCATTGAAATTCTTTTACGAATTCATAAACTCCTTAACACTAGTTTCAAATTCAGAAGGCATCTTTCCATAAGAGTTATTGTAGGAATTACCATAATTATTAGAGGAATTAATAGGAAAAGGCCTAGGATTAAAGTTCCTCTATAAGCATTGTTACCAAAATTATTCCTACCAACAAAATTCACATCCAAAGATTCATTATTATTTTCAATCAACGTGGGATAAAGGCATATCATTAGGATCAGAAGAAGCACTCTTAGCAGCAAATAATTTCGTAAGTTCATCTATCTTTCCACTCAAAACACTAATCTCTTCAATAGCATGCACTTTTTCACATCCAAAGATTAATTATTATTTTCAATCAACGTGGGATAAAGGCATATCATTAGGATCAGAAGAAGCACTCTTAGCAGCAAATAATTTCATAAGTTCATCTATCTTTCCACTCAAAACACAAATCTCTTCAATAGCATGCACTTTTTTACTAGTAGATCTTTCGGTGTGCCATTGAGAATAATTAACCATAATATTATCTAGGAGTTTGGTAGCTTCTCCTAAGGTAGTTTCCATGAAAGTGCCTCTTGTGGCCGAATCTAAAAGATTTCTAGAAGCAAAATTCAAGCCAGCATAAAAGTTTTGAATAATCATCCATAAGTTCAAACCATGTGTAGGGCAATTACGTATCATTAATTTCATTCTCTCCCAAGCTTGTGCAACATGCTCATGATCTAGTTGCTTAATATTCATAATATCGTTTCTAAGAGAGATGATCTTAGCAGGAGGGAAATACTTAGAGATAAAAATGTCTTTGCACTTATTCCACGAATCAATACTATTTCTAGGCAAAGAGGAAAACCAAGTTTTAGCACGATCTCTAAGTGAAAATGGAAATAACTTCAATTTAACAATATCGTTACCCGTATCCCTTTTCTTTTGCATATTACACAAATCAACAAAGTTGTTTAGATGGGTAGCGGCATCTTCACCAGGAAGGCCGGAAAATTGATCTTTCATGACAAGATTCAACAGAGCAACATTAATCTCACAAGATTCAGCATCGGTAATAGGAGCAATCAGAGTGCTAATAAAATCATTATTGTTGGTATTGGAAAAGTCACACAATTTGGTAATGTTCTGAGCCATAGTGACAAGCAAGCAATCCAACACACAAGCAAACAAGAAGCAAGCGAACGGTAAACACACGACAAAAAGAAGGGCAAATAAAATGGCATGGGTGAAGTGGGGGAGAGGAAAACGAGAGGCAAATAAATGTAATGCGAAGGATAAGGGTTTGTGATAGGTACTTGGTATATGACTTTTGCGTAAGCCTCCCCAGCAACGGCGCCAAAAATTCTTCTTGCCACTTCTCGAGCTTGCGTTGTATTCCCTCGAAGAGGAAAGGGTGACGCAGCATAGTAGCGTAAGTATTTCCCTCAGTTTTTGAGAACCAAGGTATCAATCCAGTAGGAGACCACGCGTGAGTCCCTCGCACCTGCACAAACAAATAAGAACTTCGCAGCCAACGCGATAAGGGGTTGTCAATCCCTTTACGGTCACTTACGAAAGTGAGATCTGATAGCTATGATAGTTTGATATTTTTGGTATTTTTGGATATAAGAACAAAAAGTAAAAACGGTAAAGTAAAGTAGATTGTAGATTGATATGTTGAGAATAGACCTGGGGGCCATAGGTTTCACTAGTGGCTTCTCTCATGATAGAAGAATTCTACGGTGGGTAAATGAATTACTGTCAAGCAATTGATAGAAAAGAGAATAATTATGAGAATATCTAGGCATGATCATTATATATAGGCATCACGTCTGTAACAAGTAGACCAAAATGATTCTGCATCTACTACTATTACTCCACACATCGACCGCTATCCAGCATGCATCTAGAGTATTAAGTTCATAGGAACAAAGTAACGCCTTAAGCAAGATGACATGTGTAGAGGGATAAACTCAAGCAATATGATATAAACCCCATCTTTTTATCCTCGATGGCAACAATACAATACGTGCCTTGCTGCCCCTACTGTCACTGGGAAAGGACACCGCAAGATTGAACCCAAAGCCAAGCACTTCTCCCATTGCAAGAACTATATATCTAGTAGGCCAAATCAAACCAATAATTCAAAGAGTCTTCCAAGAATATTATAATCATACATAAAAGAATTCAGAGAAGAACCAAATATTTCTCATAGATAATCTTGATCATAAACCCACAATTCATCAGATCTCGACAAACACACCGCAAAAAGAGATTACATCGAATAGATCTCCTCGAAGACCGAGGAGAACTTGGTATTGAGATCCAAAGAGAGAGAAGAAGCCATCTAGGTACTAACTATGGACCCAAAAGTTTGTGGTAAACTACTCACAACTCATGGTGAGGCGATGGTGTTGATGTAGAAGCACTCCATGGTAGATCCCCCCTCCGGCGGAGCTCCAGAACAGGACCCAAGATGGGATCTCACGGGAACAAAAGGTTGCGGCAGTTGAACTAGGGTTTTCTCTCCTCTTCTGATGTTTTCGAGGTACATGGGTATATATAGGAGGAAGGAGGGCACCAAGGGACAAACGTGGGGCCCACGAGGCAGGGGGCGTGCCCTGTAGGGGGGCACGCCCCCCACCCTCGTGGATGCCATGTGTGCCCTATTCTGTGGTTCTCAAGTCTCCCATGAAGATATCGCTCCAAAAATATCTCTCCCGAAGGTTTCACTCCGTTTGGACTCCGTTTGATATTCCTTTTCTGTAAAACCCTGAAATAGGCAAAAAACAACAATCTGGACTGGGCCTTTGGGTTAATAGGTTAGTCCCAAAAATAATATAAAAGTGTATAAGAAAGCCCATTAAACATCCAAAACATCATAATAATAGCATGGAACAATAAAAAATTATAGATACGTTGGAGACGTATCAGGAAGCCGCACCCGATAGCCTGGGGCAGCCCTCCCCCCTCCCAACTCCTCCTCTTCTCTGATGAAGCTTGGCGAAGCCATGCCGGAGTGCCACGCTCCTCCATCACCACCACGCCATCATGCTTCTGCTGGATGGAGTCTTCCCCAACCTCTCCCTCTCTCCTTGCTGGATCAAGGCGCGAGCGATGTCATCGGGCTGCACGTGTGTTGAACGCAGAGGCATCGTTGTTCGGTGCTTAGATCGGATTCGGCCGCGATCTGAATCGCTTCGTGTACGACTCCATCGACCGCGTTCTTGCAACACTTCTGCATCGCGATCTTCAAAGGTATGAAGATCCACTCCCCTCTCGTTGCTAGTACCTCCATAGATAGATCTTGGTGATGCGTAGATTTTTTTTGATTTTCTGCAACGATCACCAACAGTAGATTCAAATAAAGAAGCACGAGAAGACGAGCGATTGCAACGAAGCACACAACAAACAAGCTATAAAACTATTCCACACAGGCACACACAAGAATTATACTAGGGCAAATGCACATGCACTACACGCAGGACTACACTCTACATTTGAGAAAATGCTTGGGAGTTGATGAATTAGCGAGTGGAACTGCTGACTCCGAAACTCCGGACGGATGAGGTGGAGGGGTTGGAGAAGCTGGCGGAGACTGAGGTAGGGTGGCACCAAGCAATCTCCTGGCTCGAATGGCATCTCGGACTAACTCAGAAATAAGAAGACACTCGGCCATCATGTAACGGGACATGGCGAGGATAGCCGGGTCATCTTGAGCGTCGACAGAAGGAAACTGGATCCGCCTAGGATTCTCGGTGATGGCAGGATAGTATTGATAAGCATGGTTCTCTTGCACCATGCTCTCTTGATGACGAAGACCGGTGATTCTTGCCATTGTGGCAAGCTGAACGGCACGTTCAGGAGAAGCATCGTAACCACCATGGAAACTGTAGGTGCGCTTTTCAACAGGAATCGGGGCTGACAGATTAGCATGAGCAAAATATTCCAGAATTCTTCCTCCGGTAGAAGATCGGAATACTTGGTAATGGGGTGGATCTCCGAGGGGATAAATGCTACACCACATATCGCCAAGGAGGGTGGAAAAGCTGAGAGGTGCGGGAGTGAGACTGAACACAATAGGAACAACACCGGGAGCTCTGGCGAGGGCACTGAACTCATGGAAGTTGACCGCCATCTACGCACGAAACATGGGTTAGACGTAACCGAATAAGACCATATGCAGCAAACAAATGCAACAACCAAATGCAGCAAGCAAGGGCAATAACTAGACCCTATACTACCGTTTTCTAACGTTCTAGCGGACTAGGACGCTCTACAGCCAGACCTGCTCTGATACCAAGCGTTGTGGCACCCCGGCTCAGAGAAACCGGAACGCCCCATATTCCAGCCCAGAGATCGATGTGAAGTCTTCAGGAATACCGCACTGCTTAGCATAGAACAAACTAGCTCCCTATTATAACATGAATACGAATACAAGGTCTCCGATATTACAATGAATAACACCGACACGACGACGCTACGCCAACCACATTTGCTCTATGCAAGTAGCATAATAACTCGAGGCAGCGTAGCCTTTACTGGCAGCGGAACAATGAACGATGATGATGGACTCCAATCTGCAGGGACTCTGGCTGGAATGTTTATCCTAGCTCTTGAACATGGAACCATACCAAACAAGCAAGCAATCCAGGCACGACCTGCAAACTGGCATGACACGCCAGGTCAGTACATTGAATGTACTTGCAAGCTCACAATAACCAAAAGCAGTAAAGACAAACAACAACATGGCATTAGCAGGTTAAATCAATTATGAGCATGATACTAACAGAACAACAGTGAATGCAACAACTGAACATGATACGACCAGAACAACTTTAGCATGGCATGAGCATATGAACATGATGATACTACATGCAACAGGTTAACATTCTCATGCACCAACTTACTCTGCTCGGGTTACCTCGTAACCAATCTCATATACACGGTGGTCATTTAATGAACACAACGGAAACCATTCTCGGGTTTCATCAACAATATCAATACGGTGGTCATTCACGGATCACAATGGAAACCAACTGTAGGTTTCATCAACCATCTCATCATCGCACCAGGGTTATTATTTAGCACATTATTATTATTGTTGGCTCATAGTGTGACCGACTACGAACATATATTTAACACACACTCTGCAGAGGTTAGTACACTGTACCCACACTACGGAATCCATGGCCTCACACTCCCATTCGGGTGGACCAACGACATTCCGACAAAAACAATCTATTGTCATCACACTCTCCCAGCCACTCCGACAAACTCCCTTTGGGCTAAGTCATGGGTGGCCCCGATGTCAACCCGTGACATCCACAGCCACCTGATACGTCTCCAGCATATCTATAATTTTTGATTGTTCCATGTTGTTATATTATCATTCTTGGATATTTTACAATCATTTTATAGTCATTTTATATCATTTTTTGGGTACTAACCTATTGATATAGTGCCAAGTGCCCGTTGCTGTTGTTTGTATGTTTTTTACATCGCAGGAAATCAATATCAAACGAAGTCCAAACACAGCGAAACTTTTTGGAGATTTTTTGGACCAGAAGAAACCCTGTGGGCCAAGGAAGCACCCTACTTGACATAGTGCAAAGCACGAGAGGGGAGCACAACCCACCAGGGCACGCCAGGAGGCCCATGCACGCCCTGGTGGGTTGTGCCCACCTCTCGTGCCCCCCGGACCGCCTCTTTGCTCTATAAATACCCCAATATTCCGGAAATCCTAGGGGAGTAGAAGGAAATTTGATCCAACCACTGCATAGTCCAGAACCACCAGATCTAGACACCATCACAGTGGGGTTCACCACTTCCATTGGTGCCTCTCCGATGATGCGTGAGTAGTTCCTTGTAGACCTCCGGGTCCATAGTCAGTAGCTAGATGGCTTCATCTCTCTCTTTTGATTATCAATACAATGGTCTCTTGGAGATCCATATGATGTAACTCTTTTGCGGTGTGTTTGTTGGGATCCGATGAACTTTGAGTTTATGATCAGATCTATCTTTTTATATCCATGAAAGTTATTTGAGTATTCTTTTGATCTCTTATATGCACGATTGCTTATAGCATCGTATTTCTTCTAAGATATTGGGTTTTGTTTGGCCAACTTGATCTCTTTAGGAAGAGGTGCTTTGTAGTGGGTTTGATCTTACGGTGCTCGATCCCAGTGACAGAAGGGGAACTGACACGTATGTATCATTGCTACTAAGGATAAAACGATGGGGTCTATTTCTACATAAATAGATCTTGTCTACATCATGTCATCGTTCTTATTGCATTACTTTGTTTCTCCATGAACTTAATACACTAGATGCATGCTGGATAGCGGTCGATGTGTGGAGTAATAGTAGTAGATGCAGGCAGAAGTCGGTCTACTAATCTTGGACGTGATGCCTATATAAGGATCATTGCCTGGATATCGTCATGATTATTTGAAGTTCTATCAATTACCCAACAGTAATTTTTTCCCACCATTTGCTATTTTCTCGAGAGAAGCCACTAGTGAAATCTACGGCCCCGGGGTCTCTTTCTCATATTATTTGCCTTTGCGATGTATTTTCATTTGCTTTTATTTTCAGATCTATTAAACCAAAAACCCAAAAATACCTTGCTGAAAGTTATCTTATTTATCATTCAATCTATCAATATTTATATCTCTCTGACGTCCGTTACCCGAAAGCGATTGACAACCCCTTTTACACATCGGGTTGCGAGTATTTGTTATTCGTGTGCAGGTGCGAGCTGTTTACGTTGTGTTGCTTGGTTCTCCTACTGGTTTGATAACCTTGGTTTCATCACTGAGGGAAATACCTACCGCTGCTATACTCCATCATCCCTTCCTCTTTGGAAAAAAACCGACGTAGCTTTAGCAGCCATCAATCTACATATGAATCTAGGTGTGAGGAATAACTTTGGAAACATGGGTGTACAGGAGAGTCAGGTTTTGATCCCGTGGAACTGTGGGTTATGGACCCACCATGTGGGTTAAAAGTAGGAAGGGCGGTGACTTCTTGCAAGATCATGTAAGCAAGGCATGTCAGAGGATAGCATGTCAGTTATGTCGGAAACAACATTGGTACCAAGGGAGAGGGACGAAGAGAACCATTTTCCTGCTCGTTGAAACAAGGCGGACCTGTAGGAAAAGTTCTCGTCCATCGGTGGTTACCAAAATTTTATCAACAATAGTAACAGGGTCTTAATGACAGAGTTGTACACCGAGGTGTTTACATAAGCATGAAATTATTACTGCTTAGATTATATGTAGATTACAAGAAAGGTTAAACAAACCAACAGAAAGGAAAATGTGTTTAAACACAGGTAATGGGAGTATATCCTTCCTAACAATAATCAGGGCATGATATACGTGACAGGAGATCAAGGACATGACCATTTAGATAAAAGGGGCAAGAAGAATTATGATATGTACCCATACAACGGTGTTTGGGTAAGTGATCAAGAAACATTTAGCATTGTGCATTCAATGTTCTGGTTCATGTCTGAGTACCACCGTCATGCTTCAAGATAGCATCGACATGGTCAACATGTAAAGGTCGGACTTTGGAAACACAAAAGGATCCAGACGGAACTGCTAGAACAGCTCTTACAATTTTATCATGGAAAATATGAGGATATGGCCGATGGGATTAGCAACAACTCATCGTGATTTCCATAAACATGGAATTCCACAATTAAGTGAACAGGGCGAAAATATTGGACATACCGAAGTATATAATGAATTATGTTCGAGGAGAACATCCATGAATAAACATTGATCGAAACATGGACCTGGACAGATGGACCAGGTAGCATGATCGATGTTAGAGTGGTGACTTGATAATCAAAAGACCTAGAATGAAACTATCGGCCATTCACTTCAAAGCAATAGGTTTGTAAGAAGTTTGGAATTCACACATTGTAGTTCAATGGCTGGTATTCCGGTTAGAAACAACACGAGAACCAAGATATGAACGAAGATGTCGAGAAGTATTACTATATCAAGAATCCTTAAGAGGTGGTGAAATTCTCACGACATTCTTGACGTAAAAGATGGTAATACTCCAAGGTAGAACATAACATAAGTTGGATAGCAAGGAGCTCCACAACAGGAACAAGTTTGTGTTGGAGGGAAGGCAATAATTTTGTTGATGATAACACAAGTCATCGAGGGGCATGGGTGGTATTTCTCAACATGAATTCAATCGATATCCTTGAAGAGCTCAGAATGTTGTTGATGATAATCATGACACCTCATTACTATATCGAGAATAATATTTGATGAAGAACTCATAAGAAGTTATGTAGTTCCGTGATATTATTGAGATACCAGAGGGTATACTCGAAGGTAGAGTAGAATAGAGGTTGGATAGGTGTATTGATCTGTAGAAGATAAGTACTTCAACTTGCTCGAGAAATGAGATCAAGGAAGAACAATATGGTCGGAACGACGATTGCAAAAGACCAGACCCCAGATATAAGATGAACTTATACCAAGGGAATAAGTAATTTAAGATAAGCTTCCATGATAAGATCTACATCGTGTCCATGGGCATGAACACAAGTTCAAGGTCGACTCCCACTTCTCCAATGCATGACCATTCATTTACTGCTCTATTAAAAATGAATTGAGTGTGAAAACCTACCTGGTGAATTACCACAGGAGTTTGACCCGTAAAAACTTCCGGGTACACACAGATTAAGGAAGGCATAGGTTCAACCCATCGGGGCATCTTAGGAACATATACCACAAACTTCAAGAGTAAATAACACAAGCTCGAAAAAGAGCATGGTTGGCAAAATCAGAGAATGAGATTTACCAATGGCATTATGTATCAGGGAAATAACTACTCGAGGTTTTTGTATACGAAGGACACTGTCGGATAACAATTCAACAAAGGATCGGACAGTCCATAATGGAGCTGATGTGAGCATCGACACACAACTAGAGGAAGAAAAATGCAAAGGCATTGGATCATAGAAACAACTGACTAATTCAAAGCTCAAATGCGAAGGAATTGTGATTTCCAATTCAAGGAATCACAAGAAAACGCTCTGATTAAGGATCGATAAGTTGAGTAGGCTTTGGGGTAAAACCGGTGGCAATTTGATTGCTCGAGACCCAGCTCATCTATTAAAATGGCGTCTGAGCGGGAAGGATGAATTCTAGGACCTGATTGAGGATTGCGAGCATTCGCAATCATAACGAACCAGTAGATTCAAAATGATAATGGCAAAGGATTTCAATAAGATTACTAGACTATGGAATTAACCATAGTGCAGGAAGGCAAGGAACTCAGGAGCAATAGGCTATCGAGGATTTCAGAAGATCGAATAGCATTACGCAGTATTATGTGGAACACATGACCAACTGGGTATCAACGAATCCTCGATAAGTGTGAGGTATTACTCGTAGGTGTTTTCATGCAGAAAAGAGCTGCAAAGCTGTAGGCACAAAAGATTCTTGGAATATCAGAAAGTATGTCAGGGTATCTTGTAATAACGAGAGCAATTGGGAATAATTGTAAGAGTGACAGGTGTAAGTATTTATCCATGAGGATATTTCGGTTGTAGGGAAACGCAAAAGCAATGGGCACAAAGTCTCAAGAGAACATCAGAGAGTATCTTCAGATTCTTCTGGTGCAACAGGCGATCATCTGGAATGAGGGGCTCTTCGTGAGAAAGTATTTATGAGAACCTAGTGTTGGAGTAGAAAAATCATTTAACCCAAATAGAAGAGAGATCAGAGTCCCGGAGCATAGATGAGGAATAAAATATCCTAATACCACCCAATGGCGACATGAGCCCGTAAGCCACACAACCAGGTTAGTAAAAGTTTTTCAACGACTAGACTCAACTTCGGCCAAGGAGTTGGAAAGGGGGATTCCTATAGGCAGTCAGCTCTGATACCAACTTGTGACGCCCCCGATTTGACCGTACACTAATCATGCATGCAAATGTGTACGACCAAGATCAGGAACTCACGGGAAGATATCACAACACCACTGTAGACCTATTTTAAAATAATACAAGCTTTATATTACAAGCCAGGGGCCTCGAGGGCTCAAATACATAAGCTTGAAAACACAAGAGTCGGTGGAAGCAAAAAAAATCTGAGTACATACATAAGTTAAACAAGGTGCCGTAAGATGGCTAGCACAATAGTAGCAACGATCGAAAAGGCAAGGCCTCCTGCCTGGGACCTCCTAACTACTCCTCGAAGCCGAACTCCACGTAGAAACATTCTCGGGATCCTCTGGCTCCTGGAGTCCATCATCTGGTTGCATCATCCGAGAAGAAAGGAAAAAGGGGGAAAAGGGGGAGCAAAGCAACCATGAGTACTCATCCAAAGTACTCGCAAGCAAGGATCTACACTACATATGCAATGGTATCTGTGTAAAGGGGTAATATCTCTGGGCTAAACTGCAAAATGCGAGAATAAGAGGGGGATAGCTAATCTTATTGAAGACTACACTTCTGGCAGCCTCCGTCTTGCAGTAGTAGAAGAGAGTAGCTGGAAAGTAACAAGTATCCTCGCTTCTGGCAGCCTCTGTCTTGCAGCAGTAGAATAGAGTAGATGGTAAGTTCACCAACTATCATCGTATAGCATAGTCCTACCCGGCGATCCTCCCTCGTCGCCCTGTGGGCAAGCGATCACCGGGTTGTATCTGGCACTAGTAAGGGTATGTTTTATTAAGTATCCGGTTCTAGTTGTCATGAGGTCAGAATACAACTTTGGGTAGTCCTCTTACCGTGGACACGACTATTCGAATAGATTACTTCCCTGCAGGGGTGCACCACATAACCCGACACGCTCGATCCCTCTGGCCGGACACACTTTCCTGGGTCATGCCTAGCCTCAGCATATCAATATGTCGCAGCCCTACCTAGGCTCGACAGAGAGGTCAGCACGCCAATCTAAATCCTATGCGCGCAGGGGTCATGGGGCATCGCCCTTTGCACTCCTGCACGTTGCGTACGCGGCTGGTGAGCAGACCTAGCAACCTCCATTTCAAAGGAAGTTACGTTATGCGATCCAACCCGGCGCGCGCCGCTAAGTCACTGACGTTCGAAAGGCTTCGCCTGATACCACGACGCCGGTTGCCCATATCTTGTCCCGCGTGGTGATGTCTACCACACAACTTGTTCTTGTAGACTCGTGTTGGGCCTCCAAGCGCAGAGTTTTGTAGGACATTAGCAAATTTCCCTCAAGTGGATGACCTAAGGTTTATCAACCCGTGGGAGGTATAGGATGAAGATGGTCTCTCTCAAACAACCCTGCAACCAAATAATAAAAAGTCTCTTGTGTCCCCAACACACCTAATACAATGGCAAATTGTATAGGTGCACTAGTTCAACGAAGAGATGGTGATACAAGTGTAATATGGATAGTAGATATGAGTTTTTGTAGTGCGAACAATAAAAAACAACAATGTAGTAAATAGTAAAACGGAGCACAACGGTATTGCAATGATGGAAAATGAGGCCTAGGGTGCATACTTTCACTCGTGCAATCTCTCAACAATGCTAACGTAGTTGGATCATATGATTATCCCTAAAAGTGCAATAAAGAATCACTCCCAAGTTCCTATTAGCGGAGAACAAGAGATAGAAATTGTTTGTAGGGTACGAAACCACCTCAAAGCTATTCTTTCCGATCAATCTATCCTAGAGTTCGTACTAAAATAACACAAAGCTATTCTTTCTAATCAATCTAACCAAGAGTTCGTACTAAAATAACACCATATGACACACATCAACCAACTCTAATATCACCTAGATATTCCAATGTCACCACAAATATCCATGAGTTGATTCTACAACATGCATCAGACAACTTCATGATCATAATATTCAATCCACACAAAGAACTACAAGGAGACCCCAAAGTTTCTATCGGAGAAAAGATAATAAAAACATGCATCAACCCCTATGCATAGATTACCCCAATATCATCGCGGGAATCCGCAAGTTGTGTGCCATAACATACATCAAGTGAATCAATATGATACCCCATTGTCACCTCAAGTATTCATACCTCAAGACATACATCACGTGTTCTCAAATCTGAACATTCAATCTGAAATGACAAAACTTCAAAGGGTAAAGATTCTATTCATCACAACAAGAGTAGAGAGGGGAAAAACATCATATGATCCATTTATGTTAACAAAGCCCTGATATATCAAGATCATGACATCTCGAGATCGCGCGCGAGAGAGATTAAACACATAGCTACTGGTACAAACCCTCAGCCCTGAGGATGGACTACTCCCTTCTCACCATGGTGGCCGTCGGGATGATGAAGATGGCCACCGGTGCTGATTTCCCCTTCTGGTGGAGTACCGGAAAGGGCTCTAGATTGGATCTCGTGGACTATAAAGCCTTGAGGCGGCAGAACTCTAGTGGTGACAGTGACTATCTTACCAGATGGATGTGTAAGCTGAACATACCTAGTGAAACAATCAATCTTGGCATGATGAGCTGTCATCCAGTCCATACCCAAGATGATATTAATATCTGAAGACTTGAGGGCTACAAGTGATGCAAGGAACACAAGTATGTCGACAAGGATTTCATTACCATGGCTTACACTAGAAGTTTGCCATTTGGATCCAGGAGTTTGAATGAGTAGTGGAGAGGGCATATCACAAAATGACATGTCGTGCAAGCGGGCATAACTTTCGGAAATGAAAGAATGAGATGCTCCAGTATCGAATAGAACCGATGTCGGATGACAATTGACAAGGAGTGTACCAAGAACGACATCTGGATCATCATGAGCGTCTTTGGCTGAGACGTGATGCACACGTCCATGTTCAGTGGGAGCTGACTTGACACTGATCATCTTGCGTGATGATTTATCACGTCTAACAAATTTCTCGGACTGGGATGGAGCAACACGGGTCTGAGTGCAAATACGGGCAATGTGTCCCGGCTCTCCGCACTTGTAACAAATCCTGGAGGTAGGACGTGGACCCGTATTGACAAACGGTCTATCAATAGGCCTGGGTGGAGCATACTGCTGAACTGAAAGAGGTACCACATAAGATGGCCTCGGAGGATAAATGGGTGGAAGAACAGAGTTCGGAACCCAAATCCGGCGCTTCTGAGAACTAGAACCGGAGGAAGATCCCAAATCAAGGGCGTGCTTACGAGACTCCTCGTAAGTGAGTTGAGCTGTCTTTGCATTGATGGCCTTGTTCACAAGAGTATTGAATGTGTTGCAATGATGCAAGTGGAGATCACGACGCAGTTTGGGGTTGAGACCCTTCCGGAACCTAGCCTGCTTCTTGGCGTCCGTGGACACTTCTTCTGTAGCATAGCGGGCGAGGTTCTCAAACTCTCGACTATAAGCATCAACAGCCATCTTAGCCCGTGTAAGACTACAGAACTCTTCTCTCTTACGATCGAAAAGGGCTTGGGGAATATGATGTTCACAAAAAGCCTCGGTGAAATCTCTCCAGGTAGGAATCTGGCCAGCTGGAATCATGGCCTCATAGTTTTGCCACCAAAGACTAGCAGGACCTTCCAGGTGATAAGTGGCATAGATGACCTTGTCATCTTCAGCTACGTTCGCAGAACGCAGCTTGTGAGTGATACTACGGAGCCAGTCATCTGCATCGAGTGGCTCAATGGAATGATGGAAGGTGGGTGGTTTCAGACGAATGAAGTCATGGATGGTTGCTGATTCCTTGCACTGATGTGCGGTGTTCTCCTCAATACGTGCCAACAAGCGGTTAGACTCACGCTTGTTTCTCTCCATCTCTAACATTAACTCTGCCATCGAAGGCTGGTCGGGAGGATCCTCCTCATCCCTACCACCTCCGGGGTTCTGTCTACGAGCAGCTGAGCTTCGCTTAACTGAAGACATCCTGAGAAGCGAAACCGAAGACGGAAACATCAACAACTCTAGGATGCATAAAGTAGAACAAGAAATTAGTATCTCTCGAACTACTAGGATAATTCCGGCAGCATAACGGCAGTAAAATGCTCAGAATGAGACATCCTGCTAACAAAGGGTAGTTCAACATCTCAACATCATCACTCAAGGTACTGTGATAGTACTAAACAAACTATACTGGAAGAGCTTGAGAACAGAAGTAGGACTCTGATCAACCAATCCTAAGGGACTACGGAGTAGTAACTCGTGATCCTGATAGACGGAAGAGAAAGCCTAGTTCCTTAACCCCGTAGGAAAGGTAGGATGACTCAGATCAGAAGACATGAGGTTTAAGGAGTAAAAAGAGCCTTACGTTCCCTTCCACAATTAATTCCCTTATAAAACTAAAGAATTTCTAGACTCAACTTCGACCAGTTTGGCTTGGTAATCCTACAGGCAGTCAGGCTCTGATACCAACGCTGTCGGGACCCCGATCCTAAGTCACATCGATCTAGCATGTAACACACCATATCACTTTGCGGCCTCACGCACGGTATCCCCACGGGTGCCACCTTACCTGGCCCGGGACCGTTTGCGCATTTTGGCTCACGTATATGATAGTGTCGCTAGCATCCATAAGACAGAGAAACCGGGCCGACATGACCAGTTATAAACCAAAAGTGGCACTAAATTATAGAGACATGCATTCATGACCCAGCAACGAACGTGTCGGTCATCAACGTATGAACCCAAGTCGTAGCAAGCTACAAGGACTTAAAGGAACAACGCGTGACATTTCCCCTAAGGGACAAACATAGGAATGAAGAAGGACACATGCCGGTCAGCCTAAGTGTTCCGGAGCAGTAGCAAGCTACCAGGGCTCAGTGGAAACACTAGGAGACATTTCCCTGTAAGATAGGCTACCAAGGGTAAACAACTAGGTGTCGGATCCCACACATACCAAGCATTTCAATAACATACACACAATATGCTCAATATGTGCAAATACAACATGGCATCACAACAAGACTCTAATAAACAAAGTATTTATTCATTAGGCTCCGAGGAGCCAAATATTACAAACATGGGTCTCACGACCCAGCATTTAGAGCATACAAGCAACAAGCGGAAGCACAACATGTCTGAGTACAGACATCTACAAATGAAAAAGGCTGAAGAGCCTGACTATCTACAACACTCGTCCAAGAACGTAGCTGAGGTACAAGCTACTTGTCGAAGTCCAAGCGGAACTACTAGTGAGACATCAATCTCATCTACAAAACATAAATTAAGCAAACATGAGTACGAAGGTACTCAGCAAGACTTACATCAGATCATATCGTACATGCACTTGTATCAAGATGGCAAAATGGGGTTTAGTTGCAGCAAGCCAGCTTTGACTCAGTGGCTATCCTATTCTACGATTGCTGGTAACTCTTTTGAGGTGGCGCACACGAGTCCACTAATCACCACACAATACACCACTATGGATTCATCCCCGTCTCCCTACGAGAAGGCCATCCATAGCACTCACACTTGTCTTGAGTATTTTAGAGTATCCACTTCAAGTTGTCTATGTACCACGTAAGCATCCAAGAAGTCCATAACCGTGGACCCGGCTATTCGAATAGATCATGTTAACCCTGCAGGGGTGTACTTCTTCACACACGCTCTCGCCACTTACCGCCATGTACATCTCGTGTATCTCGGCAACCTTCAAGCGGAAGCCTGGTGAGGGTGTCGGCCACGACCTGACTAACCACAGAAGACTCTAGTCTAGGTTTATCGCCTATTCGGTTCCATCCGTAAGGAGATCTGACCGGGGTGTCGCTCATGGCCCCAAATGATGTGCGCAGGGTTCCCAAGCCCACCTCGCCGAGTGGATCTACGCTTGGTACACCGTGCCACGGTGCCTAGTCTGTCCCAAGCCCACTGGCCGAGTGCCACTTGGTATACTACTAACACTACCTACAAACACTAGAAACTAGTTGCAACTCCTGGACAGACATCATGTTGATTAATAAGTCGAGAGGGGTCGAGTTACCGGAACCCTATGTGTGGTAGTAGCTAGTCATTGGACCACATACTCGGAACTCAGTTCTTAGGGACGGTTCCAGTGAGACAACCCACCATGTACTCCTACATGGCCTCTCACCACTACCTTTACCAAATCGTGTTCACACACTTAACCCTCAGCATCAGAACATATCATTGTACTCCAATTAATTCCCGATGAATCAGACCTGACACACTCTAAGCAATAGCAAGCAAGGCATGGAAAGATCAGAACATGGCTTCAATCAACTCCTACAAATGCTAGTGGGTTTCAACTATTTACTGTGGAATGACAGGTCATGCAGAGGAATGGGTTCAACTACCGCAGCATAAAGTAGCAGTTGAAGTCGTTGTTGTCCTAATGCAATAACAGGGAGCAGGAGCGAGAGAGGGGTTGTATCGGAATGAACAAGGGGGGTTTGCTTGCCTGGTAAAACAACGTGCAGAGCACTGCTCCTCTGACAGGTACTCTGGATCGGTCTCCGGAGCTGGACCTATCGAGAAGAACGATGCCGACAATCAAACACAAGCATATGCAACATTATGATGCATGAATATGGCATGAAGATATGATGTTGTTGAGCTAATGCAACTAGCATTTTAATTGGTTGAACTCCATTTGAACCAAGGGTTCAAATGCAACTCTAAAATAAGTATTTTTAAATGCCAATTATGTGTTTTCATATAAACAGTAGGTTTAACTTCATTTGTCATGCATGAAAATGGTACAGATGGATAGATTGAATTTTTCTGATAATTTTTCATATATAAATTATTTCATTCTGAGCTACGGTTGAATTTCTGTGATTTTTTGAAGTTTAAACAATTTTCTGAAATAAATAAATCATTTAAGATTTATTTAAATACCAGAATTGGAATACTGCGTCAGCATGACCCAAGCATGACGTCAGCAGGTCAAAGGGCTGGTCCAGAGTCAAACCTGACATTGGGGTCCACTGGTCAGTGACTCAGTTAATTAACTGAGTTAATTAACACTAAACTAATCCTAACAGAAAGTCAGCAGGGCAGGGCCCACATGTCAGTGGCTAATCTAATTAACCAAAAATACTTAATTAAACTAAACAATCAACTAACTGAAAGGGGTGGGGCCCGCCTGTCATTGACCCAGGGGGTCAAATCCTGGTCAAACCCCAGCTAACACGCCGGCGTTTAGCCGTCGGCGGCAGCAAACGCGGCAGAGGGCGTCTGGATTTCCACTCCGGGGGTCTTTTGCACAGCGGAGACTATCTACGGGACGCTGGAGCTCGTCCGCATCCAGCCGTGGTGGTGGCTCGGCCGGGGAGTAGCCGGAGTGGCGCCGGCGACGAGCTCGGCGGCGGCCGAAGCTCGGTCGAGCTCGGGCTCGTGGCTGTGGTGGCCTAGGCGGGGCAGCCCTAGCACCTACGGCTTCTACGTGACGCGGCAAACGTGTTAGACGCACGCCCGGGACCAAAAGGTCAGCGGAGCACCACCGGCGATGAGCGCGGGCGGCGGCGCGTGCGGGTGAACGTGGTGCGGCAGCTACGGCTTGCGAGAGGGAGAACGGAGAGGGGGAGCAGGGGCAGAAGCTTACGGCGGTTGCAACGAGACGAGCGGCGGGCTCGAGGAGGCTCTGGAGCGGTCGGGGCAGCGATGGGGATCCACGGCGGCCGGCGGTGAAGACGAGCTCGGGGTCGAGGCCTCAGGGCGTCCGGCGACGTGTGACTCGTCGGAGAGGTCGGGGATGAGGTGGCGGAGCTCTCGGGCACCTTGGCTGGACGTGGGGTGGCCTGTGGCCACGGCAGCGGCGAGCGACGGCGACGGCGGCGTTCGGGGGTGCGAGGAAGAGCAAGGGAGAGGAGGGGAGAGGCGACGGGAGAGAGCCAGAGGGGTCTGGGAGGGCGCGTGGCTTGACCAGAAGCCACCAGGCGGCGAGAGGGATGAAGCAAGCAGGCAGGAGGTGGCGCGGCGCGGCGAAGCACGCGTCGGGCACGCGCCTCTGCCTCTTGGCGCGAGGTTGAGGGTGACTGGCGCTGCCAGTCACCTGGGCCGGCTGCTGGGCCAGGAAGTTGGGCCACCAGGGTGGCACAGGTAAGTCCTTCCCTTTTTATTTCTTTTCTATTTTTTTCTGACATTTGTTTTGATTTAATTTCTAAATTAAATCAATTATTTTCTTCTGACATTTTTATTTTGCAGGGACCTAGGAATAATTCAAGCCCCTCAAAATAAAGAATCAGAATTTTGGACATATATAAAATATATAATAAATATATATATACAAGAAAATAACTATTGCATTAATTCCAAATGCCCAAAATAAATACTTATGAGCTCATAATAATATTGGTTTGATTTTTATCTCTAACCAATATTTTCAGAGGGCCACATGAACATTTTCTTGGACCTTTTTGGAGCAATTTTTATTTGGGTCATTTTCAAAAAGGGTTTCTGAGGGTTTCACAAGTCCTCAATTCAATTTCATTTGAAATTTAAACATGATGCAAACCACAAGACTAACCTAGTGCATACCAGAACTAGGGTTGTGACAACTCGCCTCCACTCGAAAGAATCTCGTCCCGAGATTCAGGAGTAGGCGGAAAGAAGGTGGGGTACACCAGTCAGAGACGATCTTCTCGCTCCCAAGTAGCTTCTCTCTCGGAATGATGAGACCACTGAACCTTGAGATACTTGATGTTATGACGTCGAGTGACACGCTCTGCTTTATCCAGAATGCGAACGGGATACTCTCGATATGTGAGGTTATCTTGGAGATCAAGCGTTTCGTGGTCCACTTCGCGGATGGGATCCGAGAAGCAACGCCTGAGTTGAGAGACGTGGAAGACATCATGAACTCGAGAAAGATGTGGAGGTAGTTCCAATTGGTAGGCAACCTCTCCTCGTTTAGCGAGAATATGAAAAGGACCAATGTAACGAGGAGCCAACTTGCCCTTGATACCAAAACGATGGGTACCCTTCAAAGGAGTAACCCGAAGATAGGCTTTGTCGCCAACCTCATAAGCCACTTCTTTATGATGACGATCATACTGGCTCTTTTGACGAGACTGGGCTGTTTTCAAATTCTCACGAATGATGCGAACTTGCTCTTCTGCTTCCTGGATCATATCTGGTCCAAAGAATTGTCTTTCACCGGTTTCTGACCAGTTCAAAGGTGTTCGACATCTTCGTCCATAGAGTATCTCAAAAGGAGCTTGCTTGAGACTGGATTGATAGCTATTGTTATAAGCAAACTCGGCGAAAGGAAGACATTTCTCCCAATCCATACCGAATGAGATAACGCAAGCTCTAAGCATGTCTTCGAGAATTTGGTTAACCCGTTCCACTTGACTGAGGGTGGAAAGCGGTGCTGAAAGAAAGATGGGTGCCCATGGCAGTCTGGAAACTCTCCCAGAAATGAGAAGTGAAAAGACTACCACGGTCTGAATTGATCTATAGTGGAACACCATGAAGTGACACTATTCGAGAAATATACAAGTCAGCAAGCTGACTAGCAGTGATACTCTCTCGAACAGGTAGGAAGTGAGCCACTTTGGAGAGACGATCAATGACTACGAAGATAGCATTATTCCCTCTCTTGGTCCTGGGAAAGCCGGTGATGAAGTCCATACCAACTTTACCCCATTTCCACTCAGGAATAGCTAGAGGCTGAAGGGTGCCAATAGGTCTTTGATGTTCTGCCTTAACGCGATGACAAACGTCACATTTAGCAATGAACTCAGCAATTTCTCTCTTCATCCTAGTCCACCAGAACCTGTGGCGTAGATCCTGATACATCTTAGTACTACCGGGATGAATCGTGAGAGGAGATTCATGAGCCTCTTTAAGAATCAATTGCCGAAGATGTTGCTTCTTGGGAACCACCAGACGGTTTTGGAAGAGAACAACACCTCGGTCATCTATGGAGAAACTACCAGCAATACCCTTGGCAATGTTTCTCTTGATCCGGGTAATTCCGGTATCATGCTTCTGGGCTTCTATGATATGATCCACAAGAGTAGGTTTTGCCACCAAAGTAGAAAGGAATCTGTGAGGAGCAATGTTAAGGTTAAGCTTACATAATTCCTCATGGAGAAGTGGCTGGCCCTGCTGCAACATGAGATTGTTGCAATAGGATTTACGACTTAGCGCATCATCCATGACATTTCCCTTGCCTGGGGTGTAGGTAATCCCTAAGTCGTAATCTGAGATCAACTCCAACCAACGTCTTTGCCTAAGATTCAAATCTGGTTGGGTGAAGATATACTTGAGACTTTGGTGATCGGTGTAGATCTCGCAACGGTTACCAAGGAGGTAATGTCTCCAGGTCTTAAGTGCATAGACTACGACTGCAAGTTCTAGATCATGTGTAGGATAGTTCTCCTCATGTGGATGCAACTGTCGAGATGCATAGGCAATCACATGACGATCCTGCATAAGAATGCAACCTAGTCCCTGTCGTGAGGCATCACAGTAGATAACAAAGTCCTTAGTGAAATCCGGTGGCACAAGTATGGGAGCAGAAGTCAGGCGTCTTTTCAGTTCCTAAAAACTGTGCTCACATTGTGGGGACCACTTAAACTTTTTATCTTTCTTGAGAAGTTCCGTGAGAGGTTTGGCCACTTTAGAGAAGTTCTCAACAAAGCGGCGACAATAACTGGCTAGACCAAGGAAACTCCTAACTTGTTTAACTGTTTCAGGTGCAATCCAATCAAGGACGGCCTGAACTCTCTCGGGGTTGACATCAATGCCCTTACCAAAGATTACATGGCCGAGATAGGTCACTTCTGGCAACCAAAATTCGCACTTGGAGAACTTGGCATAAAGGCGGTGCTCTCTGAGTTTTTCTAGAATAAGTCTAAGATGTTCGGCATGCTCTTCCTCGTTCTTCGAGTAAATAAGAATATCATCGAGGTAAACCACGACGAACTTATCTAAATACTCCATGAATATCGAGTTCATCAAGCGGGAGAAGGTGGCTGGAGCATTTGTTAGACCGAAGGACATGACGGTGTACTCGTACTGACCATAACGAGTGACGAAAGCCGTCTTGGGGATGTCCCCATTTCTAATCTTGATTTGATGGTATCCTAAGCTCAAATCCATCTTGGAGAAGACTGAGGATCCAGCGAGCTGATCATACAGGTCGTTGATCCTGGGAAGCGGATATTTGTTCTTTACCGTGACCAAATTAACGGGACGATAATCTACAACCATCCGATCCGTACCATCCTTCTTCTTGACGAAGAGGACGGGGCAAGCCCAGGGAGAAGAACTAGGACGGATGAAACCCTTTTGCAAGGACTCATCAAGTTGTTTCTTAAGCTCAGCTAGTTCTAAGGGTGCCATCTTGTAGGGTCTCCTAGAGATTGGAGCGGTTCCTGGGATAAGCTCTATAACAAACTCTACATCTCGGTCAGGTGGAACACCTGGGAGTTCCTCTGGAAAGACATCCGGAAAGTCACGGACTACCGGAACATCTTCAAGATCTGGAAGAGGACTGGCATTAAGAGAATAGAGTTGACGCTTTGCAACTCTAGTGGTGACGGTGACTATCTTACCAGATGGATGTGTAAGCTGAACAGACCTAGTGAAACAATCAATCTTGGCATGATGAGCTGTCATCCAGTCCATACCCAAGATGATATTAATATCTGAAGACTTGAGGGCTACAAGTGATGCAAGGAACACAAGTCTGTCGACAAGGATTTCATTACCATGGCTTACACTAGAAGTTTGCCATTTGGATCCAGGAGTTTGAATGAGTAGTGGAGAGGGCATATCACAAAATGACATGTCGTGCAAGCGGGCATAACTTTCGGAAATGAAAGAATGAGATGCTCCAGTATCGAATAGAACCGATGCCAGATGACAATTGACAAGGAGTGTACCAAGAACGACATCTGGATCATCATGAGCGTCTTTGGCTGAGACGTGATGCACACGTCCATGTTCAGTGGGAGCTGACTTGACACTGATCATCTTGCGTGATGATTTATCACGTCTAACAGATTTCTCGAACTGGGATGGAGCAACACGGGTCTGAGTGCAAATACATGCAATGTGTCCCGGCTCTCCGCACTTGTAACAAATCCTGGAGGTAGGACGTGGACCCGTATTGACAAACGGTCTATCAATAGGCCTGGGTGGAGCATACTGCTGAACTGAAAGAGGTACCACATAAGATGGCCTCGGAGGATAAATGGGTGGAAGAACAGAGTTCGGAACCCAAATCCGGCGCTTCTGAGAACTAGAACCGGAGGAAGATCCCAAATCAAGGGCGTGCTTACGAGACTCCTCGTAAGTGAGTTGAGCTGTCTCTGCATTGATGGCCTTGTTCACAAGAGCATGGAATGTGTTGCAATGATGCAAGTGGAGATCACGACGCAGTTTGGGGTTGAGACCCTTCCGGAACCTAGCCTGCTTCTTGGCGTCCGTGGACACTTCTTCTGTAGCATAGCGGGCGAGGTTCTCAAACTCTCGACTATAAGCATCAACATCCATCTTAGCCTGTGTAAGACTACAGAACTCTTCTCTCTTATGATCGAAAAGGGCTTGGGGGATATGATGTTCACGAAAAGCCTCGGTGAAATCTCTCTAGGTAGGAATCTGGCCAGCTGGAATCATGGCCTCATAGTTCTGCCACCAAAGACTAGCAGGACCTTCCAGGTGATAAGTGGCATAGATGACCTTGTCATCTTTAGCTACATTCGCAGAACGCAGCTTGTGAGTGATACTACGGAGCCAGTCATCTGCATCGAGTGGCTCAATGGAATGATGGAAGGTGGGTGGTTTCAGACGAATGAAGTCATGGATGGTTGCTGATTCCTTGCACTGATGTGCAGTGTTCTCCTCAATACGTGCCAACAAGCGGTTAGACTCACGCTTGTTTCTCTCCATCTCTAACATTAACTCTGCCATCGAAGGCTGGTCGGGAGGATCCTCCTCATCCCTACCACCTCCGGGGTTCTGTCTACGAGCAGCTGAGCTTCGCTTAACTGAAGACATCCTGAGAAGCGAAACCGAAGACGGAAACATCAACAACTCTAGGATGCATAAAGTAGAACAAGAAATTAGTATCTCTCGAACTACTAGGATAATTCCGGCAGCATAACGGCAGTAAAATGCTCAGAATGAGACATCCTGCTAACAAAGGGTAGTTCAACATCTCAACATCATCACTCAAGGTACTGTGATAGTACTAAACAAACTATACTGGAAGAGCTTGAGAACAGAAGTAGGACTCTGATCAACCAATCCTAAGGGACTACGGAGTAGTAACTCGTGATCCTGATAGACGGAAGAGAAAGCCTAGTTCCTTAACCCCGTAGGAAAGGTAGGATGACTCAGATCAGAAGACATGAGGTTTAAGGAGTAAAAAGAGCCTTACGTTCCCTTCCACAATTAATTCCCTTATAAAACTAAAGAATTTCTAGACTCAACTTCGACCAGTTTGGCTTGGTAATCCTACAGGCAGTCAGGCTCTGATACCAACGCTGTCGGGACCCCGATCCTAAGTCACATCGATCTAGCATGTAACACACCATATCACTTTGCGGCCTCACGCACGGTATCCCCACGGGTGCCACCTTACCTGGCCCGGGACCGTTTGCGCATTTTGGCTCACGTATATGATAGTGTCGCTAGCATCCATATGACAGAGAACCCGGGCCGACATGACCAGTTATAAACCAAAAGTGGCACTAAATTATAGAGACAGGCATTCATGACCCAGCAACGAACGTGTCGGTCATCAACGTATGAACCCAAGTCGTAGCAAGCTACAAGGACTTAAAGGAACAACGCGTGACATTTCCCCTAAGGGACAGACATAGGAACGAAGAAGGACACATGCCGGTCAGCCTAAGTGTTCCGGAGCAGTAGCAAGCTACCAGGGCTCAGTGGAAACACTAGGAGACATTTCCCTGTAAGAAAGGCTACCAAGGGTAAACAACTAGGTGTCGGATCCCACACATACCAAGCATTTCAATAACATACACACAATATGCTCAATATGTGCAAATACAACATGGCATCACAACAAGACTCTAATAAACAAAGTATTTATTCATTAGGCTCCGAGGAGCCAAATATTACAAACATGGGTCTCACGACCCAGCATTTAGAGCATACAAGCAACAAGCGGAAGCACAACATGTCTGAGTACAGACATCTACAAATGAAAAAGGCTGAAGAGCCTGACTATCTACAACACTCGTCCAAGAACGTAGCTGAGGTACAAGCTACTTGTCGAAGTCCAAGCGGAACTACTAGTGAGACATCAATCTCATCTACAAAACATAAATTAAGCAAACATGAGTACGAAGGTACTCAGCAAGACTTACATCAGATCATATCGTACATGCACTTGTATCAAGATGGCAAAATGGGGTTTAGTTGCAGCAAGCCAGCTTTGACTCAGTGGCTATCCTATTCTACGATTGCTGGTAACTCTTTTGAGGTGGCGCACACGAGTCCACTAATCACCACACAATACACCACTATGGATTCATCCCCGTCTCCCTACGAGAAGGCCATCCATAGCACTCACACTTGTCTTGAGTATTTTAGAGTATCCACTTCAAGTTGTCTATGTACCACGTAAGCATCCAAGAAGTCCATAACCGTGGACCCGGCTATTCGAATAGATCATGTTAACCCTGCAGGGGTGTACTTCTTCACACACGCTCTCGCCACTTACCGCCATGTACATCTCGTGTATCTCGGCAACCTTCAAGCGGAAGCCTGGTGAGGGTGTCGGCCACGACCTGACTAACCACAGAAGACTCTAGTCTAGGTTTATCGCCTATTCGATTCCATCCGTAAGGAGATCTGACCGGGGTGTCGCTCATGGCCCCAAATGATGTGCGCAGGGTTCCCAAGCCCACCTCGCCGAGTGGATCTACGCTTGGTACACCGTGCCACGGTGCCTAGTCTGTCCCAAGCCCACTGGCCGAGTGCCACTTGGTATACTACTAACACTACCTACAAACACTAGAAACTAGTTGCAACTCCTGGACAGACATCATGTTGATTAATAAGTCGAGAGGGGTCGAGTTACCGGAACCCTATGTGTGGTAGTAGCTAGTCATTGGACCACATACTCGGAACTCAGTTCTTAGGGACGGTTCCAGTGAGACAACCCACCATGTACTCCTACATGGCCTCTCACCACTACCCAAGCAAATAACTATTGCATTAATTCCAAATGCCCAAAATAAATACTTATGAGCTCCTAATAATATTGGTTTGATTTTTATCTCTAACCAATATTTTCAGAGGGCCACATGAACATTTTCTTGGACCTTTTTGGAGCAATTTTTATTTGGGTCATTTTCAAAAAGGGTTTCTGAGGGTTTCACAAGTCCTCAATTCAATTTCATTTGAAATTTAAACATGATGCAAACCACAAGACTAACCTAGTGCATATCAGAACTAGGGTTGTGACAAAAAAGTTTCGCGGTGTTTGGACTCCATTTGATATTGATTTCCTGCGATGTAGAAAACAAGCAAAAAACAGCAACTGGCACTGGGCACTGGGTCAATAGGTTAGTCCCAAAAAATGATATAAAGTTGCTATAAAATGATTGTAAAACGTCCTAGAATGATAATCAAACAGCATGAACACTTCATAAATTATACATACGTTGGAGACGTATCAACATTCCCAAGCTTAATTCCTACTCGTCCTCGAGTAGGTAAATGATAAAAGAAATAATTTATGAAGTGTGAATGCTAGCAAAGTGCACAAGTTTGACCATTGACAATTTCAATCACTTTTCCTAGCATCATAACAACAATTCTTTGCTACAAAACATCTCATGTTAGAGTAGCAACCAATTCACACGTTAAGGTTCAAACAATGAATTCTCTTGAAACTCAACAACCTATGTTCTCAGTCACCAAGCAATTGTAATTCAACTTATTCAACAGACTTTAAGTAAGAGCTCCACATACTCAACCATCATATAGTCTTCTATGATTGCTAACACTCACCGCATACAGATGAGCAAAACGTTTCAACCGGACACATAGAAAGATAGGGGCTTGTAATTTCGCCTCCCAACGTATTCACCTTTGGGTTATGTCAACAATAATAAATCATACTACCCATATTCGGCTGGACATATGTGCCTAGATCTTTCCTCACCACATGATGCTTTCCAAAGGAGAAAAAATAAAAAGGAATAGAGAGAAAAACTCTGACTCTTTGCATAAAACTAAATACTGAAAAGTAAAAGATAGGCCCTTTGCAGAGGGAAGCAGAGGTTGTCATGCATCTATTTGTTTATATGCTCAACCCCTTAGTGCAAAAGAACGTCATGTTATATTGCCCCTTATGATAGCAACATTTATTATGCAGTCTGTCGCTTTTATTCTTTGTCATCACAAGTTCGTACAACGCTCAATTTTCTCTTACACGAAATGATCTAACACTTTTAGAAACAATTTTTATTGCCTTTTTGCACCGATGACAACTTACTTGAAGGATCTTGCTCAATCCTTAGGTAGGTATGGTGGACTCTTGAAGAAATGATTTTGGTTTAAGGGTTTTTGGATACACAAGTAGTATCTCTACTTGGTGCGGAATTTTTTGCTAGCAAAGATAGGGGGTCAAGCACCACATGTTGAAGGAACTTTGACAATATAACTTCTATGTAAATATGAACAAACATAAACCATTACATTGTGTAACATCCCAAAATTCTAAATTTTGGAATGTTATATTAAATAGATACTTTTGATTGCTTGTGTGATGTGCTGTGTGAAATTGAGTGAAATTTGAAAACTTTTGAAAGTTAAATGAGAGGTAATGAAATGACTTTCCCAAACTTTCACATTTGCATTTATGTTCTCCAGGAATTCAAATTCATTTCATCACGAAACCCTATCACCTCTGTTGTTTGTCCTTGCAGCTGACTTGTTACAGTCTGTGGTTAACCAAATGTTAGAGCATGGCACTCTCTCCTTGCCTATTCAAACCCATGACAGAGATTTTCCCATCATCCAATATGCAGATGATACGATTATGTTCCTCGCAGCTAAAGACAATGAACTTGTTGCACTTAAGAACATGCTGATGACCTTTCAGCAATCCACAGGATTGAAGGTCAACTTTGCCAAATCCTCAATGATCCCTTTGAATATGAGTGATGAGGAGGCTTCAAGGCTTGCTGCCGTTTTGGGTTGCAAAATTGGCACGCTCCCATTTACTTATCTGGGTTTGCCCTTGGGAACCACAAGACCAAGAATCATTGATCTAATGCCCTTGGTTGACAGTCTTGAGCGGCGATTAACAGCAAGTTCTTCCATGTTGAATCAAGGCTCTCGTCTGCAATTACTTACCTCTGTTCTCACTTCTATGCCCATATATTTTCTGTGCAGCCTTAGCATTCCACCAGGGATAATAAAGCAGCTTGACAGAATATTCAGGCAATGCCTTTGGAGAGGCAACAGTGATGCTCCCAAACAGTCTCTTGCTGCATGGGAGCTCGTTTGCAGGCCAAAGGACAAAGGGGGCTTAGGAGTTTTAAACCTGAACATCCAGAACAAAGGGCTACTTATCAAACATCTTCATAAATTCTATAACAAGGTTGACATTCCCTGGGTGACCTTAATATGGAGCAATTACTATGATCATGGTGTTCCACATGCAACAGCTGCAGTTGGATCTTTCTGGTGGAGGGATATTTTGAAACTCCATGAGGCTTACATTCCTATCACTTCGGTGCACATCAACATGGGAGACTCTGCTTTGTTCTGGACCGACTCTTGGCACATTGGGGCCTCTGCGCGGCCACTATGCTGGAGATTGCCAAGGTTATACTCCTTTGTCAATAATGATAGGATATCCGTTCAAGAATTCCTTCAATCCTAGGATCTATTCTCCATGTTCCATTTGCCTATTTCTCATGAAGCTGCTGACGAGCTGCTCATCTTGGAAGGCTGGATCATGTAACTACAAAGAGACCCTCTTATACCTGATGTTTGGATATGGCCGGGCAAATCAAAGGAGTACACTGCCAAGAGCTTTTATACGGTCATGCATTCACATCTACCGACAATACATCTTTGCAAATGGTTATGGCAGAGTAAGTGTACCATGAAAATCAAGGTTTTTGGGTGGCTGATTTTCTTTGACAGATTAAACACCAAAGACATGTTGGTTAGAAGGCACTAGCACTCTAACCAAGATGCCAATCTTTGCCTCATCTGCAGCGAGCTAGTGTATGAAGATAGATTGCACCTGTTTTTTAACTGCGTCTTCAGCTGCAGAGTATGGAATTATCTAGGTATCGATTGGTCAGGAGGCTCTGATATTCGGCAATGTATCATGCATGCCAGGTCCAGCTTCAGACACCCTTTCTTCTTTGAGGTCATGCTAACTGCTGCTTAGAATATTTGGATCTTGAGAAATGGTAGAACCTTCAGAGCTGAGAGAGCCACCTTCAGTGCTTGGAAGTGCAAATTCATCCATGATATATCTCTACTTGCTCATAGAGTGAAGGATTGTATAAAGCCAAAACTTCTAGCATGGGTTAATTCTTTGTTGTAAAGGAGGTAGGTTTTTTTAGTCTTAGGTAGTTTTTACAATTTTTTTCCTGTATAGTTTGTGTACTTGTTTGTACAGTCCTCTTTTCTTTTAATAAAGGGCTGTGGGGCTTTGCCTCACAGTAAATATTCAAAAAAAAAACCCTAGAGTGAAGATGATATGACTTCTTCCATTTAATTAAATGAAAAAGGGTTTTGAAAAGGTTTGAATTCCATTTTGTAAATATTTCAAATTTAGAAACTTTATGCACCTCAATGATTTTCATGGGAGAAGATAAAATGACTTCTTAATAATAAGAAATATGAGTTGGAAGTTCAAAATAAAATAAATTGAAAGTCATTTGAAGTAATTTTTAAAACTCATTTTCAAAATTTGAGTTACTGGGTTTTATTCTACTTATTTTTCTCCAAAAATAAAATTTATAGAAAATAGGGTAAAATGATTCCCTACAAGAGAAAATGTTCATGTTGTAGGGAATCTTATTCTCAAAATTTTGATATATAGTATGCCTATGTAAAATTTTATCTTATTTTTTTCTTTAATCAGTTTTCCTTTTCTGTTTCAAAAAAAAAGTTAGCGCACGCGAGCGCTAGCGGCTTAGCTCACCCGTGCTTACGGCCCAAGGCCACCCTCCAGCCACGCGAGCGTCGAAGCGCTATGCTTCGGTCGCCCGTTCCCTCCCTCTCTCTCCCGCGGACACCGATAGGCGGGCCCCGTGTTTTCTTCCTCCTCCTGCAAGCAACCAGAGTCCACCCCGAGCACGACCTCGCCAGCGCCGCGCCGTTCAAACCTGGGATTCTATCCCTCGGCCAACCCCTCTCCCAAGATGACCCCCTATATAAGCCTAGGCCCAGGCCTTGTTTTGCCTCAAACCGCAACGCCCAAGACACTCCCCATGTGTCGCACCGTCTCGCCGGAATTTCGAGATCCGCCGGAGCTCCGCCGTCAAGCTCCGCTCCTCCCCGTGGACTTCGAGGACCGCCGCCACCACCATCGGTTTCGCCACCAGGCGCCGCCTCTCCCCGAACTTGCGCCCTCGATGGAGGACCACCGGAGCGGGCGCCACAACCAAGACCGAGCCGCCACGACCTTCTTCTCCGGTGACGTCGACGCTCACCACCGCGGTAAGCCGTCGCCCCTTCGGTCCGTTCGATCCTAGATCTAGGTCTGAGATTAGACCTACTTTTTTTGAACCGGTATGCTTTAGTTAGTGAATGTTCGCTCTATTAGCTCCGCAGTGAATGGTTTTTAGCCAGTAGTTTTCTGCCACGTGGCCAGGGACCTAGATATAGTATTTTTTCTTCAATTTAGCCTCTGATCTTCAAACCCACGTAACTTTTTACTCGGTTGTCCAAATCCAACGGAACCAATGCCAAAATCTTCTTTATGATCTCATCAATCCAGAAAACCAAACTAAAAACACTTTTGAAAGTTTAAAATTTGAATTCGAACATGTTTGAATATAAACTTCTTTTTGTCATACCTTGAGTTTTATAACTCCGTTTGAGTTGATTCTTTTTGCAAATCGAAGCTCTTGATCTGAACTTTCTGATAAGGCCAAATTCACTTAATTTTGGAACTATTTGAAATTGTTTTCTGTTGCAAGAGTTATTTGCTCATTTTCAAAGTTTTCCGAGTTCTGTTTTTCGAGTCTTTTTTTATGATTGCTTATGTGTGGTTACTATTGCTTGCTTACGATAGATTGATCGGAGTGTAACGAATAAATATATCAAGAGTTATGAGTGCGAAGAATCTACATTAACAGTACAAGGCAAGTTCATACTTTGATCATACTTTTTAATACCCAGTTTTCATTGCATTAGTTATATCCTAAAACACTTGCATGAATAGGACTGGTTACATGTGATGATGCTTTGTAGTTCATGAGGTAGGAACCCAATGACCTGAGATCAACCCAAGGGAATATACGCTTTGTTACTTATTGCTTAGCCATGCTTGTAGACGTGGATTGGTATGAGTGATTTCATGAAAGTTGTGAGTGTAATAACAACTAAGGGTTTCTTTAAGGTGGAAATTTAATACACATCTGGGTGGATTGGTTGCAGGGCACCTGGAGAATCCAGTGTTGTCCTAGGAAATCCCGGAGGACCCGTGTGATTATCCTATGGAATGCGACCCAGGCTCAAAGGGATCATATATCATTCATGCCTAGAAACTTTCGTGTGCAGCCACAAGCCATTATGGGCTGTGACATAGTTGAGTACGTTGTGCGACCTCTTTCAGTGGTAGACTAGCATATGGAGCGGATGTAGGTGTAACGGTCTACCCAGGGTAAAGAGTTAATGCTTCTGAAAGACTGTGTCTCGGTCATCCGTTTCTCTAACACCATGCATTGCGAGAAATCAAACGGAGGCGATCAAGTCTTGTGGGGAAAAGTGGCAAACCTCTACAGAGTGTACAAACTATTTATGAGTTGCCGTGTCCCCGGTTATGGACATCTTGAGTATCCTGGTATTTGAATTATGGACTGATCTCATCACTTGATTTAATTTGTTGGGTTAATAATGACTTTGGTGGTTTGGGATTGAGATGGGGGTACCATTCTCAATGTTCATGCTTAATTTAAGCTAAGTAATTAATAAAACATATTCCTTTGTTGTAGGGAAAAACTAACTTTATGCAAAAATTAACCTTACAGCCTCCACCAGCCAAATATGCATGTAGTGATAGATATTGTTCATCATTATTCTGTAGTGTGAATTTGCCAGTACATTCAATGTACTGACCTACATGGCTGCAACGTCTCATGTTGCAGGAATTATTCGACGAGTAAGTGTTACGTTAGGGTTGCGCTGTCTACACTCAACTTTGCCGTTGGTGTTGATGGGAATCCACAACTTGGTTGTTACTTCCGCTATATGGATTGAGGTAATAGTATTTTCATTACTTTATACATGTGATTTATCTCTATTATAAATTCTTGAGTACCGTGTGTGTCAACATATCGATCCAGGGATGACACTTAAGCGCAGATACTTGATCCATTCGGGTCGGGTCGCTACAAGATAGTATCAGAGCACATGTTGACTGTAGGACGTGACCCTAGAAACTGGCAAGCCCATAGGAAAGAATTTCTCTAAAACTTTATTTTCAAAAAAAATATTCTTTACCTCTCGTCTTTTACGAGCTTTGTCAAAATCTCCCCTTTTACCCTAAATAGTTAATACCCTTTTCCATTTTGACCACTTCGGAGTAAAGAGGATTTCACCATGCATTGGAAGTGTTGAAGCTACACCAGTGGATACTCCGAAGATTTGAAGACTTGATGACTTTGAAGAGATATTGACCTTTAGTAGACAAAACCCCTGTTATGTACTTACGTTAGATGCGACGATTGTGAGCCGTCATTTGTTTGATGTTTTTCTGACGACCACAAACTAAAACCCGTCTCTTCAAAATTATTGTTTGTATTGAGTGTACCTCTCGCCACCTCCCGAATCTCATCCCAAAAACCCTTGGACCCAATAGAGGATGAATGAAGATAAACTTGTATTCTCTGGACCAATGACCCAGCCGTAGGCAGAGCTATGGATACAAAACATTGAGGATCACTTCAGGAAAAATTGATTGCAAGGAAGTATGAGGTTCAATACGCTCTTCAGTACTTTACAAAAAGTGCTGCAACATGGTGGAAAATGCATCAAGCCATACAAGGATGTAATGGAGCAAAAAAGTTGGGAGAAATTCAAGAAGACTCTGTTAAAATCCCGTCTCATACGAAAGCATGGTGACAACCCAAAGAAGAAACCTTGTGCCTGCAAGATTTGTGGAGAAATAGGACACACCCAGGAGGAGCACAAGGATGAATGCCCTAATTGTGAAGAAAGTCACCTAGCTGAAGAATGCCCAACTAGGCAGATTATTTGTTTCTTGTGTGAAGGGACTACCCACTACCCTGCAGTCCCTGCTCAGTGTCACATTTACCCCATGGTACAATGAACTACCCCGCGGAAGAAAGAAGCAATGAAAGAAGCCCTCGTGGAAATTTTAGAAGAACCTATGATGAAGGAAGATGTGGAGGGCACTCACGAAGAGGACCCAATTAAACTCTGCAACAAGTCATGCTATTCATGTGGAGAAGGACACATTTCCCAGCATTGTTCGAGGGAGTATCTAGTAGAATTTCCGACATTGGAATTTGAGTATGACCCACAGGAAATAGAAGCCCTGATTGGAACGAAGAAGTCGAGGAAGAGAAAGAGCATGTGTCCCCAGAAGAACCCAATTTCTGTGAAAAAGGACCTTAGTCACATCACATGTTATAGGTGCAAGGATTTAGGTTATTATGCTAGCAACTGCCCAACAAGGAAGCCGAGAACCTAGTGAACCAAGATAGTCACCATGAAGTTCCTAGATTTGTCTGATGTCATTTGTTTACGCTGCAAGGAAGTGATGAATTTTTCCAGAGAAGGTTCAGACCCGAGGAAAGATTGAGCAGAGTAGTTGAGATCTTAATGTTGGAATGAAGCATGTAGATAAATGTGGAATACACTTTATTACGATGTTGAGTTGAGTTATGGAAAGAACAATGTAATAGTTCGTGAAGCAATAGAAGCTGATATGTTTGGAATCTATGAAGGAAATGTTATGAGTTGTTGGTTGATTGTGAGTGACTCTCTTGCTATCTCACCCAGACTAAAACCTAGAATCCATGGACACGCTGACCCAAAACCTTTCCCGGACAAACAACCTCATTTCATCCAAGGAATACATACATTGTCCTGAGTACCCCTTCTATCTTGTACCTACAGATGACAACCCTTTACAAGTCTTTTCTCAAGGGCCCGGAAACGATCATGACCCTGACTAGCAATCAGAATTACCCAAAGATCCTGAAGGACATGATGAAGCATATTCACCTTGAAGGAGATGCAGTTTACAAGGGTTATCCCTTCATGGAGAATGGAGTTGAACTTTGGTACGCGGAGGTACACCTCCACCGCGTGAAAGGAGTTTGCCCAAAAATGATGGGTCAATACTTTTTGATCTCTCGAGTACCACGAACAACATTCTTCGACTCTGTTCGTGAAGCTGCTATGGAGGCCATACGCCAGATTGGAGAAATACTTGAAGCAAGACTTCGTCACACTCAAGAATGCCAGCGTGGGGTTCACGCAGAGATGATGGAGATGAAGCACATGGCCACCATGATGAAGCAAAAGATCGATGATTTCAAGAATCACACTGCACAATTCCAGTGGGACTAAAGCATCCTCAGCTAGGACAACTGAACAAAGATGGAAGGAATGCTCGACCATATCAAACTATGTGGATGGCAGCATTTGTAGTGAAGCACCCTTGAAATTGGAGTGTTGAATAGTGGTTCAGGATGTAATAAAAGATTTCATATGAGGAGAATATGAATTACAGATGAACCAGTGCATTTTTCTTTTGGGGTGATACTTTTCTGTGTGAACACTGGACCAATGAAAAGGAAAATGTTGCTCCAAAGAGTGGAGTTTGCACAAAATAAGTTGGAGTTTATTCTTGAAATGATGCTTACCCCAAGGGTGTGAAGGAAATAAGTACAATTGGATTTTAAAGAGGGTGTAATGCTGGAGTGTGGAGCAATAGTGACTCCAAGGACGAGTTAAGGATATACAAGTTCTGAAGTGGAACCATAAGCCGAGGACCTAAGGAGGCTACGTAATCATAAGGGAACCACGAGACTTGTCAGTAGTAATATGTTTCTACTGTGATGAAGCAAAGCACTATGTTAGAGATTGTCCCAATGAGAAGGAGACTTGTCCCAAATGGTTGAGTTGAAGCATGAATGTAAATGCAGTAGACTGTAATAATTTGAGAATCAATAAAGTTAGGATCATGGTGTTGATTTTGGATTTTATGAGTCGCTACTATGAGTGAAATCATGATACATGGAATAAGATTTTGAAGAGAACTAGTGTTTTCATTTTAAGGGTGGTAGAACCCAACACCGTTACCAGAATACAAGAGCTAGTGGTTAGTTACGTCAGACTTTGGAATGGACCACTCAGTGGTGAGTCTGAGTAATTAGATTGTAATTTGTACCAATTGAAGGAAGGGAAACCGTACAATTGGATGGATTTAAGAATGCTAAGGAAGCTGGATGTTGGAAGAATGATTAGTTGCTACCCGATGATGAGACCAAGTATTACTAGTGATGAGATGAGCCATAATCCACAGTCCCCAGGACCTGTCAAGAAGCAAGCACACTCTTGCTGAAGGAAAACCCCTGGAAGAAGTTACGATTTTGCCAATGGACGATCTTATAGGAGTGTACGCAAAACCCGAGGGTTGTGAAGAACGATATATATTTTGTTCAGCTTGCAGCAGTAATGGATATATCCGAACTCAGTTCATCGACAAGAGAAATTCTGCAATGCTTGTGAGGATGACCTAGTGTTAGAATGCGAGATTCACTAAACCATATACAAGGTAATGATTTGGGTGCGGAATGGATTGATCACCATACCGACTTACTCTTATTATTGGCCTCTGCTATACGGGATGATAAATGTGAGTGACTTACCCATAATAGAGAGATGACGATATCAAAACCTTATTTAAACCTTAGAATGGCATGACAAAAAATTTCCCTTGTACAAGGTAGTTGTTGCCAACCCATTGGTCATACGATGAGGATGAAGCACAGACCCGTTTTCTGTTGGAACCAAGTTAATTTGTTTGATGACCACCATGAGATATCGATATGTGTTTAGTATTGGCGCCAAACCTGTCAGCTAAGAAGAACCAGACCCGGAAGAACCTTACCAAGAAGAAAGGACACAACAATTGAGGACAAAGATTTTGCCACTACTGGAATAGCCTAGATAAGGAATTACCCCGAGTATCTGAGAAGACCGACACTGCTAAAGGACGGAGTATAAGAGTTTTGATAGAACCATAACCATGCTTCTAAGTGTGGTAGCACACTAGACCATATCGATCAATGGATTTGTTAGAAGGCTCCGACCCCGAACCCCAACCTATTTCTTGCTAGCTTCTTCAAATCTCGAGGTCGAGATTCATTTTAAGTGTGGTAGGTTTGTAACATCCCAAAATTCTAAATTTTGGAATGTTATATTAAATAGATAGTTTTGATTGCTTGTGTGATGTGCTGTGTGAAATTGAGTGAAATTTGAAAACTTTTAAAAGTTAAATGAGAGGGAATGAAATGACTTTCCCAAACTTTCACATTTGCATTTATGTTCTCCTGGAATTCAAATTCATTTCAACACGAAACCCTAGAGTGAAGATGATATGGCTTCTCCTTTTAATTAAATGAAAAAGGGTTTTGAAAAGGTTTGAATTCCATTTTGTAAATATTTCAAATTCAGAAACTTTATGCAACTCAATGATTATCATGGGAGAAGATAAAATGACTTCTTAATTATAAGAAATATGAGTTGGAAGTTTAAAATAAAATAAATTGAAAGTCATTTGAAGTATTTTTTGAAACTCGTTTTCAAAATTTGAGTTATTGGGTTTTATTCAAATTATTTTTCTCCAAAAATAAAATATATAGAAAATAGGGTAAAATGATTCCCTACAAGAGAAAATTGGAGAGAAATGATTTTGAAATAGTTTTGGTATTTTAAAATATTTTATTTTGATTTTTAAATAAACCAGAACCACTGTTTGATTTATTTAAATTTTTTTCGATTTTATTTGACTTAAAAAAATGTTAATTTTGTAGGGAATTTTTTTCTGAAAATTTTGCTATATAATATGCCTATGTAAAATTTTATTTTATTTTTTCTTTAATCAATTTTCCTTTTCTGTTTAAATAAAAAACGTTAGCGCACGCGAGCACTAGCGGTTCAGCTCACCCGCGCTTACGACCCAAGGCCACCCTCCAGCCGCGCAAGCGCCGAAGCGCTACGCTTCGGTCGCACGTTCCTCCCTCTCTCTCCTGGGGACACCGACACGAGGGCCCTGCATTTTCTTCCTACTCCAGCAAGCAACCCGAGTCCACCCCGAGCACGACCTCGCCGGCGTCGCGCCGTTCAAACCTGGGATTTTATCCCTCGGCCAACCCCTCGCCCAAGATGACCCCCTATATAAGCCTAGGCCCCGGCCTCGTTTTGCCACAAACCGCAACGCCCAAGACACTCCCCACGTCCCGCACCATCTCACCGGAATTTCGAGATCCGTCGGAGCTCCGCCGTCAAGCCTCGCTCCTTCTTGTGGACTTCGAGGACCGCCGCCACCACCATCGGCTTCGCCACCAAGCGCTGCCTCTCCCCGACCTTGCGCCCTTGACAGAGGACCACCGGAGTGGGCGCCACAACCACGACCGAGCCACCGCGACCTTCTTCTCCGACGACATCGACGCCCACCACCGCGGTAAGCCGTCGCTCCCATCCGTCCGTCCGATCCTAGATCTAGGGCTAAGATTAGACCTAGTTGTTTTGTTTTTATTATTATTTTCCGAACCGGTATACTTTAGTTAGTGAACATTCACTCTATTAGCTCCGCAGTGAATGGTTTTTAGCCAGTAGTTTTCTGCCACGTGGCCAGGGACCTAGATGTAGTATTGTTTTTTTCAGTTTAGCCCCTGATCTTCAAACCCTCGTAACTTTTTACTCGGTTGTCCAAATCCAACGAAACCAATGCCAAAATCTTCTTTATAATCTCATCTATCCAGAAAACCACACTAAAAATATTTTTGAAAGTTTTAAAATTTTAATTCGAACAGATTTGAATTTAAACTTCTTTTTGTCATACCTTGAGTTTTATAACTCCGTTTGAGTTGATTCTTTTTGCAAATCGAAGCTCTTAATCTGAACTTTCTGATCAGGCCTAATTCACTTAATTTTGGTATTGTTAGAAATTGTTTTCTGTTACAAGAGTTATTTGGTTGTTTTCGAAGTTTTCCGAGTTCTATTTTGCGATTCTTTTTTTTATGATTGCTTATGTGTGGTTACTATTGCTTGCTTACGATAGATTGATTGGAGTGTGACGAATAGATCTATCACAAGTTATGAGTGCGAAGAATCTACATCAACAGTACAAGGCAAGTTCATACTTTGATCATATTTTTCAATACCCAGTTTTCATTGCATTAGTTATATCCTCAAACACTTGCATGAATAGGACTGGTTACATGTAATGATGCTTTGTAGTTCATGAGGTAGGAACCCAATGACTTGAGATCAACCCAAGGGAATATACGCTTTGTTACTTATTGCTTAGCCATGCTTGTAGACGTGGGTTGGTATGAGTGATTTCATGAAAGTTGTGAGTGTAATAACAACTAAGGGTTTCTTTAAGGTGGAAATTTAATACACATCTGGGTGGATTGGTTGCAGGGCACCTAGAGAATCTAGTGTTTTCCTAGGAAATCCCGGAGGACCCGTGTGATTATCCTATGGAATGCCACCCAGGCTCAAAGGGATCATATATCATTCATGCCTAGAAACTTTCGTGTGCAGCCACAAGCCATTATGGGCTCTGACATAGTTGAGTATGTTGTGTGACCTCTTTCAGTGGTAGACTAGCAGATGGAGCGGATGTAGGTGTAACGGTCTACCCAGGGTAAAGAGTTAATGCTTCTGAAAGACTGTGTCTCGGTCATCCGTTTCTCTAACACCATGCAGTGCGAGAAATCAAATGGAGGCGATCAAGTCTTGTGGGGAAAAGTGCACAAACCTCTACAGAGTGTACAAACTATTCATGAGTAGCCGTGTCCCCGGTTATGGACATCTTGAGTATCCTGGTATTTGAATTATGGACTGATCTCATCACTTGATTTAATTTCTTGGGTTAATAATGACTTTGGTGGTTTGGGATTGAGATGGGGGTACCATTCTCAATGTTCATGCTTTATTTAAGCTAAGTAGTTAATAAAATATATTCCTTTGTTGTAGGGAAAAACTAGCTTTATGCAAAAATTAACCTTACAGCCTCCACCAGCCAAATATGCATGTAGTGATAGATATTGTTCATCATTATTATATGGTGTGAATTTGCCGGTACATTCAATGTACTGACCTACATGGCTGCAACGTCTCATGTTGCAGGAATTATTCGACGAGTAAGTGTTACGTTAGGGTTGCGTTGTCTACACTCAACCTTGCCGTTGGTGTTGATGGGAATCCACAACTTGGTTGTTACTTCCGCTATATGGATTGAGGCAATAGTATTTTTGTTACTTTATACATGTGATTTACCTCTGTTATAAATCCTCGAGTACTGTGTGTGTCAGCATACTGATCCAGGGATGACACTTAAGCACAAAGACTTGATCCATTCGGGTCAGGTGGCTACACATTTTCTTCCTTGTCCAAGGTCAACAATTTTGGCATATAGTATTTTGATGGGGGATCACAATCACAAAAGATTTCCAAGATAGTGTATTTGCATGTAAAAGTTCTCTTCCTTATATACTAATTATTCATGAATTGCTTGTATGACCAATATTGTGATTGTCAAGCCTCAAAAGATTTCACTTTCTAAACCCAGTGTTAAGCTACCACTAGGCATGATATGATTTCAACTTCATGACATTTAATTTATTCAAGAATTTACTCATAGGATATAAGTGAAGCATAAGAGTAAATGACAAGCTACTCCAAGAAGATATAAATGAAGTTCATGAGCATAATATTTATTTCTCTCAAATTAATTTAAGTGAAGCAAGAGAGAATTTCTTTAAAAATACTAAAGCACACCGTGCTAAAAAAGATATAAGTGAAGCACTAGATGAGCGGCGCTAGAAAAGAGCTTCATTGATGGGATGTGAATGCCACTTACCTAGCCTCCCTCGCAACTATTTGGGGGTCTATTTTATTTTAAAACAGCAAGCAAACAAAATAAAATGACATTTCAAGAATAGCACATCTCATGTGAAGAAGCAAAAACTTAGGATCAACCGATACTAACCGATAATTGTTGATGAATAAAGGTGGGATGCCTATCGGGGCATCCCCAAGCTTAGATGCTTGAGACTTCTTGAAATATTATCTTGGGGTTCCTTGGGAATACCCAAGCTTGAGGTTTTGTGTCTCCTTAATTCTTCTCATATCACGGTTTTCCTAAAACTCAAAATCTTCATCCACACAAAACTCAACAAGAACTCGTGAGATAAGTTACTATAAATCAATGCAAAACCTTATCATCATCTACTGTAGAAAATCACTAAAATTATAATTTAACATTGCATACTAAATGCCTCTGCATATTAAATACTCCTTTCCTCAAATAGAATTATTAAACATGCAAACATATGCAGACAATGCAAACATAACAGCAATCTGTCAAAACAGTACGATCTGTAAAAATGCAAGAGGATCCATACTTCCCTACCTCAATTTTTTCTGAAAATTTGACATGTTGTAGGAAATTTATCATATGTTTCTGTGCAAAAAAATTCAGCCTTTTATCACATTCTGATTTTTCTTCGGAATTTTTGCATCAGGCGACAAACTTTCTATTTTCAAACAGCAACATATAGACTTACAAAATAAGCATGGTAAAGGCTATCCTTGTCACTTTTATTGAAATATAAGATAAAAAAACATTATTCTAAATAACAGCAAGCAAATCCAAACAAATGAAAATGATGATCCAAGCAAAACACATATCATGTGACGAATAAAAATATAGCTTCAAGTGAGATTACCGATAATGTTGGAGACGAGAGAGGGGATGCCTTCCGGAGCATCCCCAAGCTTAGTTTCTTGGGTATTCCTTGAACATTTTGATACGTCCATTTTGCATCATGCTCTTATGTTGATATTTATTGCATTATGGGCTGTTATTACACGTAATGTCACAATACTTATGCCTTTTCTCTCTTATTTTACAAGGTTTACATGAAGAGGGCGAAATCCGGCAGTTGGAATTCTGGGCTGGAAAAGGAGCAAACTATGGAAACCTATTCTGCACAACTCCAAAAGCCCGGAAACTTCACAGAACTCCGTTTCAGAAAATATAAAAAATATCTGGCGAAAGAAGATCACTAGGGGGGCACCTGCTGTCCACGAGGGTGGGGGGCGCCCCCCCTCTAGGCGCGCCCCTGTCTCGTGGGCCCCCTGATGCCCATCTTCTCCTATATGAGGTGTTTTGACCTGGAAAAAAATCATAAGGAGGCTTTCGGGACCAGACGCCGCCGTCTCGAGGCGGAACCGAGGCGGAAACCAATCTAGGGCTCCGGCATAGCTGTTCTGTCGGGGATACTTCCTTCTGGGAGGGGGAAATCGTCATCGTCGTCATCAGCAACAACTCTCTCATCTTGGGGAGGGCTATCTTCATCAACATCTTCACCAGCACCATCTCCTCTCAAACCCTAGTTCATCTCTTGTATCCAATCTTTGTACCCAAACCTCAGATTGGTACCTGTGGGTTGCTAGTAGTGTTGATTACTCCCTATAGTTGATGCTAGTTGGTTTACTTGGTGGAAGATCATATGTTCAGATCCATTATGCATATTAATACCCCTCTGATCATGAATAATATTATGTCTTGTGAGTAGTTACTTTTGTTCCTGAGGACATGAGAGAAGTCTTGCTATAAGTAGTCATGTGAATTTGGTCTTCGTTCGATATTTTGATGAGATGTATGTTGTCTCTCCTCTAGTGGTGTCATGTGAACATCGACTACATGACACTTCACCATTATTTGGGCCTAGAGGAAGGCATTGGGAAGTAATAAGTAGATGATGGGTTGCTAGAGTGACATAAGCTTAAACCCTAGTTTATGTGTTGCTTCGTAAGGGGCTCATTTGGATCCATATGTTTCATGCTATGGTTAGGTTTACCTTAATACTTCTTTTGTAGTTGCGGATGCTTGCATTAGAGGTTAATCATAAGTGGGAGGCTTGTCCAAGTAAGGACAGCACCCAAGCACCAGCCCACCCACATACCAAATTATCAAAGTACGGAACGCGAATCAGATGATCGTGGTGAAAACTAGCTTGACGATAATTTCCATGTGTCCTCGGGAGTGCTTTCCTTTATATAAGATTTTGTCCAGGCTTGTGCTTTGCTACAAAAAGGATTGGGCCACCTTGCTGCACCTTATTTACTTTTACCTTTTGTCACTTGATACCAATTACCTTATCACAACACTATCTGTTGCCTATAATTTCAGTGCTTGCAGAAAATACCTTACTGAAAACTGCCTATCATTTCCTTCTGCTCCTCGTTGGGTTTGACACTCTTACTTATCGAAAGGACTACGATAGATCCTGTACACTTGTGGGTCATCATATTTCCTTGGGGTGCCTTGGGAATCCTCAAGCATAGGTACTTGCCGCTCCTTACCCCTCATATCGATATCTCACCCAAAACTTGAAAACTTCAATCACACAAAACTTAACGAAACTTCGTGAGATGGGTTAGTATGATATAACAAACCATTCACTTTGGTAATGTCAAAGACAAGATTCATAATTGTTTCCACACAATGCCTACTGTAGCATAACATTTCTACAATTTATATTGATTAATATAAGCCATAGAAACTAGAAAGCAAGCAAACTATGCATTGAAAACAGAATCTGTCAAAAACAGAACAGTCTGTAATGATCTGGACAACCAACATACTTATTCAACTCTACAAATTCTGAAATCATAGGAAAACGTAGGCAATTTGTATACCAATCTTGTGCAAAAATAATCAACTCAAAAACACTCTTCTCTAAAAAATGAGAATTTTTTCGGGAGCGCAAAAGTTTCTGTTTTTCAGCAAGATCAAATCTACTATCACCCAACATGATCCTAAGGCTTTGCTTGGCAATTTATTGAAACAAAAGCTATAAAACATGATTACTACAGTAGCATAATCATTTTAACACACAAAAACAGTAGGTATAAGTGTTGGGTTGTCTCCCAACAAGTGCTTTTCTTTAATGCCTTTTAGATAGGCATGATGATTTCAATGATGCTCACATGAAAGATATGAACTGAAACACAAAGAGAGCATCATGAAGCATATGAGTAGCACATTTAAGTCTAACCCACTTCCTATGCATAGGGATGTGAGCAAACAATTTATGAGAACAAGAATCAACTAACATATGAAGGCAAAACAAGCAAAACTTCAAGATTTTGAACACATAGAGAGGAAACTTGATATTATTGCAATACCTACAAGCATATGTTCCTCTCTCATAGTAGTTTTCAGTAGCATCATGATTGAATTCAATAATATAGCCATCACATTTATCATTCTTTTCATGATGCAAAATCAAAGAAATTTTGCTACTCTCCACATACGCAAATTTATATCATGAATAGTAGTGGGAGCAAACTCAACAAAATAACTACCATGAGATTGAAAATTAAAGTAATGATGACAAGTTTCATGGTTATCATTATTCAATATAGCATACATGTCATCACCATAATCATCATAGATAGCAACTTTGTTATCATAGTCAATTGAAACATCCTCCAAAGTAGTGGATTCATCACTAAATAAAGTCATGACCTCTCCACATCCACTTTCATCAATATAATCATCATAAATAGTATGCATGATTTCATCATAATAAAGTTTCTTATCAAAACTTGGGGGACTAAAAATATCATTTTTCATCAAACATAGCATCCCCAAGCTTATAAATTTGCATACCATTAACATCATGTATATTCAAAGAATTCATACTAACAACATTGCAATCATGCTCATCATTCAAATATTTTGTGCCAAACATTTTATTGACTTCTTCTTAGAACAATTGAGCACAATTTTCTGATCCATCATTTTCAAGAAATATATTATAAAGATGATCAATAATATGATGCAACCTCAATTCCATTCTTTTATAGTTTTCTTTTACAAAACCAAACTAGTGATAAAACAAGAAACTAAAAGATTCGATTGCAAGATCTAAAGATATACCCTCATGCACTCACCTCCCCGGCAACGGCGCCAGAAAAGAGCTTGATGTGTACTACACAACTTGTTCTTGTAGACTCGTGTTGGGCCTCCAAGCGCAGAGTTTTGTAGGACAATAGCAAATTTGCCTCAAGTGGATCACCTAAGGTTTATCAATCTATGGGAGGTGTAGGATGAAGATGGTCTCTCTCAAACAACCCTGCAACCAAATAATAAAAACTCTCTTGTGTCCCCAACACACCCAATACAATGGCAAATTGTATAGGTGCACTAGTTTGGCGAAGAGATGGTGATACAAGTGTAATATGGATAGTAGATATAAGTTTAGGTAGTGCGAACAATAAAAAACAGCAAGGTGGTAAATAGTAAAATGAAGTACAAACGGTATTGCAATGATGGAAAATGAGGCCTAGGGTGCATAGTTCACTAGTGCAATCTCTCAACAATGCTAACATAGTCGGATCATATGATTATCCTTCAAAGTGCAATAAAGAATCACTCCCGAGTTCCTATTAGCAAATAACAAAAGGTAGAAATTGTTTGTAGGGTACGAAACCACCTCAAAGCTATTCTTTCTGTTATCCTAGAGTTCGTACTAAAATAACACAAAGATATTCTTTCCGGTCAATCTAACCAAGAGTTCGTACTAAAATAACACCATATGACACACATCAACCAACTCTAATGTCACCTAGATATTATAATGTCACCGCAAATATCCATGAGTTGATTCTATAACATGCATCAAACAACTTCATGATGATAATATTCAATCCACACAAAGAACTACAAGGAGACCCCAAAGTTTCTATCGGAGAAAAGATAATAAAAACATGCATCAACCCCTATGCATAGATTACCCCAATGTCATCACGGGAATCCGCAAGTTGACTGCCATAACATACATCAAGTGAATCAATATGATACCCCATTGTCACCTCAAGTATTCATACCGCAAGACATACATCATGTGTTCTCAAATCTGAACGTTCATTTTGACATGACAAAACTTCAAAGGGTAAAGATTCAATTCATCACAACAAGAGTAGAGAGGAGAGAAACATTATATGATCCATCTATGTTAACAAATCCCATGATATATCAAGATCGTGACATCTCGAGACCACGAGAGAGAGAGAGAGAGAGAGAGAGAGAGAGATTAAACAGATAGCTACTGGTACAAACCCTCAGCCCCGAGGGTGGACTACTCCCTTCTCACCATGGTGGCCGCCGGGATGATGAAGATGGCCACCGGTGATGATCTCCCCCTCCGGCGGAGTGCTGGAAAGGGCTCTAGATTGGATCTCATGGACTACAGATCCTTGTGGCGGCGGAACTTCTGATCTAGGTCTACCCCGAAGGGTTTTTGGAATATTTGGGAATTTATAGGGCGAACAAGGGGTGCAGAAGGCCACCGAGGTGGGCACAACCCACCTGGGCGCGCCTAGGCCCCCAACCGCACCCTGGTGGGTTGTGCCCCCCTCGGGGCACCCCCTAGGTGCTGCTTTCACCCATCCTGGGTGGTCCATTAAAAATCTCCAAATAGTTTCGCGGTGTTTGGACTCCATTTGATATTGATTTCCAGCGATGTAAAAAACAAGCAAAAAATAGCAACTGGCACTGGGTCAATAGGTTAGTCCCAAGAAATGATATAAAGTTGCTATAAAATGATTGTAAAACATCCAAGAATGATAATAAAATAGCATGAATACTTCATAAATGATAGATACGTTGGAGACGTATCACGTGGCAGTTAGTGCTTATAAGGCCAACGACCCAACTCAGATCAAATATCCAAACTCGTTAAGCGTGTTATTATCAAATAGTCGCGGACAACAACTAGGGCCAGGCCACCTCTCACCTCTGTGTCTCAACCCGCCCTGTTGCTCCGCCATAAAGATTCACTCGGGGGG
>LR738712.1:55368477-55493609 GCA_902687465.1 Secale cereale
GGGCATCGGAAACCCGGGCCCACCACTACCTGGATGGAACCACCTGTCCTTTCAGCCCCCACATCGGAATCACTTTCGGGTACTCTACGAGCCGACCCGACTTTAGTCACATCATGTATCATGTAAAGTATGTATATAGTATATACCCGTGATCACATCCCGACGTGATCACAACCCAATAGTATAGCATGGCAGACGGACAAGAATGTAGGGCCACTGATGGAATACTAGCATCCTATACTAAGCATTAGGAGAGCAGGTAAAGGTATCAACAGTTGTAGCAACAATGACAGGCTATGCAATAGAGTAGGAGCTATCGAATCATCAACAGTAGCATACTTAATGCAAGAATAAGAGCGAAGAGAATGGGCGATATCTGGTGATCAAAGGGGGTGCTTGCCTGGAAGCTCTGCATATGAAAGGAATCTTCGGAAGCGTAGCCGTAGTCGAACACCGAAGCATCAACGGTCTCGGGGTCTATCGCGGTAGCGAAGTCTACCAAAAGGAAGCAACGAAGGGGAAACAAATAAATAGGAGAGTAAACAATAGCATCACAAAGCATGACATGGCAAAATGTTGTTCTAGGGGTGACCTAACGCTGTGCTTGGCAATATAGGTGAAGGGGGGAAAACATCCGGGAATGTTTTCCCGAAGTTTGTCATTTTCGGACAGATGAACTAGAGGTGGATTGTTGCACGTCCGTTATGCTAGGAACGTGTGGTAAATGAACATACTGCGTATTCGGATTTGTCTCGTCGTTTTGAGTAACTTCCATATATAAATTATTTTCATTCAAGTTACGAATTATTTTATATGATTTTCCAAAGTTTAAACAATATTTTCTAGAATTAGTATTGTTTAAATTAATTCAATAAAAAGGAAATATTGCGTCTGCATGATGTCACAGTGACGTCAGCGGTTAACCCAGCCAGTCCAGATCAAACCGTACGGCTAGGTCCCACATGTTAGTGTCAGATTAGTTAACATATTAAGTTTATTTTAAACACCGATTTAATTAAGCGTGTGGGGGCCACATGTCAGCGACGGGAATTTCCTAGTCAGCACCATTGGCTGGTCAAAGAAGTCAATGGGGTCAGCGGGGCCACTTGGGGCAACCAGTCAGTGGCTGCGGGGGTGGCCCCAGTGGCACCACGTCGGTAGGGCGCCGAAGAAGAGCTCCGGCGACCATTTTTCATGGTGGAGTGCCCCAGGTCTCGTCGGAAAACAGCCACGGGCCACCGTTTGGCATGGGGCCGGTCGCGTTCGAACATACGGACAAAGCCGCATCCACCCGTGGTGGTCTCGTAGGGAGGGGTGGTCGAAGATGAGAGTTATACTAATGGCGACGGCGACACTTTCGGGTGCTCCACGGGGACGGTAAGGCGGGGCATGGTTCGGCGTGAGAAACGGATTTACAGGCAGATGGCGCTCGCGTGAATCCATTGCCGCAGTCGGCATAAGGCAGGAGGCGACGAGATCGCCGGAGACGAGCTCGTGGTGGTGGCCGGAGCACTAGCACGTCGAGGATGGCGCTAGAGGAGCGGGAGGAGTAGCGGGCGCATGGAGTGTGTGCGGGTGGAGGTGCTGAGCACAATGGGGTGGTCGGCCGCGAGATCCATGAGCTGTGGCCACGGCGGCGAGCACCACCACGGCGACGAGCTCGGGCACGACAGGGGGGAGCAGCTACGGCTGTGGGAGAGGCTGGGAAGAGAGGGGGGAGGAGCGCGAGGCTCACCGGGCCCTGTAGTTGTGCGCTCATGGGCTCAGGGAGGGCTCGTGGTGGCCGGAGACGGTGACGGCTGATACGTCCATTTTGCATCATGCTTTTATATTGATATTTATTGAATTCTGGGCTGTTATTACACATTATGTCACAATACTTATGCTTTTCTCTCTTATTTTACAAGGTTTACATGAAGAGGGAGAATGCCGGCAGCTGGAATTCTGGGCTGGAAAAGGAGCAAACATTGGAGACCTATTCTGCACAACTCAAAAAGCCCTGAAACTCTACGAAAGTCAGTTATAGAAAATATCCGGCGAAAGAAGTACAGGAGGGGTCCACCCACCGTCCACGAGGGTGGGGGGCACGCCCTACCCCCTGGGCGCGCCGCCCGGCCTCGTGGGCCACCCGACAGCCCCCCGATGCCCATCTTCTGCTATATGAGGTGTTTTGACCTGAAAAAAAATCATAAGGAGGCTTTCGGGACGAAGCGTCACCGTCTGGAGGCGGAACCTTGGCGGAACCAATCTAGGGCTCCGGCGGAGCTGTTCTGCCGGGGAAACTTCCATCCAGGAGGGGGAAATCATCGCCATCGTCATCACCAACAATTCTCCCATCTTGGGGAGGGTTATCTCCATCAACATCATCACCAGCACCATCTCCTCTCAAACCCTAGTTCATATCATGTATCAAATCTTTGTATCAAAACCTTAAATTGGTACCTATGGGTTGCTAGTAGTGTTGATTACTCCTTGTAGTTGATGCTAGTTGGTTTATTACGTGGAAGATCATATGTTCAGATCCATTATGCATATTAATACCCCTCTAATCATGAAGAATATGATTTGTGAGTAGTTGCGTTTGTTCCCGAGAACATGGGAGAAGTCTTGCTATAAGTAGTCATGTGAATTTGATATTCGTTCGATATTTTGATGAGATGTATGTTGTCTTTCCTCTAGTGGTGTCATGTGAACATCGACTACATGACTCTTCACCATTGTTTGGGCCTAGAGGAAGGAATTGGGAAGTATTAAGTAGATAATGGGTAGCTAGAGTGACAGAAGCTTAAACCCTAGTTTATGTGTTGCTTCGTAAGGGGACGATTTGGATCCATATGTTTCATGCTATGGTTAGGTTTACCTTAATACTTCTTTTGTAGTTGCGGATGCTTGCAAGAGAGGTTAATCATAAGTGGTATGCTTGTCCAAGTAAGGGAAGTACCCAAGCACCGGTCCACCCACATACCAAATTATCAAAGTAACGAACGTGAATCATATGAGCATGATGAAAACTAGCTTGACGATAATTCCCATGTGTCCTCGGGAGCGCTTTCCTTTATATAAGAGTTTGTCCAAGCTTGTCCGTTGCAACAAAAAGGATTGGGCCATGTTGCTACACCTTATTTACTTTTACCACTCATTACTTGTTACCAATTACCTTATCACAAAACTATCTGTTACCGATAATTTCAGTGCTTGCAAAGAATACCTTACTGAAAACTGCCTATCATTTCCTTCTGCTCCTCGTTGGGTTTGACACTCTTACTTATCGAAAGGACTACAATAGATCCCCTACACTTGTGGGTCATCAAGACTCTTTTCTGGCGTCGTTGCCGGGGAGTGAAGCGTTTTTGGTAAGTGGAATTTGGTAAGAAAAATTGTATATAGTGTGCTGAAATTTACTGTCACTTGTTACTATGGAACATAATCCTTTGAGGGGCTTGTTCGTGGTATCTTCACCCAGACCAGTAGAGCAAAGATTTGCTCCTCAACCTACTGAACCTACTGAAAATGTTTACTTTGAAATTCCTTTGGGAATGATAGAGAAACTGCTAGCTAATCCCGTTACAGGAGATGGAACATTGCATCCTGACTTGCACCTAATCTATGTGGATGAAGTTTGTGGATTATTTAAGCTTGCAGGTATGCCCGAGGATGTGATCAAGAAGAAGGACTTCCCTTTATCTTTGAAGGGAGAGGCATTGAAATGGTTTAGGCTATGCGATGATATTGGATCCTGGAACTACAACCGGTTGAAATTGGAATTTCATCAGAAGTTTTATCCTATGCATTAGGTTCATCGTGATCGTAATTATATATATATATATATATATATATATATATATATATATATATATATATATATATATATATATATATATATATATTGGCCTCGCGAATGAGAAAGTATCGCTCAAGCTTGGGGGAGGCTTAATTCAATGTTATATTCATGCCCCAATCATGAGCTCTCCAGAGAAATGATTATTAAAAAAAATTATGCTCGGCTTTTTCTCAATAATCGCTCCATGCTCGATACTTCTTGTACTGGTTCTTTCATGATGAAGACTATTGAATTCAAATGGGATTTATTGGAAAGAATTAAACGCAACTCTGAAGATTGGGATCTCGATGAAGGTAAGGAGTCAGATATAACACCTAAGTTTGATTGTGTTAAATCTTTTATGGATACTGATGTTTTTCGTGAATTTAGCACTAAATATGGACTTGACTCTCAGATAGTAGCTTCTTTTTGTGAATCATTTGCTACTCATGTTGATCTCCCTAAGGTGAAGTCGTTTAAATTTCATCCTCCCATTGAAGTAAAAGTAGTTGAAACAATTAAAGTTGAATAAAAGACTATAACTTATAGTGTTGATCCTATTGTTCCTACTGCTTACATTGAGGAACCACCCTTCCCTGCTAGAATAAAGGATCATGCTAAAGCTTCAACTGTGGTCCGTAATAGCAATACTAGAACACCTACACCCTCAGAGCAAATTAAAGTTGAACCTAGTATTGCTATGGTTAAGGGTCTCTTGGTCGATAATATTGATGGGCATGTTATTTACCTTTGTGATGAGGCTGCTAGAATTGCTAGACCCGATACTAAGAATAAACATAGACCTATTGTAGGCATGCATGTTATTTCTGTTAAAATAGGAGATCACTGCCATCATGTCTTATGTGATGTGGGTGCTAGTGCTAGTGCAATACTTCATTCCTTATATGAAGAAATTATGCACGATATTGCTCCTGCTGAGATAGAAGGTATTGATGCTACTATTAAGCTTGCCAATAGATACACTATTTCACCAGTTGGGATTGTTAGAGATGTTGAAGTCTTGTGTGGGAAAGTTAAATACCAAGCTGATTTCCTTGTTCTTGGTTCCCCACAAGATGATTTTTGCCCCCATTATATTTGGTAGACCCTTCTTAAATATTGTTAATGCTAAGATAGACTGCGAAAAGGCATTGTTACTGTTGGTTTAGGGGATATGTCTCATGATTTTAACTTTGCTAAATTTTGTAGACAACCCCATGACAAAGAATTGCCTAGTAAGGATGAAATTATTGGTCTTACTTCTATTGCTGTGCCTCCTAACGATCCTTTAGAACAATATCTGCTAGACCATGAAAATGATATGTTTATGAACGAGAGGAGGGAAATAGATGAAATATTCTTTAAACAGGGACCTTTATTGAAACACAACTTACCTGTTGAAATTCTAGGGGATCCCCCTCCACCGAAGGGTGATCCCGTGTTTGAACTCAAACCATTGGGACAATTACATTTGAGCCCCTAGTTGTGTCACACCCGTCTATTTTGCCCTTAAATTCAAAAAACCCTCATTTCTGCCCAAGTTCGTCTGCTCTTCTTATGCTTTTGCCCTATGACCGTTTGACCGTAACTTTGAAAACATCATAACGAATTCATGCTAACTCAGAAAAATGCATATAAGATATCAAAATGTTCATAAAAACATCACCTATATGTGCACATCATTTGCATTCATGACAAAAGTGTTGAAAATCCAAAAAAAAATCATATGAGCTCAAACTGAGGTATATACTTTTCAGCACTGTTGTCATGAATGCAAATGACATGCACTTATGGGTGATGTTATTTCGAACATTTTGATATCTTATTTGCATTTTTCTGAGTTAGTATGAATTCGTTATGAGGATTTCAAAGTTGTGGTCAAACGGTCAAAGGGCAAAATCATAAGAGGAGCAAACGAGCTTGGACAGAAACGAGGGTTTTTCGAATTTAGGGGCAAAACACACGGGTGTGACACAACTAGGGGCTCAAATGTAATTGTCCCCAAACCATTACCTGATACTCTTAAGTATGCTTATCTTGATGAAAAGAAGATATATCATGTTATTATTAGTACTAACCTTTCAGAGCAGGAAGAAGAGAAATTATTGAAAACTCCGAAGAAGCATCATGCTGCTATTGGATATACTCTTGATGATCTTAAGGGCATTAGTCCCACTCTATGCCAACACAAGATAAAATTGGAGAAGGATGCTAAACCGGTTGTTGTTCGCCAACGACGGTTAAATCCTTGGATGAAAGAAGTGGTAAGGAAATAAATACTAAAGCTTCTAGAGGCAGGTATAATTTATCCAGTTGTTGATAGTCAGTGGGTAAGTCCTATCCATTGTGTCCCTAAGAAGGGAGGTATTACTGTTGTTCCTAATGATAAGGATGAATTGATCCCACAAAGAATTGTTATAGGTTATAGGATGGTAATCGATTTCCACAAATTAAATAAATCTACTAAGAAAGATCATTACCCGCTACCTTTTATTGGTCAAATGTTAGAAAGGTTATGCAAACATACACATTTTTGCTTTCTAGATGGCTATTCTTGTTTCTCTCAAATACCTGTGTCAAAAGAGGATCAAGAAAAGACCACTTTTACCTTCCCTTTCGGTACTTTTGCTTATAGACGTATGCCTTTTGGTTTATGTAATGCACCTGCTACCTTTCAAAGATGCATGATGGCTATATTCTCTGATTTTTGTGAAAAGATTGTTGAGGTTTTCATGGATGATTTCTCCGTTTATGGAACTTCTTTTGATGATTGCTTAAGTGACCTTAATCGAGTTTTGCAGAGATGAGAAGAAAGTAATCTTGTCTTGAATTGGGAAAAGTGCCACTTTATGGTTGATGAAGGTATTGTCTTGGGGCATAAAATTTCTGAAAAAGGTATTGAAGTTGATAAAGCTAAAATTGATGCTATTGAGAAGATGTCGTGTCCCAAGGACATCAAAGGTATAAGAAGTTTCCTTGGTCATGCCGATTTTTATAGGAGGTTCATTAAGGACTTCTCAAAAATCTCTAGGCCTCAACAAAAAGATGTTCCTTTTGTTTTTGGTGATGATTGTGTAGAAGCATTTGAAATACTTCAGAAAGCATTGATTTTTGCACCTATTGTCCAGCCACCTGATTGGAATTTACCCTTTGAAATTATGTGTGATGCTAGTGATTATGTTGTAGGTGCTGTTCTAGGACAAAGAGTTGATAAGAAATTGAATGTTATCCAGTATGCTAGTAAAACTCTAGACAGTGCCCAGAGAAATTATGCTACTACTGAAAACGAATTTTTAGTTGTTGTATTTGCTTGTGAGAAGTTCAGACATTATATTGTTGATTCTAAAGTAACAATTCACACTGATCATGCTGCTATGAAATATCTTATGGAAAAGAAAGACGCTAAGCCAAGACTTATAGATGGGTTCTCTTGCTACAAGAATTGGATTTGCATATTACTGATAAAAAGGGAGGTGAGAACCCCGTCACCGACAACTTGTCTAGGTTAGAGAAAATTCTTGATGATCCACTACCTATTGATGATAGCTTTCCTGATGAACAATTAGCTGTCATAAATGCTTCTCGTACTGCTCCGTGGTATGCTGACTATGCTAATAACATTGTTGCTAAATTTATACCACCTAGTTTCACATACCAGCAAAAGAAAAAGTTTTTCTGTGATTTAAGACATTACTTCTGGGATGACCCACACCTTTATAAAGAAGGAGTAGACGGTATTATTAGACATTGTGTACCTGAGCATGAACAGGAACAAATCCTACGCAAGTGTCACTCCGAGGCTTATGGAGGACACCATGCTGGAGGTAGAACTGCACACAAGGTACTGCAATCTGATTTTTATTGGCCTACTCTCTTCAAGGATGCCCGTAAGTTTTTATTGACTTGTGATGAATGTCAAAGAATTGGTAATATTAGTAGACGTCAAGAGATGCCTATGAATTATTCACTTGTTATTGAACCATTTGATGTTTGGGGCTTTGATTATATGGGACCGTTTCCTTCCTCTAATGGGTATACACATATTTTAGTTGTTGTTGATTACGTTACTAAGTGGGTAGAAGCTATTCCAACTAGTTGTGCTGATCATAACACCTCTATTAAGATGCTTAGAGAAGTTATATTTCCGAGGTTTGGAGTCCCTAGATACATAATGACTGATGGTGGTTCACACTTTATTCATGGTGCTTTCTGTAAAATGCTTGCTAAGTATGATGTTAATCATAGAACTTCATCCCCTTACCACCCACAGTCTAGTTGTCAATTAGAACTAAGTAACAGAGAGATGAAATTAATTTTTCAAAAGACTGTTAATAGATCTAGAAAGAATTGGTTCAAGAAACTTGATGATGCATTATGGGCCTATAGAACTGCATATAAAAATCCTATGGGTATGTCTCCGTACAAAATGGTTTATGGAAAAGCATGTCACTTACCTCTCGAACTAGAACATAAGGCATATTGGGCTATTAAAGAGCTCAATTATGATTTCAAACTTGCCGGTGAGGTTATTTGACATTAGCTCGCTTGATGAATGGAGAACCCAGGCCTATGAAAATACCAAACTGTTTAAAGAAAAAGTTAAAAGATGGCATGACAAAAGGATACAAAAGCGTGAGTTTAACGTAGGTGATTATGTTTTGCTATACAACTCTCTTTTAAGATTTTTTTGCAGGAAAGCTTCTCTCTAAATGGGAAGGTCCTTACGTTATCGAGGAGGTCTATCGTTCCGATGCCATAAGAATCAACAACTTCAAGGGCATAAATCCAAAGGTGGTGAACTGCCAAAGAATCAAACATTATATCTCAGGTAATCCCATAAATGTTGAAACCAATGTTATTGAAACCGTAACCCCAGAGGAACACATAAGGGACACTTTCCAGAACGATCCAGACTCCGAAAAGGAAGAGGTATGTGGTACGGTAAGTAAACCGACTCCAAAATAGTTCTAATGGCATTTTTTCTTCGTTTTTGAATATTAAAAAAATAGGAAAATAAGAAGTAGTCTGAATGGGACACGAGGCGTCCACGAGGATGGAGGGCGCACCACCCTACCTCGTGGGCACCCCTGTGCTTTCCAGACTCTGTTTTGTTGCACGATACTTCTTTTTGGTCGGCAAAAATTCATTATATAATCTCCCGAAGGTTTTGACCACCGTATCACGCCAATATCTCATGTTTTTGTTTCAAGCTGTTTTCTGCCAGAGCTGACAAGTCCAAGCATCATGTCGTCCTCCTCCTCCAACAATGAGGGCAACAATGCTTGGCTAATGAAGATAGAACTGAAGAGAGAAGAACTTGGGGAGATCAACAAGGAGGATAGGATCAAGAAGGCTATGGAGGACCAGGCTCCGGCAGTAGAAGAAGAAGACATCCTTCAACCCCTTCCAAACCTTTTTACCCCAACTAAGATTGAAGCTTTCAAGATGATTGAATTAGGTCGCATACAAAACAAGTATCTCACACGTGAAAATATTGTGTTGAAAGAGCATATCACAACACTCAAGGGCATTATCCGCAAATTGGAGGATCTCCTACGCTCGATGTACGACACTCCATCATCACCGCCTCCGAAGAAAGAGGCATAACCACATGGGTATGGGCACTCCCCTTGGCAACTGCCAAGCTTGGGGGAGGTGCCCCGGTATCGTATCACCATCACACTCCTATCTTTACCGTTTTTCTTAGTTCGACCCTTTTGGTAATATCTTGATCTAGTAGAATAAAGTTTAGTATGATCTAGTTGTGAGTTTCGCTTTATTATCTTTATCTTTGTAATCGAGTCCGTGTGCTATATAATAAAGATTAGTTTTGAATCAAGGGCTTGATTTTCTCACTATGATCATGAGGGAATAAAAGGAAACATAAAAAGAATCAAAGAGTTCATATTGATCTTATGGAGAGTAATGACTTCACATATAAAGAGTACGATGAATGACAGTTGTTGAGAGTTGACAAACATAGTTTTGGTCATCGTTGCAATTAATAGGAAGTAATAAGGAAAGAGAGGTTTTCACATATAAATATACTATCTTGGACATCTTTTATGATTGTGAGCACTCATTAAAATATGACATGCTAAAGAGTTGATGTTGGACAAGGAAGACAATGTAATGGGTTATGTTTTCTTATATCTGAAATAAAGTATATTGTCATGGATCATCCAACATGTTGAGCTTGCCTTTCCCCCTCATGCTAGTCAAACTCCTTGCACCAAGTAGAGATACTACTTGTGCTTCCATACATCCTTAAACCCAGTTTTGCCATTAGAGTCCACCATACCTACCTATGGATTGAGTAAGATCCTTCAAGTAAGTTGTCATTGTTGTAACTCTCTAGATATGTATGATCTATTAGTGTGGAGAAAATAAACTTTATACGATCTTGTGATATGGAAGCAATAAAAGCGACGGACTGCATAATAAAGGTCCATATCACAAGTGGCAATATAAAGTGACGTTCTTTTGCGCTAAGATTTTGTACATCCAACATAAAAGCACATGAAAACCTCTTCTTCCATCTGTGAAGGGTCTATCTATTATTCTTGCTTTATAAGAGTCATGGTGATATTCACCTTTCCTTTTTACATTTTATCCTTTGGCAAGCACCTTGTGTTGGAAAGATCCTGACATATATACCCAATTGGATGTAAGCTATCATGAACCATTATTGTTGACATTACCCTTGAGGTAAAAGGTTGGGAGGCAATACTATAAGCCCCTATCTTTCTCTGTGTCCGATTAAAACTCCATACTCCTAAGTATTGCGTGAGTGTTAGCAATTGTGAAAGCCTAATGATAGTTGAGTATGTGGACTTGCTGAAAAGCTCTTATATTGACTCTTTCCGATGTTATGATAAATTGCAATTACTTCAATGACCGAGATCATAGTTTGTTAGTTTTCAATGAAGTTTCTGATTCATACTTGACTTTGTGAATAGATTCTTACTTTAGCATAAGAAATCATATGACAATATATATATGTTGCTGTTATAAGAATGATCATGATGCCCTCATGTCCGTATTTTATTTTTATCGACACCTCTATCTCTAAACATGTGGAAAAAAATTGATATCTGCTTTTGCTTGAGGACAAGCGAGGTCTAAGCTTGGGGAGTTGATACATCCATTTTGCACCATGCTTTTATATTGATTATGCCACATTATGTCACAATACTTATGCCTTTTCTCTCTTATTTTACAAGGTTTACATGATGAGGAAGAATGCCGGCAACTGGAATTCTGGGCTGGAAAAGGAGCAAACATTGGAGACCTATTCTGCACAAGTCAAAAAGCCCTGAAACTCTACAAAAGTCAGTTTTGGAAAATATAAAAAATATCTGGCGAAAGAAGTACATGAGGGGGGCCACTCACCGTCCACGAGGGTGGGGGGCGCGCCCCTGCCTCGTGGGCCACCCGGCAGCCCCCCGATGCCCATCTTCTGCTATAAGAGGTGTTTTGACCTGAAAAAATCACAAGGAGACTTCCACGACGAAGTGCCGCCGTCTGAAGGCGGAACCAATCTAGGGCTCCGGCGGAGCTTTTATGTCAGGGAAACTTCCCTCCAGGAGGGGGAAATCATCACCATCGTCATCACCAACAACTCTCCCATATTGGGGAGGGTTATCTCCATCAACATCTTCACCAGCACCATCTCCTCTCAAACCCTAGTTCATCTCTTGTATCCAATCTTTGTATCAAAACCTCAGATTGGTACCTGTGGGTTGCTAGTAGTGTTGATTACTCCTTGTAGTTGATGCTAGTTGGTTTATTTGGTGGAAGATCATATGTTCAGATCCATTAAGCATATTAATACCCCTCTTATTATGAACATGAATATGATTTGTGATTACTTGCGTTTGTTCCTGAGGACATGGGAGAAGTCTTGCTATAAGTAGTCATGTGAATTTGGTATTCGTTCGATATTTTGACGAGATGTATGTTGTCTTTCCTCTAGTGGTGTCATGTGAACGCCGACTACATGACACTTCACCATTGTTTGGGCCTAGAGGAAGGCATTGGGAAGTAATAAGTAGATGATGGGTTGCTAGAGTGACAGAAGCTTAAACCCTAGTTTATGCGTTGCTTCGTAAGGGGCCGATTTGGATCCATATGTTTCATGCTATGGTTAGGTTTACCTTAGTACTTCTTTTGTAGTTGCGGATGCTTGCAAGACAGGTTAATCATAAGTGGGATGCTTGTCCAAGTAAGGGTAGTACCGAAGCACCGGTCCACCCACATACCAAATTATCAAAGTAACGAACGCGAATCATATGAGCGTGATGAAAACTTGGTTGACGATAATTCCCATGTGTCCTCGGGAGCGCTTTCCTTTATATAAGAGTTTGTCCAGGCTTGTCCTTTGCTACCAAAAGGATTGGGCCATATTGCTGCACCTTATTTACTTTTACCACTAGTTACTTGTTACCAATTACCTAATCACAAGACTACCTGTTACCAATAATTTCAGCGCTTGCAGAGAATACCTTATTGAAAATTGCCTATCAGTTCCTTCTACTCCTCGTTGGGTTCGACACTCTTACTTATCGAAAGGACTATAATAGATCCCCTACACTTGTGGGTCATCAACGGCGTGCGGTGATGCAGAGGAGGAAGAAGACGTCGCAACGGGCTCTCCGGTGGCGCCCGACCCGCTTGGGTGGTCGGGGACGACGAGTAAGACGGCGACCATTTTCTCAGGAACGACGATGGGGCACAGGGCGGCCGTTGGCCGCAGTGGAGCAGCAGCGCGGCGGCGTCAGCGCTCGGGTGAAAGGGGATCTGAGGAGGGTGAGTGGAGAGGGGGAACTGAGGGGGGGCTAGGGTTTCGGGGCATTGAGGAGGGGTGGCTGGCGACTAGAGGGCGCCGGGAGCCGCCGGATGCCCGCCCCGTGGCCATCGGCGCCGTGGACTGGAGCCAAGCGTCCACGGGGCTGAGGTGAACAGAGGAAGAGGACGAGGAAGGTAAGTGGGCCGGCCTGGCATTGTTGCTGCGGCTGGGCCGTGGCACGGTGCTAGTTTTGCATTTTATTTTCTTTTCCTTTTGTATTGTTTGTCTATTTTCTTAATATTCTTTTCTTTTGCATTTAATTTATACAGTAAATAGTTTTTGTAATATAAGAGACTTGTCCCAAAAATACTTTGCAATATCTTGGACTGTCACAAAAAGTTTGGGTCCAATTGGAATTTTTTTTTAAAGTAGTTTTGAATTTAATTGAGTCTATTTAACGTTGTTGGTCCACTAAAATAATTGCCAGGGGCAATTTCGGCACCCAAATGGAGTTGATATTAGTTTTACTAATACTTAGGGATTTTATGACATATTGTAAACATTTTTGTTTCACTATTTGAAGAAATAATAATTTGAATTGAATATCAATTTTGATTTTCGAATTGGTTTTGAATCAATGAGAGTTTAACAATAGTAACAGTGGTGATGTGGCATCATTAACATGGGATTACTGTAGCATAGTTATCTGGGCGTTACAGCCGGATTGGCCTCAATCCCGCTATGAGAGACAATAAATCCGAGCAATTTTCTGGCGGGAATCCTGAAGACATATTTGTCTGGGTTAAGCTGTATATCATAAGTCCGTAAGTTTTTGAAGGTTTGGCGGAGGTCATCCACGAGTTGGTCAATGTTTTTGGTTTTAATGAACACATCAGCTATGTATGCTTCGACTGTTTTGCCGATTTGATTTTCAAGGCACATTTGAATCATGCACTTGTTTGTGGCTTCGATGTTCTTTAACCCGAAAGGCATTGTGTTGAAGCAGAATGGCCCGTAAGGGGTGATGAACGCGGTTGTAGCTTGGTTGTACTCTTTCATCTTTATCTGATGATATCCGTAATATGCATCGAGAAAGCATAGTGAGTTGTGCCCGGCTGTGGCGTCGATGATCTGGTCTATTTGGGGTAAGGGGAAGGGGTCCTTAGGGCAGGCTTTATTTAGGTCTTTGAAATCGACGCATAGCCACCAGGATTTGTCCTTCTTGGGTACCATGGCCAGATTTGCTAGCCACTCCAAATGTTTGATCTCGCGGATGAATCCAGCCTCCAGTAGTTTTGCCAGTTCCTCACTTATGGCTTGTCGTTTGGGTTCGGAAAATCGGCGAAGTGTCTATTTAACTGACTTGAAGCCTTTGATGATGTTCAGGCTATGCTCCGCTAACCTTCATGGGATTCCTGGCATGTCTGAAGGATGCCATGCAAATATGTCTCTGTTCTCGTGTAGGAACACTCTTAGTACTTCGTCAACTGCGAGGTCCAGCTGTGCTCCGATTGATGCCGTTTTATTGGGGTCTGTCGGATGCACCTAGAATTTGACTATCTCATCTGCTGGTTTAAATGACGTGGATTTCTACCTTTTACTAAGGATCACATCATCCCCGTTGACTGTAGTGTGGAGCATTGTTAATTCTTCAACTACGAGGGCCTCAGACGGTGCCTCAACGGTGAGCGATCTTGTTTTATTTTCAGCTCGGAGGGCTTTATTCGGACTGCTCATGAGCGAGATCACACCGTTGGGCCCTGGCATTTTGAGTTCCATGTGCCCGTAATGTGGTATAGCCTGGAACCTAGAGAATGCCTCACGTCCTAATAAGGCATGATATCCGCTCGAGAAGGGCACGATGTGGAATAGAAGGGGTTCGAATATGTAGTTGTCAGGAGTGCCGAACACTACATCCAGATTTATGCGTCCGAAAGAATGCGCCTCCGTGCCCGGAACAATTCCTAGGAATGTGGTGTAGCTGTGTTCGACGCGAGATCTGTCGAGCTGCATTTTGTCAAGCATGTCCTCATAGATGAGGTTCAGGCTGTTACCTCCGTCTATCAGAATTTTAGTTAGTCTGAAGCCATTGATTATGGGGTCAAGGACTAGTGCGGAGGGTGCGTGGTTGGGGCAGGACCTGGGATCATCCTTCTGATCGAAGGTGATAGGTGTGCCAACCCATGATTTTGCGGCCGTCACTTGGTAGACCTAGCCGAGCTTTCGAAGGGCTTTTTTCCTTTGATTGTTTGAGGAGAACGTCTCGTAGACAGTCTGAACATCATGGTCATGTGGAGGCATTGTTGGTCGCCTATCAGGGGGTGTAAGACCCAGGATAGCTTCGCCACTTTTGGCCACTTGCCTCACCACCCAGCAAGATCAGAGTCTATGGGTTGGGTTTGCGTTAAGAAGGGTTGAGTGTATTGGGCATGGTTTATCCAGCAACTCGTCCAAGACCGATCTGGATCTGTTTTTATTTTCGGCGGTCTCGTGTTCGGGCGACCACCACGTATATGCCCATTTTACTTGGGCTCTTTAGGTTGTGCATCAGGGACTGACTCCATGCGCATTTGCTGCATCGTACAGGGGCAATATTTGCATACCATGTCTGATAACTCAGTGAATCTTTGCACGCGGCGGTGGGCGAGGGCGTTTAGGATTCCTTTGTCGTGACAATTGAACCGAAAGGCTTCGATTATTTCTTTGTCACATCAATCCGTCATCTTATTTTTTACCAAGAGAAATCTAGCCCAGTAATGATGGATTGTCTCTTCGGGCTGCTGTTTGATGTACATGAGGTCCCATACGTCGTGACTTCCCGCGTCTGGAGAGTATTCAGTGTGGGAGGTGGGTGGGAGAATTTTTAGCATTCCCATCTGTTGTGAGTCTGGGTCGTCGACAACGGTGAACCGTGCCTGGGCCGTGTCCGGATCAGGCCACACAGTGTTTGGCCTGGGCCCGTGTGCAGCTGAACTGACTCGAGGTCGGATCCCATGACATGGCTCGAGTTCGAGCTTTTCTCTTGGCGGGTGTCCGCCTACGGGCTAGAGACCTGGGTATATATTGTCTTCAACTTCGGAGATCGTGATCCCTCCGTTGTATCTTCCACAGTGGCAACAAGATGCGTGATTGGAGGGGTACGGATCTCTCTGTTGTCGGGTTTAAGCCCGATCTGTTCATAGGTCGTAGGCCTACTGAAAGAGATACCCATGGCGCGGAATCGATCTAGTAGGCTGTCCACTGAAGAGGTTTCCGCCGAACCAGTGTTTACTGGGTGTTTGACAAGACGTTTCCCCGATAATTTGACGGAATAGAGCTTTAGGGCAGGATCCTGGATAGTGTTTGCTCCCTTGAGGCCTGCTGAGTCTGAGGTCAAGGCGTCGGGTTCGGCGTGTTTTTCCCTGAGAGTCCAAGACTCTAAGGGAGCGAGGTCTTTTTGAGGGCCGGCGCTGGACTCTAAGTTCTCATAGTCGGCTTCGAGGTTGGGGGTGGAGTCTTCAGACTGGTTCAGACGACCGGTGAGGTTGACACACAGTGTAATACTGCCGAACGTGAAAATCTAGCTGGGGACGAAGATGTCCCCGGTGCAGGTGGGGTTTCCAGCGACTACTTGGGTCGTCAATCCTTCAGGAATCCCACAGCGGAACTCTCAATGAAAGCACCAATGTCGGTGTCAAAACCGGCAGATCTTGGGTAGGGATCCCAAGTTGTGGATCTAGAAACGATGGAGAACAAAGGACGATGAACACAGCTTTACCCAGGTTCGGGCCCTCTCTAGGAGGTAAAACCCTATGTCCTGCTTGATTGTATTGATTTGTATGGTATGATTATAGAGTCAATCTACCACGGGATAAGGTGAGCTAAACCCTAGGAGAATCAGGGGATGGAAGTTGCTCTAGTCCTAAAGACTAAAACCCTTTGGTTTATAAGACACCGGGTGGGTTAGGATTGCACATGGTCGGTTATGATGAAGGAAAAACTACAACATATCTTGACTTGGAGAATACGCTGAGGCTCCGAAGGTCTTCTATCCGGTCATGCGTCCACCATAGTTCGGCTTCGCAATTGCCCACCAGTTCGGCCTGTAGGGACATGCCGACGGCCCAAGGAACCCTTAAACCAGGACTCCCTTGCTACCTCTTGAGCTTGCGTTGTATTCCCTCGAAGAGGAAAGGGAGATGCGGCACAGTAGCGTAAGTATTTCCCTCAGATTTTGAGAACCAAGGTATCAATCCAGTAGGAGACCACACGCTAGTACCTCGCACCTGCACAAACAAATAAGAACTTCGCAGCCAACGCAATAAGGGGTTGTCAATCCCTTTACGGTCACTTACGAGAGTGAGATCTGATTGAGATGAAAGTTATATTTTTGGTATTTTAGGTTTAGTAAAATAGAAAATAAAAGCGGTAAAAGTAAAGTAGATGTAGAATTATATGTTGAGAATAGACCTGGGGGGCATAGTTTTCTCTAGTGGCTTCTCTCATGATAGCGATATTCTACGGCGGGTAAACAAATTACTGTCGAGCAATTGATACAAAAGCGAATAATTATGAGACTATCTAGGCATGATCATTGTATATAGGCATCACGTCCGAGACAAGTAGACCGACTCCTGCCTGCATCTACTACTATTACTCCACACATCGATCGCTATCCAGCATGCATCTAGTGTATTGAGTTCATACGAACAGAGTAACGCCTTAAGCAAGATGACATGATGTAGAGGGATAAACTCAAGCAATATGTGCCTTGCTGCCCCTACTGTCACTAGGAAAGGACACCCCAAGATTGAACCCAAAGCCAAGCACTCGGCCCATTGCAAGAACTATAGATCTAGTAGGCCAAACCAAACCAATAATTCGAAGAGACTTGCAAGGATATTATGAGCACACATAAAAAGTTCAGAGAAGAACCAAATATCTTTCATAGATAACCTTGATCATAAACTCACAATTCATCGGGTCTCGACAAACACACCGCAAAAAGAGATTACATCGAATATATCTCCTCGAAGACCGAGGAGAACTTTCTATTGAGATCCGGAGAGAGAAAAGAATCCATCTAGATACTAGCTATGGACCCGAAGGTCTGTCGTAAACTACTCACAACTCATGGTGAGGGCGATGATGATGATGATGATGAAGGCCTTCGTGATGGATCCCCCTCCCGGAACAGGCTCCAAGATGGGATCTCCACGGGAACAGAAGCTACGGCGGTGGAATTAGGGTTTTCTCTCGGCGTATGGAGTTTCTAGGGTACGTAGGTATATATAGGAAGAAGGAGGGCACCGAGGGCCGTGTGGGCCAGCCTTAAAGCAGGGGGGCGCGCCCTGGGAAAAGGGGGCGCGCCCCCCACCCTCGAGGGCTGGCCCCTTGCACCCTTACTTGGTCCTGACGTTTCCCGAGCGTGATTTCCTCCAAAAATATCTCTCGCGAAGGTTTCATAAAGTTTGGACTCTATTTAATATTCCTTTTCTGCAAAACCCTGAAATAGGCCAAAAACATCAATCTGGATTGGGCCTTTGGGTTAGTAGGTTAGTCCCAAAAATGATATAAAAGTGAATGACAAAGCCCATTAAACATCCAAGACTTCATAAATAATAGCATGGAACAATAAAAAATTATAGATACGTCGGAGACGTATCAAGCATCCCCAAGCTTAATTCCTGCTCGTCCTCAAGTAGGTAAATGATAAAGAAAGAATATTTGATGTGGAATGCTAACCAATATAGTTTTTCAATGTAATTCTTTTAATTGTGGCATGAATGTTCAGATCTGAAAGATTCAAGACAAAATTCTATATTGACATAAGAAATAATAATACTTCAAGCATACTAACAAAGCAATCATGTCTTCTCAAAATACTATGGCTAAAGAAAGTTATCCCTACAAAATCATATAGTGTTGGCTATGCTCCCTCATTACCACACAAAAATATTCATATCATGCACAACCCCGATTTCAGCCAAGCATTTGTTTTCATGCTCTATCTTTTCAAACCTTTCAACTTTCATGCAATACATGAGCGTGAGCCATGGACATAGCACTATGGATGGAATAGAGGTGGTTGTGGAGAAGACAAAAAGAGGGAGATAGTCTCACATTGACTAGGCGTATCAACGGGCTATAGAGATGCCGTCAATAGATATCAATGTGAGTGAGTAGGGATTGCCATGCAACAGATGCACTAGAGCTAAATATGAATGAAAGCTCAACAAAAGAAACTAGTGGGTGTGCATCCAACTTGCTTGCTCATGAAGACCTAGGGCATTCGAGGAAGCCCATCGTTGGAATATACAAGCCAAGTTCTTTAACGAAAATTCCCACTAGTATATGAAAGTGACTAAGCATGAGACTCTCTACAATGAAGAACATGGTGCTACTTTGAAGCACAAGTGTGGAAAAAGATAGTTGCAATTGTCCCTTTTTCTTTTCTTTTTTTTTCTTTTTCTTTTCTTTTTTTGGGCCTTTTTTGGCCTTTCTTTTTTTCTTTTTCTTTTTTTGCGGAGGGGCTTTATAGATTCAGCCTTTCCTCCCATGGGACAATGCTCTAAAAATGATGATCATCACACTTTCATTTCAACACAATATTACAACTCGATACTACAACAACAAAGTATGACTCTATGTGAATGCCTCCGACGGTGTACCGGTATGTGCAATGAAACAAGAGTGACATGTATGAAAAGATTATGCATGGTGGCCTTGCCAAGAATACGATGTCAACTACATGATCATGCATGGCAATATGACAATATGATGCGTGTCATATAAACGGAACGGTGGAAAGTTGCATGGCAATATATCTTGGAATGTCATTGGAAATGCCATGATAGGTTGGTATGGTGGCTGTTTTGAGGAACAATATGGTGGCTGTTTTGAGGAAGGATATATAGTGGGTATATGGCACCGGCGAAAGTTGCGCGGTACAAGAGAGGCTAGCAATGGTGGAAGAGTGAGAGTTCGTATAATCCATGGACTCAACATTAGTCATAAGAACTCATATACTTATTTCAAAAATTTATGAGTCATCAAAACAAAGCAATCAACGCATGCCTCTAGTGGGGAGGTTGGTAGGAGTTAACCATCGCGCGCCCCCGACTTCCACACAAAGGTTGACACTCTACAAATACCTCATGCTTTAACTTAGTCACACAACGGTTCACCATACGTGCATGCTACGGGAATCACTAACCTTAACACAAGTATTTCTCAATTTCATCATAACTCCACTAGCATGACTCTAATATCACTATCCTCATGTCTCAAAACAATTATCAAGCATCCAACATCTCTTTCTATTCAATGCACTTGATGTGATTTTTTTTACTACATTGACATAGGATGTTTATCATGTGAAGACTAGTTTCTTTAGCCTAAACACTTTACCATGTTGTTTTAATAGACTCCCAAACAGATCTAAGTGAAGCATGAGAGTTCAACAATTTCTACAAAATATTACCACCACCATGCTCTAAAAGATATAAGTGAAGCACTAGAGCAAAAACTATTCAACTCAAAAGATATAAGTGAAGCACATAGAGTGTTATTACAATTTCTAGACCATATTTAACTCTCTCAAATAGGTGTGTCCAACAAGGATGATTGTGGCAAACTAACAAGAAAAGACTCAAATTATACAAGATGCTCCAAGCAAAACACATAACATGTTGCGAATAAAAATATAGCTCCAAGTATAGTTACCGATGGATGAAGACGAAAGAGGGGATGCCTTCCCAGGGCATCCCCAAGCTTAGGCTTTTTGATTATATTGAATTTACTTGGGGTGCCATAGGCATCCCCAAGCTTAGGCCTTTGCTACTCCTTGTTCCATAGTCCATCAAAGCAATACTCAAAACTTGAAAACTTCACAACACAAAACTTAGACAAAAATTCTCGTGAGCTCCGTTAGTAAGAGAAAGCAAACCAGCACTCAAAGGTACAGAAATGAATTAATTCTTTGTTTTTATTTGTGTTAAACCTACTGTTCTCCAAGTTCTCTATGGTTCATATCCTCCAATATTACTCATAGATGCATCGGAATAAGCAAACAACACACGAAAAACAGAATTTGTCAAAGACAGAACAGTCTGTAGTAATCTGCTGGGTTCGCCTACTTCTGGAACTCCAAAATATTCAAACTAAATTGGTATTTTGCGCAATTTGTCTACCAATCAGCAGCAAAAAGAATCAACTAAAAAGCACGCTCCAGTAAAATCTGAAGACTACTTTAGCGAGCGCTAACGATTCTGTTTTTCACAGCAAGGTCATATAAACTTCACACAAGTCTTACCAAAGGTTCTACTTGGCACAAACACTAAAGAAAACATGAAAACACATCTAATCAGAGGCTAGATGCAATATTTATTCCCTAACAGCAACAAAAACAAAAAATATAAAATTGGGTTGCCTCCCAACAAGCTCTTTCTTTATAGCCATTAAGATAGGCTTGAGAATTCAATGATGCTCACATGAAAGACAAGGATTGAAGCACAAAGAGAGCATCATAAGACATGTGACAAACACATCTAAGTCTAATATACTTCCTATGCATAGTCATCTTATAGGAAAACAAATTACCAAGACAAGCAAGATCTAGCATATGCAAGGGAGGAGAAAGAAACAATAGCAATCTCAACATAACAAGAGGTAATTTAGTAACATGAAAATTTCTACAACCATATTTCCCTCTCTCATAATAATTTCATGTAGGATCATGATCAAATTCAACAAAATAGCTATCACATAACATATTCTCAACACGATCCACATGCATTTAAAGTTGACACTCTTCCAAAATAGTGGGATGAACATTAACTAAAGTCATGACCTCTCCAAACCCACTCTTATAAAAAAAATCATAAGATTGATCATACTCCAAATACGTGGGATCTAAAGTTGACACTCTTCCAAACCCACTTTCAATATTAATGCAAACATTATTATCAATCTTATATTCATCAAGGGGATTAAATAAAGTTTCAAGATCATAAGAAGAATCACCTCAATCATGATCATCGCAACAAGTAGTAGACATAGCAAAACTAGCATCCCCAAGCTTAGGGTTTTGCATATCATTAGCACAATTGACATCAATAGAATTTATAGTAACATCATTGCGATCATGCTTTTTACTCAAGGAGCTATCATGAAGCACTTTATAATTTTCTTTCAATACTTCATCACAATTTTCAGACTCATAAATTTGAAGCAAAACCCCATAAAGATAATCTAGTGCACGCAGCTCACTAGCAATAGTTTCAACATAATTGGATCTCTTAAAGAGATTAGCAAGTGGATGAGGATCCATACTTTAGCAAGCGAAGATGCAAGCTAACTGAGGGCACATAACAACACAGGCGAACAAGGGGCAAGCGAACGATAAACACACGGCGGAAGAAGGGCAAATAAAACGGCAAGGGTGAAGTGGGGGAGAGGAAAACGAGAGGCAAATAAATGTAATGCGAAGGATAAGGGTTTGTGATAGGTACTTGGTATATGACTTTTGCATAAGCCTCCCCGGCAACGGCGCCAGAAATTCTTCTTGCTACATCTTGAGCTTGCGTTGTATTCCCTCGAAGAGGAAAGGGAGATGTAGCACAGTAGCGTAAGTATTTCCCTCAGTTTTTGATAACCAAGGTATCAATCCAGTAGGAGACCACGGGCCAGTCCCTCTCACCTGCACAAACAAATAATAACTTCGCAGCCAACGCGATAAGGGGTTGTCAATCCCTTTAGGGTCACTTACGAGAGTGAGATCTGATAGAGATGATAGTTATATTTTTGGTATTTTAGGTTTAGTAAAACAGCAAATAAAAGCAGTAAAAGTAAAGTAGATGTAGATTGATATGTTGAGAATAGACCCAGGGACCATAGTTTTCTCTAGTGGCTTCTCTCATGATAGCGATATTCTACGACGGGTAAACAAATTACTGTCGATCAATTGACAGAAAAGCGAATAATTATGAGACTATCTAGGCATGATCATTGTATATAGGCATCACGTCCGAGACAAGTAGACCGACTCCTTCCTGCATCTACTACTATTACTCCACACATCGACCGCTATCCAGCATGCATCTAGTGTATTGAGTTCACGAACAGAGTAACGCCTTAAGCAAGATGACATGATGTAGAGGGATAAACTCAAGCAATATGATGAAAACCCCATCTTTTATCCTCGATGGCAACAATACAATACGTGCCTTGCTGCCCCTACTGTCACTGGGAAAGGACACCCCAAGATTGAACCCAAAGCCAAGCACTCGGCCCATTGCAAGAACTATAGATCTAGTAGGCCAAACCAAACCAATAATTCGAAGAGACTTGCAAGGATATTATGAGCACACATAAAAAATTCAGAGAAGAACCAAATATCTTTCATAGATAACCTTGATCATAAAGTCACAATTCATCGGATCTCGACAAACACACCGCAAAAAGATATTACATCAAATAGATCTCCTCGAACACCGAGGAGAACTTTGTATTAAGATCCGGAGAGAGAGAGAGAAGAAGCCATCTAGATACTAGCTATGGACCCGAAGGTCTATGGTAAACTACTCACAACTCATGGTGAGGGCGATGATGATGATGATGAAGGCCTCCGTGATGGATCACCCTCCCGAAACAGGCTCCAAGATGCGATCTCCACGGGAACAGAAGCTACGGCGATGGAATTAGGGTTTTCTCTCTGCGTATGGAGTTTCTGGGGTACGTATGTATATATAGGAAGACGGAGGGCACCGGGGGCCGTGTGGGCCAGCCTCGAGGGAAGGGGGCGCGCCCTGGGAAGGGGGGCGGGCCCCTCACCCTCGAGGGCTGGTCCCTTGCCCCCTGACTTGGTCCTGACGTTTCCCGAGCATGATTTCCGCCAAAAATATCTCTTGCGAAGGTTTCATTCCATTTGGACTCCGTTTAATATTCCTTTTCTGCAAAACCCTGAAATAGGCAAAAAACAGCAATATGTACTGGGCCTTTGGGTTAGTAGGTTAGTCCCAAAAATGATATAAAAGTGAATGATAAAGCCCATTAAACATCCAAGACTTCATAAATAATAGTATGGAACAATAAAAAAATTATAGATACGTTGGAGACGTATCATCCCTCACCACCCGAGGAGCTTCCTCACGGGGGGCGGATACTTCTAGGCTCGCCACCCTACCTCACGTGGAATGGGTGACGTGAGCCATGACGAGCGGGGCGAGAGGGATGCTAGCGGGCGCAGGCGAGGACAGTTTCCTCTTTGGTGCTAAGGAGGCAAGCACGTACGCGGGTTCCCAAGGAATCCCCCAAAGGTTGCCACTCTGGTGCAACAAGACCAAGACCACGGGCTCGGCGGGATGGAGGTCATTGCTGAGCCCACCTGCATGTCACGACCAGAAGCTTTGCAGGTGAAGACCACCTTTAGTCAGAATAGGGTGTACTCTTGTCCCCTTTCAAATTGGCCGCTGTGGCATCCCTTCCTGCCTAAGATCTGGGGGAAGAGGACCAGGGTCAGTATAAAGATAGGCTAGACTCTACCGTAGAGAAGGATTGAATCCTGATCCCTCCCGAGGTAGCTCACCCTTGTACTGGTTCATGCTCATCCTCCTCGCGAGGCAATCCACCACAAAGCAGGAGTAGGGTCTTACACCGCAAGGTGGCCCGAACCTGGGTAAATCATTGTGTTCCTTTCATCTTCCGCTCGCTCAAGCACGACAAAGCATCGCCGAGGGGCAGTGAGCAATGAGCCATAGCCTAGTGGAGTCCTTTGCGCACGCCCCAGAGTTCGAACCTTTCTTGGGTCCGCGGAGCCCCTATTCTGACAAAGAGTGTCTCCACGAGTCCTCCCTACATCCATAGATATTACATACATGCATTGTAGCCATGTTTCTGTGATGAGCAATGTCGGCCGTGGGTAGACTCTGTCGTGCAAGCCGCCATGCAAAAATTCTCGGTTTTGATGGTATTTGATGCTTCCATAATCTAGTCCAGGCTTTCTCTTCTATAGCTGCATTCGAGTTCCCCGCCCGGCCATCCAACCATGCCTCGCACCTCGACTTTGTGTGAACAATTATCCGGTTGGAAGACCTCACGAAGTACAAGCCTAATTTCTTGTGAGACCATGCCCAAGTATCCTCAAATTTCATCGTTGGTAGTGGTATTTGCTGCACCAAATCCGCATCAACGGGAAGCATATGTATCCATATTCTAGGAGCGTGTAGCTCCATCTATCAACTCATGTTCCATCATCGGCTTGTCAACTCTTAGAGCTACCATAGGTCGCATCATGTCATGTCTAGGTAGCCAATTATCATTCCAGATACTAGTTTCCCTCCCGTTCCCAATTCTTTTGATGAGTCCTTGCACAAAATTTCCATTCTTTACTCCCCACCAAAATTTCCTCAACATTCCATCAATGTGTTCACATAAACCTCTCGGAAGTTTGAAACATGCCATCACATATGTTGGCAATGCCTATGCAACTGACTTTATTAGTACTTCCTTACCTCCAACTTATAGGATTTGTTCAATCCATCCCCTTTATCTGCTTCCAAATTCCGTCCTTCAAATATATAAAGACTCCATTTTTTTTATCTTCCCACGTCAATGGGCATTCCCATGTACCTTTCATTCAAGGCTTCATCATGCATATGCAGAACTTCTTTGATCTCCATTCTCAAGTCCTTTGGGCACCCTTTACTGAGAAAGACCAAAGATTTGTCAAGATTAATTCCTTGTCCCAAAGCTTGGCAATAAAGTTGCAACACTACGGTCACTTCCTGTCCAGCCGTTGTTGTTGCTCTCATGAATAACAAGCTATCATCCGAAAACAATAAGTGGTTCATACATGGGGTTGAAGTTTCCACCTTCAGCCCTATTTGATCATTCATTATACTCTTGCTCTATAACAAACATGACAGCCCTTCAGCAGCAAGTAAAAATCGATATGGGGATATGGGATCTCCCTGACGGATTCCTGTGGTCGGTTTAAATTCCTCAAGTTGGTCTCCATTTAAAAGAACTAAAAAAGATACAGTTCTAACACACTTCATCACCGACGAAATCTAATCAGGTTTGAAACCCAACTTCACCATAATTCCTTACAAACATTCCCACTCAACTCTCTCATATTCCTTCATCATATCAATCTTGAGAACACAACTCGTATGCTTCTTCACCTTATTTGTCTTCATGAAATGCATGCTCTCATAAGCCAAGATTATATTGTCTGTGATAAGCCTGGGAGGTACAAAAGCAGATTGCTCCAAATAAATAATTTCTGGAAAAATTAACTTTAACCTATTAGCTAGATCTTTAGAGACTATCTTATAGATAACATTACAAAGGCTAATTGGTCAGAACTATGAAAGTAAAGAGGCATTTTTCACATTCGAAATCAGCACAATGAAGGTTTTATTTATAGCTTCCATAGAATACTCTCCTCCCAGGATTTTTAATGCCATCTCCATGATCTCATTTCCACACACATTCCAATATTTCTGAAAATACGCAAGAAAACCATCCGGTCCGAGGGCTTTAGTGAGAAACATCTGAAATAGTGCTCTCTTCACTTCTTCACCGGTATATGGTTTCAGAAGCTCCATGTTCATCTCATTAGTAACTTTCCTCGGCACCGTGTCAAGTACCTCCTGCACATCTATAACCCCTTATGCAGTATATAAAGTGCTATAATTTTTTTATCATTGTTCGCATCTCCCCCTTGTGTTCAGTGAACGTCCCATCCTCTGTGGACAATTTAGTTATCTTATTCTTCCTTTGGCGCATTGATGCTTTCTGATGAAAACCTGTGTGTTTCTATCTCCCCCCTTAAGCCATTGCACCCACAATCGTTGTCGCCATATGATTTCCTCTTTATGAAAAAGGTCCACCAATCTGTCATGGATCTTGATCTCCTCACGAGATGGTCTAGTGCACCGTGGTGCTTCTCTCAAGGCCGCTAACAGAGCCTGCATGTGCTTTATTTCCTTCGCCACGTTCCCAAATTCCGCCCTACTCCAAGCCTGCATATCACAACCCAATCTCTGTAACTTTACTGCCATTCCTTCTGCACATGTCCCTTCTTCCTCAGCCCACTTCTCTACCACCCATCCACCAAACTACTCGTGCGTGTCCCACATTTTTTCGTTTCTAAAAAGCTTTGGCATCCAATCCCTTCTCTCTGCCCGGTCCACAATTTCCGAGTGCAGCCACAACACAATGTTCAATACAAACAACGTGAACATGTCTCATTCCAACCATTAGGAACATCGCCAACCAGGAGGGCGAGACAAGTCCTCAATCAAGCCTAACTCAGGTATGCACTCCTCCGGCCACCCGTTTCTCCCACGTCCATTCAGTACCTGTGTATCGCAGGTCCACTAGGCCGCAAACATCCACCGCCTCCCTAAACTCCAGCATCTCTCTTCTTGGTCTTGTTCCAACCCCAACATGCTCCTCCAGCTGTAATATTTCATTGAAATCTCCTATACAGGCCGGCCCACTAGGCCGTAAATCTCTTCTCGGTCTTGTTCGAGTTGCTGCACTTTCGCTGAAGCGCGCGTGCGAAAGCACAGGCCAGCCCACTTCACACTTTTTTTTATTTAGCCGGTTTTCTATTTTTTTTCTACTTACTAGTAAAAGTGCCCGTGCGTTGCAACGGGCGAACAACAAAACCTCACAAAAATTATAATGTCCAACATAAAACAATTCAAGTTGAGCCACATTTGTGAACTCAGCTATTAATTGTGAACCATCTCTTAAGCTTGACTGCTGAAGTAAGCCATTGTTTTCATGTTTTGAGAGGTCAATTTTTCATGTTGGTTCTAGTGATCTTCAGCCTGAACTTATTTGTTAACATATACATATAAATTCATACTGATTGTACGGGAGCTAAATATCTCAACACTTTTTTTACTGGAAATGATATGGATGTCATACTCGTGTATTCAGTGATGGTTCACATAGAAAATGGTAGAGAGTAAATATATTCCGACACAAAGTTAACTTTCGTCTACTTATTTCAACCAATGTATTAGAAACATGCATGATCGTTCTCCAAAAAAACTTTACGGTGAAATAACAGAAACTACAATTCTAATTAGCAAGGGATTTTAATCACTTGCATTACTACAACTCTAGAAGTGATTTACTGTTTTTAGATGATTACAATTGTGATGTATATTGAGAATATAGTAGCTTTTGTGAAGAAAATAATTCTAGAAAATCATGCGCTTCCACTCACCTTCCAACAACATTTTTTTCCTGTTCATGCTAGCTATACATCGCCTCGTATGTGTTTACATTGTGTTTCTTTATATGAAGGCAATCAGGTGTTGCTCCCATTGATTAAGGAGTGTTAAGTACATTAAAATCCAGTACAGGAAAAGGTAAGAATAGAAAGAAAATTAAGAACTCTGGTTCAGGAAGATTATTTACAGAGTATAGTTTTGCTTGCTCGGAACTTGCTGCATTTGGAAGAAATTCCGAGATAGCTTGTTCTCTGTGGAACTTTGCGGGGCATCGACGCTATCTGTTCAACCAATTATCTCCCGCCACAACAAAGTAGTGCACCCCTATTATCCTACCATGAATTTTAAATCTATGGAGAGCCGCATGATTGTTTAGTACTCCAAAAGAATTAAATGCGCCATGGTAATTCAAATTTTGATACATGCTTTTGCATACATAATGACGACTATGCTCCATTATATCCATTGAAGTAGTGGCAAACTTGTTACCACAACCTGTTAAAAAAAGGGCAATGCATTCTTGGCTCAAGTGTAGGATCAGGAAAATGAGACTGACAGTAGGCAAGATGAATATGTGTTGCTTCTGTTGGAACCAAATCCTTAGCCATGACATCCATCATCAGTTTACTTACACTATGAGAAAAAATATTCACAGATTTTGGCATAAAAACGTTCATATGTTTCTCACCGCGACTGAACTAATGGGAATGATGAACTGATAAACGCTGAATAAAACATGAAGTCGATCCAGCATACAACTTCAAATCTGTAGGAGTTCCAGTCCATGAATTCATTTCTACTGGAAAAACATGTTTTGCATCTCATGTTTGGTGATCAAATAGACATGATAAATCTGAAAGAAATCATCGAATCCCCAAATTCAAATCGGAAGGAACGACTTGCTCTGCCTCCCTAGAGAATGCAAGACTGCATTGTTCAGATAAAAGCCAGCCACTTGATGACAAAGTTAACTACAAATCAACTCACTGTAAGTCCATTATTATAAATATCAAATCTTAGAGAAGAACATTACCTGATCAGAATACCCATATGTCCATAATTTATGGGAAAGAAAAGAAAGAAAGTTTACAGTAGCAAGGATAGCTGCAATGGTCATGTTCGGGAAGTAGGAGGTTGTCGTTGTAGCAGCAGCAGAACCTTGGTACAATGTAGACGATGTTGCCGGTGTCGACCTGACCGTCCGTAAGAAATGTCGCACTGCATAGATGTTCAATATTTATTGTGCTAATAATTAAATAAGCCAAATCTGACCAAATGTGTTGATCTTCGAGGATAAAATTCAAGGACCTTAGAATTGTGATCTTACAATGCAAATAAGCAATACCTAACAGCTGTCAAAAACGACATCCTAGTTTTAAAATTAGTAGCAGTGCTTTCCTTCTAAACCAACTGTGCCTATTTAAATCAGCCATGATAAAGCTTAGGGTCCTAAACAACATTATCAATCATGGAGAATCAGAATCAAGAACATTACCATAGTACTGGAGTTCTCTTCCTCCCTTGAAATTAACAAAAAGAATATATATTTAAAAAATACTTGGATTCGATACATGGAGGGCAGTATCAACGTACTTGCAGTTTTCACTCATATTTCCAAACTACATCAGAAATTTCACAAGGCGCGTAGAGCTGTTCCAGTGAAAAAAACAAACAAAAAGCTTATATGGGAGATCACAAAAAAAGAAACATTCAAGTAACAATGAATGACAGGCTGAAATGCAAAAGAATGAATTAGAATCGTAATTTACAGTCCCTAGCAACTACAACAAACTGTAGTTCTGCAAGTAAGTACATCTATCCTCTTACATAAATATACATCTATCCTAGATAAATATTTTTCAAACCTATCCCTTTTTCCCTGAAGCCAAGAATCAAAACAACATTACGTAGCTCTTTCTAAACTGACACCATACGTGTTAGCACAGATAGGACTGCATGTGAAACCATATATCTATAAGTTCTTAGCGGCAAGTATCATACGTGAAAATTGGAATAAATTCGGCTATTGTGTTGATTTTTTTCTTCTTCAGAAATTGAACTGTTAAAGGAAAAAATATCTCATCTCTTGATATTTAAAGCCTTTTCCACTATGGTCATGTTCAATAAACATTGAATATTTAACATAACTTGTATTCTATCTCAAACAAGAATTGAAGAATAGATCTATTACTCATTCTTACAACAAAACTAACTGCCATACAAAATAACAGGCTACAGCAAATCTTGTGACAGAAGCTAGATAGTAGAAATCTTACATCTTTTTCAAGGCAATGGCCGTTGTTGGCTTGGAGCTTCTGAACCTGTTGTTCGCAAGAGTCCAGCTCAAATATCAGCCTCTTGTTATCGTCACAGACTCACAGTAGTCGATCTCCCCTGAAATCCTCCTCACGGGACAGAGTATGTTTAGTTGAGAAAAGTGCGATAATAAGTATTGGGCGAGTATGTTTAGTTGCAGTAGAAAGATCGAGCCTAGGAGCATCTATTTTGTGTGTCGTTGTGTATTGCAGCTGTATAAAATTGACCAATTCTGGGCCTGAGCTACATAGTGGTCTTGTTGGCTGGTTGTGGCTCGCAGCTAGGACATCGCTGGGATAGCGAGATTGCAGCAGCCTACACCACATGGAGACGGTGGAGGGGAGGGATTGCGGCTGCGCGGAGAGGTATGAACCGACGCCGGACGCCATCACCGGAGCAATCACACAGGCCGCCCCCCTGTCATCTGTCCTTATCCTCCTTCCCTCCGCCCTCTCTCTCCTACGCCCCACTGCCCATGCTCGTCTTCTTCTCCTTCATTCATATCTTTCTCCCCTGCATCTCACTTTCTCTCAATCCCTCTCTCTCTCGCTTGCCGCCGCCACCGGATCCCGGCCCCATCGCTAGGCCCCGCCGCTTACCACAGATCATGGCGCCGCCACCCGGTTCCCCCTGCCCCGTGGATCATGGAGTGGGAGGGAGAGGGGCAGCGAGCACACGGGATCAGCGGCGCCTGGGGTCACCTGGTGGAGGCTCGAGGGTGGAGGCCCTTGGGACGGCGATGGGGAATTTTAGCAGCAGGGAGGAGTCCCGGCGGCACCATGGTAGCAGGGGCGGTGGGAGCCGCCAACGGCCACGGCGACGGGGGGAGGGGGCGGCCGGTGGGAGGTGGTGAAGCGCTCGAGCCTGGAGGTCGAGATGAGATCTGGAGGCAGGGGATATTTTTTTTCTTTTATCTCATACCGGTTCGGTTAACTTTTATATGGACTGCGGGTTGGAATACTCTAAACCATAGGGACTATTTTGCAAAAACATCGACGACGTACGGCTGATACCGAACTTTCTTTATTACTACTAGCAAAAGAGCCCGTGCGTTGCAACGGGAGAAAAAGCACAACACACACTCTTAACCCAACAACCATCACTCAAGACCGCAAATAGGTCAATCTCCTTTATTTTAGCGAGGCATCATATTTGTGATGCCGCTTATCCTCAGGCCCTCGCCGGTGGTGGACTCAGTGTTCACACAAAATCAAAACATGTTTGAATATGGTTAATCTTTAGGCGTCGCTCTCTCCCTCTCTCCCCCCTTTCCCCCTCTCTCTCGCTTTTTCTCACACCCGCCATGATAAAATTGTTGTTTTCCCCTACGACGTTTCAGAGGTATGCATGTGTAGTTATCGATGTTTTTTCCCCTATATGGTTATAGTGGGCGTTTATTTGCAATCCGAATCGACGCGGGTACGAAAGAAAAACGGATCGTGCGCTAAAGATTATAAGTTTGAGATCGAAATTAAACAATCATGTAGATGCTATAGAGCTAACCACGATAAAGAAAAGAATTTAAAAATATATGCCAACTCGTTGGAATCCAGTTGATGCCATGTACATTCATGTGTAGTTCAAGCGAGCAGCCGCATTTTATTTGTCTTATCACACTGTCAAGCGGCTGCCACTTCAAAGTTTATCCACTCATCACGATGTGAGGCAGCGCTGAGAGATGTGTTGCGTACCTGCTAGCCTCGGCGCTGTGAGGTGCGTATACCTAGGAGCCCGAGCTCGCGAGCCTGCGCGCTCCAACCCATCCGCCAGCTCATCTCGCCGGAGGAGCAACACCAGTGTCGCCGCCCTGGTGCCTTACCTCCCTTCCCGCATGGCTGGGCATTTAAAAAATATGCACAATATTTCAATACATAAACTTTTTTTTGAACAATACAAACTTTTGAAATGCAAGTTCACCTTTTGAAAAAAAACGCGTTTTTTCTTTTTCAAAAAGCATTTAAAAAATAGCAACAGGTAAAATTAACATCATATTCAAATTTCACACGTTTTTCTAATCAAATTACGTATATAACATGTTAAAATCGGAGTTACGATTTAAAAGATACGATTGATTTAGAAAACAATTTGTTTGACTATAATATATTCTATACTAATATTTAGAAAAATTTAACAAGTTAAAATAATCTTATATTCATATTCTACATATTTTTCTAATAAAAATTCATATATAACATGTTAAAATCGGAATCACGGTTTAAAAGATACGGATAATTTAGAAAACCATTTGTTTGACTTTAATATCTGCTAAAATAATATTTAGAAATACATAACAGGTTAAAATAATCTCATATTCATATTCTACATATTTTTCTAATCAAATTTCATATATAACATGTTTAAATCGGGGTTACGGTCTAAAAGATATGGATGATTTAGAAAATCATTTGTTTGAGTTAAATATGACCCGCGGATGAATTACCTAAAAGGTCAGGGGTGTTTTCGAAAAAAATGTAAAATAACGGTTTGGGTGACTTAAATCCGGAGTGCGGGTTGATTTCAGGAAAATACAGGGGCGTTTTTGTAAAACGGTAAAATAACGGTTCGGGTGACCTATGTTTGGACTGCGGGTTGATTTCAGGAAAGTATATGGGCTTTTTTGCAAAACATCACGACGGACGGGCTGAAACCCTATTTGTTTTATTATTAGGTAAAGAATTTTCTTTCTACTCCCTCCATTCCAGAATATAAGGTGTATTGGTTTCCGTGCAAGTCAACCATTTGAATGTTTGACCAAGATTATAGAATAAAATAACAACATCTGCAATACCTAGTAAATAAAATATGAAACTACTTTTCATGATGGATCAAATGATATAAGTTTCGTATTGTGAATGTTGATAGATTTTTCTAAAAACTCTGTCAAAATTGCACTCGTTTGATACCTTTTTATCCTTTTCATTTTTATTTGTATCCTTTGTTTTAAAAAATATTCGAGATTCCAGTTTTTTTGCATGATTTCAAAAATTGTTCACGGTTTCAAAGTTTGTTCACGTTTTATACATTTGTTCAAAATTCAAAAATTGTTTAGTGTATACCACAAAAATGTTTAGTGTGTATTTAAATATTGTTCGGTGTATATCCCAAAAATGTTAAATGTGTATTTAAGTATTTTTAATGTATATCATAAAAATGTTCAATGTGTATTTAAATATTGTCTAGCGCACATCACAAAATTCTCAATATATATTCAAAAATTGTTCATCGTATATATGAAAAATGCAATAATTGTTTGTAATTTCACATTTATGTTCATGATTTTCAAAAAAAATGTTCACTTTTTTCCCAATATTTGTTCAAATTTGGAAATTAGTTCATAATTTTCAAACATTATGCGTATTTAAAAAATGTCCAGATTAATACAAGAAATGTTGATTAAAAAAAACTGATCTCGCATTGTACTTGGTACTTTAAGTTTTGCGCTGCGATTTATCTGTCAATAGTCACCAACTCAACTGGTTAGGCTAGCTGTTGTCGATCGTGATATATGAGTTTCGACTCCACTACTCCCCTTTTCCATTTCTTCGATATTTAGTCAATATGCAAAGAATTATACTGACATTTTAGTGAAGGCTCAACTATTTGCCGCCGCGGGCGGAAAATAGGAGCTCCCAATAAAATCTGTGCAACGTTTGCTTGTTCCTGTAATTTGTAGCAACGTTCGAATCATTCACCGGCTTGAGCTTCCCTGGGTTAGACATGGAACGACTTCACCCTCATCCTATATACAGTGTCACAACTCAGTTCAAAGCTGCTACACTTATTTTGGATCCGAGTGAGTAATAAATGGGAGTTGGTACGTCATTGTTTCGCACATGCTTGATTTCGCACACAAAAATTTACATATAAATTGACCTAATTAGTTGCATGTAGAATTAATTGTCGCATTGATTCATTGCACTAATGACATGATTTCTAAATTGATTCAGTGCTTTGTTTTCAAATTGTATAGGTACCAACTCCCTTTTAATAGTATATCTCTCTATACTATTGAATGGGAGTTAGCATGTCATCGTTTCGCACGCGGTTGATTTGGCAAGGAAAAAACTCTATTATACAAACCTAATTATTTGCATGTGTAATTAAGTTGTCTGGCCAATTCATTTCATTAGTTACTTAATTTCTAAATTGATTCGATGCTCATTTGCCATATTTTTTCATTATATACTATTAAAAGGGAGACGGTACATCGTCGTTTCGCATGCAATTGATTTGGCACCAAAAAATCCCTATTTAAACCAACCTAATTAATTGCATGCGTAATTGATCATCTAGCTAATTCATTGCATTAGTGACTTGATTTTTAAATTAATTTGGTACTCGTTTGCTAAGTTATTTTTTAATTAATTACTGCATGCATAGCAACTCCCCTTTAATAGTATAAACTATTAAATAATTGATTTGGTGCGGAAAATCCCTGTTTAAATGGACTTAATTAATTGCACTTAATTAATTGTCTGCCTAATTCATTGCATATTGACTTAATTTCTAAATTGATACGGCGCACCTTCTCCAAATTGTTTTTTGATTCACTGCATGCGAAACAACGAGTGTAGCAACTCCCTTTTAATAGTCTTGGCATGAAAATTCCTTATTTAAATGGATCTAATTAATTATACGCATAATTAATTGTCTGGCTAATTCATTGAATTAATGACTTGATTTTCAATTTGATTTGGAGCTAGGTTTTTTTTTTGCATTAGTGACTATGTCCGAAACGACGATATAGCAGCTCACCCTTTGAAGTAGAGAAGACATTGGGTCCTCTTGCCCTTGCACCAAAACCGTCCACTAAATTGCCATCACAACCCTCAAGCCTACCCACCTTCACGCAATCACTCCCTTGAGTAGATCCACTGCCCCCAGCTCCCAACACCCTGTTCCCAACACGTGACTCTCCTTGGAGCGGCAACCCCACCTCCTGCTCGGCCTCCTCTCCATGACCCTCGCGGTCGCCTCAGTCGCGTCGGGCAACCTCGGTGCGAGTGTCGGTGAGTGGGGGCCCATCCCGAACATGAAGGACGCGCACATCCAGGAGTTGGGAGGCTGGGCGGTGCAGCAGGCGAGTCCGGGTTTATTAGGCCTCTGAGCATCACAAGCATGTCCCTTTTTATAAGGCCTTGCTTTGGAAATGTGCATGCATGCAACCATTTCATTGGTTGTATTGAAAACCATTATTATTGGTGCCATGACTGAGAAGTTAATACACTTCATGCGTGCTTTTTCATTGGCCGCATGCATGTGAGAGAGTGCATTGGGATTGAAATGGAAGAATTAATGTGATCAAATTACTATGTGTCTTGGTCTAAGAAAAATTATCTTTAGGCCTAATAAACCCGGACGGAGGAAGTAACGGGTCGCTGTTTCGCCGGGTCACGCGCGGCGAGCAGCAGGTGGTCTCCGGCATGAACTATCACCTCTTCATCGACGCAGAGGACAACTCCGGCAAGAGCGCGTCGTACCTCACCGAGGTCTACGAGCAATCCTGGACCAAAACCCGCCAACTTAAATCCTTCAAGCCAGTGGCAAACTGATCTGTACCGCGCGGCTCATGAATCTGTAATTGGCGACGGTGACCGCTCTAATAAATGAGTAGAATTCTACTCCCTCTATCCCATAATGTAAAATCGTTTTTCAAACATAATAGTCGTGTGGTTTGATCGTGAAGCCTGCGGTTCATCCTGACTACAACTACTACTCTGGATATTGTATTTTCCATAGTGTATTACTCGCAAATAAAATTGTGAGTTCTTTCAGATTGTTGTGATGGCCCATAGTTCATAGTTCATGTGTATTTCCTTCATCCATTGCACGATTTTGTGGGACAGTCAGGGTTTCACTTCTAACTCAAGACATTTCGTTTAGGGCGGTGATAATTGTCTTACCTGTGAAGTTTCTGGAACGCGTGTGCCAAAACCCTGTGAGGACTGCGCTTTTTGAGGCTTGGCATTCCCCATATTCTCTAGTGCTAACAAGTAGCGTACTACATGCGCATCACTTGTCACAATGTGATTTTTTTATTTTTTTTCATTATCCTTTCAACCATGCTTTTAAATCTTTTCAACTAAATCTCATGATACTAGATTCGAGAAACAAATCATGAAACCTGCCAGAAATTAAAAAAAATCTGGAAAAACCCAAAATAAAAAAGACCGCCAAACAGGAAAAAACCGAAGCCCAAAAGCACAACTGCATTTTCCACTTCTTTTGGGAGGGGGGCACTAACGATGCCACAAACCTAGGGTGGGGTCACAGGCCTGACATAGATACCCCACCCAAGTTATCTACCCTAGAAGCTCAAAAGGCAATTCGAAGACGACAAAAGTAGTCGACTGGTATGGCGCAAGAGGACAATTCACTCGACTGCTTACCTTCACTCGGATGACCCAACTACACTCGGAAGGGCGAGGACACTCGACCATACAAAATCCACTCGATCCACGAAGGTCAAAGGCCTCTTAAGATCAACAACGGCCGTACATTCAATCCATATTAACAACGGCCTTTACTATCCTTTATTACAGGCGTTATCAGTAACGTCCTGCCTTAATGTAAATTAAACCCTTGGTAATGTGGGGACGGCTGGGGTCCTGACGCACTCTATATAAGCCACCCCCTCCTCTGGTACAAGGGTTTGCACCCTCTGTAACTTACACACACATACATATTCCAGTCGACCGCCTCCGAGCATCGAGATGTAGGGTTGTTACTTCCTTCGAGAAGGGCCTGAACTCGTAAACACCTTGTGTACAATCTCGTTGTAGCTAGGATCTTGCCTCCTCCTACGTACCCCCTATTCTTACTGTCAGACTTAGAACCACGACAGTTGGCGCCCACCGTGGGGCAGGTGTCTTAGAGACTTCCGGTGAGGTTGCAAGCTTTTTTCTCCGATCTCCATCATCATGGTTTCCGGCGGTGGTCTGGCGTTGGGCCGCGAAATCCGACTCGACACACTCGTCTTCGTCGCCGACGACTCCGCTTGACTCCAGGAGGCCCCCCTCGACGTCGAGGCATTGCCCGTCCGTGGAGCAGCGCACTTCTGTGCTAGCGCCTACGGCGTCCTTCTCCGGCAGTCGTGGACTCAGTATCGGTCGGCTCCCTTGTCGTTTGTCGTCCCCGCTGGTCGCCGCTGCAAGCGATCCGGTCGGTCGCGGCTCCAGCGGTGGGTGAAGCACGCGGTGGCTTGCCAAACGGCCACCCCCCAAGTCGCGGCCATCGAGCTCGACGAATACCACTACGGGCCGGTCGGTCCGTCGACTGGTTCCATAGACACGCTTTCCGAGTGCGGGAGTAGCGACCCCGCAGCTGAAGTCTTCATGATCGACTCACGGCGCAGTCCGTCGGAGTACCCTCGCGGCGGAAATGGCGGCAGCAACGACGGTCAGTCATATGACCACGACGGGTACATACCCGAGCCCTTCACTGCCGAGCAAAGGGAAGAGCTCTGCCGCCGCAATGAAGACGCACTCTAAACCCCTATTGTCGTGGAATTAGCACGGCAGATGTCCGGTTTAACGGACTTAGTGATGGAACCATCGCACGGGTTAGCTTGAAGGGGTTAAAAGCACACAAAGGACACAGAGGGTTATACTAGTTCGGCCCCTTCGATGAAGGTAAAAGCCTACGTCTAGTTTGGTTTGGTATTGCTTGGGCGTCGATGAACAGGCAGCGGATTGCTTGCCTGTGTCTCGACAGGTTGTTTCTTGTCCTTGAACCGTCGCCGGGTCGTCCCTTTATATAGGAGGTAATGCCCGGTCCTGTTTACAGAGTCCCGAGGCCGGCTCATAATCGTGTCTGCCTCGGTCTCTGCTGTCTCTTCCTTGTGTCTCAAGTTACATGATAAGACAGTTTACAAACCGTAACTCTACACATGGGCCCTAAGCCTTCATGGGCTGTAATCTCTACTGAACTTTACAATTATATAACTATATCACCATAATCCGGTTTACCCTAGCCGGTTTATACCTACTAGTAATATCCCTGACATTAGGCCCCAGAATGATTTGAACTTGTTCATGTCAGTCTTTTAAATCTTGCATAACCTTCTTTCTTGTATCTTCTTGGTTTTTGTAAACCGGCTATGACGTCATCCCTAGAAATCACTTGATTCGATCGTGACTTCACTTCCGAATTTCTTGCGCACAGCTGTTTGTTATCTTTGTTTAAAGGCCATCCCGAAAATCGAGGCGACAGAAGAATCTTTATCCAATCTATGTCTTCCTCAAATCACGCGCTTGTCGTTTCGTCTTTCAACCTCTATAAATACCGCCGCATCTCTGCCTTTCTTCCCCGCTCGTCTTCTTCCTCCATCGCCCGAAGTTTCTCCGCTGCGCTCAAGCTCGTCACCGTCGTCGACCAGGCCGCTACATCAACCTGAATCGTGTCCAGAGCCATTCCGCCGTCGTTTCCTTCTACCTCAGGTACTCCCCTTCTCTCGCTGCAGATCCGTAATCTAGGGTTCTTCCATGCTTCCGCCATGTGACGCCCGAAGACCGACGTCCCAGAAGATTCCAGAGATTCTAGATGTTCCGGGTTCTCCCGTGTGTTTCTTTTGTGCTTGTGTTATTTATTTATTTTTTGCATTGCATCATGTCATCATGCCATCATGTCTTATTTCTTTTGCATCTCAACCAAATAAATTGCAAAGAACTTGTGATCTATTTAAATAGAGGGAATTCACTGGTGACTTCTCTTTATAACATATCCTCCGGATAGTAGGTAGCTATTATAAAAATATCCCAGTGCTTTGGAATCACCAAAAACACACTTGCATCTTTCTCTTGCCACCAAATCCCTTGTCAAGTGCACTTTCCCCACTAGCTTCTTCTTTTCATGTCTCACTCGTTTATTGCTAGTGACATTTTCCTGTTCGAGAAAATGTTCAATATCTTCCTATAAATACTAGGTCATGCCAAGACCACCTCCTCCAATTTCCATGTCTTTGGAAGTGCTTTGGTTGTCCAACGGATTTATTCAAGTTTGAGTTATTTTCAAACTTGCATAAATTAGTAGTCTCTAAAAATTGCCAAAGGATTTTATTAATATAGCCCACAATTCCAGGGTTCTAGGGATATTTTATTCTTAGCTAAACCCTTCTCCTAACTCCCTGATCATTTTCCGTAACTCATGTTTATTGTTAAACAAAATATGAGATTAAGTGAGAGATTAAAGAGGGCCAACCAAGCCTCTATTTTTTCCCCATCTCCACCCACATGGCCCAAGGCCCAGCCGGCCACTAGGCCTCCATAGGCCAGGCCAAGTCGCCCCCTCCAACCTAAACCCTAGCTGGCCCGATTCCTCACCCCTCGCTCCTCCCTCTCCCTCAGCCGCCGCACTCTAGCGCCGCTCGACCCCGTCTCCCTCTCGAACCCCCTCGTCCCCATCTCCCTCATCCCTCGTGCCCTCTGTCGCCGAACCCCCTCCTCCCTTCGATCCCCGCTGTCGGTGTACTAAAGTAGGGGTACCTTATTATCCCGAACTTGTGCACGGGCAGTTGTAGCGTCCCGCGGCAGGGCTTGCCGAGTGACCGCCAAGATCCTCCGAGGTCCCCTTGGGGCCATTCAAGAACAAAGTATTCAAGTCAAAGAGACAAGACCCCGGCAAGAGGAGCTTGCCGGGATGGCCACTCAGGGTACAAGACCCTGGCAAGAGGAGCTTGCCGGGAAGGCCAATCAAAGGCACATCAAGAGAACTTGCCGCGACGCGCCACGCGTCCCGGCAAGGACCGGTGAGCGACAAGCTCCCGGCAGCGACAAGCTAGCCACCGCGGCAAGGCGCTTGCCGCGGCAAGCTTCCACTTCAGTACCCGCGCTCCAGTGCATCCACCCACGTGTCGCCCTGGGACCCCCCAGGAGCACGTGGCGGAAAGCTGTGCAGCCTGGGGTATACGGTGGCAAGCGGTGATGACAAGGCTACCGTCGTGGCGGACGGTGGCGCCCCTGACGGCCACTTTTTGCACTGTTTGGGGCGACGGCGACGGGCATTTAATGCCCTTGTCCCCTGCCGTCAGGGTTAGGTATAGAGCACTATTCAAACACTGTTCCAACCACCACCCATTTTACACTTTTACCCTCGTCTGCGTTGCCACCTGTTGGTGACCCCTTTGACCTATAAAAGGAGGCCCATGCGCAACGTAGAGGGGGTTCCGAACATCGATCATTCCCACGCTCAGTCTTGTTAGCGGTTAGAGTGTATTGTTGCTCTCCTCGCTCCCGAGCCAAGAACTCAATAACAAACCCAAGCAGGAGTAGGGTTTTACGCATCCGTGCGGCCCGAACCTGGGTAAACTGCTCGTGTGCACGCCTCGATCCTCTCTTTGTGCTTCCTCCGCCCCCTGCCGTACCGAAAAGGGGCTCCGGTCCCATAGGTGTTCGTGGGTGATCAGTTTCCCCGACATCTTTGGCGCGCCAGGTAGGGGGTGCGTCGAGGTTGTGTGAACCTGATCCGGCGTCCACACGAGCTAGATCTTCACCAACTTCACCAACTTCATCGACTCCATCAGCATGCCGCCGAAGAAGAAGGCTTCGGAGGCAGCGGGTCCGTCCGCGTCGATCCCACCACCGCCGGAACCAACGGCTGGTGGAGTAGACGCCGGCGGAAGAACGGACGTCGACGAGGAAACTCACGGCGCCGCCAAGTCCAAGGACAAGACGGACGACCGGGCGCACTCCAAGGCCTCGGCGTCCGTACATGCACCGCGCCCATCTCAGGAAGCGCGAGACCGGCAGCGACGTGGTACTCAAGGTACCATACGCTTGCTGGGCCAAGGTCAAGCTGGCGGATCTCGGGGCGCTCAAGGCCAGCATGTGCATCAACATGCTGGCACGAGCAAGGCACGGTCGCCGGGACGGGATGCTGCTCCTTCTAACGTAGTTAGAAGTCCGAGCATATCCCGCTCCTCGCACCGCTCGCCACCGTTACCCGCCACTCCAGCAGAAGCTCTAGCACGAGCTCAACTGCTCCTCGACTTCCCTCCAGCGGCAGACAAGGCCGACGACTGGAGGGCCACCATCCAAAGTCTCATCGCCTTCGCCAACGGCGACACCCCGCAGCAGCCGAGCACGTCCCGGCCGCGGCAAGTCAGCCAGGCGCGGGCCGGTGGCGACAAGACCGCCGGGGGCGTGACCACCGTGCACTCCCCGCCACGAAGGCCGAGATCGCCGACCTGCCGGATCAACATCGACAGCGACTCCACCGCGTCATCAGATCCACGGACTTGCCGCGATCAGCGCCAAGTTCTCGACGATCGACAACAAGAGGACGCTCGAACCCGCATCGAGCGTCGGTGAGAAGCGCGGCGTCAATCGGACCAGCGTGCTGGGCCCGCTGTTGACATGCACGCACCCGGGGGACCAGGTGACTTGCCGTACGCGGTAGGTTGCCCTGCGTTCACTCGCGAGCTGCGGCAAGTCCAGTGGCTCAGCATGAAGAACTTCAAGCCCGACGTACCGGAGAAGTATGACGGCAAGACACATCCGTCAGAGTTCCTCATCATCTACACCATCGCGGTGCAGGCTGCCGGGGGACGAGACGAGAAGATACTCGCCAATTACTTCCCGCTGGTGCTCAAGCCAAACGTCAGATCTTAGCTCATGCACTTGCCGGAGAACTCCATTTCTTCCTGGGCCGACCTATGCCATCAGTTTGTCGGCGCCTTCACAGGTGGCCACAAGCCCCATGGCCAGGAGAGTGACCTTCATATACTCGCCCAGAAGGAAGGAGAGCCCCTGCGTAAGTATATCCAGAGGTTCAGTCGTGTCCAGCACAACATCCCGGACGTCCACCCTGCCGCGGTTATTAGCGCGTTCCACCAGAACGTGCGTAACCGCCGGATGAGGGAGGAGATGGCGATGTGCAAGATCAGGGACGTCAGCGAGCTGTACGCCCTGGCCGACAAGTGCGCACGCGCTGAGGAGGGGAGGAAACTCCCTGGAGAGGATACAGGAGCAGGGGGATCCGACAGCGAGGATGCCGCCCCGGCAAAGAAAAGCCGGCGGCGGGGCAACAGGAAGAAGAAGAACAAGGAAGTGCTAGTCATTGAGCAGTCCGGCAAGGAGGCTGGCCCCAAGAAAGCCCAGGCTGGTAGCTCCAGCAAGGAGACTACCGCGTGCACCAACTGCCAGACTGTGGCAGCCGCCGACAAGCAGGACGTCTTCGACAAGCAATACTGCAAGATCCACCGCACCAAGGGCCACGATCTCCAGAATTGTAAGAGGGTCGAGTACCTCGTCGAGCAGCAGAAAGCTGAGTATGAGCGACGCGATAAGGAGAAGGCCCAAGGAGGTGATGGGGGGTCCGGCAAGAAGTGGCCATTCAACGGCCGGGGAGGACGCCGCGGTAAGGCCAAGCAGCGGCAAGGAGACAGACCTCCCCGCGGCCGCGACAAGGATGAGGATGAAGACGAAGACGAAGACATGGATGATGGAGAGAACAGCGAGCAGGAGTTTCAAAAAGCCACAGCAGTTTTGTGCATTGACGGTGGTGCTTCTCTGCATACTTCATACCGCCAACTCAAGCAATGGGTGCGTGAAATCAATGCGGCAAAACCACCCGTCGAGTTGCGCAAACTTCTGAAGTGGTCCAGCACGCCTATCATCTTCGATATTGAGGACCACCCTGATCGCACAACTGCGGTCGGGTGCTTGCCGATGTTGGTTTCACCAACCATCCGCAACCTCAAGGTCACCAAGATGTTAGTTGACGGCGGGGCCGGCTTGAATTTGATCTCCTCCACTGTGATCCAGAAACTCCAGATCCCCGACAACGAGCTCGAAGAAACCGGCACATTACAAGGGATCAACCCGGGAAGGAGCATGCCGAAGGGGAAGATCACGCTGCCAGTGACATTTGGCAGAGAGCTGAACTTCAGGACTGAGAGGATCACTTTCGACGTTGCCGATATTCCATTGCCTTACAATGGAATACTTGGCCGTCCAGTGCTCGCCAAGTTCATGGCAGCCTCTGACTACGCCTACAACATGCTCAAGATGCCAGGCCCCATAAACGTCATCTCTATCCCTGGCGACAAGAAGGATGCCCTTATCTGTGCCGACAAGATTTACCGGGATGCAGCAGCCGCGACAGATAGCGAGACACTTGCCGCTGAAGCTCCCGGGGGGAAGAACAAGACAAAGTCCGGCAAGAGTTCTGGGGCCCACTCCGGCAAACGCACCTCTTCGGAGTGCTGCGCTGCTGTCGAGGACGCACCATCGAGCTCCACCGGCAAGTGTAAGAAGACGATGGCAGCTCCACCAGAGACGAAGGAGGTGCCCGCCAAGGAGGACGGCACTAGTGGCACTTTCACCATCAGCGCCACGCTTGACCCCAAATAGGAAAGCGCGCTCGTTGCTTTCCTGCGGGCGAACGTCGATGTGTTTGCATGGCAACCATCTGACATCCTCGGTGTTCCCAGGAAAGTGATTGAGCACAAGCTTGCCGTTTGTCCTCTCGCGCGGCCCGTCAAGTAGAAGGTTAGAAAGCAAGCAGTGGAGCGCCAAGAGTTCATAGCCGAAGAAATCAAGAAGCTGGAAGCGGCAGGCCTTGTCAGAGGTGTGCTCCATCCCACGTGGTTGGCCAATCCTGTTGTCATGCGTAAAGCGAATGGGAAGTGGAGGCTTTGTATAGACTTCACCGATGTGAATAAAGCTTGTCCCAAAGATCCATTTCCCTTGCCGCGCATTGACCACATTGTTGACTCCACCGCCGGATGCGATTTGCTTTCATTTCTTGATGCATATTCAGGATACCACCAGATCTTTATGGCTGAAGAAGATGAGGAGAAGACCGCATTCATTACTCCATGTGGCACTTATTGCTTCATACGCATGCCTTTCGGATTGAAGAATGCTGGTTCAACGTTTGCAAGAGTAGTCCACACTGCTTTTGAGCCACAGATACACAGAAATGTGGAAGCTTACATGGATGACATAGTGGTTAAGAGCAAGGACAGAGCGACCCTGATACAAGATTTGGAAGAGACCTTTACAAATTTGCGCAAGATCCAGCTCAAGCTCAACCCCGAGAAGTGCGTGTTTGGAGTCCCCTTCGGCAAGCTTCTCGGGTTCTTCGTTTCTCAGAGGGGGATTGAAGCCAATCCCGGCAAGATCAAGGCCATCGAGCAAATCGAAGCACCAAAGCGCGTCAAGGATGTACGAAGACTTGCCGGCTGCGTGGCTGCTCTCAGCAGGTTTATCTCTAAGTCTGCAGAACGCGCCCTGCCGTTTTTCAAAATTTTGAAAAAGGCAGGTCCAATGAAATGGACTCCGGAAGCGGAGGCAGCGCTGCAAGACTTGAAGAGGTACCCGTCCTCCACTCCAATACTTGTCGCACCTAAGCCACAAGAAAAGTTGCTGCTGTACCTAGCGGCAACCAATCAAGTGGTTAGTGCTGCGTTAGTAGCGGAGAGGGAGGCGGATGATGAGCCAGCGGCCGCGGCAAGCACATCCAGCAACAAGCAGGGGGCTTCCCCGACAAGCTCTGATCCCGACAAGGGCGGATCTGCGCAGATGCAAGAGGAGATACGAAAGAAGATGGTGCAGCGCCCGGTCTACTTTGTCAGCTCCCTTCTGCAGGTGGCTAGGTCAAGGTACTCTGGTGTGCAGAAGCTGCTTTTCGTCCTTCTCATGGCCTCGAGAAAGCTGCGCCATTACTTCCAAGCACATGAGATAACAGTGGTCACTCGCTTTCCGCTGAAGAGGATATTGCAAAATCCAGAAGCAACATGCAGGATTGTTGAGTGGGCACTGGAACTGTCAAGCTTTGGCCTCAAGTTTGAAAGCACTTCAACTATCCAGAGCAGAGCATTGGCAGAGTTTATAGCAGAGTGGACGCCAACGCCAGACGAAGAGATTCCAGAGACGAGCATCCCAGTCAAAGAAGCAAGCAAAGAATGGATAATATACTTTGATGGTGTCTTCTCGCTGTAAGGCACCGGTGCCGGCGTGCTGCTTGTCGCGCCCACCGGGGAGCACCTCAAGTACATGGTCCAGATGCACTTTCCCAAGGAGAAAGCGACAAACAATACTGCAGAGTATGAGGGTTTGCTTGCCGGTCTCAGGATCGCGGCAGACCTTGGGATCAAGAAGCTGATTGTAAGGGGTGACTCGCAGCTTGTCGTCCGCCAAGTGAACAAGAATTACCAGAGTCCGTTGATGGAAGCTTACGTCGACGAAGTGAGAAAGCTTGAAGAACACTTTGACGGCCTACAGATGGAGCATGTTCCAAGAGCTCAGAACGATAGCAGATGGCCTGTCAAAGTGCGCCGCACTCAAGTTACCTGTGGAACCAGGGATCTTGGTGCTCAAGCTAACTCAACCATCCGTGACACCATCAACTGGGCAGAGCAAGAAGAGGAAGTTGATCTCTGGTGACTATCTTCCGGCAGAGCTTCCCGAAACCGCCGCCAACAAGGTCCCCAAGATCAACACTAAGAGTGCTGAGGAGCAGTCTGCTCCTGCAAGCCCTAGGGTTTGTGCAGTTGAAGCAGACGCTCCCGACAAGTTTTGCTCCGGCAAGCTTGCCGGGGAACATCAAGCTCCGGCTGAGACACAAGTTCTCGCCGTAGAAGCGGATGTTCCCGCAGCAGCAGATGTGCCTTTAGTCCTTGTTGTCGAGCCACAAGCTCCAGCATGGGCACAGCAGATTGTCCGTTTCCTTCAGACATGAGAACTTCCCGAAGAGCAAGAAGAAGCAGAGAGAGTAACCCGGCAGTCAAGTATGTACAAGTTTGTCGACAACACACTGTACAGAACAAGACTCAAAGGTGTGAAATTGAAGTGTATTCCTCAGGAAGATGGACAGAAGCTGTTGGCAGAGATACATGGAGGCATATGTGGTCACCACATTGGCGCAAGAGCACTTGCCGGCAAAGCGTTCCGGCAAGGTTTCTTTTGGCCAGAAGCCCTCCAGGATGCAACTGCACAAGTAACCAAGTGTGAAGCGTGCCAGTTCCATTCTAAACAGATACACCAGCCAGCTCAAGCTCTCCAGACGATCCCTTTGTCCTGGCCATTTTCGGTCTGGGGGCTCGACATCCTCGGCCCTTTTCCCCGCGCAGCCGGGGGCTTTGAGTTCTTGTACGTCGTCATCGACAAGTTCACAAAGTGGCCGGAAGTGGAACCAGTGAGAAAGGTGACCGCACAGTCAGCAGTAAAGTTCTTCAGGTCAATTGTTTGCCGTTTCGGGATCCCTAACAGGATCATCACCGACAGCGGTACACAATTCACCAGTCGCACCTTCATGCAATACGTCCAAGATCTTGGCGCCAAGGTCTGCTTCGCTTCTGTTGCTCATCCGAGAAGCAACGCTCAAGCGGAGAGGGCAAACGTTGAAGTGTTGCACGGACTCAAGACCAGAACTTTCGACAGGCTGCACAAGTGCGGAAGAAACTGGATCGAGGAGCTGCCAGTGGTTCTTTGGTCGATCAGGACGACGCCAAATCGACCCACTGGACAGACACCCTTTGCTCTAGTCTATGGAGCAGAGGCAGTTCTCCCCACGGAACTCGTATACGGATCACCTGGAGTGCTCGCTTACGATGAGCTCGAGCAAGAGCACCTGCGACAAGACGACGCGCTACTCCTTGAGGAGGACTGTCCTCAGGCTGCTGTGCGAGCTGCTCGCTACCAACAAGCTTTGCGCCGCTACCATAGCCGCAAAGTTAACGCCAGAAGTCTCGAGGAAGGTGACCTTGTTCTTCGGCGCGTTCAGTCCGCCAAGAATTCCAACAAGTTGACGCCAAAGTGGGAAGGCCCTTATCGGGTGAAACGAGTCACTAGGCCCGGCGCTGTCCGCCTAGAGACCGAAGATGGCTTTCCGGTGAGCAACTCCTGGAACATCGAACATCTTCGTAAGTTTTATCCGTAAGGCGCGGTTGCCGCGATCCGCTCCGGCAACCACCTTTTGTACAAGTCTTGCCGCTGTTGCATGTAATCCTTTGTACAAAGCCGGGCGCAGACCCCGTGCATCAGTAAAGTTTATGTGCCCCGCACAACTTGTCATTTCATGCTTTCTATTTTTCTTGCATGTACTACCTGACACTTTGTGCAGCACCTACGCCCGGTAAGCAATAACGAGCCGCAAGGGCCCATATTTGTGTTTTCTCTTCTTTCTTTTTTTTTCTCAAGGAGGAGAAGGTTCTCTCGCGCACAAGTTTGCCGGGGGGGGGGGAAGAGAAGATAGTGGTATGGACCAAGTGCCGTTCAAGAAAGTCTCACCTTGCCAGGAAGCAGACAACACAAAAGCTAAGTTACCAAAGTTTGAGCAATCAAATTTTTAAGTTTTTAAGTTATCTTCCTTGAACGACCGTGCTTTGTATGGAAAACATGTGCGCGGAGGAACCAACTCGTAGCTAGTTGCGCCCTTACTTTGTTTCGAGTTTGCTCAACAGCTTAAGTGTGCTGCGACTAGTATCGCGCCCTTACTTTGTTTTCGAACCCACTCAATAACTTAGGTATGCTGCAACTGGCTACGACAAGGTTTCTTGTCGGTAGCGGCACCGCCGGCAGGCTGCTGAAGTTCCACACTCAGCCCTCGCGGCTAAGGTGCCTATGCCGGCAAGTTCCCTAAAAGCGTAGGGCAAAACATACAAAGCAAAGGAGTCAAGTAAAGGAAATAACAGCGCAATGATTACCCGAAATAAAGTCATATTACAAGGCAACTTGTCGCAACTCTAATGGACTGTTTTCATAACATGGTTAACAGCGACAAGGAAAAGAAGAAAGTGGACAAGACTAGTCCGCGCGGTCGCCCTCGACCCTCTTGATGCCACTCACCTTGTCCACGATGGGAGCGACAAGAGCCTTGAGCGCCTCCAGATCGGCGTCCGGCGGCAAGCTCCTGAGGACGTTGGTGAGGTTGATGCCCGGGTTGCGGTGGACCACCTTCATCAACACCTTCTGCAAGGCTCCCGCGCAGAGCCTACGCGATTCGTCCGCCAGTTGCTTGGGGATCTTCTCCCGGAGCTGCTGGAGGGCCGTCGCCACACCCGTGAAGAATAGAGTAAGCTTGGCGCTGTGGTGGAGCCTCTCGTCGGTGGAGTACCCGAGATACTCTGCCCCCAATTGCGCCAGCTCCTTGTCAATGTCCATGGCGGCGTTGACAAGGCCTTCCATCCAGAGCTCGACGGTCTGCCTAAAATTGTTCTGGGAGATGGCAGCGCTGTCCAGCAACGCCTTCTCAGCCCTGATCTCCTTCTTCAGGGTCGCCTCCCGCTCCCTGGCGCCGTCCAGCGTCTGGGTTAGGGTGGCCAGCTTCAGCTCGAGGTCGGCGATGGAGTCCTTAGCGACGGCGAGCTCCTTGCCCTTCTCGGAGAGGCGGACCTGCAGCTCGGAGTGGCTGTGTGCGTCCTTCTCCCTCTCGAGCTTGAGTGCGGCGACCTCCTCGCCGCTCGTCTTCAGGTTGGCCTCCAGCTGCGCCACCCTCGTCTCCAACTCTCTCTTGGCGGTCTCGGCAGCTCCGGCAGCATCCTTTGCCTCCTGCAGAGCTCCGCCAAGCGATCGCTTGCGCGCGGCAAGCTCGTCCTCGTGGCTGTCGAGGTCAACCTTCCGCTGCGTCAGCTCGCCTTCTCGCCTGGATAGCTCCTCGGCGGCAAGCCTTTGCTGCTCCTCCACCTCAGCCTTCTCCAGAACGAAGGCCTGATGCGCCACGGCGAGCTGCTCCCGCTCCTCCGCCAAGGATCGGAGAGCTGCTTGGTTGATAGCTCGGAGCTCTTCTGCGCGCTTCTCCAGGTCAGCACCCGCCTTGGCGGCGAGAGCCTCTCGGGACTCCAGTTTGGCCTGCCGGGCGCGGTACAAAGACAGAAGCTTGCGCAGCAGCCGCTCCTCCTCGGGCTCGCTGCTGCTGCTCGGCGCGTCGACGAGCTTCAGTCCGGCGGAGGCGAGGAGCTCCCCGTCGAAGACCTCTCCCTCGACTGGCGCCCTGGACATGGACGCCCACGGGAGCTGGATGAAGATGTCGTCGCCGGCCTTCAGATAGGCGCCTGGCTCGGGCTCGTCGGAGCTGGGGGCTATGGCAGCGACGGAGGGCTCGGCGGTCGGCGTAGCGCCTGGCGCTCCTGCGGCCTCAGTGCCGTCAGTGCGATAGCCAGCCTCTTCGCCAGCTGCCGCGGCGGCAGCCTCGGTGACCTCTGCGCCGGCAGGTTCGTCCGCGCCAACCGTTTCTTCGGCAACGGCGGCATCTTCAACAACGGCCTCCGTCTCCATTGGGTCTACCGCGGACAGGTCTGACAGGAAAAGAAAAGACAAACGATCAAGCAAATATCCAAAAAGGAGAATTGAAAGAAGAAAAGTCCAAGGGATTACCTGCGCGGGCCGGCTCCTCGGTGAGATCCCTCGCCGGAGTGCTCGCCCTTGGCGGAGTGTTCGCCCTTGGCGGGGTGCTCGCCCTTGGCGGAGTGTTCTCCCTTGCCGGGGAGCTTCCCCTTGGCGGTGTGGTCGAGGCGTGTGACACGTCGGAGGCGGCCTCCTGGCGCTCCTGATGCTGCTGCTCCGCTCCTGCACAAATCAACAAGCAAGCATCAGCAAAAATAGAGTACCTGGCGCGCCTGAAAGCAGAAGATGGACTACACTTACGCTGGGGGCTGCGTTAGGGGCTGTCCAGAAGAACAGTTGCCGGGTCCGGCAAGCTCGTCTCAGGCGCACCCCCTGCTGTCGCGGCGGGCTCTTCATCGATGACGACTACCGGGACCTTGGCCCTCTTCGCTGCCCTCTGGGCCAGAGTTCTGAAAAGGACAGGTTCAGAGTTAGGCGAAAGGTATGCAAGACAAAACAGCAGAAAATCAAAGGAATACAAGCATTGCAAGGACTTACTCTTCTTCCTCCTCGTCGGAACTGAGCACGGAGAAGTCAAAATCTGGCTCGCGCGTCCCGGCGCGAGGAGGCGGAGGAGTGGGCCCCCTTGGCCGCTTGGCAGGAGCAGGGGCGGTGGTCTGAGAAGACCCCGCTCCGGTTGCCGCCGAAGCACGAGGGGCGGCAGGAACAGGGGCGCCAGTCCGGGAAGATCCCCCTCCAGCCGCTGCAGAAGCGCGAGGAGCTCCCGTGGCGGCCCTGCTTGCCGCGGTGACGCGTGTCGCGCGGCGCTGCGGCTGTTGGCCTGTCTGCCGCCCCGTCACGTCTGCAGCCTTGCGGAGGCGTCTTCTTGGTGGAGCTAGAGGACTTGCTGGTGGTGGCGAGCTGCCCGAGGACGAGGAGGAGGAGCCGATCTCTAGTGAGCCGCTCGAGTCCTCGGCGGGCTCACTTGACCCGACACCCTGCTCGGTGGGCTCGCTTGTCTCGGCGATTTGCCTGGCAAGCTCCCCCGCCTTGTGGAGCTCTTCCTGCTCGGCAAGGCTTGTCGCCTCTGCTGCCTCCGCCTCCTCCACTGTGTACCCAAACTCACCCGCGGCCGCGGCTGCCGCTGCCTCTTCCAATCTGGTGGCAATATATGCCATCTCCTGGTCGGTGGTATCGCAGGTGAGGCCCTTCTTCTCGTCGGGATCGACTGGCTGCTCCACCAAGTTGTCGAAGAATGCCTGCACAGCTTCGTCGGAAGGTTCTTGCCAAGTGGGGTCGATCCCGTGGGAATCGCACAACGGCATCACTGCACGGATGGCGCTGAGCGACGAATTGTTGCACAGCGGAACTACGCCCTTCGGCAATGCAAACCATTCGGGGTGGTCGGAGTCATACTTGAACAACGCCTGGAGCATCGCGTTGAGCTCCAGGACAGTGAAGTTGTAATTAAGGCCCGGGCGCAGCCTCATGATATCTGTCGCGTTCTCGAACTCCCAGGCGGCCCTCTTCCTCTCCTGCAAGGGGGCGATTCGTCGGCGAAGAAAATCTGCTCCAACTGCGCCCACAGTGAGCTTGGCGTGCCTGAGGCGAAGGATCCGGGTAGTGGCAATCTTCAATCTGCTATCCTCCGGGGCCAAATCGCTCCAATCGTTGCCGCGCACTACCGGAGTTTGCCGCCGGGCGGTAAAGTGCTGCGGGTCATCCTCTACGATCCAACACCAGTTGGCTCTCCATTCATCCCACTTGCCGCGGAGCTCCCCCTCCAGATAGGCTTCCTTCTTGTGCGTCCTCGAGATCCAGGAGACGCCGCCGGATAAAGGCGACCCTGCCTCGACTCGAGGCGTGAAGTAATGGCGGAAAAGAGCTACATTGGGGTAGACTCCGACAAAGTTCTCGCACAAATGTGCGAAAACGGCCATGGTCAAGACGACATTGGGGGTGAAGTCGAGAAGGTGGAATCCGTAGGTATTCATGATATCGCAGAAGAACTCGGAATAGGGCGGGCAGAGCCCGCAGTAGAAGAACAGGGCAAAGAAGGTGTAGCCAGTCGGAAACATCTCGCAGGCTATAGCGGGGAGTACCTTGGTGCGCGGATGCGCCTTCGTCTCCCTCGACCAGAAAAGGTAGAAGGAATCCCTCAGCTCCTCCGCGTCAAGCTTTGGCGGAAAGACCGCCATCTTCTTCCGCATTGCTGCTAGCCGCAGCGCCTCGACGGACTTCGCGGACTTCCCCTTCTCGCCTTTCGGAGCCATGGCTGAGACGGTGGGGGAGGTCGACAGCGCTAGTGATGCTGGTGGCAACGGAGGGCGGAGCGCTGCTCTCTTTCGGCCTTCGGGAAGGAGGGGAGCGGCGGGGGTTTTCTGAGGACGAAGAAGCAACGGGCGAATGGAAGGAACTGCCCCTGTTTCCCCTGCTTTTAAGGGAAAAGGGGGGGACGTTTCGCATTTCCCATTAAAGAATCAGGCCACGATCTCTCCCACGACGCCGCGATTGACGCGTGCCGTTAGGGGAGGGCGCGGTGGATACGGAGTGGGATACGGCGTGCCGCAGGCCGCGCGTGCCCGTGCACTGTTTTGGGCCTGGCCCAACAGCGCTCGGCAGCGTGTCTGGCCCAGGCCCGGGGGCTCCTGTCGGTGTACTAAAGTAGGGGTACCTTAGTATCCCGAACTTGTGCACGGGAAGTTGCAGCGTCCCGCGGCAGGGCTTGCCGAGCGACCACCAAGATCCTCCGAGGTCCCCTTGGGTACATTCAAGAACAAAGTATTCAAGTCAAAGAGACAAGACCCCGGCAAGAGGAGCTTGCCGGTGAAAGAACATGTGGTGCCCCCATGTTTGGTTTTGGTAATTGATGACAATCTCTATGGACTAATGGTTGCCTTGAGTTATATTTGAAGGGTTTGTCCATAGGCTTTTCTTGGAGTTCATTTGTTGCTTTCAAGGAGAGTTTGTGATGACCAAGGTGCTATTAAGGAATTATCCAAAGATTGGTCTTGTGGGTGTTGAGCTTATTGCAAGCATGTCTTGAAGAAGAAGAGTTTGTGATCATTCATGTTTACCTTCAAGACATCATCCAAATGAAGAGAGTTGGAAAGATTCAAGGTTGATCAAAACTAAGTCAAAGAATGAATCAAGTTGATCAACACACAAAGTGTAGAGGATGTACCGAGAGGGATCAAGCAATCCCATGGTATGGTAAGCATTGTCAATCACGCTTTGTGTACTGACCCATGGTCTTCGTGAGAGTTCTTTGTGGGGTTAGGTTGCGGTGTGCAAGTTCAAGTGGAGCATCACGAAGAGATCAAGTGCTTGAAGCTTGCCGTCCATTGTGGTGACAATGGACTTGTGAAGATATGCCGAAGAGTGGCTCACCCATAGTGGAGTATGGGGGAGCAATCTACTAGTCTTCACCGAGACAACGCAATCAAGAAAGGTGGTCCAACTTGAGGAAGTCAAGATCATCTGCATCTAGCTCAAGTGGACTTTGTGCAAAGCAAAGGTTTGCCCTTGATAGGTTTTCTATTTTACCGGTCTCGTGGTGGTAGTTGGGAGACCGGGTTATAGGATCGTTTGCCATACTATCAAGGGGGGCTCTCAAGTTGGTAGCTTGATCGTATCGTTAGTAGAGAGCTCAAACCTTTGCATCCTTGCATCATGTTTCTTGGTTCTTGTTTGGTTCTCTTTGTGAGTCTTAGATCTTATGGTCATCTTGATGACAAGCTTGAGTTCATCGAAAACGGAGTTCACATGCATCTTCTATGATGTTTTCGGTGTTGGAGTTTTTACTAGTCTTAATTGAGAAAGGGTTCTCACCATTTTATTTTGGATATTTTCTCAATTGCTTTTTCTTGATATTTCTATCAAGATTGTGTTTGCTCTTGTCCTTAGCTTTCCAACAAACTTGATTTCGTCGAATTCGGAGTTCGTATGCGAAAGTTGTGGCTGTTTTGATCTTACCTGTTTTTCATAGAGAGGTTGTACCGCCCCACAAAGAGGTTGTACCGGTTGACCGATACTACCGGTGTTTGGAGCGGTAGTACCGGTCCAAAATTGGTCTGAAGGTTGTACCGGCAATGTACCGCTCTACCACCGGAATAGTTTCTGTTTTGGAGCGGTTCTTGGGCGGTTGTTGACCGGTTGTACCGGTTAGTTTAGTTTAACCGGTACTACCGGTTCCCTGGGCTGTTGTACCGCTTAGTGCTTTTTCCTACAGGTTGGTTTTTCCTCTGCCTTGACCGGTTGTACCGGTTCTTGCACCGGTTGTACTGGTCCTACAGTTTTCTGCACATAACGGGCAGATTCGTGGGGACCTATAAAAGGGGATCTTCTTCCCCATTGGACCTTATCTCTTGAGCTCGTGTTCTTCCCCCATTGTTGACCTTCTTCGAGCTTGCTATCTCTCAATCCCTCCATGGATTCTTGCTAGTTTTTTGGGGAAAAGAGAGAGGAGATCTAGATCCACATTTCCACCAATCAGTTTCTCCTCTAGGTGAGGGGAACCCCTTGGATCTTGATCTTAGAGTTCTTGGTGTTCTCCTTCTTGTTCTTCCTCTCATTTCCCTCCCTAGCATTGGTTGCTTTGGTGGGATTTGGGAGAGAAGGACTTGGGCACTCTGTGTGCCCTTGCCATTGCATTTGGTGCATCGGTTTGAGTTCTCCACGGTGATACGTGGAAGTGAAGTTGAGAAGCTTATTACTCTTGGGTGCTTGGTACTCTTGAGCTTGTTCCTCTTGGGTGCTTGGGCGCCCTAGACGGTTGTGATCACCTTGGAGCCATATTCCATTGTGGTGAAGCTTCGTGGTGCCGTTGGGGAGATAGCCCCAACCTTGGTGTTCGGAGCTCAATCATTGTGGTCTAAAGCTCCGGGCAAGCGTCGGGGTCTCCAATTAGGTTGTGGAGATCGCCCCGAGCAATTTGACGGGTACCGGTGACCGCCCCCAAAGGTTGCCAAAGTGTACGGGTTCGGTGACCGCCCCCAAGGGTTGCCACTTGTACGGGTTCGGTGACCGCCCTCAAGGGTCCCTTAGTGGAATCACGACATCTTGCATTGTGCGAGGGCGTGAGGAGATTACGGTGGCCCTAGTGGCTTCTTGGGGAGCATTGTGCCTCCACACCGCTCCAAACGGAGATTAGCATCCGCAAGGGTGTGAACTTCGGGATACATCGTCGTCTCCGCGTGCCTCGGTTATCTCTTACCCGAGCCCTTTACTTATGCACTATACTTTGTGATAGCCATATTGTTTCTTGTCTTATATCCTGCAATCACCTAGTTGTTTATCTTGCTTAGCATAAGTTGTTGGTGCACATAGGTGAGCCTAGTTGTTGTAGGTTTTGTGCTTGACAAATTAACCGCTAGGTTTATTCCACATTTGTTCGAGCCTAAACCGTAATTATTTTAAAGCGCCTATTCACCCCCCCCCCCTCTAGGCGACATCCACGATCTTTCAGCCGGGATGGCCACTCAGGGTACAAGACCCTGGCAAGAGGAGCTTGCCGGGAAGGCCAATCAAAGGCACATCAAGAGAACTTGCCGCGACACGCCACGCGTCCCGGCAAGGACCGGTGAGCGACAAGCTCCCGGCAGCGACAAGCGAGCCACCGCGGCAAGGCGCTTGCCGCGGCAAGCTTCCACTTCAGTACCCGCGCTCCAGCGCATCCACCCACGTGTCGCCCTGGGACCCCCCCCAGGAGCACATGGCGGAAAGCTATGCAGCCTGGGGTAAACGGTGGCAAGCGGTGATGACAAGGCTACCGTCGTGGCGGACGGTGGCGCCCCTGACGGCCACTTTTTGCACTATTTGGGGCGACGGCGATGGGCATTTAATGCCCTTGTCCCCTGCCGTCAGGGTTAGGTATAGAGCACTATTCAAACACTGTTCCAACCACCACCAATTTTACACTTTTACCCTCGTCTGCGTTGCCACCTGTTGGTGAACCCTTTGACCTATAAAAGGAGGCCCATGCGCATCGTAGAGGGGGTTCCGAACATCGATCATTCCCACGCTCGGTCCTGTTAGCGGTTAGAGTGTACTGTTGCTCTCCTCGCTCCCGAGCCAAGAACTCAATAACAAACCCAAGCAGGAGTAGGGTTTTACGCATCCGTGCGGCCCGAACCTGGGTAAACTACTCGTGTGCACGCCTCGATCCGCTCTTTGTGCTTCCTCTGCCCCCTGCCGTACCGAAAAGGGGCTCCGGTCCCATAGGTGTTTGTGGGTGATCAGTTTCCCCGACACCCGCGTGCGTCGCCCCGTCGCTCAGCCGAGCCCATCGATCTCCAGCGCCGCGCCCTCGCCTCCATGGCTGCTCCACGCCTCGCCTCCTCTAGGGCCGCCGCCTTCCTGCTGCCTCCTATCTCCGACGCGCCGTGCCCGCCGCCGCGCCATGGCACCCCCAGGGCTCCGTCCGCATAGCCTCCTGCCCCGCCAAGTACCTGCCCTTGCCTCGATCTCCACCGGATCCACGGATCCCGACCTCCATGGCGTCCCTCCGGTGCAATATGGCGCCGTCGCCTTTGATGACCGATGGGAGCAGCGCGAGCCCCCGTGTTGGCCGACCTGCTCGACTCCTGCCGCCTGCAGTACGCCCCTGCACCAAACTTCGGCCACCGCGAGCACCGGATGCTCTGGTGAGCCCCACACCAGCCAACAAACTTTTGCTGCCCTGGCCCTGCTTCTTCCACTCTTCGAGCACCCGATCTGTGAACCTTGCTGCCATCGGAGGCAACCAGTTCATCGTGTCCTTTTGAACACTCAACCGAGGCCCTTTTGTGTTGTTCTGGATCTCGCCAAGACCCTCTTGGATTTCGGCAAGTAGCATGAGGACTGAGGTCTCGGAGCAACCGGTCCGTCAAGTTTCTCGGAGACCACATGGACGACAAGTACCACTACGATCGGCGATGCGACAAGTACCCCTACCGATGATCGTGAACGACTACTTCCACTACCGTCGCGACGACTACTTCCTCTACGACCCTCGAGTACGACTACACACGAGAAGCGCGAGTACCACTACATCAATGTGTACCACTACCGTCGCCGAGGACCCGTGTAATGCAAGCGTCAAGTTCGACTACCGTCGCCGTGTACCACTACTTCCTTTTGGCAACGTGAACGACTACTTCCTTTTGGCAATGTGAACGACAACTTCGACAACGTCCGCCTCGAGAACGTCTACTTCCACTACTTCCCCTACGAAACGAACGCTTCGAAGGTATACCGAGACAACCCCGTGGATGAACGCTTGTGAATGTGTGTTGTATGAGATGAAGTACTTGTTTGCGCCGCGGCCGTTGTGCCCCTCTTTTGTCGTCGACCCGTGGGAACCCGGAAGCCGGGAGCACCCCATCATCTTGTTCGACTCGCTCACGCCACCTTTTCTTTTGCACCGGTCTCTCAACGGGTTACCAGAATCGAGATGTTGCCGTTGCATCATTTTCGGATCGTTGCCGTGGCACCCTTGTCTTCCACCACGGTGACAAGACTTCATATCTCTTCATGTCAACTTTAATAAAAATTGCATAAACTTGATCATGCCATCCTCATCATGTTAACAACATTAAAAATGTGTGAATTGTTGTTGCTTAAAATTGCTAAACATGCATATGGGGTTTTACCCGGAATTGTTGTTGTTATTTCCAGCCTCATTTAAAATGTCTAAATAGGTAGTTTGTTTTTGCTTCACCTCTTGCCATGTTAAAAACATTTAATCTTGTCTTGTAAATAAACGAGAGTCAACTAAATAAATAACATGTGGTGTTTCGTCAATATGCAACTCGTTGCATATTGAGCTCCGCTTAACTTGTAGTACTTGTTTGTGCACTTTGCCATGACATGCATATTTAAACCGGACATGCATCATACTTGTTTGTGCATCGTATGCCATGTTTATGCTTGTGTGTTTACCGTGTTGTTTGCTTCTTTCCGGTTGCTTCTCTTGTTAGCTTTGGTTTCATTCCGGAGTTGTGAGGATTCGCTCGACTATGTTGCTCCGTCTACTTGCTAGACTTGTTCTTCTTCCTTGCGGAATCCCAGGCAAGATGATCATACCCTTGGATACCTTTACTACCATTGCCATGCTTAGTTGTCTCGATGCTATCGTTACATGTTGAGCTACCCATCTTTTTATTGTCAGCCCTCTCCTTGTTGCCATGAAACCTCTAACCTTTGACACCTTCCTAGCAAAACCACTGTTTGGCTATGTTACCCGCTTGCTCAGCCCCTCTTATAGCGTTGTTAGTTGCAGGTGAAGATGAAGATCGTTCCAGGAGGGAACTTGTTGTTGGAATATCACAATATCTATTATTATTATTAACTCACATATATAATGGGCATGGGTGGAAGGCTTGGCCTTTTGCTCGGTGTTTTGTTCCACTCATGCCACCTTAGGCGCCGATAAACCGGCATTATGTTCCTTGATTTTGCGTTCCTTACACGATGGGTATATGGGGACCCCTTGACAGTTCGCCTTTGAATAAAACTCCTCCAGCAAGGCCCAACATTGGTTTTAATTTGCTCATAATAACAACTTAATTAATTAATTAATTGCATAGGGGGTCATGTCCCCGGGTTCTTAATTCTACATAGCAGGGGGGGCCAGTGCTGATGGTGTTGGTCCCAAACGGGCGGACTGCGGGAACCACCACGGGGAAACTCGAGGATTGGCTCCTATAGGATGTCCCATCCGGTCGTGGCCTGAGACGAGATACGTGCAGCTACTATCAGGGTGTCGGCACGCCGGGAGGTCTTGCTGGACTTGTTTTACCATTGTCGAAATGTCTTGTGCACCGGGATGCCGAGCCTGATCGGATTTCCCTAAGATAAGGGGTGATGATATTATACTTATCACTTCAGCTAATCGTGAGAGCTTGTGATGGGCTAAGTTGGGACACCCCTGCAGGGTTATGATCTTTCGAAAGCCGTGCCCGCGGTTATGTGGCAGATTGGAATTTGTTAATGTCCGGTTGTAGAAAACTTGACAGAGGATCCGAAGTAAAACACACAACTGTGTGAGTAACCGTGACTGTCTCTTTTCACTTTGAGAAGAGAACACGATGGGGTTATGTTTGACTTGTATGTAGTTCAGGATCTTTAGCGATGACTACTAGTTTGCGACCGTTTGCGTAGATGCTCATCTTACTCTTGTACTCGTAAGTTAGCCACCATATTATGCTTAGCCGCTGCTGCAGCCTCACCACTTTACCTCTTCCTACCCATAAAGCTTTGCTAGTTTTGATACCCATGGTTATGGGATTGCTGAGTCCTCGTGGCTCACAGATACTACAACACCAGATGCAGGTTCAGCCGAGTATGATGCAGGAGCTGGTTCAAGTACTTCATTGGGAGTTCGATGAAGAGCATAGCCGTATGCTTGTGACGTTTTCGACGATCAGTAGTGGTTTCTACTAGGGGCGATTCGGACCTGTGGCTTTATGTTTTTGGTATCTTTCTTTTGGATCTTCGCCCGTAGTTGGGTTGTGATGTTTGGAATGATGTCTTGCTTATGTAATGTATTGTGTGAAGTGGCGAGTGTAAGCCAACTATCTCCTTTTGCAATTTCATCCCTATTCTTTTACATGAGTCGTGCAAAGATACCAAACTTGAGATCATTCCAGAATGGGCTTATACCTTTAAGTCGTGCCTCGGCACGTAGGAGGTATAGTCCCATCCTGGGCATTACAAGTTGGTATCAGAGCCTTCTCCGACCTAGAAGCCCCACTGATTGATCGAATCGTTGACGGTTGAGTCTAGGCACACACTTGAAAATGTTTTGAGTCCTATATTTATATCGGAGAGTAGGAATTCTTTTGCTCCTCATCTCTTTTCACTCTGGTGAGGACTCCTGACGATTACTTTTATCTCTTCTACTCTCAAAAATTCACCAATTTTTTTTAGGATCTCGCGAGTATAGTTTGGATTGTTCCGATGTTTTTGTGACGAGAACATTGTTCTCGATGCCTCCTATCATTTAGGGGTTGTGGCAGTGTCCCGGGGAGTTGAGCTCCGAGGTGTTGTCATCACAAATGTATCGCATCAGTTCTGGAATACTTAAGACGGCCGACATCGAAAACTCTCCGATGCGGTTAGTGGCAACATAACCCCGACATCACCCAGTACTGGGGAGGTAGTTCGGGAGTATTGCCATAGCTTGTATAGTAGATGCGTTTCGAAGGTCCGAGGTAAACGGTTTCCGGAAATAACTGGTTATGTGTTGAAGGATGGATACAGCTGGATGTAGGTTTAGAGTTGAGTGCGCGGTGCTTCCCCTGTATCCCCAACACCTGATTGCATAACTGGAAACTTTCGAAGATTAATAGGTGGGTTCATCTAGTAGCTCGTAGGCATTCTTCCAACTAATGCATGATATGGAGTTCGGGGTTCTATATTGAGTGAAGTAGTTTTATGGGCGTTTGTTCCGATCGAGAGTTGCATCTTAAAGGGTCCTTGGCTATGCTGATCCGGGGATTGCAAAACCCTTTTGTAACACGTTCCATGAGCTTTCAGCACGAATATGTCGAATGAAACTTCTATCTTGTATTTGTTCTATCTGCTCCTTGTTGCTTTTTATTTACCTTTTGTTCTTCCAAGTGGCTTCTCGACAAGCTGATGTAGCTATGGAATTCATTCGTTCAACTCTCTGTTCGAATGATATTGTGAAGATTATGTTGCAACATATCTATCCTTTGTTTTGATTCGATTATGGTATTCGAGTTTCTTCGATGTCAAATGTTGATTCCATACCTTTCCTAATCGGTGTTCTCATATTTCTATGGGAGTGCTAGTCCTTCTTAACCATCGAGTTTTTCATGTTAAATTCTTCTCAACCGGCGTGCTTCTCTTCAAGTTTACCCGATCCTTTCAAGTTGTGCAAGACCAATTCTGGGTTTTTCTCAATGGTGTCCAATTTGTTCGTCTCAAGTTGTCTTGTTTTTCCCCGCCCTCCCACCCTTTTCTTCATGGAGCTAGAGTCCCTAATGAAATATCCATTTTATTCATGTGATGTCTCTTCATTCTTTTCTTTCAATGCCCTTATCCGGTGATTCCTCATGAAGATGCTCAAGAGTTTCAAGTTCATCATTCTTAATTCCAATATTCTTCTCCGGTGGACTAAATTCAAGCTTCGGTCTTGATCATATCCGTGCCTCTTGTTTCACATGTTTTCCAATGTGGGAATTTCTTATCCGAAGGCTCTCTTATTTCTTCACGTCTCTTTATTCTTCTCCGGAGTGCTGAAGATACCTCGGAAGATTTGTGTTTCAATTCTTATTTCGTTCAGCTATTTTGAGGATTGTCATCTTACTCAAGCCATTTAATTCAACCGGTGCAATATCTCTTAAGCAATCTTTCCCAACGGTGATTTCTTTTGAGTGGGCCCTAACCCACAGGTTTTTCCCAGGATCTTACCTGACTCTTCTTTCTCCGGAGAATTCTTTTCAAATGTGACGTAAGAATGGATTACATCAGTCATATACCTTCTCCAATATCGCGTTCAATTCTTTTCACCATTGTTTCAACCTTTTTAATTATTCATTCCGGAGTGCTCAACAATTCTTATGGCATTTCTCGTCTTCATTCTCAACATTTGGAGTCCGGAGAAGTGTTTCTCGTAAATCTTGGCCGTCCTCTTGAAGGCTCGTGGTTCTAGCTTCATGCCATCCTAATTATTGTTCAGATTGTGAGGAATTCTTTTATACCCGTCCGAAGCATTTCATGAATTATTTTCTTTGTGATCCTTCGAAGGCCATCATTTCAGAATATTTCTTCGTTCTTAGTTTTCAACCTCGTCCTCCAAATATTCTTCATTGATGCCTCTTCGTTCGTCTCCATATTTTACGGTGGTTCTTTCAAGACTACTCTTCCGTTGTTATCGTATCAATTCATTTGCTCTTTTCATAATCCTACCGGTGGTTCGTTGAAGATTTACCCAAGGTTGTGTTAGATCTCTCTTTAATTCTTTGCAACGAGAATAAGTTTTAGGCCAAACCCGTTGCTTGTCATCAATTTAATTTGATGAAGGATAAGCATACAGTAAATCTTATTCTTATTTCCCCGAAGTGACTAATCTCTTTTTCCAGAGCTTGTTCATCATATCATATTTTCGGTTCTAAGTTGTTCATCTTGTTTTCCGGAGCTTCAAGTTATTTCAATTATATCATTTCAAAGCTCCATCTAATTCATCGCAGGCCTTGAATCTTATTCTTTTTCATCTTTCACTTCTCATGCTTTCATTACCGAAGTTCTCATGGTGGTTCATCATGTTTTAATTCATCATCAAAGTCTTCATCAATATTATTGTTGGAGATCAAGCATTCTTCATCATGCATTCTGAAGTGCAATTCTTGCTCCCTTATCTTTTGAGGTGGTGTTATGTTATTTTGACAATTTCCCTTCATGTTTCATGATTCACAAGTTGTCAGGAATGAGATATTTAAACACATCATTTTCTTTGTTCAGGAGATCTTTTAAACTCTTCAATTATTCGTTCGAGTTATCTTGGGTTGTATTTCACCTAAAAGCTTTCCTTGAGAATTGTCGCTATTATGGTGCTTATAAATGACCCAAGTTCCTCATTTATCATTCCGGTGAAATAAGTTTCGTCTCCTTGCTGATCTCAAGCCAATCATTTGTTTCCGTTAGTGGCAGCATGTCACCTCATAATTTTGAGATGTTTTCCATAAGCCCACAACAAGCTTATTCGTTTTCGTTGTTGATTTTTCCAACAACTCCATTCAACCCTTCTTCGTAAGGATGCTCTTTCAAATTCATTCGTGGGAGAAGTTGTCATTTTCTTCTCCGTTCTTTTCTTTCCAACGACCTAGCACATATTCTTTCATTCCGGAGGCATTGTGATGACGATCTCTCCAAACCATTATCTCGTTTTTATCGAGATCATGTTCTTTCCTTGTTTATCTATTTATCCGGAGCGTTGTATTCTCCATTCTAGTTCCCTCACCTTATCAAGTTTTTCCTCTCTTTTCAACCGGAGTGCTATCTAAAATTTTTCCCCTTGTGCCATTCTTTCAATTGTTTCGGAGGCAATATGTTGTTGTTTTCATCAAGTATCATCCCAACTTGGCAAGTTCATGTTCAATTCCTTACATTTTCAGTCGGAGTGCTGTCCGAATTATGTCATTCTTATTCCTTGGCTATACCGTTGCGGTTTCATATTCTTTTGATTCGTAAGCTCTTGTTTCATGTCTTTCAACCTTCAAGGTTCTCATAGTGCTCCTTGTTCCTCTTTTCTAACGGAGTGTTTCATCTTCGTTCATCTCCGTTGCATTCTTTCTTTCAAGATTGGTCAACCTCTCAGGTTCGTGGTTTCACTCGTCTGTCAAAGAAGCAACTTTGTTTTACCTCATCCTCTTCCGTTTTTTTACCGGTGCCATCTCTAGGATCTCGGGTCGAGATCCTCTGTTAGTGTGGGAGAGTTGTGACGCCCGAAGACCGACGTCCCAGAAGATTCCAGAGATTCTACATGTTTTGGGTTCTCCCGTGTGTTTCTTTTGTGCTTGTGTTATTTATTTATTTTTTGCATTGCATCATGTCATCATGCCATCATGTCTTATTTCTTTTGCATCTCAACCAAATAAATTGCATAGATCTTGTGATCTATTTAAATCGAGGGAATTCACTGGTGACTTCTCTTTATAACATATCCTCCCGATAGTAGGGAGCTATTATAAAAACTAGTGGTTGGGGCGCGCCCATGGCGCGCCGCCTGAAAGGAATTTTGGGCGGTGCAAACTTGTAGACGCCCTTTTTATTGCTTTTGGTGCTCCTAACATGTACTCCCTCCGTCCGGAAATACTTGTCATCAAAATGAACAAAAGGGGATGTATCTAGATGTATTTTAGTTCTAGATACATTCTTTTTTGTCCATTTTGATGACAAGTGTTTTCGGACAAAGGGAGTAGATGGTAGTTCATATATGCTACTAAAATGACAATTGGACCGCTAATTGTATCATATCCATTAATGCAGAAACAAAGAAAACAAATATTTATTACAAGTAGAGGAACATCTATTCAGTGCACAACCATGAACAAACCGGTGGCATAGTTTCTATGCCACAGAATTGATCATGTTGGCCACATTTGTAGCAGGAAGTGTGTCCATTCATAAAGCAGACCAAGCCTTCCTTCTCCTTTTTCTGGAATACCTCCTTCTCCTTTGATATCCTTTCTTTGATGTCTTCAATGCTTGTCTTGTAAATGAAATGAGCTGTCATCCCAAGTAAACTATACTGTATGACTTTTAAGTTTTAACAAGTTGAATTCCACAACAGAATCTCAAAGGCAAAGGAAAAAGTTCATAGTTGTCTAAGATAATGTGTCCGGTGTTTGTTCTTTGACCAACTGATCTATGATACATACAAACTCACACAGATGGCTACGTGTGTAGGATATTTGTATCTAAACACTATGTGGGTAAGTTGCGCTACTAGTTAGGCTACTGTACTTGTTATTGCCTTTTGGCGCTGTGGGTGCGTCATGTTACTAAACTTATTTTAGCGAGAAAACATGCAGTACATATGAGTGACATGTCCATGTTGCTGGTTAAAAATATAAGACACAGCAATAGAATTGCAGTAGGAAGAGTGCACATTCAAAAAAAAGAGCACACCTATGGGTTTTATAGATATTAATAGGATGTATAAATAGAGAAGCAACGGTTTTACAGGGTAGATGACTGATCACAAAGACATGACAAGTGGTTCAAACTAAGGGATAACAGTCACTTAATTATAGTGCATATTTTCTCCAACATGGGAATATGCTAAGAATACAGGTTATCCCAGAAAAAAATTGATGGTTAACTTAAGTGAAGCTAGGTCCTATTTTTCTGAACCAAACATCAAGTAAACAGTAGCAGTCACTCATAAATTATTTGACTAAGATCTGTTCTTGGTATCCCCTAGTCCAAGGTTGTACCTGATTTTGATGGGGGTCGAATTTAGTTGCGTAGCTCCTTGTATATTTTTTCCTCGCCGCCATCAATCTATACAACGGGTGGCGATGGTCTCTGTCTTGGCTTGCCTGCCCTGGGTGCCCATGGCAAAGAAGATGCCCACGGGATTGGCAGAGATGATCTGCTACTGCCAGAGGCCACCATTGGAGTCGAAGAAGGCCTTTATTTGCGCCGCCATCATGCCAAACTGCATCAAGAAACAGAGCAGGATGCCAGCTTGCTCGCCGTGATGACGGGGTGGTCAACTTTGTTTCTTTGTTGCTGAAAGTATTTTCCGAGGTCTTCCCATGTAGCTTTTCGATTTTCCAACAACCTGAAACTTCCAATCCATTTCCAACATCAAATCAGAGATAAACTGGAATCACAGAACTGCCAACTATAACAATAAGTGAAATAGGAATTTTCTGTTGTTCCTCTTGGAAGCAGGATAAAGCACCACCGTGCAAATATTTCATATAGTTGCAAAATGCTCTGTTTGGATGAACATTGTTGCTCAACTGAGTTTCAAAATATATGTCAATCAAGAAAAAAATTGTACTCCTATAGCGTAAGTATCAGTCTGTTAAATAAAATGAATTAGATATTTTGACATCATGGAGCGTTTATATTTTCTTTTACCATATCATGATTGTTTCGTTATCCAAGAGACTCGAGATTTCCATACTCAATACTATGATTGTTTTTCAGACATAAGACTTACATTTGGCAACTTAATTTTAACGCCAGCTAAGTTTACATCCTCAAAAGACAACATAAGAACATTCAAGTTTGAAGTTCCCAAAATAAAGGACGACTAATCAAGGTCATCATCGAAAACAAGGAAGAAATAAAAATACCTTATTTCATGTCACAGTATCACTCTCAGTAGAGAAATGAGACACTATCTTCTCAAGAAAATTACTATTTTCACTTGGAAGCAGCAGAGCACATTTGTTCGTAACAGTGAAATGTCACTCACAAATATATAGTTTATACTTCTAATAATCTTTTTTTAGCATTTCTTACACAAAAAAATACCTAAACACCAAAGGAAGATGAACATGACATGAAGACTAAAAATCCACCATCACTAACATTCATAATTGTACAACGCCTCACATTAAATTAGTCAAGTACTGTCAACCTAAAGTTTTAGGGAGTGTGCAGATTTTTTCTAAATGATTGAAGTGCTCATAGATCCAAGCAAAACACTCACCAAAACATTGTTTTCACATCTCCAGCATCATACTTCTTTAGACGTTCTTACCCATAACCCGCTGGTGAACTGTAAGCAAAGCAAGAAATCGATCAGCAACCCAGCACATGCCGGTGACACGTTCTGGCCGACGTTCGACCCAGCATGGCAAAACGCGTCTTGTCGCTTTGCCTCCTCTCGGCACGGATCAAGGAGCGCCGCCGCCTGGCCTGCTCGATCTGAGAGCGACAACGAAGGAGAAGAGGCGAGAGCGAGGGGATGGGGTGCGGCGGCGCCACGGCGGACTTTTGTCCATGAGTTGCAGAACCTACATCATGTAAACAAAAAGGTAGAAGGGAAGTTATTTATTTGTTTACAAAGGTAAAATAAAATCGACACGTTAACAAACCAAAATCTCAGAAGATGCTAGGAGATAAACCTGAACCTTTTGCAGGACAATGGCCAATTGATCAAAGGATCTCCGTGTCGTCGCAGAGCACAAAAGTATGAACTCTGCATGGTTTGGAGATTACCCAATGATCTCTTTCTTGCCAGATCTAGCACCATCAAGCCCATCCTGTGTCGGCATTTGAAACAATCCCAATAACTAACACCCAAACGCCGCAAATAAAAATTTAGGAACTGCCGTAGAAGAATGGCTTGCTTCTAACTACAGTCCTGTGTGTACAATTATTTTCTTATAAATAAAAAGCCCACAAAAATTACAATATCATTCATATCAGAAGTCTAGTGCAAATTCTTGGAGATGATATGACTGCATCGCTACTAGTCTTCAAACAAAATTGTACAGGAACACTTCAAACTAAGTAGTTTCAGCATCAATATTGCTGCACATGAATCATAGCGCTGAAACTCACCTTCCCACTTGTCAGGGTCCAAAATCCAAGCACAATACGCTTCATTTGGTTTTCCAGGAAATGTTTCACTGTACTTTTCATAATCACTTGCAACTGCTGCTGCCGTGACCTTCAAGCAAACTGGGAATAAAAAGTAGCAGCAGCAGCACTGTAAGTTTAGAAAGATAAGCACAAATGAGATAACAGGTTCTGGCTATTAGGAACATGATGGTGTACAAAATAATGTTTTATTGTTTCATTTATCTGACCTACGCTAAAGTCATCTTCAATTGCGTTGGCTTTTATTTTCTACAGATAGATTGTACGATGACAGAACACATCTAGTTTGTTACTGTCATCTACTCCAGCTCGGCGCTCACCTCCTTCAGGGTCGTGGAGTAGCTCCTCGTCGCTGACCTCAATGCTGCCCGAGGAGGGTCTGCTTCAGCTGTCCCAGCACCTGCACAGTTTGAAACACGCGCACGGATCAGAGATAAAACCAGCAGGCATGGGCGAAAGGAAAACAACGCAGAGAAGCGCATGTACACATCCGGATATGCTCACGGCCTCGGGGAAGGGAAAGGGAGGTGAGGGAAGAAGAGGAAATCAGGAGAGAGGGTCGGACTTCTGGACCACGCCCTTGACGAGCACTTGCCCGCCGGCCGCGACGACAAGCCAGAGGCGTTGCGGCGTGGATTAAGGAGCGCCGCCGCCTGGCCTGCTCTATCTGAGAGCGGCAACCAAGGAGAAGAAGCAAGAGCGAGGGGATGGGGTGTGGCGGCGTAGCGGCGGCAACCCTAGGTAGGAGGAAGAGGGGAAAAGGCCGCTGCCCATGTGAGGAACAATGTTTTTCTTTCTTTTTTATCTCTTCCTTCGGCACTGTTGAGATGACATGGCTAGCACTAGCGGCCGCGCTTTGCGCGACGCTTATAGGGTTTAATATCCTAGTGCTTTGGAATCACCAAAAACACACTTGCATCTTTCTCTTGCCACCAAATCCCTTGTCAAGTGCACCTTCCCCACTAGCTTCTTCTTTTCATGTCTCACTCGTTTATTGCTAGTGACATTTTCCTGTTCGAGAAAATGTTCAATATCTTCCTATAAATACTAGGTCATGCCAAGACAACCTCCTCCAATTTCCATGTCTTTTGGAAGTGCTTTGGTTGTCCTACGGATTTATTCAAGTTTGAGTTATTTTCAAACTTGCATAAATTAGTAGTCTCTATAAATTGCCAAAGGATTTTATTAATATAGCCCACAATTCCAGGGTTCTAGGGATATTTTATTCTTAGCTAAACCCTTCTCCTAACTCCCTGATCTTTTTCCGTAACCCATGTTTATTGTTAAACAAAATATGAGATTAAGTGAGGGATTAAAGAGGGCCAACCAGGCCTCTATTTTTTTTCGCATCTCCACCCACATGGCCCAAGGCCCAGCCGGCCACTAGGCCTCCATAGGCCAGGCCCAGTCGCCCCCTCCAACCTAAACCCTAGCTGGCCCGATTCCTCACCCCTCGCTCCTCCCTCTCCCTCAGCCGCCGCACTCCAGCGCCGCTCGACCCCGTCTCCCTCTCGAACCCCCTCGTCCCCATCTCCCTCATCCCTCGTGCCCTCTATCGCCGAACCCCCTCCTCCCTTCGATCCCCGCGAGCGTCGCTCCGTCGCGCAGCCGAGCCCATCGATCTCCAGCGCCGCGCCCTCGCCTCCATGGCTGCTCCGCGCCTCGCCTCCTCCAGGGCCGCCGCCTCCCTGCTGCCTCCTATCTCCACCGCGCCGTGCCCGCCGCCGCGCCATGGCACCCCCAGGGCTCAGTCTGCATAGCCTCCTGCCCCACCAAGTACCTGCCCTTGCCTCGATCTCCACCGGATCCACGGATCCCGACCTCCATGGCGTCCCTCCGGTGCAATATGGCGCCGCCGCCTTTGATGACCGACGGGAGCAGCGCGAGCCCCCGTGTTGGCCGACCTGCTCGACTCCTGCCGCCTGCAGTACGCCCCTGCACCAAACTTCGGCCACCGCGAGCACCGGATGCTCCGGTGAGCCCCATGCCAGCCAACAAACTTTTGCTGCCCTTGCCCTACTTCTTCCACTCTTCGAGCACCCGATCTGCGAACCTTGCTGCCATCGGAGGCAACCAGTTCATCGTGTCCTTTTGAACACTCAACCGAGGCCCTTTTGTGTTGTTCTGGATCTCGCCAAGACCCTCTTGGATTTCGGCAGGTAGCATGAGGACTGAGGTCTCGAAGCAACCGGTCCGTCAAGTTTCTCGGAGACCACATGGACGACAAGTACCACTACGATCGGCGATGCGACAAGTACCCCTACCGATGACCGTGAACGACTACTTCCACTACCGTCGCGACGACTACTTCCTCTACGACCCTCGAGTACGACTACACACGAGAAACGCGAGTACCACTACATCAATGTGTACCACTACCGTCGCCGAGGACCCGTGTAATGCAAGCGTCAAGTTCGACTACCGTCGCCGTGTACCACTACTTCCTTTTGGCAACGTGAACGACTACTTCCTTTTGGCAACGTGAACGACAACTTCGACAACGTCCGCCTCGAGAACGTCTACTTCCACTACTTCCCCTACGAAACGAACACTTCGAAGGTATACCGAGACGACCCCGTGGATGAACGCTTGTGAATGTGTGTTGTATGAGATGAAGTACTTGTTTGCGCCGCGGACGTTGTGCCCCTCTTTTGTCGTCGACCCGTGGGAACCTGGAAGCCGGGAGCACCCCATCATCTTGTTCGACTCGCTCACGCCACCTTTTCTTTTGCACCGGTCTCTCAACGGGTTACCGGAACCGAGATGTTGCCGTTGCATCATTTTCGGATCGTTTCCGTGGCACCCTTGTCTTCCACCACGGTGACAAGACTTCATATCTCTTCATGTCAACTTTAATAAAAATTGCATAAACTTGATCATGCCATCCGCATCATGTTAACAACATTAAAAATGTGTGAATTGTTGTTGCTTAAAATTGCTAAACATGCATATGGGGTTTTTCCCGGAATTGTTGTTGTTATTTCCGGCCTCATTTAAAATGTCTAAATAGGTAGTTTGTTTTTGCTTCACCTCTTGCCATGTTAAAAACATTTAATCTTGTCTTGTAAATAAACGAGAGTCAACTAAATAAATAACATGTGGTGTTTCGTCAATATGCAACTCGTTGCATATTGAGCTCCGCTTAACTTGTAGTACTTGTTTGTGCACTTTGCCATGACATGCATATTTAAACCGGACATGCATCATACTTGTTTGTGCATCGTATGCCATGTTTATGCTTGTGTGTTTACCGTGTTGTTTGCTTCTTTCCGGTTGCTTCTCTTGTTAGCTTCGGTTTCGTTCCAGAGTTGTGAGGATTCGCTCGACTATGTTGCTCCGTCTACTTGCTGGACTTGTTCTTCTTCCTTGCGGAATCCCAGGCAAGATGATCATACCCTTGGATACCTTTACTACCATTGCCATGCTTAGTTGTCTCGATGCTATCGTTACATGTCGCACTACCCATCTTTTTATTGTCAGCCCTCTCCTTGTTGCCATGAAACCTCTAACCTTTTGACACCTTCCTAGCAAAACCACTGTTTGGCTATGTTACCCGCTTGCTCAGCCCCTCTTATAGCGTTGTTAGTTGCAGGTGAAGATGAAGATCGTTCCAGGAGGGAACTTGTTGTTGGAATATCACAATATCTATTATTATTATTAACTCACATATATACTGGGCATGGGTGGAAGGCTTGGCCTTTTGCTCGGTGTTTTGTTCCACTCATGCCACCTTAGGCGCCGATAAACCGACATTATGTTCCTTGATTTTGCGTTCCTTACACGATGGGTATATGGGGACCCCTTGATAGTTCGCCTTTGAATAAAACTCCTCCAGCAAGGCCCAACATTGGTTTTAATTTGCTCATAATAACAACTTAATTAATTAATTAATTGCATAGGGGGTCATGTCCCCGGGTTCTTAATTCTACATAGCAGGGGGGGCCAGTGCTCATGGTGTTGGTCCCAAACGGGCGGACTGCGGGAACCACCATGGGGAAACTCGAGGATTGGCTCCTGTAGGATGTCCCATCCGGTCGTGGCCTGAGACGAGATACGCGTGGCTACTATCAGGGTGTCGGCACGCCGGGAGGTCTTGCTGGACTTGTTTTACCATTGTCGAAATGTCTTGTGCACCGGGATGCCGAGCCTGATCGGATTTCCCTAAGATAAGGGGTGATGATATTATACTTATCACTTCAGCTAATCGTGAGAGCTTGTGATGGGCTAAGTTAGGACACCCCTGCAGGGTTATGATCTTTCGAAAGCCGTGCCCGCGGTTATGTGGCAGATTGGAATTTGTTAATGTCCGGTTGTAGAAAACTTGACAGAGGATCTGAAGTAAAACACACAACTGTGTGAGTAACCATGACTGTCTCTTTTCACTTTGAGAAGAGAACACGGTGGGGTTATGTTTGACTCGTATGTAGTTCAGGATCTTTAGCGATCACTACTAGTTTGCGACCTTTTGCGTAGATGCTCATCTTACTCTTGTACTCATAAGTTAGCCACCATATTATGATTAGCGGCTGCTGCAGCCTCACCACTTTACCTCTTCCTACCCATAAAGCTTTGCTAGTCTTGATACCCATGGTTATGGGATTGCTGAGTCCTCGTGGCTCACAGATACTACAACACCAGATGCAGGTTCTGTCACATCCCTAGCTTTACTTTGCCATGGGATAGTTTTTGCCTGTGCATCATGTTTTAAATTTTGTCAAACTTGAATTGGGGATGTTCAAACCCTAGCACCTTGAAAACCAAATAGGTCCAGCTTTAAAAATTTGCATTCAATAAACCCAAAATGCCTTCATCAATGTTTGATAATTTTGGCAAGGCTTTGAGACCCAACCAAAATTTAGGAACATTTTTAAGGATTTATCTTTGGGACTTTGAATTTAAATCATTAGCTATTTGAATTTGAATTATATTCATATAATTAGAATATAATTTCAAATACCCCTGAAATGTTTTATGAGCTTCTGGAAAAGTCCATCTAGCAAAATAAAAATATTCAGAGGAGTTTTTGGCATTGTTTGAAATTGTTTAATTTCAAAACAGTGGCAAAAGATATTTAAAAAAAGAAAAGAAAACAGAAGATAAAATAGAAAACAGAAACAGAATTAGAATAAGGGAAAGGGCTTACCTGGCCTTACCTACCGGCCCAGCTGCGGCCCAGCACTGCTGGCCCAGCCCACAGCAGCCACCACCGCTGCCAGTCATCGCCTACCTCGCGCCAGAAGGACGCGAGGCGCGTGGCCACCGTGCGCCGGCCACCTCCTGCCTGCCTGCGTGCACCCCTCGACGCTCTGGACGTCCCTGGCATCGCCACGCATCCCTCCCAGGCCCCTTCCCTCACTCTCTTCTTTCTCCCTCGTCCTCCCTCTCGTTCTTCTGCCATGGCCGAAACCACCACGGCCGCGCCGCCGAGCACCACCGTGGCCACGGCCTCCCCCTCGCCCCTCCGATGAGCCCCCGAGCTCCGCCGTGCCCCCCCTTCCTCTCCTTCATGTCACGCGGCGCCAGGAGCTCCCCCTCACCCGCAACGCCGTCGTTCCCCTCCTCTGCATTCGGTGACCGCCGTCGACGATTCGCCGCCGTCAGGCCGCCCCCGGGCTCGCCGTCTTCTTCAAACGAACCGCCGTGAGCTCCTTTTCCTTTCCCCTCACTTCTTGCCCTCGATTTCGCCCCCTAGCTAGCTGCCCGCCGGACCCGTGAGCTCACCGCCGCCGGTCATGTCACCGCCGCACCTAGAGCTCATGCCCGTCACCCACAAGCACACGGCGTGCTCAGCGCCTCTCCACGAGCCCGTAGCACAACTTAGCTCACCTCCCCATGCCCCGTAGCACCTATCCCGTTGGTGCCCGAACTCCGGCACCGCCGCGAGCTCGTTTCCGACGAGCTCCGGCCACCCCAGCTCCTCCCACTTGCGGGGATGGGTGCGGGCGAGCAAGGGCTACGCCCTGGTACCCTCAGCAAGCAAAAACACCGTCTGTAGCGCGAGCCCAAGCAACTCCGGTGAGCCTCCGCCGTTCTTTTGGTCGCCGCCGGCCTGTCTCCGGCGACTGCCAACGAGGCCACTTAATTAGCGACTAATTACCCCACTAATCACCCCTAGAGCCACTGACACATGGGCCCCGCACACTTAATTAAGCACAGTTGAGTTCCTGTTTAGTTTAAGTTAACCACAGTGGCCCCACGCGTCAGTTTTGATCGTGCTGACGTGGGCATTGACTAGGCCCACATGTCAGCGACCCTAACCAGCCCTGGGTCACTGACCAATGGGTCCCACGCGTCAGGCTTGACCCTGGCCGACCCTGTTGACTAGGTGACGTCAGAATGACACAGTGCTGATGTCATAAATGCTTTTCTGGAATTTTAAAATAAATCTTAAATGATTTATGAATTTCAGAAAAATAGCCAAAACTTCTAAAAATCATATAAAATCAACCGTAGCTCAGATGAAAATAATTTATATATGAAAAATGATCATAAAAATCCAATCTATCCATCTGTACTGTTTTCATGCATGTTAGAACAACTTATGGCTACTCTTTAGGACAAATGAAATGAATGGTATTTAAATAACTACATGTGGAGTTTGAATTTGAATCTTGGGTTCAAACCAACTTCATTTAATCGTGTTGATAGTTGCATTAGCTCAATCCACAGCATAATGCCATGTCATGATCATGCATCATATTGTTGCATTGCATTGATTGTGTTTCTTTCTCTGTTGCCGGTGTTGTTCCCTTTCAGTAGACGTGTTCCGACGATGTGATCGATGACACCGATGAAGACTCAATGTTATCTTCAGAAGTGCCAGGCAAGCAAAACCCCATTGAGCATTCCGATACAATCCCACTCTCTCGCTCTTGCTCTCTTTTACTGCATTAGGACAACAACGCTTCAACTGTTACCTGCTGCGGTAGTTGAACCCATTTCCACTGCATGACCTGTCATTGCCACAGTAAATAGTTGAAACCCACTAGTATGAGTAGGAGTTGTTTGAGCCGTGTTGTGCATACTCTTTCATGCTTTCTGGTTATGCCTGCTATTGCTTAGAGTTGTGTCAGGTCTGATTCATCGGGGATGAATTGGAATGTGGTGAACATGTCCTACTGTTGAGAGCTAAGTGTGTGAACACGATTTGGTAAAGGTAGCGATGAGAGGCCATGTAGGAGTACATGGTGGGTTGTCTCATTGCAGCCGTCCTCAGGAACTGAGTTCTGTGTTGCTTGATCCATGACCAGTTACTACCATGCATTGGGCCCGAAACCAATGGACCCTCTCGACTTATTAACTGCCCTTGTTCTCTGTCCAGGAGTTGCAACTAGTTTCTGGTGTTTGTAGTTTACTGGAGGTCGTGCGCAGCGCTGACCCTCGGGGTGGGCTGTGACGCGGCAGGTACGTGGCACGGTGTACCGATCGCCCGTTTGGTGATGCGGGAACCTTGTACACATCGTTTGGGGTCGTGAGCGACACCCCGGCTGGATCTCCCCACGGATGGAACCCAAATAGGCGATAAACCTGGACGAGAAACTTGTGTGGTTTGTCAGGTCGTGGCCGACACCCTCGCTGGGCCTCCGCTTGAAGGTTGCCGAGTACATGTCGTGTAAACGGCGGTAAGTGGTGAGAGCGTGTGTGAAGAAGTACACCCCTGCAGGGTTATATATATAATCTATTCGAATAGCCGTGTCCGCGGAAATGGACTTCTAGGTTACCTCTACAGTTCATAGACAAGTGGAAGTAGATACTCTAAAACGCGCAAGATAAGTGTGAGTGCTATGGATGGCCTTCTCGTAGGGAGACGGAAGCGGATCCATAGTGGTGTATTGATTGGTGAATATGTTGACTCGTGTGCGCCACCTCAAAAGAGTTACTTGCAGTCGTAGTTTAGGATAGCCACCGAGTCAATGCTGGCTTGCTGCAGTCAAACTCCACCACCCCTTGTTGATACTAATGCATATGTAGCTAGTTCTGATGTAAGTCTTGCTGAGTACCTTTGTACTCACGTTTGCTTAATTTATGTTTTTGCAGAGAGACTTCAGTCTCGCTAGTGGTTCCGCGTGGACTTCGACGTTTAGCTTGTTACCTCAGCTACGATCTTGTATCCTTGTAGGATCTTGTAGATAGTCAGGCTTTTAGCCTTCTTCATTTTTAGATGTCTGTACTCAGACATGTTATGCTTCCGTTGCCTGTATGCTCTGTATGTTGGGTCATGTGACCTCTGTTTGTAATAAATGCTATGATGGCTCTTCTGGGCCTTTATCTATATGAGTTGTTGAGTTATGTTGTGATGCCTTGTTGTACAGCACATACTTGCATGTTATGCGTACGTGTAATGTGTATTGCTATGTGTGGGATCCGACACCTAGTTGTTTACCCTTGGTAGCCTATCTTACAGGGAAATGTCTCCTAGTGCTTCCACTGAGCCTTGGTAGCTTGCTACTGCTCCGGAACACTTAGGCTGGCCGGCATGTGTCCTTCTTCGTTCCTGTGTCCGTCCCTTAGGGGAAATGACACGCATTGTTAAGTCCGTGTAGCTTGCTACGACTTGGGTTCATACGTTGATGACCGACACGCTCGTTGCTGGGTCATGTATGCCTGTCTCTGTAATTTAGTGCCACTTTTGGTTTATAACTGGTCATGTCGACCCGGGTTCTCTGTCATATGGATGCTAGCGACACTATCATATACGTGTGCCAAAATGCGCAAACGGTCCCGGGCCAGGTAAGGTGGCACCCGTGGGGATACCGTGCGTGAGGCCGCAAAGTGATATGGTGTGTTACGGGCTAGACCTGTGTGACTTAGGATCGGGGTCCTGACAGCTTTGGTATCAGAGCCTGACTGTCTGTAGGATTAGTAAGCCAAACTGGTCGAAGTTGTGTCTAGAAACTCTTTAGTTATATAAGGGAATTGATTGTGGAAGGGAACGTAAGGCTCTTTTTACTCCTTTACCTTATGACCTTCCGATCTGAGTCACCTTCTTCTTTCTACGGGGATTAAGAACTAGGATTCTCATTCTATTTATCAGGATCACGTTATTGTGGATTCAACCCTCAGTTCAGTTTCTACTACTTCTGTTTGTTCAACTGTTGGTCTCAGAACCTTGACATTATGATGTTAAGTGGATATGCTACCCTTTTTGCTTGGATCTCAAAAGTATTTTCGAGCATTTGCAGCCGTTATGCTGTTCGAGTCATCCCAGGTTTCTAAATAGTCTGATGCATTTGCAAACCATTCCTATCTGTTCTTAATGTCCTTTTAGGCCAGATTAACCACACTAGTCGGTGTGTTGAGGCACTCTGTTACCTCGACATATATGTTGTAATTATTATTATGACCCTAGCTGTCTTAGAAGATCGCCCAGTAATGCAGCAATACTTTGTATCCTCAGTGTGATGATTCTGGCCGTCATTCTCAAAAGCATCTCGTGATGCCATTTAGTTAGTAGGCATTCTACTCCTGGGTTCTTGAACCCAAGATTCTTTCTACCTACTTCATGTTGGTAGTATTTGCTCGTCCCTTTAGGATACTAGTAACCTTCTGATAGTCCTCGAGGTCCGTGGTTATCGTTCTTCCAATACCATGAATTATCATGGCAGAAGTTCTTCTGAACCAAAGATCACAACCAGAGTGCTCCCGAGTAGTACTCCATTCATATTGTGACTCTGCCAATTCTATTTTCTGCATGGGTTATCCGGAAGAAATATGTTGAACTCGTTCGACATACTAATCTATGCACCCACAACTCAGAAAGTTATTTGATCCTTGAGTTGTCCCCTTTAGTTGAATTTTGACCTTCGTCTATCAATTCATAGTCAGGAGTAGTTGTGCATTCGTGTTTATCGATGCCTTTTACTCTTGTGATCCGTCAATTCATTCTATCTTGGAATGACTAGGAGAAACAAACTCCAGTACCCTATCCATATCCCGGATTTGGTCAAAGAAGTTGTACTTCGCAGATGAAGAATGCTAATGCAGCTTCTAAACTATTCTATCCTGGAGTATTACCATCTTTATGTCAAGAATGTCATGAGAATTGCACAACCTTCTATGAACTCTTGATACAGTGATACTTCTCGCCATTATCGCTCATTCCACGGTCTCCGCGTTGTTATGACCGGAATACCGACAAGTGAATTGTGATGTGTGAAATCAATACTCCTAGCAACTTTGTTGCTTGGTAGTTAATGGACGATAATCTCATTCTTAGCATGATGGTTACCGAATCATCATCCTAAGATTGATCGTGCTACCTAGTCCACTTTCTTGGTGCACTCCTTGATTGATGAGTTAGGATTTTGTTAAGTCCTTGCTCATTTGATCATATCGTCTTGCCCTGAAAAGCAAGATTGATCTCGAGCTTAGTAACATATCGGTGGTTCGTGATTTCCGAATATCTTCTCGGAAGTATTACCAGGTTGTTCCCTGACCGCTATGTTGAGTTCGTGATCAAGTTGGTTCCTTATAAAGCACCACTTCTCCAAGAATCTGTGTTGGATACCCTGAACTGGTTGGTTAAGCTAAAACAATAACTTGGAGAGTTGGAAGATAAAAGCTTGCCAGCTTAGTTCATCTCAAGGGGTATGTTTACGTGTGTTGAAGATAGATGACATCTTCATCAATTGGTCCCTGTGATCAGTTGTTGGACCTATTGTCATATCAAAACTTTGATTTGAGTATGGGCTATCATCAAATCAAATCAGAACCAACGATGTTCATAATGTTGTCTTACTCGTGGTTGATCCCTCGAGGATACACCATTATATCTTCTGGGTCTGACCAATACTATCACTTGTTCACATAATTATGGAATTCCATCTCCATGGAAATCTGGATGGATTATGGTTGAGCCCATCGACAACATCCCTACCTTCTCCATGATTTTGTAGGACATTAAGCTAGTGTTGGAAACTTTGTAAGCATTGCCTTCGTGTCCCGTTCGTGAGGTATATGTTGGTGCAAGAAGTGACTTTCTCCCAGTTCACGTGCATTAGGTGCAAGTTGCCGCCATGAGTTCGAGAAAGTTAGTTTTGCTTCCTCTGGAATCATCCCAAGTCAGTCATGCATACGTGCGAAGTATTCTGTGGTTTGGAGACTTGCAACCTTCACTCTATATGCATCCCTAGCACACCAAGCCACTGATTGATTTGTTTAAGGATAAGAAGTTCAAATGCTATTCCCGAAGGGCCCGGACGGACATGCACAAGACTTCGTTATCCTCAATGATGATTCCTAACCTGAAACTCGATAGTATTTTATCATAAGACTACTATGTGGTCATGCTTGTCTGGGACAACGTGTTCACAGGTTTTGTAGCAGAACCAGCTCATGTTTTGGAGCTTGCTACCGTAGTTCACTTCCCGAGAATCTCGCAACACCATCTCGTCGATTTGTGTTGTAAACTTTCTTTTCTTTCTAGACTCGATGATTCTGGAATATCCTGACACCAACCAGAACTGAATCTCAGGCAGATATGATGGTTGGAGCCTTTCCCAAGAATTATAATATTGGTCTCTCGATAACCGGTAAAGTGGATGCCGTGGCCAACACACCTAGCCGGAAGACCTATTGTTGTAGTATCTTGATTGAAGAAATTGGCCACCTCCCCATAAGGACTTCGTAGGATTTACTCCCTAGTTGTTCCTTATAGATTTATGTGCTCCTGAAGTCTGACCTTTTACTTGACGTTCTAGGTACAAAACCATTTTAATAAATGGGTTACGCTAGCACATCAAGGAGAACATTAGAAGCGGAGTGCTAAATGTCTCTCGGCTGATCATCCAGATTTCGTCCCCTTGGCCTCGCCAAGGTGAAATCCGAGAAGGTGTTATCTTCCTTTGCATCTGCATCATCATCATTATTCATCATGGTAGTATGTGATGTTGCCAGGATCCTTGACACGGATATTGGTAAAACCTTGATGAATATGGGAATGCTCAAGTTCTTGAGAGCACGCACAAGCACTAGGTGTTATCCTCGACACTAACCGGGATTGCTCCCAGTGTTCTTGGTTATACTATAACCTCTCAAAGAGTAGATTTACTCTCTACTGTTGGGTTTCTTCCCAGTTACCAGAATCATTCCCAGCATTTGCATTTTGTTCCCAGCTTGCACCACCATCGTGCCAATTTTCCATGGGTTACCTTTCTCAGCCACTGCTGTTTAGGATTATCTTCAAAAGTGGTCCCACCATAGGTTCCATCCATTTCCGATGATAAGCAAAATCAACCTTGGCATTGTCTTTTACAAGGCAGTCCACATCATCCATTCTAGATGTAGAATGTCATTCTTTCGAACTCCGTCAAACGATCGATTGTGTTTGCCTTAGGCTGGTATAGGGAATTTCAATGATCTCTATATCAAAAGTAATTCTTTTGCCACTTAAGGGAATAACTCTACGAGTCATCTTCTTAAAAGGTGCCCCGTCTAGTGACATCGATCACCATCTTCTTAGGTGTGGAAATTTGCCTGCCAAGTGAACTTTCATCATTTATTTCACTCCATCCCCCTGGAGGTGTACTCCGTGTCTCAGCTCAAGAGATGTTTCAACGTCTCACTCCATGAGTTGATCTGAATTGCTCGATCTTTGGCAAGATAGATCACTGTAGAGTTTCTTCTGTTATCACTGTGTTGGACAAAGATCTGGTAATCAAGGATGTCAGGATCAACATGATGCAATGAATCAGCAACTTCGAGGAGGACAGTTGAATCGAGAAGATTGTGTTAGTTAGTGTTCCCTCTGATTTCTTATCTCACGTCCTGAATCTCGGGACGAGATTCTTGTTTAGTAGGGGTGAGTTGTCACATCCCTAGCTTTACTTTGCCCTGGGATAGTTTTTGCCTGTGCATCATGTTTTAAATTTTGTTAAACTTGAATTGGGGATGTTCAAACCCTAGCACCTTGAAAACCAAATAGGTCCAGCTTTATAAATTTGCATTCAATAAACCCAAAATGCCTTCATCAATGTTTCATAATTTTGGCAAGGCTTTGAGACCCAACCAAAATTTAGGAACATTTTTAAGGATTTATCTTTGGGACTTTGAATTTAAATCATTAGCTATTTGAATTTGAATTATATTCATATAATTAGAATATAATTTCAAATACCCCTGAAATGTTTTATGAGCTTCTGGAAAAGTCCATCTAGCAAAATAAAAATATTCAGAGGAGTTTTTGGCATTGTTTGAAATTGTTTAATTTCAAAACAGTGGCAAAAGATATTTAAAAAAAAAGAAAAGAAAACAGAAGATAAAATAGAAAACAGAAACAGAATTAGAATAAGGGAAAGGGCTTACCTGGCCTTACCTACCGGCCCAGCTGCGGCCCAGCACTGCTGGCCCAGCCCACAGCAGCCACCACCGCTGCCAGTCATCGCCTACCTCGCGCTAGAAGGACGCGAGGCGCGTGGTAACCGTGCGCCGGCCACCTCCTGCCTGCCTGCGTGCACCCCTCGACGCTCTGGACGTCCCTGGCATCGCCACGCATCCCCCCCAGGCCCCTTCCCTCACTCTCTTCTTTCTCCCTCGTCCTCCCTCTCGTTCTTCTGCCATGGCCGAAACCACCACGGCCGCGCCGCCGAGCACCACCGTGGCCACGGCCTCCCCCTCGCCCCTCCGATGAGCCCCCGAGCTCCGCCGTGCCCCCCCTCTTCCTCTCCTTCATGTCACGCGGCGCCAGGAGCTCCCCCTCACCCGCAACGCCGTCGTTCCCCTCCTCTGCGTTCGGTGACCGCCGTCGACGATTCACCGCCGTCAGGCCGCCCTCGGGCTCGCCGTCTTCTTCAAACAAACCGCCGTGAGCTCCTTTTCCCTTCCCCTCACTTCTTGCCCTCGATTTCGCCCCCTAGCTAGCTGCTCGCCGGACCCGTGAGCTCACCGCCGCCGGTCATGTCACCGCCGCACCTAGAGCTCATGCCCGTCACCCACAAGCACACCGGCGTGCTCAGCGCCTCTCCACGAGCCCGTAGCACAACTTAGCTCACCTCCCCGTGCCCCGTAGCACCTATCCCGTCGGTGCCCGAACTCCGGCGCCGCCGCGAGCTCGTTTCCGACGAGCTCCGGCCACCCCAGCTCCTCCCACTTGCGGGGATGGGTGCGGGCGAGCAAGGGCTACGCCCTGGTACCCTTAGCAAGCAAAAACGCCGTCTGTAGCGCGAGCCCGAGCAACTCCGGCGAGCCTCCGCCGTTCTTTTGGTCGCCGCCGGCCTGTCTCCGGCGACTGCCAACGAGGCCACTTAATTAGCGACTAATTACCCCACTAATCACCCCTAGAGCCACTGACGCATGGGCCCCGCACACTTAATTAAGCACAGTTTAGTTCCTGTTTAGTTTAAGTTAACCACAGTGGCCCCACGCGTCAGTTTTGACCGTGCTGACGTGGGCATTGACTAGGCCCACATGTCAGCGACCCTAACCAGCCCTGGGTCACTGACCAATGGGTCCCACGCGTCAGGCTTGACCCTGGCCGACCCTGTTGACTAGGTGACGTCAGAATGACACAGTGCTGATGTCATAAATGCTTTTCTGGAATTTTAAAATAAATCTTAAATGATTTATGAATTTCAGAAAATAGCCAAAACTTCTAAAAATCATATAAAATCAACCGTAGCTCAGATGAAAATAATTTATATATGAAAAATGATCAGAAAAATCCAATCTATCCATCTGTACTGTTTTCATGCATGTTAGAACAACTTATGGCTACTGTTTAGGACAAATGAAATGAATGGTATTTAAATAACTACATGTGGAGTTTGAATTTGAATCTTGGGATCAAACCAACTTCATTTAATTGTGTTGATAGTTGCATTAGCTCAATCCACAGCATAATGCCATGTCATGATCATGCATCATATTGTTGCATTGCATTGATTGTGTTTCTTTCTCTGTTGCTGGTGTTGTTCCCTTTCAGTAGACGTGTTCCGACGATGTGATCAATGACACCGATGAAGACTCAATGTTATCTTCAGAAGTGCCAGGCAAGCAAAACCCCATTGAGCATTCCGATACAATCCCACTCTCTCGCTCTTGCTCTCTTTTACTGCATTAGGACAACAACGCTTCAACTGTTACCTGCTGCGGTAGTTGAACCCCTTTCCACTGCATGACCTGTCATTGCCACAGTAAATAGTTGAAACCCACTAGTATGAGTAGGAGTTGTTTGAGCCATGTTGTGCCTACTCTTTCATGCTTTCTGGTTATGCCTGCTATTGCTTAGAGTTGTGTCAGGTATGATTCATCGTGGATGAATTGGAATGTGGTGAACATGTCCTACTGTTGAGAGCTAAGTGTGTGAACACGATTTGGTAAAGTTAGCGATGAGAGGCCATGTAGGAGTACATGGTGGGTTGTCTCATTGCAGCCGTCCTCAGGAACTGAGTTCTGTGTTGGCTGATCCATGACCAGTTACTACCATGCATTGGGCCCGAAACCAATGGACCCTCTCGACTTATTAACTGCCCTTGTTCTCTGTCCAGGAGTTGCAACTAGTTTCTGGTGTTTGTAGTTTACTGGAGGTCGTGCGCAGCGCTGACCCTCGGGGTCGGCTGTGACGCGGCAGGTACGTGGCACGGTGTACCGATCGCCCGTTTGGTGATGCGGGAACCCTGTACACATCGTTTGGGGCCGTGAGCGACACCCCGGCCGGATCTCCCCACGGATGGAACCCAAATAGGCGATAAACCTGGACGCGAGACTTGTGTGGTTAGTCAGGTCGTGGCCGACACCCTCGCTGGGCCTCCGCTCGAAGGTTGCCGAGTACATGTCGTGTAAACGGCGGTAAGTGGTGAGAGCGTGTGTGAAGAAGTACACCCCTGCAGGGTTATATATATAATCTATTCGAATAGCCGTGTCCGCGGAAATGGACATCTGGGTTACCTCTACAGTTCATAGACAAGTGGAAGTGGATACTCTAAAACGCGCAAGATAAGTGTGAGTGCTATGGATGGCCTTCTCGTAGGGAGACGGAAGCGGATCCATAGTGGTGTATTGATTGGTGAATATGTGGACTCGTGTGCGCCACCTCAAAAGAGTTACTTGCAGTCGTAGTTTAGGATAGCCACCGAGTTAAAGCTGGCTTGCTGCAGTCAAACTCCACCACCCCTTGTTGATACTAATGCATATGTAGCTAGTTCTGATGTAAGTCTTGCTGAGTACCTTTGTACTCACGTTTGCTTAATTTATGTTTTTGCAGAGAGACTTCAGTCTCGCTAGTGGTTCTGCGTGGACTTCGACGTTTAGCTTGTTACCTCAGCTACGATCTTGTATCCTTGTAGGATCTTGTAGATAGTCAGGCTTTCAGCCTTCTTCATTTTTAGATGTCTGTACTCAGACATGTTATGGTTCCGTTGCCTGTATGCTCTGTATGTTGGGTCATGTGACCTCTGTTTGTAATAAATGCTATGATGGCTCTTCTGGGCCTTTATCTATATGAGTTGTTGAGTTATGTTGTGATGCCTTGTTGTACAACAGATACTTGCATGTTATGCATAGGTGTAATGTGTATTGCTATGTGTGGGATCCGACACCTAGTTGTTTACCCTTGGTAGCCTATCTTACAGGGAAATGTCTCCTAGTGCTTCCACTGAGCCTTGGTAGCTTGCTACTGCTCCGGAACACTTAGGCTGGCCGGCATGTGTCCTTCTTCGTTCCTGTGTCTGTCCCTTAGGGGAAATGTCACGCATTGTTCCTTTAAGTCCTTGTAGCTTGCTACGACTTTGGTTCATACGTTGATGACCGACACGTTCGTTGCTGGGTCATGTATGCATGTCTCTGTAATTTAGTGCCACTTTTGGTTTATAACTGGTCATGTCGGCCCGGGTTCTCTGTCATATGGATGCTAGCGACACTATCATATACGTGTGCCAAAATGCGCAAACGGTCCCGGGCCAGGTAAGGTGGCACCCGTGGGGATACCGTGCGTGAGGCCGCAAAGTGATATGGTGTGTTACGGGCTAGACCTGTGTGACTTAGGATCGGGGTCCTGACAGGTTCAGCCGAGTATGATGCAGGAGCTGGTTCAAGTACTTCACTGGGAGTTCGATGAAGAGCATAGCCGTATGCTTGTGACGTTTTCGACGATCAGTAGTGGTTTCTACTAGGGGCGATTCGGACCTGTGGCTTTATGTTATTGGTATCTTTCTTTTGGATCTTCGCCCGTAGTCGGGTTGTGATGTTTGGAATGATGTCTTGCTTATGTAATGTATTGTGTGAAGTGGCGAGTGTAAGCCAACTATCTCCTTTTGCAATTTCATCCCTATTTTTTTACATGAGTCGTGCAAAGATACCAAACTTGAGATCATTCCAGAATGGGCTTATACCTTTAAGTCGTGCCTCGACACGTAGGAGGTATAGTCCCATCCTGGGCATTACACGCCATTAGACCTCAAAGCTTCGGCTGTTCATCCCTTACGCTGTTTCTGCGGTAGATTCAATCTCAGATTACCTTCGAGATCCACTCCTGCTTCGCTGCTTTATGCTTAGACTTGGTATTTTTTAGATTAAATTTTTAGATTCATCCGCTCTGTATAAGACCCCCGCAGTTCTTCTGTAATATACCTGCATAAATTTCCTCTTTTTCTTACCGCTCAGATCTGTTTTACCTTAGCCTCTTGTAGAAACATGTTTCTTCCTCCTCATAGATCTGTAAGATACTCGCCGGTTTAGTCAATCATGCATTGTTTCTGCAACGTATCAACCATGAACCCGACGGTTTAGCTTCTTTCTTTTTTTTTGTCATAAACCGGTAGCAGCTCGTTTCCCGCTTGCTTCCGGGTTGTCAATGCCATTAGTCCCTTGTCTAAACCGTCGTTGTGATTTTGCATATGTGATCTGGTTTATGCCTCTGTACTTGAATAATCCGGATTTTATACTTCACCTTTTCAGCACTTTCCTTCTGCTAATATGTCTGCCAAGCAGTTCGTTTCTTGCGACTGGGTTCCTTCCGTCATTACGGAAGAAGACTTAGCTAATGCTGCTGCAGTTGGCACTGTGGGCCCTCAAGCAGTTCTGAAATGGCGGGCCCTAGGAAATGAATGCCCCCCTACTCCTAAAGAAGGAGAAGTTATTGTTTTCTTTGATCATATGGCCCGGGGCTTTAGTCCTCCCGGTTCAAAGTTCTTTCGGGACGTGCTTGCCGCTTTTCAGCTTCATCCTCAGGACATAGGTCCAAATTCCATATCAAACATCTGCGATTTTCAAGTTTTCTCCGAGGTGTATCTTCAAGAGGAGCCATCAGTCGACTTGTTCCGGGATTTTTTCCATTTGAACCGGCGAACTGAGTTTACTGGCGGACCTCATCAAGAACTGGGCGGGGTTAGAATTCAAAAGAGAAGAGATGCGGTCTTTCCTCACATTGCTCTCCATACACACCCCAAGGACTGGAACAAATCTTGGTTCTATTGCCACGATACTTCACCTGAAGGAGAGAACCCACTGCTGGGTTATCGCGAACATCGTCTTCCTGAAGATCATCCACTGCCGCAGCGTCTTAGCTCCTCAGAACGGCCCCGGTCGCCTCTCAACTCGCCAAACTCAAAGCCTTTATGGCCAACGGATTGACTGGAGTTGATTTTATGCGTTGTTGGCTTGCCTGGAGTATCCTCCCTCTGAGCCGGCGCTCCGGTTTGATGTATCAGTATACCGGAAAGCCGGATGATCCTCAGTGGTTTAGCGACGTAACACTTCCTGAAAAGGAAGTTGTTGAATCTGTCAAGAAAATGCTCAATATCTCTTTGGAGGAATGTAGCAAAACTGGATTGACTCCATATTACAAGAAGAATAAACTGCCATCGGTAAGCTTTCAATCTCTTCTGCTTGCTTTTAATCCGTCCATTTAAATTATCTTCCATTTATCTTTCTTCTGGTATACAGGCCGATGATCCTTTTTGGAAAAGGAAATCTCAGGACAAGTCAGGCAAACAGCCATGCTGGAAAACCTGTGCTGTTAAGAAGAAAAAGGCAGTTGATGGCTCCGGTTCACATGTTGAAGAAGATGATCCGGACTCTGAGGTATGAGTTAATCCTGATATGCTTTGATCGCTTTTATCCAGATTTATGTTAACTATGTCTTTTCACAGGATTTGGCTGAAGTTGATAAAGCGGCCGAAACTGAGGTAATCATTCTTTCTTCAGATTCTGAACCGTCGGTGCCCAAGATCCGTAAGGCATCTCGGAAGTATCCTTTTTCTCATCCTTACGCTCAACTGGACCCCAATTTTATTTTGAAGAAGCAGCAACACGAAGCCCGCCGGACTACACGCCATAGTGGCCATGTAGTTGAATCTTCTGGAATATCTCTAACTCCGGCCCGGAGGCGCCGCTCTGAGGTTTTACTTTCTCCAACTCTTCTTCATCCCAAGGCTGGACTTATACGCAAACCACTTAAACCGTCTGATCCTAATTATCAGGAGACTCCTTTATCATCTTCCGGCGAATCGACTGCCACACAGGTCCCAACTCTGAAAATTGTCCCTGGGTAAGTCTTTTATCCCTATCCGGTTTACCTTTGTATTTGTCTTTATGAATCTAATTTCTTTTTTCAACCCCTTTCAGCAAACCCAAGCCTAGCAAAAGGGCAAAGGCCAGCAAAACGGCTGTTGAGACTGCCACTGATGATCCGGCGGCTGATCCGGATACAGTCATTCCTCCGGAAAATGAGCATACAGTTCAGCTTGACAATCCTACTCCCATGGATCATGATTATGCTACTGCTCCTGAAAATCCCAACGCTGAAGATGTTCATGAACCGGCGAGTCCTGTCCGGGCCAACCCTTCTCGGACTAGCCCGGCTCCCGCTAGTCCGGTTCATACTGCTACTCCACAATCGGCCGCTGCCTCTTTTCCGGATATTCAAATAACCGGTACAGGTTTTACCGCTCCTGCTGAGCCTATCATTTTGGCCAAGCATACTGCTAAAGCGGAGAAGATTCAACAAGAGAAAAGCAAATGGAGCACCGATTTATCCAACTATGCTGATCTGAGTGCCCAGGAGCTTTATTCCGGATATTTGAACCGGCTGCATACCAGTCGGGACTATGAAGCGGGCTTGGTCAATCTGATGAAGGATAAATACGAGGTATCTTGCTTGTCTTTTGCTTTTGCCTTCTTTGTATTTCTGTCTATAGCATGGTAGCCCCCAAGTTCCGGTTTAGCTTTGTTGAAAAGTGAACCGGTACTTTCAAATGTGAGCAAAAAATCTTACATTAGCCCCCAAGTGTCAGGGGCATAACTCGTTTTATGTGCCTGGGACTTGTCTGAATCGTTCTTTCGATGCTTCAATTGCCCATTAGTCCCCAAATGTCAAGTATATAACTTGCTTTATGTGCTTGAGACTTTGTTTTTAATTGTCACCCTTTGATACTTCAACTGCCCATTAGCCCCCAAGTGTCAATTGGATAACTTGGTTATGTGCTTGAGACTTGTCTGAACTGTCATTTATTCCACTTGATTTCCTTTGCAGGCTGATTTGACCCGGAGAGCTGAAGAGATAACTGAGCTCTGGAATAGACTTGCTGAAACTGAATCTGCTGCTGCCAAGGCCAAAAAAGATCTGGCGCTGAGTTTAACCACTGCTGAACAATTGAAGAAATATTTTGAAGCGGAGCGGGCAACCTGGGAGGTGCAGAAGAATGCTCTTGAAAAAAGAGCAAAGGATGCTGAGGAAGCTCTTAACCCGGTGACTCAAGAGTTGACCGGTTTAAAGCAGCAGATAGAGCTTATGACCTCCGCTGTCTTTGGTAAACACTTAACTTGCACGTGCTTTCATCTCTGCAATCTTTATTCCGCTCCGGTTTAACTGTGATAATCATATGCAGGGCGCCGCATCACCCATCTTGGGGATGATTTGCGGAAGAAACTCAAGGCCTCTTATACTCTGGTTGAGCAGCTGTATTCCGGCGCTCAAAGGATTATAAGTGCGATGTCTTTTAATAAACCGCCCCCCACCACTATCCAAGGTACTCTGGAGAAGTTGTCTATCTTGCCAGTACGCTTAGAAGAGGTGAAGAAGTCTGCTGCCCGAGCCGGTTCTCTTGTAGCGCTCACCAGAGCCAAAGCGTGGGTTCCAGACTTTGATCCGGAAGAAGCCATGAATGGGTATCCCAACACCAAAGAAGATGGATCGGCCTTCACTGGCAAAGACCTTCATGCTTTGACTAAGGAGATGCGTCCTCTTGCCAGCAAACTTGCTGTTGAATCAGACTTGACCAGGTATCATCCGGCGTACGATTTACAGAATGAGCGGGTGGATCGGTCGGTTTATGATACCGAAAATCTAATCCCACCAGTGTGCCCCCACACTTTCGCTCCAGATGTTGATCCGTCTGATCTCATTACGGAAGAGATGTACTTCCATGCTTTATCAAAAATCGATTGGCGTGTTCCTAACTTTCAACCGCTTCAAGAAGACGAAGAAACTCCGGAACAAGTCGATCCTCAGCCGTCGCAGCAGGAGGAAGCATAGGCCGCACAGTTTATCTTTGTAGCTGCGGTATTATTTTGCCGAAAAAACCTTAATCCGTTCGGGCCTGCTGTGCCTTGTAATAGGATAGCTTGAAACTTTGTCCGTCTTGATACGGATGTCCCAACTTTTGCTTTGGCGTCTGCCAATTTGAATCCTTTGTCTGATATGGTTTATCTTGCATACCAACTGTTTCTGCATAGATAACACTAAAAAGATGTCCTAGCGGTTTACCGCCGGACCCATTAAAACGCTCTCATAAATATATCAAACAAGTGTCTGTTTTGTACCAGAAATAACTTCATACCTGTGATTAAGTATGCTCAATATCCTTAATCCGGTGAACATTGTTGTTTCTGAGGAAGCTCTTGGCTCCGTTGGGGCGTACCCAATTATTCCGGGTTTACAAGAACTACCGGTTTAAATAATGCTGGAGCTCTGTGTCCAGACCTTTGAAGATATGTGGTCAACTTTGAAGTTGTCCCACTCCGGATCAAAAAACCATAGAAACACATGAGAACACAAACACAAAAACCACAGGTTTGCAAATAAGACCATGTAGTCGAGGCTTTTTGCGAGCTGCCAGGCTCCAAATCGAGGTTTTTGATTCGAATACGATCAGTAAACCGGACCAAAGGGGTTAAGCTATGATTCAAATACGATCAAGAAGCCCCCTAGTGAGTGTGGCTACGTTCTCTTTGGTTCGAATATGACCTATGTTTGAACAGGAATGGCTATGTTCTCTTTGGTTCGAATACGACCTATGTTTGAACAGGAATGGCTATGTTCTCTTTGGTTCGAATACGACCTATGTTTGAACAGGAATGGCTATGTTCTCTTTGGTTCGAATACGACCTATGTTTGAACAGGAATGGCTATGTTCTCTTTGGTTCGAATACGACCTATGTTTGAACAGGAAGCCCTTTAGTAAGTTTGGCTATGTTCTCTTTGGTTCGAATACGACCTATGTTTGAACAGGAAGCCCTTTAGTAAGTTTGGCTATGTTCTCTTTGGTTCGAATACGACCTATGTTTGAATAGGAAGCCCTTTAGTAAGTTTGGCTATGTTCTCTTTGGTTCGAATACGACCTATGTTTGAACAGGAAGCCCTTTAGTAAATGTAGAAGTAGGGTACCTATATGGGAGTTGCACTGTGCGGAAAACCTTCTTTGGTCCCTTAATAAATAGTTGTCCTGCATATGAACATAGATAGATCAAGGCATCTTATCTTCGTAATGAAAATGATATATATATCAATAGGAATAAACTTTACATGGATATCACCTGAGTGAATTTCCATAAGATACTTGTATTGGAAAAAAGGCTGATCCCCCGGTTTACTGAGGGCGCCGATTTATTCATTAATCATAATATATACATAGGATACAGCAGAGCTCATGGCTTAAGTATAGTAAGGCCGCAGGAGAGCGATGTTCCACGGCCTCTTTGTCTCTTCTTCTGATGTCCGTGAGTCCTTATGATCTCGAACGTCCACCAGGTAATATGAACCGTTGTGCAGATTCTTGCTGACCACGAAGGGCCCTTCCCAAGGCGGGGATAGCTTGTGCATATCTGTTTGGTCTTGGATGAGCCGGAGCACCAAATCTCCCTCCTGGAACGTCCTGGTTTTGACCCGGTGGCTGTGATATCTGCGCAAGTCCTGTTGATAAATCGTGGACCGTGCGGCTGCTATGTCACGCTCTTCATCTAACCGGTCCAAACTGTCTTGTCTTGCATGCTCATTGGCCGCTTCAACATAAGTCGTCACCCGTGGTGAAGCATGACGGATATCACTTGGAAGGACCGCTTCAGCACCGTATACCATGAAGAAAGGTGTATAACCTGTGGACCGGTTCGGCGTAGTATTGATGCTCCAGAGGACAGAAGGTAACTCCTCAACCCAGCACCCTGGTGTTCTTTGCAAGGGGGTCATTAGCCGGGGTTTGATACCTCGCAAAATCTCCTGATTAGCCCTTTCAGCTTGACCATTGGATTGAGGGTGAGCTACAGAAGACACATCTAGGCGAATATGCTCCCGTTGACAAAACTCTTCCATCTCTCCTTTAGATAAATTGGTGCCGTTGTCTGTGATGATGATGTGTGGAAAGCCAAACCGGAAAATTACCTTTTTGATGAATTTAACCGATGTCGCCGCATCACACTTGCTCACAGGCTCTGCCTCAATCCACTTTGTAAACTTGTCCACAGCAACCAGCAGATGAGTTTTTTGATCTTGGGATCTTTTAAAGGGCCCAACCATATCCAGCCCCCAAGTCGCAAACGGCCAAGTAATTGGTATCATCCGCAGCTCCTGTGCCGGAACAAGAGCACGCCGTGAAAATTTCTGACAAGCATCGCACTTTCGGACTAAATCCTCCGCGTCAGCATGGGCTGTCAGCCAATAAAACCCATGTCGAAAAGCTTTAGCCACCAAGGATTTTGAACCGGCGTGATGGCCACAATCCCCTTCATGGATCTCCCGAAGGATGTCACAGCCTTCCTCGGATGATACACACCGCTGAAATGCTCCATAAATACTGCGATGGTGAAGTTCCCCGTTTACCATTGTCATGGATTTGGACCGCCGGATTATCTGTCTTGCTTCAATCTCGTCGTCCGACAACTCTCCACGGCTTAGGTACGCCAAGTATGGGAGTGTCCAATCCGGAATAACATGAAGTGCTGCAACTAGCTGCGCTTCCGGATCAGGAACGGCCAGATCTTCCTCCGATGGTACCCGAACTGATGGACTGTGCAGCTCATCCAAAAAAGTATTCGGTGGCACCGGTTTACGTTGAGAACCCAGCCGGCTCAGAGCATCGGCCGCTTCATTCCTTCACCGGTCTATGTGATCCACCTGATACCCCTTGAAATATCCTGCGACTGCTTCAACTTCTCGCCTGTAAGCTGCGATGAGAGGGTCTTTGGAATCCCACTTGCCGGATACTTGCTGTGCCATTAAATCTGAATCACCAAAACACTTGACCCGGCTCAAGTTCATCTCCTTAGCCATCCGCAGGCCATGAAGCAATGCCTCATATTCTGCTGCATTGTTAGTACAAGGAAACATTAGACGGAGGACATAACAAAACTTGTCACCTCGCGGGGAAGTTAACACAACTCCAGCCCCCGAGCCTTCTAATTGCCTTGAACCGTCAAAGTGAATAGTCCAGTATGTAACATCCGGCTTCTCCTCTGGTGCTTGCAGTTCTGTCCAATCATTGATGAAATCTACCAATGCTTGGGATTTAATAGCGGTGCGTGGCACATACTTTAATCCGTGTGGGCTAAGCTCAATCGCCCACTTCGCTACTCTGCCAGTAGCTTCCTTGTTCCGGATTATATCCCCCAATGGATCTGAACTGACAACAGTTATTGGGTGGCCTTGGAAATAATGCTTCAACTTTCGGTTTGCCATGAACACACCATATACCAGCTTCTGCCAATGCGGGTACCTTTGTTTGGATTCAATGAGAACCTCACTGACATAATAAACCGGACGTTGAACCGGATACTCCTTTCCTGCTTCCTTGCGCTCAACCACGATTGCCACGCTAACTGCCCGTGCATTGGCAGCGACGTATAACAACAGCGGCTCTTTATCAATGGGGGCAGCAAGGACCGGTGGTTCTGCTAGTTGCCACTTCAAATCCTCAAACGCAGCGTTTGCCTCATCACTCCATATAAACCGGTCTATCTTTTTGAGCATCTAGTATAGCGGGATTGCCTTTTCCCCCAGATGACTGATGAATCGGCTCAATGCTGTGATTCGGCCGGCGATACGCTGAACATCATTGATACAAGCCGGTTTAGTTAGGGACGTGATTGCCTTGATCTTCTCTGGATTGGCTTCTATTCCTCTATTGGACACCAAGAACCCAAGGAGCTTGCCCGTCGGAACACCAAAAGCACACTTCTCCGGATTGAGCATCATTTTATAGGCCCAAAGGTTGTCAAAGGTCTCCTTGAGGTCCTCTATCAGTGTATCCTCCTTCCTTGACTTCACCACGATATCATCCACATAGGCATGAACATTTCTCCCTATCTGCCCCTTAAGACAATTCTGTACACAATGTTGATATGTGGCTTGGGCGCTCTTGAGCCCAAAAGGCATAGACACATAGCAAAAAGCACCAAAAGGAGTTATGAAGGCTGTCTTCTCCTGATCTTTAACTGCCAGCTTGATCCGATGATATCCGGAATACGCATCCAAAAAACTTAACCGCTCACATCCTGCCGTAGCATCAATGATTTGATCAATACGAGGGAGAGCAAAAGGATCGGTTGGACACGCCTTGTTCAGGTCCATGTAATCCACACACATTCTCCACTTTCCATTTTTCTTTAACACCAGCACCGGATTAGCCAACCACTCCGGGTGGAACACTTCAATTATGAACCCTGCAGCCAACAGCCTGGCCACTTCTTCCCCTATAGCCTTGCGCCTTTCTTCGTCGAAACGGCGTAGATATTGCTTGACTGGCTTAAACTTCGGATCAATGTTAAGACTGTGCTCAGCGAGTTCCCTCGGTATACCTGGCATGTCAGAAGGTTTCCATGCAAAGATATCCCGATTCTCACGGATGAACTCGATGAGCGCGCTTTCCTATTTAGGATCAAGGTTAGCGCTGATAGTGAACTGCTTGGATGAATCACCTGGCACAAAGTCAACTTGCTTAGTTTCCTCTGCAGATTTGAACTTCAATGCCGGATCATGCTCTGTAGTTGGCTTCTTCAACGGGGACATATCTGCCGGATCAACATTGTCTTTGTAAAACTTCAACTCCTCCGTAGCACATACCGCCTCCGCATAAGCAGCATCTCCTTCTTCGCACTCTAATGCAATTTTGCGACTTCCATGAACCGTGATGGTTCCTTTGTGACCCGGCATTTTGAGCTGCAGATAAACATAGCACGGCCTAGCCATAAACTTAGCGTAAACCGGCCGTCCAAACAGGGCATGATATGGGCTCCGGATCTTTACCACCTCAAAGGCTATCATCTATGACCTGGAATCCTGTTCATCTCCAAAGGTAACTTCTAGGTCAATTTTCCCAACCGGGTAAGCTGATTTACCTGGCACTACCCCATGAAATACTGTGTTGGACTCTCTTAGCTTCTTATCCGTCAGCCCCATGCGACGGAAGGTCTCATAATACAAGATATTGATGCTGCTGCCGCCGTCCATGAGAACCTTGGTGAATTTATATCCACCTACCTGTGGTGCTACCACTAAGGCCAATTGGCCCGGATTATCAACTCGCGGCGGGTGATCCTCTCTGCTCCACACAATAGGTTGCTCCGACCAGCGCAGGAATCGTGGTGTTGCCGGTTCAACCGCGTGGACCGCCCGCTTTAAGACTTTTTGATCCCATTTGCACAAACTTGTAGTGAACACATGATACTGTCCACTACTCAGCTCCTTTGGATTACTCTGATATCCGGATTGCTGCTGCTACTGACGCTGCTGATTGCCTTGATTGTTGTGATTAACTTGGCCCTGCTGCTGGCTGTTTTGGCTATTGTAGCCGCCCTGACCATACTGTTGGTTGCTTTGGTTATTGTAACCGCCCTGACCATACTGATGATTACCTTGGTTATTATAACCGCCCTGACCATATTGATGATTGCCTTGGTTATTGTAGCCATTGTTGTTGCCATGAAATCCTGATCCGGAGCTGTTCCCCTGATGACCCGGACCATGAAACCCGGGGCCTGAACCGCCGCCTGGTGGTCCGTTGTTCGATTGGGCCCGGTTCACGGCCTCCATCATGATCCGACATTCTCCCCAGGTATGTTTAGCTGGACGTTCCTTTGTTCCATGTCTCGGGCAAGGTTCGTTCAATTGTCGCTGATAACCCTCAACCGTAAGGGATCGAGATAGTCTTCGCGGGTAAGAATAACCCAATTTATTGATTTGACACACGGGGAGCCAAAGAGTATTTATAAGCTTTGACAGTTGAGTTGTCAATTCAACCGCACCTGAAATATACTTACTTGCAACAAAAGATAAGTGGTAACAGTGATATGATAGTGATAATAATGATAGTAAAAGTAAACAACAAAAGTAAATAGTGAAGGTAAATGGCAAAAGTAGCAACTAGTGACAAGCAGGGTTTAAAACACTGTAGGCTAGGGAGATGGATGGTTGGGCGCTTCATGGATGAGATAGATTCTAACTTGGGGCACGGCACACGGAAAAGTAATGATCATCTAGGAAAATATCAAACATTAGGCATGTATCCCGTAGGTAGTTGTACGTGCTTGCAATAAGAACTTGCACAACATCTTTTGTCCTACCATCCCGCTACGAACGGGGCCAAAAGGAACTTATGGAGATTAAGGTGCTCCTGTCAAAGAGCACCGGAACAAAGCAATGAACTCAATGGATACATGTAATCCTCAAACTACGGACCATCCCCTTTGGTGTCCCAAGCTGTCACTTTTGGGATCGCCGGTTCCGAACCGTAATAGGTGCAAACAACTCATAGATAGGATCACGAACACAAATATACTCATGCAAACACATATGGTTCAGATCTGAGATCATGGCACTCGGGCCCTAAGTGTGAAGCATTAAGAATAACAAGTTGAAGCGAAGATGATAAACACCATAGTAGATGATAGGCAACATGCCCCCAACGATCTGACAAACTATTACATGATCTAACTCATCCAATCCCTACCATCCCCTTCGCCTATAGCAGGGGAATTACTCACACATGGAGGGAGAAGTCATGGAGGGATGATGGAGTGGTGATGATGATGACGATGGCGACGATCTCCCCTCTCCGGAGGCCAATTCAGCCTCCAGATTAGCCCTCCCGAGGAAGAACAGAGGGTGGCGGCGGCTCCGCGACGGAAAACTGCGAAAAGAACTTCTGATCTGGGGTTTCCGCGTCATGAGTAAAAATACGAGGCAAAGTAGGGCACCAGGGGGTGTGGGCCCCGCCCAGGCGACCCCCCGGCGCGGCCCAGGGGGGCGCGCCCACAGGGCGCCTGGGCACCCCCTGGCCCCCCTCTGGCCCCTCTTCTGGCCCCTGGTTCCTTCGGGTGCGTGGATTTTCTGTGATTTTTCGTGGATTTTTCTGAGATACCTAAAAATCCGTTTTCCTGCACACAATAAAACCATATAGGCAGCTCTGCTGAAAACAGCGTCAGTCCGGGTTAGTTTAGTTCAAATCATGCATGAATGAGGTCAAAACAATATCAAAAGTGTTTGGAAAAGTAGATACGTTTGAGACGTATCAACTCCCCCAAGCTTAGCATATTGCTTGTCCTCAAGCAATTCAGTTCAACGAACTGGACGCGACAAAGAAAACTTTGACAAACTCTTTTGCTTCATTAGATGTATATAAGCATGTACTACGAAAAGAGTCTAGCAAGTATTAAAACAGTACTATGAGGACAATGCAAGGAGCAATCCTTCTTTCAAGTGATTAGTCACAAATACTTAAAAGTAAATAATATACTACTGAAAATCAAGACAAGATTACATTGCACATAGCTTGAGCATACTATGGTGGTATCTCGCTAGTCTCCATGAGTGAAGCAAAACATAAATGCAGAAACTCCTCCAGAGTTTTAAAGGAGACTAGAACTAAGAATTTCAGAATAAATCATATCACATGTATGCAGAAGACAATGTAATACTTTGGGACAATGCACATTACACTCAGAATGACAATTATGCTCTCCTAGTTAGTGCTTTGAAGAAAGAAGGTGAAGACTCTCGAACCGTGGCTTTTGTTGGCAAAGTTGAAAACCCGTGATCGGAAACAAAAACTAAACATGTACCAGAGCTCTTGGTTTTTAGAAACAGAGGTAAAAAAACGTTTTTGAGAGGTGCATATTTCGTCAACGAATGCTAGTAGATAACTCAATCACTCTTTGAGTGGACAAGTCTCGAGGAACGGCTCCCGCATGAGGACGATCACATCCTCTTAATCTCCTTTGTTTATCACTGCCAAAGTTTTCTGATTTCTCATGAACAAAGCGTGAAGGAGGGTTTGTTTGTTATATCATCTTTTTGAGCCGGGCGCACTCGATGCCAGTTCCTTCTCGTATTAAGGGTTTGCACATTAGACATGCAATCCAGGGGTGAAACTTGTCCAACTTAAAAAGATCATGAATTAACTACTACTTCCTCATGAGCTAAAACATAGGCACAAAAAGAGAAATGATTTTGATTAATTTCGAGATGGTACACGAAAGTCTTCGTTAGGAATGGCAGGTAAATACCATGTATAGGAAGGTATAGTGGACTCATATGGCATAACTGGTTTAAGGATTTTGGATGCACAAGCAGTCAGTCCGCTTAGTACAAGTGGAAGTTTAGCAAAAGACTGGGAAGCGACCAACTAGAGAGCAATAACGGTCATAATCATGCAGAGCGACAAAGCAACATTGAATCGGGCATGAAAGTGATATAACTATTCTGAAACTCAAAGATCATCAAGGCAGAGTAGACTTTTTAGTCTTAACATGTGTAAGCATGTGCCAAGTCAATCCAAAAATTCTCTAAAGGGAAATACCACCTTAGTATACCAGACTATGAACAGTGCAATGCATGTAGATCATTTTAATAACACATTATATACTCTAGTTATTCGATACTAGCCACAAGTAAAGCATGAACCACTGAAAGAGCATTGTAAACATAGCACTATGTCGCTACAAGCTGGTCTCTAGATCATAAGTACAGGCATATGTACAAAAGTAGAAACAAAAAGAGTTCATACCGGTCTTCCTTGTTGCTTCCCTTCAGTCGATCTTCGTTATTACTGCTTGTCACTTGCACGATCGAACGTAGGAAATATAATTAAATGCCATCACGGACTCGAGCTGAACTCTGAAAACAAAGCAAACTAAAGAGAGAAAGGAAATCTTTTTGGATTTTTCAAAGGTTGAATGAAAGCAAAAGAAAGAGAAAATCTTTTTGTTGTTTTTGCAAAGAGAGAAATAAAGAAGAACGGGCAAAAACTTCGAAAAGATCAAAGTGAATAAAACGGATAATACAATGGAAAAGTAAGAGGGGCACGTACTCCCCCAAGCTTAGGCTTTTGGCCTAAGTTGGTAGCAGCTACTGCCCCCAGGAGCCTCCTGCTCCAGGGGTATGGTGGTGAGTCCAAGGGTCGTAGAAGGATGCTGGCGCGTACACCGAACTCCTCGGAGTTTCCCACGAGGAAGGTTCCGAGCGCCAAACAGAGGAAGAACCTTCACCAAACTCGGTGACGTCTCTTCCTGAAAATGTGGTAACTCACCGTGCTTCTCCTCGTCGGGCACAACCCCCTCCATGGGGTTATGAAACTGATGCTGGACCATGAACTCATCGAATTGGACAACATCAAAGGACCATCCGTTCCTGCGAGAAAAATCAAACAAAAGAGGTGCAGGTAGAAGGATCTCGCGTTCCGCGGTAATTCCGAAACGCAAGATATAAACAAGATTATCAAGCTCAGAACCCATGGTGACAAACTTATGCCTTTTCATAGCAGCAAGATCAAAGCTTAAATAAGTAAAAGGATTATCATCAGGGTGTGGGGTGCCTTCAAGATGTTCTAAGATAAGTGTGGCATAAACGCCACCATATAAGTCCCCCTTGTTACCGTTCATAGCAAGGCGTCGAGCTATTAAGGCACCCAGATTATAATCAGACCTCCCTGAGAGGGCTGCTGCCAGGATAGCAATATCTGGAGCAGAAATGCTGCTCATGTTATCATGAGCTAACACCCCTCTGGCAATATAATATGCAAAATACCTGAGGTGAGGAAATAAGATGCTAGAGATCTTCGACCGATGAATATCCCTCGTACCCATGCTGCAGAGAGAGTTGATGACGGTTTTCAGCTCGGAGGGCTGAGTGGCCATCCTAGCCGTCCTCCCAACGTTCGGCACACCTATTATTTCACAAAAATTTCCCAAAGTCATGGTGATAAGATCATTGTAAATTTTAAACTCAATAGCACCTGAATCAGGATTATATCTAAAACTGTTAATGAAACTGGAGGTGAGTTTTTGATACTGGGTAACACGGCTCGTGACGAGTCGTGTCAAACCTGCATTAGCACAAAGATTATAAAAGTCATCCTTGATCCCCGCAGCTTCGAGGAATTCATCACATGGAAATGTCATCGCACGTGCTGGACTTGTGTCTTTCAACAACTCCAGGGGAACATGATCTTCATTATAGCTCACCCTAGCAGTCGATGGTGAAGCTGCGGCTCTAGTAACTCGATCGGAGTGTGCGGGCCTCCTCTTCTCAAGCCACCCTTTTGCCCTTCCTAACAAACTCATTTCTGAAAAAAAATTGCAATTACAAAAAATGAGGATTAAAACAAGATGAGTTAAGGCAGACTACTCAACTCACTTGCCCAAGGCATAAACTTGCATCAAAACTTGGAAAATAACTTTCTACACATGCATGCAAGCTCATCTCTACAGCACCAAGAACTACTAAATACTCACAAATGAGGCCACCAATCAAAAATCTAATTGGAGGGGTGGAGGAGTCACATACCAGGGAGGATTTGCTCAAAATTTCAGCTCAAATGAGGGGCTGTAGAGAGAGATCGAAGAATCGCCTCCAAGAACAGCAAGAACACAAGAACAAGTGCAGAACTCACGTTTTTGGAGAAAGAGAGAGAGAGAGGAAGAAGACATACCTGGAGGGGGGTCCTGTGGGCCCCAGGCGCCCTGTGGGCGCGGCCAGGGGCTGGGCCGCGCCAGCTGGCCGCCTGGGCCACTGGTGGGTCCCCCTGGCTGGCCCCAGGACTTTCTGGGTCTCTCCCGACGTGGAAATTTTTATTTAAATTTTTCTGAAAACTTCACTGTTGAAATTTTTTCGAAGTTCAAAAAGCTGCGGAACTCTCTGAAAACTTGAAGTAGTGAGTAGTATTGTGAAGCTTCAAAACATAAATACTTGGTACAGCAAGTAGGACAAAAACTAAAAACAAATGAAAACATAACAAGCTCAACTTTTTATCTATATAAAACATGTTTACTAGTAAGGTTGATCAAGTCTTACCAACAAACAGGCGATATATAGAGCAAAAAGTCTCACCTCCTACGAAGTAGTTACTAAACCTTTAATTTGATGGACATTGTCCCCACCATGATAGTTTTATATTTGTGAGGCACATGTAGTGGACAGTCCCATTCTCCAATTTTCACGGTCTCGATATTCTCTATAGAGTTGAGGGCATGCCTCCTGTCGATCTTCTTCGGAAAATATACCATGTGTTCTTTATCATTCACATGGAAGGTAACCTTCCCTTTATTGCAATCAATAATAGCACATGCGGTGTTAAGGAAAGGTCTACCAAGAATAATGGACATGCTCCCATCCTCGGGCATGTCAAGCACAACAAAATCAGTAAGAATTAAACAATTAGCAACCTCTACGGGAACATCCTCACAAATACCTATAGGAACAGCGGTTGACTTGTCAGCCATCTGAAGGGAGATATCTGTAGGAATCAGTTTCTCTAAACAAAGCCTCTCGTAAAGAGAGAGAGGCATAACACTCACTCCTGCTCCAAGATCACATAAAGCAGTTTTGACATAATTATTCATTATGGAGCAAGGAATGGTGGGTATACCTGGATCACCGAGCTTCTCAGGAATCTTGCCACTGAAAGAGTAGTTAGCAAGAATAGTAGATATTGCATCATTAGGAACTTTTCTTTTATTAGTGACAATATCTTTCATATATTTTGAATAAGGAAGTAACTTAATAGCATCAGTCAAAGGGATTTGAAGAAAAAGAGGTTTAATCCACTCACAAAAATTATTGTAATGCTCTTCTTCTTTAGATTTGATGGACTTACCTAGAAAGGGCATGGGTTTCTGTACCCATGGTTCTCTTTCTTTCCCATGTTTTCTTGCGATGAAGTCTTCTTTAGTGTACCTCTTACGTTTGTCAGGTGCTTCTTCCTCTCGAACTTCAGGCAGATCATTCTTCTCACTATCCTTACCTTCAGGTTCAGCACCGTCTTCAGTCTCAGCATCGGATATAGATACACTGTTGGGATCAACAGCTGGCTCTTCATCTGCAATAGGATCATTAGAATTGTCAGTCTCCTTATGTTTCTTCTTTTTCTTTGGAGAGACAACAATTTCTTCTTCCTGCATTTGAGAATCCTGCTCGATTCTCTTCGGATGTCCCTCTGGATAGAGAGGATCTTGAGTGCTAGTTCCTCCTCGGGTCTTAATCCCGAAAGCCTGCAAATTATCTTGTTTGGCATTGTTAGCAAGCAGCTCTCTTTGCACATTAGAAATTTGGTCAAGCTGAGTTTGAACCATATGAAAATGCTTCACAAGACATTGAACATCATTAGCTGTTCTATCTAAAACATCAAGCTGTTTTTTGATAGCAAGAGAATTATCATGCAATTTACTTTGTATCCTCTCATTAAAATGGTTTTGTTTCATAATAAAATTATCAAACTCATCTAAACATTGATCAGGAGGCTTACCATGAGGGATGTCACTTGCGTCGAAATCTAAAAGAGAGTGTACCTCTACCATAGGAGGGTGAGTAGTAGGCTCACACAGCTTCTCAATAGGGGGTAGATTCTTCACGTCTTCAGCTTTAATACATTTCTCTTTAATAGACTTCTTTGCTTCTCGCATATCTTCGGGGCTTAGAACAAATATGCCCCTCTTCTTTGGTGGTGGAGGTGGTTCAGGGACGGACCAATCTTCATGGTTTTTGGCAATCCTGCCCATCAAATCCTCCGCATCGTCCGGTGTTCTTTTCCTGAAAACACAACCAGCACAACCGTACAAATAGGACCTGGATTCATCCGTTAGACCAGCATAGAATATATCGATTAATTCATTCTTAGGAATTTCATGTCCTGGTCTAGCCCGAATCAGACCGCAGTACCTCCCCCAAGCTTTAGGGAGGGACTCATCCTGCAACTGTTTAAAGTTATAAATTCTTTGTAAAGCAGCATGTTGCATATGAGCAGGAAAGTACTTATCAACAAAAGAGTGAGCTAAGTCTTGAAGACTCTTAATGGAACCGCATGGGAGTGAATCATACCATGCTTTAGCACCTTCCTTCAAGGAGAAAGGAAGAAGCTTGGTGATATAAAAGTATTGTATCTTCTCATCTATCGTAAACAGGCCACCTAACTCACCGAGTTTAGTCAGGTGTGCAATAGCATCATCATTTTCTCTGCCATAAAAGGGGTCAGCTTCAACCATAGGTATAAGTGAAAGATCAACAGAGAAATCATAATCAGGATCATCAATGCATATAGGAGATGTAGCAAATTCAGGATCAGGAACGGTTTTGTTCTTCAAAGAGTGTTTTTCAAATAGTTTCTTAATAACTTCAGGGTCAGAGCCAGAAAACTCTGTCAGTTCCCTGCATAAATCTTCATCAAGCATATAGTAATCATCATCAAGGATCCTCTCTTTGAGTTTACTCAAATCAGGATAATCATAAGTTTCACCAATAGGGTAGCGAGTAACAGGAAGTTCAATTCCAGATTTTTTAGCAGCAGCAACAATTTGTTTCTCAAGAGCATAACCAAGCGAACTAATATCATCAAAAGTAGTAGAGGCATCATCAAGAGTATCGGACATAGTAACAGATTCAGTAGGAGCATCATGTGGTGGTGGTGAGGCAAACTTACTCATAACAGAAGGTGAATCAAGTGTAGCACTAGTGCTCAGAGCAGTACCTCTTCTTGTAGTAGATAGTAAGATCGGAACCTTGGGGTCTCCTTTCTTACCCATAGTGGATGAAGTGCAGCAGGTAGGATACCTCAAGTAGACTTGTAAATATTGCTATGGTCCCCGGCAACGGCGCCAGAAAACGGTACTTGATAACCCTCAACCGTAAGGGATCGAGATAGTCTTCGCGGGTAAGAATAACCCAATTTATTGATTCGACACACGGGGAGCCAAAGAGTATTTATAAGCTTTGACAGTTGAGTTGTCAATTCAACCGCACCTGAAATATACTTACTTGCAACAAAAGATAAGTGGTAACAGTGATATGATAGTGATAATAATGATAGTAAAAGTAAACAGCAAAAGTAAATAGTGAAGGTAAATGGCAAAAGTAGCAACTAGTGACAAGCAGGGTTTAAAACACTGTAGGCTAGGGAGATGGATGGTTGGGCGCTTCATGGATGAGATAGATTCTAACTTGGGGCACGACACACGGAAAAGTAATGATCATCTAGGCAAATATCAAACATTAGGCATGTATCCCGTAGGTAGTTGTACGTGCTTGCAATAAGAACTTGCACAACATCTTTTGTCCTACCATCCCGCTACGAACGGGGCCAAAAGGAACTTATGGAGATTAAGGTGCTCCTGTCAAAGAGCACCGGAACAAAGCAATGAACTCAATGGATACATGTAATCCTCAAACTACGGACCATCCCCTTTGGTGTCCCAAGCTGTCACTTTTGGGATCGCCGGTTCCGAACCGTAATAGGTGCAAACAACTCATAGATAGGATCACGAACACAAATATATTCATGCAAACACATATGGTTCAGATCTGAGATCATGGCACTCGGGCCCTAAGTGTCAAGCATTAAGAATAACAAGTTGAAGCAAAGATGATAAACACCATAGTAGATGATAGGCAACATGCCCCCAACGATCTGACAAACTATTACATGATCTAACTCATCCAATCCCTACCATCCCCTTCGCCTACAGCAGGGGAATTACTCACACATGGAGGGAGAAGTCATGGAGGGATGATGGAGTGGTGATGATGATGACGATGGCGACGATCTCCCCTCTCCGGAGGCCAATTCAGCCTCCAGATTAGCCCTCCCGAGGAAGAACAGAGGGTGGCGGCGGCTCCGCGACGGAAAACTGTGAAAAGAACTTCTCATCTGGGGTTTCCGCGTCGTGAGTAAAAATACGAGGCAAAGTAGGGCACCAGGGGGTGTGGGCCCCACCCAGGCGACCCCCTGGTGCGGCCCAGGTTCCTTCGGGTGCGTGGATTTTCTGTGATTTTTCGTGGATTTTTCTGAGATACCTAAAAATCCGTTTTCCTGCACACAATAAAACCATACAGGCAGCTCTGCTGAAAACAGCGTCAGTCCGGGTGAGTTTAGTTCAAATCATGCAAGAATGAGGTCAAAACAATATCAAAAGTGTTTGGAAAAGTAGATACGTTTGAGACGTATCAGTCGCTCCCAATTAACGAACTCCCCGCCATTTTGTGAAGACGGTTTACCCTTGTTGCGCTGAAAACCCCCTTGAACTTGGGTATTGGCCACGAAATCAGAGCCACCCTCTGCCTTTCGCTTACCTAAGAAGCTTGTTCCCACCGGATTAGCCTGCGCCGGTTTACCGGATTTATTTGCCTTTCCAGATTTATCTCCATCCGCTTCTGGGTACTTAGTGTTGTCAGAGTCCCCATACTTTACCAAAGCGCTCATAAGAGTTGCCATGTCATTACAATCCCGTTTGAGCCGTCCCAGCTTCAGCTTTAGAGACTCAAACCGGCAATTGTTTTCCAGTGTTACTATCGCCGTACTGGGGCTGATACCGTTCGAAGAGTGCAGGATTTCTCATACTCGCCGGACCCATGCACTCGTAGGCTCCTGCTCTCCTTGTATACATGCCGCTAGGTCCACCACTGACATTGGCTGTTTGCACGTGTCCTTGAAATTTTTGATAAACTCGCGGCGTAACTCACCCCATGATCCGATGGAGTTAGGTGGTAAGCCCTTCAACTAGGTCCGGGCTGTACCCTCAAGCATCATGGTAAAGTACTTAGCGCAAGCCGCTTCATCCACGTCTAGCATTTCCATAGCCATCTCGTAACTCTCAACCCAAGCCTCTGGAGGCAAATCTGCTGTGTAGTTAGGCACCTTACGTGGACCCTTGAAATCCTTGGGTAACCTTACACTTCGTAAAGCAGGAATAAGACACTGTACTCCAAAGGAACTCGTCGTGACTCCCGTCTCCGTTGTGGTTGTGTGAACCGGCGTCGTTTGATGGATCTCCTCGCGGGCCGTTGGTCCGGCCCGGTTTACCGCCTCCTGGGCTTGCGCCTCTGCGCCCGCCGGGTTATCCTGTCTGTGACGATGTCGCCTCCGTGCACTGCTGGACACCTCCGGTTCATCCCAATGCCTAGTATAACTCCGGCTATGGCGGGGTGTTGAATGAAGTCTCTCCCTACTGTAAGAGTACGCCTGCTGCTGTGTCAACGCCGTGTTGAGCAGATCCTTGACCCTGCGTGCTTCCATTGCCACAGGGGATGTCCCCACAATGGGTAAAGCGGCCAGGCGTGAAGCGGCAGCGACGATGTTATCCAAGGGGTTCGAGTAGTGGCCAGGAGGGGTGGGGATGTGAGGGGTGTGCATAACCCGTCGATCTTGCTCCGCAGTGGGCTGTCGTACCGGTTCACCGGTCACTAGGGCTCCCCTCCGGTTCGCCTCCGGATTATTGCTGGCTCCCACTCCCGGCGTTCCAAAGAGATTCGTCGCCTCATAAACCGACGGTAGACGAGACTGGTGCCTTCTATCCCTTACTCCCTACGCAGAGGCCTGATCCATCCTTAGCTGAAAAGCCTGAGAATCCAGCTCCGCCTGTCTTGTTGCTATCATAGCTTTCTCTGCATTTAGATCCTGCCTGGCTTACTCGATCCGGCCCTTCAGCTGCAGGATTTCTGCATCATGCTGCGCCTTGTCTGCGGGAGCCACCACTGCTACTGCCTGTGCTGTTAACTCCTCTACCAAGGTCGATAGAGCGTCAGAAGCCGAGGGAACTTGGCCGCTCCCCCCTGCTCCGGCTGTGAATGCCCCGGTCACCGTGGGCTGCGGCGTAGGTTGTGATCCGGCCATAAAGACAGCCACCCGGTTTGGCAGACCCAAGGGGTCCGGAATACTGTCCCCGTCAAACACACCCTCGGACCGGCCGTCCCGCAACAGATACAAGGATTCAGTCTCTCTGGATGAGGATTCATCGTCGGAATAGACAACTGTCTCGCCACCAGAATCCGATCCGTCCTCGGCTTGGACTCCATGTATCGCATCAACAAAAACGCGCTTCATGGCGGGCTGAATCCGGGCCGATCTCGCACGCTGGGCCGGTTCGATGATGTCGGAGAAGATGTCCGGTTCAGGTCCCGGTTCACCAATCTTGCCGATGAAGACGTGGATGCCGCCGAAGGGAACCCAGTACCCGTATTCGATTGAATCGGCCTCCGGGCCCCAGCCAGCGTCGTCGATGTAGATCCGGCCGCGGCGGCTCTTGGTCATCCGGCCGACCGCGTAGCCCTTGAGTCCTTCAAAGCTTCCCTTCAAGAACTCGAAACCATCGTGCGGAGGCCCCACGGTGGGCGCCAACTGTCGTGGAATTAGCACGGCAGATGTCCGGTTTAACGGACTTAGTGATGGAACCATCGCACGGGTTAGCTTGAAGGGGTTAAAAGCACACAAAGGACACAGAGGGTTATACTAGTTCGGCCCCTTCGATGAAGGTAAAAGCCTACGTCTAGTTTGGTTTGGTATTGCTTGGGCGTCGATGAACAGGGAGCGGATTGCTTGCCTGTGTCTCGACGGGTTGTTTCTTGTCCTTGAACCGTCGCCGGGTCGTCCCTTTATATAGGAGGTAACGCCCGGTCCGGTTTACAGAGTCCCGAGACCAGCTCATAATCGTGTCTGCCTCGGTCTCTGCTGTCTCTTCCTTGTGTCTCAAGTTACATGATAAGACGGTTTACAAACCGTAACTCTACACATGGGCCCTAAGCCTTCATGCACTGTAATCTCTACTGAACTTTACAATTATATAACTATATCACCATAATTCGGTTTACCCTAGCCGGCTTATACCTACTAGTAATATCCCTGACACCTATCTTGGGGGATTCTCCGGAAGCTCGAGCTCTGGAGACCACGCGCCTTGCCACCGTGGCTGAGCGCGCGCGGCTGGAAAACCTTTAGCGTTCACTCGACGATCGGGCCCGTCAATTGATTCCCGAATCTAGTCGACGGCCACGACAACTGTTCCCGCGTGAACCTCAGGTATTCCGAACACCGATCCAGAACCTCGCATCTGCGGCCCGCATCACATATTCAATCCAGCCGTCTCAGTCGGAGGCAGGGAGAGGCTTGCAGCAGATTCGAGCACTGCTCCGGACAGTTGGAGAGCAAAACGCGGCCGTTTCTCAGTCGCGCAACAGAATTCACAGCAGATCAGTGGCGACAGACACCGTCTGGTCGGCCCATAGCCCAAGATCGCCTCCGAGGTGCAAGGGCAGTGGACCCCGTCAAGAGCAACACCTGGGTCGGAATCATGATCAGTTTGACCGTCGACTCGGTCACAATGATCGCCGCCGAGTGCCCACGCCTCCCCTGGGAAGCGGATCGTACTCGCCTCGATGACATGACGGCAGGCGTCTACGTGACGATGAGCGGAGGATCCCCTAGATCCCAGAAGACCCAGTTTTGACGCGAGATCGATCCTCGTGCAAGGCCTGGTCGACAGAAACCGAGCATACAGAGAAGAACAAGGCAGAGATCGTCCGAGTGGCAGCAGAGTGTCTATCTCTGGGCCCGAGTGTTTTAGCAATGCAATCAGGGCTGCCAAGATTCCCCCCAACTTCAGATTGGCGGCGGGAGTAAGCAAGTTCACCGGTGAGTCAAAGTCGGACACCTGGCTAGAAGATTACCGTGTAGCTGTGTAGATCGGTGGCGGCAACGATGATGTGGCTATGAAGCATCTCCCCCTGATGTTGGGTGGCTCGGCCAGAGCTTGGTTAAATCAATTGGCCCCTGGGAGCATTTTCAGCTGGGAGGAGTTGGCCCAAGTATTTGTGAGGACCTTCGAGGGCACCTGCAAACGACCCGCGGGACTGGCAGAGTTACAACATTATGTTCAGAAACCGAATGAAACCCTGAGAGATTACATCCAGAGGTGGACCACCTTGCATCATACGCTGGAGAATGTCACACCCTGATTTTCATGTCTCATTGCTTAAGCTTATTTTCATGTTAAAAATGTGGATTTGCAAAAACTTTTGAGTGTTTTTGTCTTTGCTTGATTTGACTCCGTCTGCTGTTTGCTAGTGCTCTAAAAATCAAATAAATCCTCCAACTCTTATACTTCATCTCCTTGACCCAAAACCTTTTCCCAATGATCATGCCATGTGTATAGACCAGTATAAAATTTTCTTATAAAAATATTTTGGCCAAATGGTATTTTCTAAAATTAGTTTTCCAAAAACCCCTGAATTGAGGTTTGCACTGCAAGTACCTTATTTAGGGTGAGAAAAATCTTTCAAAAAGTATATTTGAATCCTATTAGATATAGGACTCCCAGAAACCATAAAAGTATAATTTTAAAAGTTATTTTATATTTTATTTAAAAGCTTTTTCTTAAGGCCAGAAATGGTCTTTAATAGGGAAAAATTATTTAATCATTTCAAAAATATTTGCCAAAATTCAGGGAGACTCATAGGACATATATTGTCCATATATAAGAGTTTCAGCACATGGTCATGTTCAAAATATTGGACAAATCCTTCCAAAACCCTTTCTGGATATTTCAAGCTTTTGAAATATTTACAAAGGAAATATTCTCCAAAAATTCCAGGGAAATTCTATCATGTCATATATGACATATTTGATGATCTTGCAAAGCCTCATGCCTTGAAGATCAAGGAAACATCCTCAAACCCCTTCAAAACCATTATGTCCATATTTGAAGTTTGAGCAACTCTACATTGCCAAACTTGTCCAAATGCTCTCATAATTTGTGCACATGCTAGAATGGCCTAATAAGGCATCTAGACCAAATGGCACAAGATTTGGAATAGAGCAACTTGATCAGATCACCCCAAAACCACTTCTGTTCAAATTCATATTTGAACAACTTTACATTACCAACTTTTTATCTGGAGCCTCAAACTTTGTGGGCATGTTCATAACCCCAAATGATGATGCTACACCAAGTCGTGCATCAAGGGGAAATGATTTGCTTGACTCAAATAAGGTGAAACCATTTCTGTTCATTTCTAGGGTTCACCAAAGTTACATTGGCCACTTTGCCCAAATGAGCTCAAATTTGGTGGAGAGGCCTAATTATATGTGAAATTTGATCCTGTTAAGTCCCATGTCAAGTGGATGTCATTTGCTTGACCAAACCCTGATCAAACACCTTCTCTCCAATTACCAAAACTAGTGGTTGAACCTCTTTTACTTTTCTCCATGGCCTCAAATTCTTACCACAGCTTCCTCTAGTCCTATTCTTCCTCCAGTAACTCTCCTCTGCCTTATCTCAATTATTGGAGGGGGTAAAACCCCAAGTTACACTGCTGGACAGCAGGATTCACCCTCTCCCTCACCTCCCTCCTCATCCCAGTGGTTCCCCAGAGCATCCAAGACCCCCACGCCATTGTTTACTATCCCCTAGTACTGCTGGACACTACTGGACACTGGGGGACACGGCCCGGACAGCATAGACACGACCATGCCGGCCAAAGACGTGCTCTGGAGCACGCTACAGTGCGCTCCCGCACTGTAGCCGCCCCCAATCGGCTGCTTCCGACAACCTTGGGTAGAGAGAGCGTGTCCCCCGAGGTGCCCTCGACGTCCATGACCTGCAGGACGGTCGGCCCTATCCTCCCCGGCCCTCCTCCTCTCTCTCCACGAGCTCGCCGTGCGTGCCCTGGACCGTGCTCACGGTGCACCGCAGCGGCCCCTATAAGAGGCCTCCCCCCGAGCACCTCTCGCCTCTGCTGGATCCTCCTCTCTCCCGGACACCTCCCAGACATCTCCCCTCTTCCTCTCTTGCGCTCCTGCTCCCTCCATAGCCGGAGTGCCGGCGCCGATCGCCGCTCGGGATCGGGCGCCTCGGCCACTCCCTCCTTCCCCTTCTTCGTTTCGAGGTCCAAGCCGTCCTCAGGGAACCTCCAGGGATGGGCCGGTCCTCCCCTTGGCCTGGGAGCCCCTCCTGGCGTGGTGCCGCCGGAGACCCCGCGGCCGCCGCGGCCTCCCTGTGGAGGCGAGGATGTGGCCCTCCTTGGGCGGGCTCGCAGCCACCCTCGGGTGCGGGGAAGGGAGTCGGAGCTCCTGGACACCTCGGCCGGCCCTCCCGCATCCCCAGGCCACAGCTGCGCCGGCGGCCGAAGCTTTCCCCCGCCCGGCGTCGGGCTGGAGAAGAAGACCGGGGGCGACGAGCAACCTGCGGCCGGGCCCCGCAGGTCAGTGACCTCGCCGGCTGCCACGTAAGATAAGTGGAGGCGGGGCGGCTGGGAGGCGCTTTTCCAGCGCGAAGGCGCACTCCAAGGGGGCGCCTCCGACGTCACCGCTCCCCCCTGTGCACGCGGCCGAGCCATGGGCCGGCCCAGTTTCTACGCGGCTATCTTCCGCCCAGTGTGCAGCATAAGGGTATAACCCCTATTCTTTTCCTTTTTCTTTATTCTGCCAACTTCAAAAATGCCTAGAATATTCATATGAACTCCAAATTGCATGATTCAAAATTCCTATGACTCCATAAATCATGCTCTACCTGTTGGTGCTACATGCACATTATTCCAGAAACTTTTCCTACACAAATATTTATCAAATGCCCATTTTCCACTTTCTGTGATTAACTTTAGAAAATCACAGAGAGCTCATTTTTGATCCAAATGCAGTGATTCAAATTCCTAGATGCTTGTCATGTCCAAACTTAGTTTTGGAACATTTTTAATAATAGTTTCTGTACCCCACCAAATATTGAGCCATTTCTTCCTATTTATCAGCTTTGCAAAATCCTAGGAAATTCATTTCAAATCCAAACCCAGTGAAACCAACTCCTAAATGCTTCTAAAATCATGACTTGATGATGGGTACCTTTGCTCATCATTCAAGGAATTATTTATGTATACTTCTTCCAAATCCATAAGCCCTTTGGTTCCATCATATTGAAATGTTCCCAACTACCTATTGATCCAACACCTATGAAACCACCTTGGTCATTTCTAATATGACCAGAGGTATCCTAGAAAAGTCTAACTCCTATTTTTAGAGCACTTTTATTTTTGCTTTGATTGTGTTGCTTATTATGATTGTTTCCATCGTTAGTTGACGTAATAAACGGAGTATTCGGAGATGGACCAGAAGATTTGAAGACTCTGAAGAATAAGGCAAGCAGCCCTTTGACCATGTTCAAGAACCTTTTTATGCATGTCTCATAGCACCTTATTATCCAATGCATCGGAATCATGTTGAGGTGGAAACCACTTTGGTTGCTACCCCTGTTACTTTACTGTTGAAACTTGCATCAAACATGACCCTACCTTCCTATGAGGGTTATGTGGGTGGGAGTAGTTAGGTTGCTTTAATAGTGGCTACGCAAATGGGACGGGTATATGCATGGTGACGGAGGCAGGATACTTTCAAAAGACTTTTCGAAAACCCCGTCGGGTACCATTTATGCCCGAGGGAGATGGTGAGATGGGTAACCACTTGATGACGAAGTGGTGTACCGAGGAAAGTGTGTGTGTTGTTTTGAAAACAGATTGGTTTAAGTTGCGACCGTTATTCCAACCTTACATGCGCAACCACTCTACCCTTATATGGGAAAGGGCATTATTGATTACCTAGGTCGATACTAGCATGGTGCCCGCATTACTAGTGACGGGAGTGACATGAGGTCACTCTCGGGATGGGGTCGTGCTTGGATAGGCGGCCATGACTGTTTTCACAGGGCACCGGACACACCGTTGGTACCCCGTGCTTGTGATATGTGATGAATACGGAGCGAGTCTCCACAAACCTTGAGATGTGAAATGTTTGGCACGGGGCTGTTACCAATCGAGTGGACTCTATGTTAGTGTCGTCTAGGGAAAGATAGTGATCGGGTGCTTACCCCGGGTACTTGAGGTACCGCGGGTCGTGGATGACACGGAAGTTCCCCGGATCTTGTGGGTAAAGTGTGCAACCTCTGCAGAGTGTAAAACTATTCGAATAGCCGTGTCCACGGTCATGGACATTTGGGTAACCGCTCTAGGGCTACGTCCAATGTTTGCGAAACCTGGTGTGTGTGTGAGGAAACAACATGGTTCGGAGATATTGATGATGTGATTGTGAGGAAGTCACAATGAGCTTGTGCGTGAGTTGATTACAACTCTTCCTTGGAAATGATGTCTGTGACCTCCTGATACTTGTTACAGACACATGCATATCCTTGTTATATGTTGATCATACTTGCATATGAAAAACTAGCTTTCCGCAAAACTACCAATTTAGTAGTAGAGCCTTGCATAATTATTCTGTTATCACACTTGGGTTGCTTGCGAGTACATTCAATGTACTCATTGGCTTGCCACTGGTTATTTTTTTGGCCAGGCATGAGAGAACAGGTTATGATGAAGATTTCTTGGTGACGAGCATGCGAGCTAGGACGCTTCCCAGTCAGAATGCCTGTAGGGTTAAGGCAGATGGCATGGGTCCCAGTTGTCTTTGAAGATTTTTCTGCTGCGATGATATATTCAAGACTTGACCATTACGGTCCTATTTGTGTAACACGGTATGTAAGGATGTAAGACTCTTGTTATTCAGCTTCTGTGTGTTCAATGAGCATTGATCTCTGGGATCACTGTACACGTGCATTCGGTGATCACGACTTACGAGTCGGGGTCCCCACAGAGCTGGTATTAGAGCCATCCTGACTGTAGGAAGCCTTAGTTAGCATGGTCGTTAGTTAGGGTAAAACTATTTTCAAAACTATTACTAGTTTTCAAAACTATCTATACTTCTCTTCCCTTCTCAGTTTTTCGAAAATTAGGCTATACTTGACCTCTTCCCCTTCAAAAACCTCGGTCGCTAGAACCCTTATGCCCCCGACCACTGGATTTTCTGTAATCCTCGTGGAGTGCACCTTCCCAAACACTCACCCACCACTTTTGCACACAAGATTGGAGACACCACGAAAAGATGATACCAACAGAAAATCCATCCTCGATGAGTGAGGACATGAAGGCCCAGAAGATGGGGGACACCCTTGACAAGAGCCCCAAGAAGATGTAACGTTAGCCTATGGTGACCAGGGTATAGGTTATGCAAAATCATGATATACACCGCTAATAGAGTAATCATGTCACTACCGTTGTTGTATCGACAACCACCGGTGGACGAGAACCTTGCCATTTGGTCCGCCTCACTATAGTGAGCAGGAAAACGGTTCTCTTCGTCTCCCGCTCTTGGTGTCGATGTTTTCATCAACGAAACCGACATGTTGGACCTCTATTATGCCTTGTTATTATTATTACATATGGATTGCCTACCTGGTACCCTCGACGTCCCAGGAGGCACAAGGGATCGCCATGATTAAATAGTCAAGTGAAGACCAAGTCAACGTCAGCTACAAGGAGGCACCTTCACCCCATCACCTCAGCAGGCGAGAAGATGTTGAAGATTCTTCAGGCTCAACCCGGATCATTCATCAAGCAACTACAAGGGGCATAGCAACATCCGAGGAAGCTTAGAAGACTGCACGAGGCACAAGTCACGACACAGAGTCCGAGAACCCCTAGGGTAGGATGAGTCGTGTACCCCCTATGCGCAGTCGAGTCCATATGATGGTTCGGATAGAACCATGATTGTGTGTTGTTTGCTTTTATTCGTCTGTGTTTTGATATAAGTCGCACTTTTGCCCCAGGCAACAAGTGCATGGCTATATCACCTCCCTTGCCTTGTTTCTTTTGTTTCGACCTTTTTGCACCTGTTTGTTGCACCTGCACTATAGAACCCCCTTTAGGCATTTCCCTCCTCTACGCTGCTTCTTCCCTCTATTCTCTCTCTCCCCCCAATTGAAGACCCGCAAGACAAGATGCACCAAGGATTCTACCTCGACAGCCAACTGGCACCGAAGACTTATGCTACAACCTCCACGATCTATTGCAACTCCGTAGAGTTATGTTTAACCCTCCAGACCAGTAACCCCATTCCTAGACCCTTTGAGACTTCCCGAGACACTCCAGCACGAATCCTTAACCATGTGCCTAACCCATGGTAAAGCGAGAGAACCTGTTAAGCCTTTGTAACCTTGCACAACACATGGTTCGTAAAGGAACTAGTGGACACGATAAGTGAGCACATTTTTCATCCTGATATAGCACAAGGTCTGACGATGCCATAGATAGACCAGTTCGAGGATATTGGACAGATGACTTGGTGGTTTATATCAGTGACTTCGAGGAATTATCTGAGACCTTGATGGATTGTGAGGTTTTCATGTTGGTGGAATCATGACTTTGGGGAAGCATGTAGGAGTGCCTGTTAGACATGAGATTTGGATTTATGTAGGTGATTCTGGTTGGTATAGATGCTGGATATGTCTGCATGATTCGGAGTAAGATTGGATTTAGACCGATGATCCTGATTATGATATCATGCTTCTTGGTGGATAGTAACCTAGGAGATTGGATTATTTGTCGGAGTTGATTTGGGGATCTATATAATCATGATCTTGAAGTTTACTTAACCCGGATGATGGGAATTTGGTGGATTTACTATCGTGATGCATAGTCCTTCCAAGTATTTGGGTATTATAGAGACTTGAGATCTTGTGGATCACCGTAGACATCGGATTTGTAGGATTGTTGGATTATGTGGTGATTGATGGAATTACCGGGCTATTGGAGTTGACCTATAGGAAGGAAACAAATCTTGGAGTGGCATATGACGTGTTTCCTTAGAATAGAGATGCATTATCTTGAGCCTTACAAGATTAGGTTGAGTGCTTGGATTGCGAAGATTAAGTTAAGCTTAGCAGCATGTATGATCTACCCTTGGATTTTAGGGGTAGACATACACATGGATTTGGGGATCATATACAGTATAATTTTGTGAGACCGTCTCTTGAGAATCATGAGGATATGCATGGCATGAGTAGTGATTAAAGTTGGTCTATGCGAGAGGCCGCTTTTCCATTCGGAGTACTAGATATAGCTATTGGTATCTCAGAAACTGTGCTTAAGGATAAGATGATATAAGTTCACTCACTCACTAGAATCCTCGAAACCCTTAAGCCCCACCGAGCCACAACCTGGTCAGATTCTGACCACGAGCCTTGACTCAGAGTCAGGAAGGCCTCTGCAATACTCCTCCGAGACCACCACCAATACCCCAGCTTACCTTGCGTACCCCTTAGACCTCATGAAGCTATTGGACAAGTTGGGTAACATCATCATTTGATGGCCTACTTGTCTGCCCGAAGACAAGAAGAGACGGACAGCTGGATAGAAGACATTTGAAGACCGCCCTGTCAAGAAGGAAGATCTACACCGACCACCGTCATCAAGAAGAGACTTCCGCGTTGAAGACCGGGCGTATCTGCAACCACTCCTCAATGGAGCCCAGCTTTTCCGTGTCGAAGGAACGCTCACACCAAGATTTTATCAAGACTTGAAGGCACGATTCTGGTGGAGCGAGATGAAAAGAGAGATTTGCAACCTATGTTGCAAAGTGTGATGTGTGCCAAAGGGTCAAGCTGAATATCAGCGACCCGCTGGATTGCTTCAACCACTCAAGGCTTCTGAGTGGAAGTGGGATAAAGACGGAATGAACTTCGTCACTGGTTTACCAAGGTCGGATAGAGGACACGACTCTGTTTGGGTCATAGTCGATCATTTGACCAAGGTAGTCCATTTCATTCCTGTCAAGACCCCTTATGATGGCAACCGGCTGGCAGCTCTCTACATCGACCGAATCGTAAGTCTTCATGGTATTCCAAGGAGATCGTGTCAGATCGAGGAACCCAGTTCACCTCAAGGTTCTGGAAGAAGTTCCGAGAAGCCTTGGGAACCAAGTATCTTTCAGCACGGCTTTCCACCCACAGACCGGAGGTCAGACTGAGCGAGTCAATCAGATTCTCGAAGTCATAACTTCGAGCCTGTGTCTTGGCATATGGAGCCAAGTGGGAGGATTGTCTCCTTTTTGCCGAGTTCTCCTATGACAACAGTTACCAGTCGAGCCTTCTGATGGCCCCATTTGAGGTGATGTACGGACACAGATGTCGCACACCCCTCAACTGGTCAGAGACTGGAGAAGGGCTAGTCTTTGGACCGGATATTCTCCGCGCAGCGGAAGAGCAAGTCCAACTAGCCAGAGAACGTTTGAAGGCAGCCAAGTCAAGGCAGAAGTGCTATGCTGACACTCACCGTCGGAACATAAGTTTCCATGTCGGGGACCATGTGTACCTGCGGGTAACTCCTCTGAAGGGAAACAAGCGTTTCCACGTCAAGGGGAAGCTCGCACCAAGGTTCATTGGACCCTTTGAGATCACTGCAAGTCAAGTGGTAGATGGCTCCCCAGCTAGATCTACCACATGAGATACCCTCCGTGCACCAAATCTTCCACGAGCCCCCACTCCGGAAGTACTTCTTACCTCCTAGCTAGCCCGATGGCCGCAAGGACATCAATCACCGAGCCTTTGACAGCTAACCCAACCTAACCTATGCAAGAGACCCCTCAGCAACCTCCATCAAGGAAGGCATCAAGCAAGAAGCCATACCATCAAGCACATCAGGATTCCAAGGAGCACCGCTCGGAAGCAGAACCAACAAGGAGAAGTGAAGACTACCCCGTATCCAAGACTCCGCCTTTCTTTCCACGCCTAGTCTGGGAATCTCGGGGACGAGATTCTTGTAAGGGGGGTAGGTCTGTCACACCCTGATTTTCATGTCTCATTGCTTAAGCTTATTTTCATGTTAAAAATGTGGATTTGCAAAAACTTTTGAGTGTTTTTGACTTTGCTTGATTTGACTCTGTCTGCTGTTTGCTAGTGCTCTAAAAATCAAATAAATCCTCCAACTCTTATACTTCATCTCCTTGACCCAAAACCTTTTCCCAATGATCATGCCATGTGTATAGACCAGTATAAAATTTTCTTATAAAAATATTTTGGCCAAATGGTATTTTCTAAAATTAGTTTTCCAAAAACCCCTGAATTGAGGTTTGCACTGCAAGTACCTTCTTTAGGGTGAGAAAAATCTTTAAAAAAGTATATTTGAATCCTATTAGGTATAGGACTCCCAGAAACCATAAAATTATAATTTTAAAAGTTATTTTTATATTTTATTTAAAAGCTTTTTCTTAAGGCCAGAAATGGTCTTTAATAGGGAAAAATTATTTAATCATTTCAAAAATATTTGCCAAAATTCAGGGAGACTCATAGGACATATATTGTCCATATATAAGAGTTTCAGCACATGGTCATGTTCAAAATATTGGACAAATCCTTCCAAAACCCTTTCTGGATATTTCAAGCTTTTGAAATATTTACAAAGGAAATATTCTCCAAAAATTCCAGGGAACTTCTATCATGTCATATATGACATATTTGATGATCTTGCAAAGCCTCATGCCTTGAAGATCGAGGAAACATCCTCAAACCCCTTCAAAACCATTCTGTCCATATTTGAAGTTTGAGCAACTCTACATTGCCAAACTTGTCCAAATGCTCTCATAATTTGTGCACATGCTAGAATGGCCCAATAAGGCATCTAGACCAAATGGCACAAGATTTGGAATAGAGCAACTTGATCAGATCACCCCAAAACCACTTCTGTTCATATTCATATTTGAACAACTTTACATTACCAACTTTTTATCTGGAGCCTCAAACTTTGTGGGCATGTTCATAACCCCAAATGATGATGCTACACCAAGTGGTGCATCAAGGGGAAATGATTTGCTTGACTCAAATAAGGTGAAACCATTTCTGTTCATTTCTAGGGTTCACCAAAGTTACATTGGCCACTTTGCCCAAATGAGCTCAAATTTGGTGGAGAGGCCTAATTATATGTGACATTTGATCCTGTTAAGTCCCATGTCAAGTGGATGTCATTTGCTTGACCAAACCCTGATCAAACACCTTCTGTCCAATTACCAAAACTAGTGGTTGAACCTCTTTTACTTTTCTCCATGGCCTCAAATTCTTACCACAGCTTCCCCTAGTCCTATTCTACCTCCAGTAACTCTCCTCTGCCTTATCTCAATTATTGGAGGGGGTAAAACCCCAAGTTACACTGCTGGACAGCAGGATTCACCCTCTCCCTCACCTCCCTCCTCATCCCAGTGGTTCCCCAGAGCATCCAAGACCCCCACGCCATTGTTTACTATTCCCTAGTACTGTTGGACACTACTGGACACTGGGGGACACGGCCTGGACAGCATAGACACGACCATGCCGGCCAAAGACGTGCTCTGGAGCGCGCTACAGTGCGCTCCCGCACTGTAGCCGCCCCCAATCGGCTGCTTCCGACAACCTTGGGCAGAGAGAGCGTGTCCCCCGAGGTGCCCTCGACGTCCACGACCTGCAGGACAGTCGGCCCTATCCTCCCCGGCCCTCCTCCTCTCTCTCCACGAGCTCGCCGTGCGTGCCCTGGACCGTGCTCACGGTGCACCGCAGCGGCCCCTATAAGAGGCCTCCCCCCGAGCACCTCTCGCCTCTGCTGGATCTTCCTCTCTCCCGTACACCTCCCAGACATCTCCCCTCTTCCTCTCTTGCACTCCTGCTCCCTCCATAGCCGGAGTGCCGCCGCCGATCGCCGCTCGGGATCGGGCGCCTCGGCCACTCCCTCCTTCCCCTTCTTCGTTTCGAGGTCCAAGCCGTCCTCAGGGAACCTCCAGGGACGGGCCGGTCCTCCCCTTGGCCTGGGAGCCCCTCCTAGCGTGGTGCCGCCGGAGACCCCGCGGCCGCCGCGGCCTCCCTGTGGAGGCGAGGATGTGGCCCTCCTTGGGCGGGCTCGCAGCCACCCTCGCGTGCGGGGAAGGGAGCCGGAGCTCCTAGACACCTCGGTCGGCCCTCCCGCATCCCGAGGCCACGGCTGCGCCGGCGGCCGGAGCTTTCCCCCGCCCGGCGTCGGGCTGGAGAAGAAGACCGGGGGCGACGAGCAACCTGCGGCCGGGCCCCGCAGGTCAGTGACCTCGCCGGCTGCCACGTAAGATAAGTGGAGGCGGGGCGGCTGGGAGGCGCTTTTCCAGCGCGAAGGCGCACTCCAAGGGGGCGCCTCCGACGTCACCGCTCCCCCCTGTGCACGCGGCCGAGCCATGGGCCGGCCCAGTTTCTACGCGGCTATCTTCCGCCCAGTGTGCAGCATAAGGGTATAACCCCTATTCTTTTCCTTTTTCTTTATTCTGCCAACTTCAAAAATGCCTAGAATATTCATATGAACTCCAAATTGCATGATTCAAAATTCCTATGACTCCATAAATCATGCTCTACCTGTTGGTGCTACATGCACATTATTCCAGAAACTTTTCCTACACAAATATTTATCAAATGCCCATTTTCTACTTTCTGTGATTAACTTTAGAAAATCACAGAGAGCTCATTTTTGATCCAAATGTAGTGATTCAAATTCCTAGATGCTTGTCATGTCCAAACTTAGTTTTGGAACATTTTTAATAATAGTTTCTGTACCCCACCAAATATTGAGCCATTTCTTCCTATTTATCAGCTTTGCAAAATCCTAGGAAATTCATTTCAAATCCAAACCCAGTGAAACCAACTCCTAAATGCTTCTAAAATCATGACTTGATGATGGGTACCTTTGCTCATCATTCAAGGAATTATTTCTGTATACTTCTTCCAAATCCATAAGCCCTTTGGTTCCATCATATTGAAATGTTCCCAACTACCTATTGATCCAACACCTATGAAACCACCTTGGTCATTTCTAATATGACCAGAGGTATCCTAGAAAAGTCCAACTCCTATTTTTAGAGCACTTTTATTTTTGCTTTGACTGTGTTGCTTATTATGATTGTTTCCATCGTTAGTTGACGTAATAAACGGAGTATTCGGAGATGGACCAGAAGATTTGAAGACTCTGAAGAATAAGGCAAGCAGCCCTTTGACCATGTTCAAGAACCTTTTTATGCATGTCTCATAGCACCTTATTATCCAATGCATCGGAATCATGTTGAGGTGGAAACCACTTTGGTTGCTACCCCTGTTACTTTACTGTTGAAACTTGCATCAAACATGACCCTACCTTCCTATGAGGGTTATGTGGGTGGGAGTAGTTAGGTTGCTTTAATAGTGGCTACGCAAATGGGACGGGTATATGCATGGTGACGGAGGCAGGATACTTTCAAAAGACTTTTCGAAAACCCCGTCGGGTGCCATTTATGCCCGAGGGAGATGGTGAGATGGGTAACCACTTGATGACGAAGTGGTGTACCGAGGAAAGTGTGTGTGTTGTTTTGAAAATGGATTGGTTTAAGTTGCGACCGTTATTCCAACCTTACATGCGCAACCACTCTACCCTTATATGGGAAAGGGCATTATTGATTACCTAGGTCGATACTAGCATGGTGCCCGCATTACTAGTGACGGGAGTGACATGAGGTCACTCTCGGGACGGGGTCGTGCTTGGATAGGCGGCCATGACTGTTTTCACAGGGCACCGGACACACCGTTGGTACACCGTGCTTGTGATATGTGATGAATACGGAGCGAGTCTCCACAAACCTTGAGATGTGAAATGTTTGGCACGGGGCTGTTACCAATCGAGTGGACTCTATGTTAGTGTCGTCTAGGGAAAGATAGTGATCGGGTGCTTACCCCGGGTACTTGAGGTACTGCGGGTCGTGGATGACACGGAAGTTCCCCGGATCTTGTGGGTAAAGTGTGCAACCTCTGCAGAGTGTAAAACTATTCGAATAGCCGTGTCCACGGTCATGGACAGTTGGGTAACCGCTCTTGGGCTACGTCCAATGTTTGCGAAACCTGGTGTGTGTGTGAGGAAACAACATGGTTCGGAGATATTGATGATGTGATTGTGAGGAAGTCACAATGAGCTTGTGCGTGAGTTGATTACAACTCTTCCTTGGAAATGATGTCTGTGACCTCCTGATACTTGTTACAGACACATGCATATCCTTGTTATATGTTGATCATACTTGCATATGAAAAACTAGCTTTCCGCAAAACTACCAATTTAGTAGTAGAGCCTTGCATAATTATTCTGTTATCACACTTGGGTTGCTTGCGAGTACATTCAATGTACTCATTGGCTTGCCACTGGTTATTTTATTGGCCAGGCATGAGAGAACAGGTTATGATGAAGATTTCTTGGTGACGAGCATGCGAGCTAGGACGCTTCCCAGTCAGAATGCATGTAGGGTTAAGGCAGATGGCATGGGTCCCAGTTGTCTTTGAAGATTTTTCCGCTGCGATGATATATTCAAGACTTGACCATTACGGTCCTATTTGTGTAACACGGTATGTAAGGATGTAAGACTCTTGTTATTCAGCTTCTGTGTGTTCAGTGAGCATTGATCTCTGGGATCACTGTACACGTGCATTCGGTGATCACGACTTACGAGTCAGGGTCCCCACAGAGAACGTGTCCGAGCATCAGGCAGTCTGCGCCTTCAAGGAGGGCGTACGATATAGAGAGCTGAACCTGAAGTTCGGTTGGACAGGAGATATGTCTTTGACTCGGATGATGGAGATAGCCAGTCGATATGCTAATGGAGAAGTGGCCGACTAACTCCATAGAGGCAAGAAACCAGTCAGCCAAGACCATCAGAATTCTAATCGGAAGCCAAAGCGCAAAGCAGAGCCAGCAGTTCCAGGAGAAGCTGTAGTCGTTACCCAGGGAAAGGCAAAGGAAAGCCTAAAAGTCCTTGGATCCCCAAGAAAGTGAAAGACCAAGCAGGGAATGACGTGCTTGATCTACCGTGTCCTATTCACACGAAGAAAGATGAAGAGGGGAATTTGGTTTACCCCAAACATACCACTCGACAATGTCGGCTCCTAATCCCGAATTTCCAGAAAGACCAGCCCGCTGAGAAGGAGAAAGTAACCGAGGAGACCAAGGAAAAAGAAGGGGATGGAGGTTACCCCTAGATCAAATCCACCTTGATGATTTTTGCTGATGTCGAGAGCAAGAGTCGATCGAAAATTATCAACAGAGAAGTCAACATGGTTGCTCCGGCAACAAAGACGTACCTAAAGTGGTCCAAGACTCCCATTACATTCGACCAGTCCTACCACCCCGCGCACATTGCTACCCCTAGGCGGCATGCGTTGGTGGTCGACCCAGTTGTCGATGGTACGTGATTGACTAAAGTTTTGATGGATGGCGGCAGTGGTCTGAATATACTGTACGCTGAAACCCTCCGGGGGATGGGCATTCTGATGTCCAAGTTAAGTGAGAGCAACATGAGATTTCATGGGGTCATCCCCGGGAAGAAGGCCGACTCACTTGGTAAGATTTCCCTTGACGTGGTTTTTGGCGATTCGACGCACTTCCGCAAAGAAAAGCTGATGTTTGAGGTGGTGTACTTCCACAGCGCTTACCATGCCATATTGGGCAGGCCTGCCTACGCCCGTTTCATGGCTCGACCGTGCTATGTGTACCTCAAACTGAAGATGGCGGGGCCTAAAGGCGTGATCACTGTCACAGGGAATCGACAGAAGGCAGAAGAGTGCTTCCAGAAGGGCTCGAAAATCGCTGACGAGTAGATGGCAACGGTGGAGATGGAAGAATACCAGAAGAATGTGAATCCGAGTGATTTGTTGCGTGCTAAGAAGCCTGCTTCCGAGTCAGCATTCCAGTCAGCGGGAGAGACGAAGCCTGTGCATATTCATCCCACTGACCCCAATGTAGCTCCGACTCACATCTCAACCACACTCAAAAGCAAATAGGAAGAAGCACTCATCCAGTTCCTCCGTGAGAACTTGGACATCTTTGCATGGAAACCATCCGACATGCCAGGTGTACCCAGGGGACTGGCTGAGCACCGTTTGCGAGTCAACCCAAAAGTGAAACCCGTGAAGGAACATCTCCGTCGGTCCGCCACGGAGAAAAGGAAAGCAATTGGCGAGGAGGTGGCTCGGCTTCTGGCAGTTGAGTTCATCCGCGAGATTTACCACTCCGAGTGGCTCGCCAATGTGGTCATGGTCCCCAAGAAGGACAAATCTCTCTGCATGTGCATCGATTTCAAGCATATCAATCAGGCCTGCCCGAAAGATCATTTTCCTCTCCCCCGCATCGATCAAATAGTCGACTCGACTGCGGGGTGCGAGCGTTTGTCTTTTCTGGGTGCATATTCCGGGTACCATCAGATCCGACTGTTTGGACCCGACGAAATCTAGACAGCCTTCATCAGCCCATTCAGGTGTTTTTGTTATGTCAGCATGCCTTTTGGTCTCAAGAATGCCGGTGCAACTTTCATGTGCATGATTCAAAAGTGTCTGATGAAGCAGATCAGTCGGAACGTGGAAGCATACATGGATGACATCGTGGTCAAGTCACATAAAGGTTCCGACCTACTGACTGACCTTGCTGAGACATTCGCAAACCTGAGAAGCTATGATATCAAGCTCAACCCGTCAAAGTGTACATTCGGAGTTCCAGCCGGCAAGTTACTCGGTTTCCTTGTTTCCGAACAAGGAATCGACGCTAACCCAGAGAAAGTCAGCACCATCCTCCGAATGAAGCGCCCTGTGCGTATACACGACGTCCAGAAGCTCACTGGTTGTTTGGCCGCATTGATTCGATTCATCTCTCATCTCGGTGAGAAGGCATTACCTCTCTACCGACTGATGAAGAAGTCTGAAAAGTTCGAGTGGAATTCTGAAGTTGAAGCAGCGTTCGAGGAACTCAAAGCCCTGCTTTCCACCCAGCCGGTGCTTGGTGCCCCAGTCATTAAAGAGCCTCTTTTACTGTACATCGTAGCCACTGGACAAGTTGTTAGCACTGTACTCACGGTCGAGCGAGAAGAAGAAGGCAAAGCCTACAAAGTCCAACACCTAATCTATTACATTTCCGAAGTATTGACCCCCTCCAAGCAGAGATACTCGCATTATCAGAACCTTGTGTATGGGATTTACTTGACCGCCAAGAAAGTTGCACATTACTTCTCGGATCATTCAATTTCAGTCGTTAGCGATGCCCCGTTATTAGAAATTCTGAACAATCGAGATGCAACCGGTCGAGTGGCCAAATGGGCGATTGAACTACTTCCGCTGGATATCAAGTTTGAGGCAAAGAAAGCTATCAAGTCTCAAGCAATAGCAGATTTTGTGGCCGAATGGATAGAGCAGGAGCAGCTGACTCAGATTCAGTCGGATCACTGGACCATGTTCTTCGATGGGTCCAAGATGTTGAACGGATCCAGTGCAGGTGTGGTCTTGGTGTCCCCCAGAGGCGACAAACTCAGTTATGTCCTCCAAATCCACTTCGATTCTTCAAACAACCAAGCTGAATACGAGGCGCTTTTGTACAGGTTGCGTATGGCCATCTCACTCGGCGTCCGTCGCCTGATGGTATACGGCGACTCAGACTTAGTGGTCAATCAGGTAATGAAGGATTGGGACGTCCGGAGCCCAGCAATGACCAGTTATTGCGGTGTGGTGCGGAAGCTAGAGAAGGAATTCGAAGGTTTAGAGCTCCACCACGTGCCCAGGATCAAGAACTAGCTTGCCGATGATCTCGCGAAGATAGGGTCCACTCAGAAACCTATACCCAAGAATGTGTTCTTAGAGCATTTTCACACCCCGTCGGTCAAAGAGGACCCCTTCACAGAGGAGCCCTCACAACCGATAAGTGCGTCCAATCCGACTGAGATCGAAGTGCCAGCCATGGTCGACCTAATCATGGAAGTCCTGGTGATCACACCCGACTGGACGGTGCCGTACATAGCATACTTGCTCACACAAGAACTCCCAGAGGATGAAGAGGAAGTGCGTCAGACCATCCGTCGATCCGAAGCCTTCACAGTAATACAGGGTCAGATCTACATGGAAAGTGTCACGGGAGTCGCTCAGCGCTGCATCACCCTCGAAGAAGGTCTAATGATCCTAAATGAGATTCACTCGGGAACCTGTGGCCACCACGCTTCCTCTCGGACCATTGTGGCCAAGGCATACCGAGCTGGATTCTACCGGCCTCGAGCGATTGAGATGGCAAAGGATATCATCGACAAATGCGAGGGCTGCCAGTTCTACTCCAACATGTCTCACAAACCTACGTCTTCCTTGAAGACTATCCCGTTGGTTTGGTCGTTTGCCGTTTGGGGATTGGACATGGTTGGACCCTTCAAGACCGGCAGGAGCGGCTTCACTCACTTGCTCGTGGAAGTCGACAAGTTTGCTAAATGGATCGAGGCCAAGCCCATCAAGAACCTCGGCTCAAGCACCGCCATCAGCTTCATCAGAGAATTGATATTCAGATATGGAGTCCCCCACATCATCATCACGGATAATGGCTCCAACTTTGACTCCGACGAATTCAGAGCATTATGTTCCTCCCAAGGTACTCGGGTCGACTACGTGTCTGTAGCACATCCGCAGTTGAATGGACAAGCAGAAAGAGAAAATGGTTTGATCATTCAAGGCCTGAAACCGCGACTGATGCGCGATCTCAAGCACGTCGCTCGCGCTTGGGTGACTGAACTACCGTCTGTCTTATGGGGGCTGAGGACAACCCAGAACCGGTCGACTGATCCTACCCTCTTCTTCACGGTCTATGGCGCCAAGGCCGTATTGCCGAGCGATTTGCTGCACAACGCCCCTCGAGTGGAACTCTTCTCCGAGGCAGAAGCATAGCAAGCACGTCAAGATGCAGTCGACCTCTTGGAAGAAGAACGTGAGATGGCCCTGGTCTGCTAGACCATATACCAACAAGACTTGCGTTGATTCCACGCCCGCAATGTTCGAAGCCGGGCATTCCAGGAAGGAGATCTGGTACTTTAAGTACGTCAGAAGTGAGCACACAAGCTTGCTCCGGCCTGGGAAGGCCCCTTCATCATCACCAAAGTACAACACAATGGGGCGTACCACATCTACAACATAGCCAAGAAAAAAGATGACCCTCGTTCATGGAACGCGGATCTGCTCCGCCGCTTCTATACTTAAGGCACTCGACCAGTCAAGTTGTAATAAGAACCTTCCAGTTTGTTTTTCAAAGACAAGTTCGCGACAATTCCATAATGATTGATGTTACAAAGACACATGTTCTCAAATCCCCCAGTGGGTGGCTTAGCCGTGAACCCGATTCGCCTAAGTTTCAAAAACACTCCGAGTGAAGAGCAACCCTCTCACTCGGGGGCTTAGCTGCGACCCTGTAATCGCCTAAATGTCAAAAACACTCCGAGTGAAGAGCAACCCTCTCACTCTGGGGCTTAGCTACGACCCCGTAATCGCCTAAGTTACAAAAAAAACTCCGAGTGAAGAGC
>LR738712.1:55494002-55536326 GCA_902687465.1 Secale cereale
TCTCACTCGGGGGCTTAGCTGCGACCCCGTAATCACCTAAGTTACAAAGACACTCCGAGTGAAGAGCAACCCTCTCACTTGGGGGCTTATCTGCGACCCCGTAAACGCCTAAGTGTCAAAAACACTCCGTGTGAAGAGCAACCCTTTCACTCGGGGGCTTAGCTACGACCCTGTAATCGCCTAAGTTACAAAAAACACTCCGAGCTACGCCACAAGTACGATGTGGCTCGGTCCTCCGAGCTATGCCACAAGCACAATGTGGCTCAGCCCTCCGAGCTACACCGCAAGTACAATGTGGCTCAACCCTCCGATCTATGCCACAAAAACAATGTGGCTCAGCCCTCCGAGCTACGCCACAAGTATAATGTGGCTCAGCCCTCCGAGCTACGCCACAAATACAATGTGGCTTAGCCCTCCGAGCTACGCCACATGTACAATGTGGCTCGACCCTCCGAGCTATGCCATAGGTACGTGACTCGACCTCCGAGCGGCACCACAAACATACCGTCGACTCGAAATTCAAAGAGATCAAAAGACATCAGAAGCAAAGCAAGCGCATTCTAAAGGAAATCAAGTTCAGATAAAGCCCCGCAAGATTCGGGCAGAAGTACTCGGGCATCAAACCCGCGAGCGTTTAACGGTTACAAAATCACTCGGCATTCCGAGGCAAATTGAATCGGAGCATAAAAGTTTGTTCACTCTTCGGGGGGAGGAGGACTTGCAGGCGTGACGTACTCGTCCAGGTCGATCCTGTCAGCAATACGGGTAGCGGCTTCCAGGAAAGTCTCCATGAATGACTGGAACTAGAGCTTCTTCGTGTTGGCAACCTTGAGCGCAGCCAGCCTCTCCTCCTTCACCTCCTTGCAGTGCACACGGACCAGAGACAATGCAACATCGGCGCTGCACCGGGTGGATGACTTCTTCCACTCCTGCACTCGACTGGGGATCTCATTAAGTTGAGTCATCAGAGACTCGAGGTCATTCTCATGCACCGTCCCCCTCCAGAGCGTAGTGTTGATCCGGGACATCACCGCCTTTAGTCGAGCAAGGTAGCCAGTGGCGCTGGTAAGACGAGACTCCAGTCGCAAGACATTCATCGCCAGTTCATCCTTGATGAGAGAATTGGCAGGGTCCAGACTCGTCTCGACCCGCCCAGTCTCCTCCTCAAAGTTCTGACAAAATTCTACATGGGCGAAAACACGATGAGTTAACAATCAGAATATGAGTCGACAGCTCTGATTCAGTCGGACAAAAGAACATACCTTCAAGCATGATGAACCAATTTTTTGTAAGGTCACCCAGATAAGTCTCCAACCCATTCTTCTTCTACGAGAGGCCCCCTACCTTCTCGTCCAGAGCAAGATTGGCCTTCTTCAGTCGCGTTACCTCCTTGTTGGCCTCACCAAGGGAGACCTTTAGCTTGGCGATCTCTTCTTCGAGCTTGCCGACTGAAGCCAGCTTCTGTTCGGCGAGTTCAGCTTTCTCCTGCGCCTTCTGTTGCGCTACTGCCAGGTCAAGGTCCTTCTGCTCCAGAGCTGCCTTCATTTGATCTACAAGGAACAGTACTAGACAGATGAACATAAGGATACCCACGTCACACTCATTGGAATTTAGTCGACGAGTTATACACTTTTCTTACCGGACGTTTCGTCCTTGGTTTTCTTCAAATGCTCCCTGGCCAGCTCCAGATCAAGATTGAGTTGAGCCTGCTTCTTCTCAAGGTCCGCGAATTTGGCTCCAAACTCACAAGATTTCTACGATCAACAAAAGAAGACAAAGTTCTAAGCCTACTGCCGAGTCAACTACTCAACAGTAGCCTCGAGGACTACACCCAGTGGGTGCACTTAGCGTGCCCCCACTGGTTCTCACTCGACCGGATCAGTCTTGTTCGAGTTCAAAAAAAAGAGGTGCATTTTGCTCTTAGACCATGGCCGACTGCCAGCAGTCGACCATGGCCACCCAGTGGGTGCACTCAGCGTGCCCCCACCGGTTCTCACTCGACCAGACCAGCCCCGCGAGAGTGAAAAGAGTTCGAAACAAGTAAACAAAGTCAATTCTAAGTCCACGGCCGACTGACTTCAGTCGACCATGGCCTCGGGGACTACACCAAGTGGGTGCACTCAGCGTGCCCCCACCGGTCCAATCGCCACAGCAAGACCGATTGGATTACAAGAGCTAAGCTACAAGATCAGGAACACCTAGTGGGTGCAACATCATCTTACGAACAAAGCGGAAACATCATCTTACGAACAAAGCAACAGTTTTCAGAATGAAGACCCTAACATCATAGCAAGTCAGTCGGAAAAGACAAACTTGGACATTGGTTCGAAGAGCCGAACTGGCATTATAGGAAGCCATGCTAGCCTCGTATGCCGCCTTCGTTCGCTCCATCATTAGCCCTGCTTGACGAACGACCTCCTTGGTTGCGCTCACGGGGTCCTCCGGGACGTGATGGGTAGCAAAAAGTACGGACGGTGGGGCAGTTGGAGTAGCCGCAGGGTCCGCGCCTTGGATAGTCGACGCGGATGGACGGTCAGTCAACACGGGAACAACAAAAGAGAACGAGGCTCGAGTCGCGTCCCATTGTTGTTGGGCCTCCGAGCCAGAGAGTGTTTTCCGACCCCTCCTTCCTGTGCCTCTTCGAGACACCTCCTCGCGCTCCTCCTCCTCATCATCATCAGGAAATACAATGACATTGTGCGGCCCTACAGGGAACAATCGTCCAAGAAGAAATTTAGTCGACCGACAGTCTGGTCAACGAAAGCCAAGGCGTAGCCAAAAAGCTGTACCTGCGTGAGACGTGGCCACGTCTGTGGTCTCCTCGTCGTCACGACCCTTATCAACATCCATTGAGGTCCCAGAGGCAGCAGCGCTGAAGATTTCACGGAACAGTCGGCGGGATGGATTAGTGAATCGACAAAGGCAAATCGGGTTTCTGGAACGAAAGAAGAGCGAAGCAGAGCGACACTTACTTGGAGGCAATCGGTACATCCACTTTGATCTTTGGCAAGGCCTTCCAGGGCTTGGAGGTGGCGACCTTGGGCTGTTTCGGGGCCTTCTCAGTCAGATCTGGGGTAGACGTCCGAGTGCGCTTCTTCACCTGAGAGCTGGAGGGACATGTCCTGGCGCGCACATTCTCTGGGTCGTGGCTCTGCTTGGAACGCTTCTCGACGCGGGGCGGTGACTTGACTTCTTCGCCGATGCTGGAGTCCTCGCACTCTTCCGCGGTCTCCTCATTGGACTTCCAGTCGGAAGCCTCGCCTACACCCTCCTCTCCCTCTTGGATCTGTTCGCCGTTGGGCACCGAGTACATTTCGGTAAAAATCTGCAGAAGGAAGAGACAATTGAACACCAGTCAGATTCGTCAACGCCTACAAGGAGGAATCCGAAAATTCACTCGGAAACTAAGGCCGAACCTTATTTGGTTCGTGGTCTACGTCGAACGGGCAGACTCTTCCGGTCCCTCGAGGATTATCCTTGTTCCCCGTCATGCACTTCAGGCATTGTTCCACCATCTTTGCAGCGGCTTGCTCTGGGTGGACCCGAGAAGTGTCGTTGACGCCCAAGTACATCCACATCGGATGGTCCCGAGCTTGGAGAGGCTTGATCCGCCGTTTGAGGAACACCTCCAGCAGATCCATCCTAGTGACCCCGTTGCGGACCAACTGGACCACCCGCTCCACCAGCATATCCACCTCTACGTTTTCGGCCCAACTCACAAGCAGCGTAGGTGGCTGGCCGACTCAATCTAAAGAAAACGGAGGGAGTCCGGTCGACTGACTGGGGACGTCCTTGCAATAAAACAAGTCAACTCCCACCCTCGGACCGACTCAGGAAGGACCATGGCAGGGAAAGTGCCCCTACCTCTAGTATGAATACCCAAACCACCGCACATCTGGATCACGTGTGTCTTCTCGTCACTCGGGTTTGCTTTCTTGACAGTTTGGGAGCGACAAGTGAAAATGTGCTTAAACAAGCCCCAATACGGTCGGCACCCTAGAAAGTTCTTACTCAAGGAAACGAAGGCAGCCAGGTACGTGATGGTGTTGGGAGTGAAATGGTGCAGCTGGGCACCGTAGAAAGTCAAGAAACCGCGAAAGAAAGGGTGTGGAGGCAAGGAGAAACCTCGTTCTACGTGTTGGGAGTGAAATGGTGCAGCTGGACACGTTCGGGCCCCGAATGGGCTTCGCGGGCCGCGGCGGCGAGGAGGAGAGAGAAGGTCGGCTGGCCACATGGCAAGCGGTGGTAGACTGAGGGCGGCGACGGACGTGTCCGGCGGTGAGATGGACATGTCCGGCGGGCGAGAGGGAGGATTTTTAGGGTTTGGACCCGTGATTTGGAAGGAGAGACACATATTTATAGGTAGAGGGAGCTAGGAGAGTCCAAATGAGGAGCGGTTTTCGGCCACGCGATCACGATCCAACGACCGAGAGCATGGAGGGGTTAGAATGGGCTTGGGGGCTGTTGTGAAAGGGGTGCTGGGCCAAAAGAGAAAAGGCTTCCAGCGGTTAACACGGTTAACCGTTGGGCTATCAAACGAACTCCGAACGCGACAAAACTTGACAGGCGGTCTACCTATTCTATAATAAGACCACACGCCAAGTTTCATCTCATTCCGAGAATATTTCCAGCCACTCATAAAATAAATAATCGGAGGTGTCGCGGGCACGTGCAAGTGTGTCTGGGCTTAGAACGGACAACGGAAAGGACGAGGGGAACCCGAACGGATGCAAGTTTTGAAAACATGCTGATGCAATGCACATGATGACAAGGCAAAGATGCAACACGCAGCAAGATGACACATCAACGACGACGAATAACTGGCTGACACCTGGCGCATCGGACTCGGGGTGTCACATGTTACTCCCTCCGAGAAGAGTCTGAACTTGTAAACACCTTGTGTACAATCTCACCGTAGCTAGGATCTTGCCTCCTCCTACGTACCCCATATTCTTACTGTTAGACTTAGAACCACGACATGCACGGGTTGTACGTCTCATATAAACAAAGTTGTGTTTCTCACAGAAACACATGTATTGTGTTCTTCCTTTTCAGTGGAAGCACAATTGTCCTTTTATCTTTACCTTCCGGAAAGCACATATGTGAAAAGCACAACTATGCTTATCGTGGAAGCACATGCTATGATTTCCCCCTTTTTCGGTGGAAACACCGTTGTGCTTTTCCCTTTCGGGAAGCACATGACGTGCTTCTTGTGTAAGTATACAGAGTGTGCTACCGACAAAAGCAATGTTGTGCTTCTCTTGGCCTTTTCCTTATTTTTTGAAAGAACAAATGTGCTTCTCACGGAAGCACATATTGTACTTCTCAAATAAAAGTGCTGCTTCCCGATTTAAAAAAAAAAGCAAAAACCAAAAAAATCTGAACACCACCTCCTCACCAGAAAAAACTAATAAATTCCAAAATACACAAAAATCGTGTGCATAACACCTAAAGCGAGGCATGTGGCAGTGACTGGACGCACCACTTGGCATCCTCTCAGGCCAAAAAATTAACCTTTGCAGGAGCCCTTCGAAGGGTAAATTAGTTGTTCTCCATCCTGGCTCTCCTAATTGGTGCATTTAGGTAAATGGCGCCCACACAGGGGAGTGTATGGGCTGCCCCAACTAAGTTTTTCTTCATGCTAACGGTGGATTTGTGATTGATGATCGTTGACCATGTAGAGTTGACTCGTGAATTTTTTCAGAAAGAAATTTATCCAAAAATATACCAAATTCAAAAAAGTGCATGGTTTTCTAAAAGAGTTCAACAATAAAAGATCAAAAAAATTACCCAAATTAGAGAACAGTTCATGAATTGGGAAAGTTCATACTTGAAAAAGTCAGAAACATAATAATAAAACTTTATGGATTTGAAAATAAATTCACAAAATATTTGAAAAAGTTTGAAAGTTTAATTAAGTTCCCAAAATTTGGTAAAAGTTCACGAATTTGAGAAAACAAAAAATGAAAATTAAAGAGAAAAAGAAATCAAGAAAAGAGAAAACATGAGAAAACTAGTTGGAAAAAACCATACATGGCAGACCCATTTGGACAGCAGCGTTGTCAAGATGCTGTGTGCTGGTTAGGAAAATGCAATCTAACCGGCGCTTATAAGCCACCAAACAGGAGTTGGGCGTTGCGGCACCGCAGCAGGCCGAACAGAATCAGTAGCACGCCCGTAGTAGGACGCAAAACGCAAGAGCTATATCCCGCTCAACAGGGGATGGTAGCTCATCTCGCTAAAGGATTTTCCTCTCCTATCATTTTCTGGGCTGACCTGTTTCGAATTTGTTTTGTTCGCCTCGGATCTCGTTCACTCGATCGCTGTCATGTGCGTAGGTTTGGTCCGGTTTTCTTTTGGGTTTTCCTCTTTTTGTGTTTTTACCTTCTTTTTTCATTTTCTTTGTTTCTTCACCGATTTTCTGCAGGTTTCATTTTTTTCACCGCTTTTTTTGTTTCTTTCTCGGTTTTCATCGTGTTTTCTTTCTTCTTTTATTTTTTACTTTCTTTTTGGGTTTTACCATTTTTTTGCTTTTATTTTCTGTTTCCTTTGTTATTTTTAGTGTATTTTTTCATACACATTTGCACAATAATAATTTTTCAACAACATAACACCGCTTTTTAGTGTATTTTTTCATACACATTTGCACAATTTTGTATACATTTTCCGTATAGATTTGAAAAATTATTTATATACATATTTAACTTTTATAATGCATGATTAGCATATTCTATATATTTGTTTTCTGCTTTTTCCCATACGTGTTGTACATTATTTGTTTTTTGTATACATCGGATACATTTTTGTCTATACACATTTCACATTTTTTAAATCATGATTGACATTTTCAAATTTTGTATATAAAGTGATTTTTATAGTGGACATACTCAGATTATTTTGAAATATCAGCAAAAGTAAAAAAAAACATAAAACAATTGCAACCAAGTAAAGAATTTGAAAAAACTCTCAAGGTCTGTGTCCACGCTAGGCCAGCCCAATCGGACATGTGCCTTCACCGAGACATCCTATTGTCTTGAAGTAAGACATAGACGCATCTTTCTTTCGAAAAAAAAGACATAGACGCATTCCGCGAAGGTCTCTGGTACTCCCTCCGTCCGGGTTTATTAGGCCTCTTAGCATCACAAGCATGTCCCTTTTTATAAGGCCCCGCTTTGGAAAGGTGCATGCATGCAACCATTTCATTGGTTGCATTGAAAGTCATTGTTGTTGATGCCATGGTTGGGAAATTAATACACTTCATGCGCGTGTTTTCATTGGCTGCATGCATATGAGAGAGTGCATTGGGAGTAGAATGAAAGAATTAATGTGAGCAAATTACTATGTGTCTTGGTCTAAGAGAAGTTGTCTTTAGGCCTAATAAACCCGGACGGAGGGAGTACATACTAATTGCTATCTTAATTGATCTAATTCTGAATCGCCTCCCCAGAAAGCTAGGGTTCCACTGCCTCCCGTCGGCGCTAGCGTTGGTCCACCCCGTTTCCGGTGGCCTTAGGGCCATGGGAGCAGAGTGGATCCCGGGCCTTGCCGGTGAGAGGGCTCCGTTTTTAGATCGTTTCTTGAATTTTGCTAGGGTATGTGTCATGCTCAGGAAGACGAGGCAGCGGCGGCTCCCTGAAGATGAAATAAATGTCTCGCCACCTAGTCCCCGTTCCGTTGATGCGTCTCGTATTACCGATGGACGTGTGAAGGTATGTCTCCGACGGATCTGTCTTTGGCAGATTTACTTAGATATGTTCGTCGTTCGTCTTTATTCTTGCGTCTTCAGGTTGGATCCTTCTGATCTATACTCTTCATCGGCGGCGGTTGTTATTCTGATGCATTGGTTTTATGGGGCCTTAGCACGACGACTTCACGACTGTCTACTACAACAAGGTTTGCCCGGCTCCGGCAAAGGAGGGGCGATGACAGCGGCACGCCTTCGGCTCGCTTCAGTGCTTGTAGTCGTCGTTGTGACGACCCCGATTTGACTGTACACTAATCATGCACGCAAATGTGTACAACCAAGATCAAGGACTCACGAGAAGATATCACAACACAACTCTAGACATAAATTAAAATAATACAAGTTTTATATTACAAGACATGGTCGAGGGCTCGAATACATCAGCTCGAAATACAAACGAGTCAGCGGAAGCAACACTATCTGAGTACAGACATAAGTTAAACAAGTTTGCCTTGAGAAGGCTAGCATAAAAAACATCGATCGAAAAGGCAAGACGTCTTGCATGGGAGCCTCCTAAATACTCCTAGTCGTCGGCGGTCTCCACGTAGTAGTAGGCACCATCGAGGTAGTCGTGGATGTCAGTAGAGACATCTGACTCCTAGGATCCATCAATTGATCGCAACAACCATAAATAAGAAAGTAGGGGAAAAGGGGTAGCAAAGCAACCGTGAGTACTCATCCAAAGTACTCGTAAGCATCAGATCTATACTAAGTATGCATCAGTATCAAAGGAATGAGTTCTAACTCTGGACTGAACTGCAGAATGCCAGAAGAGAAGGGGAAAGGTCTAGCCTATCGCAGACTAGCATCTTCTGGGAACCACCATCTTGCAGCACTTAGAAGAGTAAAGAATAGCATTTTTATATTTAACAAGCATGTTGTAGTATTAATGCCCAGAGATCCTTCCTCGACTCCCTACGAGAAAGCAATCCCGGCGCCATCATATCCATCACATATCTCAAGTATCCATTTATAGTTCTCATAGATCGGGATACATCTTCGAGTGTCCATTGCTGTTGACACGGCTATTCGAATAGATAACTTCCGTGCAGGGTGCACCACATTACCCTACACGCTCGGTCATCTCTGGCCGGACACACTTTCCTGGGGTCATGCCCGGCCTCAAAAGATCAACATGTCGTAGTCCTACGTAGGCTCCACAGAGAGGTCCCCGCCGGTCTACATCCTAAGCGCTCCGGGGTCTTGGGCCCATCGCTCTTTGCACTCCGGGTTGTTATTCGACAAACCGGGACGAGCACCACCTCATCCTAGATGGCACTAGCCCGACAAGCCCACAATGCTGAACTGGACGTCTGATAGAGCTTTCGGATAAAATGTACGACACCGAGGCCCATAACTATTCTCGTGTGGTGGTTAGTGCGTATAGGCTAGTGGCCAACTCAGATCAAATTCCCAAACCCTTAGTGTATTAGGAGCTCGCGGAGACGAGCAGAGGCTCACAATCATGTGACCCCATCGCCCTGTCTCGAGGAAATACGGCAAGGGCCGGGCCCAACCGTCTCTCTTTCTAGGGCGGTCTACCTGCCCGGCCGTGCCTCGTAATTAACTCGCGGGTGCTCTCCGGGCCTGCCTGACTTTAGTAATTCTCGCGGGTACCCCTCGGGGCCGACCCGACTTCAGCAATGGTCTGAAGTAAAGTTTGGGTAACAGTGTGTCCATAACATCAAGGGGGGATCCGAGGAATGACCCTCGATGGATTCCACTCGATGTGACCGTCAAGGCGAACTAAGAGGAGTCACCCTTGAGGGGTTGCATGATAGAGTCGTCGGGGGCGGTGAAGGAGGAATCACCTCCGTAGACCGCGGCCGTCTAACTACACTACAAAGGTCTCATCAAAAGTGATGTACGAGGTATCACCCTCGGCACTCGATAGTAACTCGGCAGCGTCGTAGAACTAAAGGGGGTGATGTGCTGTGTCGGGCTTTGGTCATCGATCACGTTGATCGAGTCATCGATGATGAAGCAGGGGCAACATGGACAAGGTGGGGTCACTGATGGATCACCAACCAACCTATACTAAGCAGTTTACAATAAGCAGGTAGGTAACAATAGTAGGTACAAAGCAGGCTATGCATCATAATAGGAGCAATCAGTTACAGTAGCAAAATCTAATGCAAGCAAGAGAGAGAATGGAATGGGTGATACCGGGATAATCAAAGGTGGGCTTGCCTGGAAGCTCTGCTGAAAGGGAAGAGGGGTCGTTGTTGACGTAGTCGATCAGAGGGGCAGCGTCAGTCTCGGGGCTACCAGAGAGAAGAGGGGGAAGAAACAGTAAATATAAAGCAAACACATGTAACACAGATGCATGGCATGACAAAAGGTGGTGCTAGAGGTGACCTAACGTAGTACTGGGTGATACTCGCGAAGGGGTGATGTCACTGAGATGCGTCGGTGTTTCCCCAAGGAATAAGGGAGGATGCAGCACAACAACGGTAAGGTATTTCACTCAGTGATGAGACCAAGGTTGTCGAACCAGTAGGAGAACCACGCAAGACTACGTAAATGGTACCTGCACACAAATAACAAATACTTGCAACCCCACGCTTAGATGGGTTGTCAATCCCTCGCGGGTAATAGATTGGTAAATAGAGAGATAGATAATTGTAAATGGATAAAAGGGAAACAAAATTCAGCGAGGTATTTTCAGGTTTTTGATAATATAGATCTGAAAATAAATTGAAGTATATGATAGGAAAATAGACCCGGGGGCCGTAGAGTTCACTAGTGGCTTCTCTCGAAAAAATAGCAACGTCGGGTAGATAAATTATTGTTGGGCAATTGATAGAAAAGCAAATAATCATGACGATATCCAAGACAATGATCATGTATATAGGCATCACGCCCAAGATTAGTAGACCGACTCCTGCATGCATCTACCACTATTACTCCACACATCGACCGCTATCCAGCATGCATCTAGTGTATTAAGTTCATGGAAAAATGGAGTAATGCAATAAGAACGATGACATGATGTAGACAAGATCTATTCATGTAGGAATATACCCCATCGTTTTATTCCTAATAGCAACGATACATGTGTGCCTTGCTGCCTCTTCTGTCACTGGGAAAGGACACAGCACGATCGAACCCATCACAAAGCACCTCTTCCCATTGCAACATAAATAGACCAAGTTGGCCAAACAAAACCCAAATACCAGACAAGAAATAAGAGGCTATAACAATCAAGATTGGATATTAAATGAAGGCAAATATGATCATAAACTCACGAATCATCGGAACCCAACAAACACACTGCAAAGAGTCATTACATCAAATAGATCTCCGAGAGACCGTTGTATTGAGATACAAAGAGAGAGCAAGCCATCTAGCTACTGCCTACGGATCCGTAGGTCTGAGTGGAACTACTCACGCATCATCAGAGAAGAACCAATGAGGATGATGAACCCTCCCTGATCATGTTCCCCTCCGGCGGAGTGCCGGAAAAGGGCTATAGATTGGATCTCGTGGCTCTGGATGTTGCGGCGGTGTGACGCCCGGATAATTAAGCTACAGTAAATGTCTGCTAATGATGCCACGTCACCACGGTTACTGTTGATATCTCGCGTTAGCTGAAAACCGATTCGAATTCAAAATTCAAAATCAAGTCAAACGTCAAAAGTTTTCGAACACTCAAACTAAAATGTACAAAGTGTGGCAAATACTCTCTAGTTACTTGTCATGTTGAAACTCTATTTTATAATATGTTATTGATGCCCTAAATTAAATAAAACAGGGACTAAATAATTATTTAAATAATACTAAGAATAATAAACCATTACAACTATTCTATTTTTATGTGCCAAATTATTATGGCAGTGGAATAATTACTAATGTTGATTTAGGGGCTAGTGTTGCATTTTATAAAACTAAAAATTAAAATAAAACTAAATAGAAAACAGAAAGGATTTTTTTTTTTTAAAAAGGGAAAATGCAAAAGAACAAAAAAAAATAAACATGGCAAAGCCCCTGGTCCAACTGGCCCGAAGCCCACCTACACACTACTTAAACCACCCCTCACCCCAGCCCCAAAACAAAGTAAAAACATCACCGACACTACAGTAGCACATCCCCCACCTCTCTCTCTCTGTCACCCGATTGGATCGGGGGGGAAGCCCGCGCCCGCCGCCGCCCGGTCGTCGCGGCCCGGCGCGCCGTCGCCACCGCTGTTCCCCGTCGGCCACCTTACGACGCCAACCGTCGCCTCGTGCGACACCAACCACCGGCCACCCACCTCGCCGCCTCCCCGAGCTCTCCGTCAAACCCCCCTGTGAGCACTCCATCGATCTCCCTCTGCCTCGACCGAGTCCACCGCCGTAGGACTTCATAGCCGCGCCACGGCCGCCGCACTCCGCCCCGACCGACCCCCGCTAGCCCTCTCCCAACTCGCCTCGACGCGCCGCTCCCGGGGGGCTGCTCGACCTGCTGCTTTGCGCCACAGTGAGCGTGCGCCGCCTCGCCATGGCCGTTGGCCGCCCCGGAGGCGTGCTCCTGCTCGTCGCTGCGGCCGCCCCCTGGCCCCGCCTTCCTCCGCCCCCCCGCTCACCGTGTTCCAGCCGCGCGCGCGCCCGCGGTCACCGCGTCCACGGCCATCTCTCGCCGCCGTGCCCCACAATCGCCGGCGTGCTCGCTCCGCCCGCCCGATGCTCCGCTTAGGCGCTGCTTCGGCCGGAGCCTCAGCACTGACCGCCGGCCCTCCGGTGCCCCATCGCCAGCATCGAACCGCCCCGCTCCTATGGCGCGCGCTGCTCCGCCGCCCGCGCGCCAACCCCGGCCTTAGCTGCTGCTGCGTGTGCGCCACCCCGCGCGCCTGCTCCTTCGCGGCTACGCCCGGCCGCCCGCCTCTGGCGGCTGCCGCCGGCCGCGCCGGTCGGCTGCACGGGCCGCAGCCGCATCGGGCGGGTTGCGGCTTCGCCCGCACCCCCCCAACCCGTATGCCCGTTAGGCCCCGATGGCCCACTGGCAGCTGGGCCGTAGCCCCAGAACGTTTTTTTAAAGAGAATTAAAATAATAATTAAAATTGAAATAATTAAAATATAATTAATTAATTAGTGAATAAATTAAGTTAATTAATCCAGTTCATTAATCTAATTAACTGGTTAGTTTAATTAAACAGTAATTACATTAGCTAAATCCTAGTTAAACTAAACAGTGTATGACATATGGGACCCACATGTCAGTTTGACCCAGTCAACACCCCTGTTGACTGCTGACGCCATGCTGACATCAGCATGCACTATTCTGGATAATGTTGTTTTAAAATAATTAAATAAATTCTAAAAATGATTAAATCTTTTATAATTAATAGAAAATAAACCGTAGCTCGGATGGAAAAACTTTGTACATGAAGTTGCTCAGAACGACGAGACGAATCCGAATTCGCGGTCCGTTCGACTGCCACACATCTCTATCATATCGAACATGCAACATTCCCCTCCGTTTCATCTGCTCGAAAATGCCTAACACCGGGAATACTTTCCCGGATGTTATTCCTCTTCGTCTGTATCACCGAGCACCGCGTTAGGTCACACGTAGCACCGCCTTTTGCCATGTTATGTTTTGAGATGCTATTGTTTGCTCTGTTATTTATTTGTTTCCCCTTCGTTGCTTCTTTTCGGTAGACTCCGATACCGTGATAGACCCCGAGACCATTGATGCTTCGGTGTTCGACTACGGCTATGCCTCCGAAGATTCCTTTCGTCTGCAGAGCTTCCAGGCAAGCCCCCCCTTTGATCACCAGATATCGCATATTCTTCTCTCTACTGCTTGCATTAGAGTAGTGTAGCATGTTACTGTTCGATTACTCCTATTCTGCTGCATAGCCTGTCATTATTGCTACAACCGTTGATACCTTACCTGCCATCCTGATGCTTAGTATAGGATGCTAGTACTCCATCAGTGGCCCTACACCCTTGTCCGTCTGCCCTGCTATTCTATCGGGCCGTGATCACTTGGGTGTGATCACGGGTATATACTACATACACTTTACATGATACATGATGTGACTAAAGTCGGGTCGGCTCATTGAGTACCCGCAAGTGATTCCGATATGGGGGCTGAAAGGACAGGTGGCTCCATCCAGGTAGTGGTGGGCCTGAGTTCCCGACGGCCCTTTGTGTGGATCTTTGTGGCGGAGCGACAGGGCAGGTTGAGACACCCAGTGGAGAGGTGGCCTGGCCCTGGTCGTTGTCCGCGGTTATTTCATAATAACACGCTTAACGAGTTTGGATATTTGATCTGAGTCTGCCATTTGGTCTATACGCACTAACCAGCTGCGTGGGAACAGTTATGGGCACTCGACGTCGTGGTATCAGCCGAAGCCTTCTTGACGTCAGCGACTTAGCGGCGCGCGCCGGATTGGACCGGAACGCCTACTCTAGTATTAGGAGAGGCTAGGTCTGCTTACCGGCCGCCCTCGCAATGTGCAGGTGTGCATTGGGCGATGGGCCCAGACCCCCGTGCGCTTAGGGTTTAGACCGGCGTGCTGACCTCTCTGTTGTGCTTAGGTAGGGCTGCGACTTGTTGATCTTCCGAGGGCGGGCATGACCCTGGAAAGTGTGTCCGGCCAAATGGGATCAAGCGTGCTGGGTTATGTGGTGCACCCCTGCAGGGAAGTTAATCTATTCGAATAGCCGTGTCCCTCGGTAAAAGGACGACCCGGAGTTGTATTCCGACCTCATGACAACTAGAACCGGATACATAATAAAACACACCCTTACCAGTGCCAGATACAACTCGGTGGTTGCTCTCTCACAGGGTGATGTGCGGGAGGATCGCCGAGTAGGATTATGCTATACGATGTTACTTGGTGAACTTACCATCTATTCCCTTCTACTGCTGCAAGACGGAGGCCACGAGAAGCGAGGATACTTGTTACTTTCCAGCTACCCTCATCTTCTGCTGCAAGATGGAGGTTACGAGAAGCGTAGTCTTCGATTGGATTAGCTATTCCCCTCTTATTCTGCTTTCTGCAGTTCAGTCCACATATATTACCCCTTTACACAGATATCATTGCATATGTAGTGTAGATCCTTGCTTGCGAGTACTTTGGATGAGTACTCACGGTTGCTTTTCTCCCCCTTTTCCCCTTTTGTCCCTTTTTCTCGGATGTCGCAATCAGATGGTGGAGTCCAGGAGCCAGATGATCCCGATGAGGTTTCTACATGGAGTTCGGCTTCAAGGAGTAGTTAGGAGGTCCCAGGTAGGAGGCCTTGCCTTTTCGATCGTTGCTACTTTTGTGCTAGCCTTCTTAAGGCAAACTTGTTTAACTTATGTCTGTACTCAGATATTATTGCTTCCGCTGACTCTTGTGTTTTCGAGCTTATGTATTCGAGCCCTCGAGGCCCCTGGCTTGTAATATAAAGCTTGTATTATTTTAATTTGTGTCTAGAGTTGTGTTGTGATATCTTCCAGTGAGTCCTTGATCTTGGCCGTACACATTTGCGTGCATGATTAGTGTACGGACAAATCGGGGGCGTCACAAGTTGGTATCAGAGCCGACTGCCTGTAGGAATCCCCCTTTCCAACTCCTTGGCCGAAGTTGAGTCTAGTATTTGAGAAACAAATGTACTAACTTGTTGTGTGGCTTACGGGCCCACAACACTAATGGGTGGTATTAGGATCTTTTATTCCTCGTCTATACTCTGGGACTCTGATCTCTCTTCTATTCGGATTAAAAGATTTTATTAACTCTGACTCTAGGTTCTCGCAACTATTTCTCCCGGAGAACCCTCATTCCGGAAGATCACCTGCTTCGTCAGAAGATTCTGAGGATATCCCTCGATATTTTCCCAAGACCCTTGTGCTCATCGCCTATGCAATTCACTGCCATCAATATATCCCTATGGATATTTGCATGCACTTGTCATTCTCATGATCATTCCTCATCGCTCTTGTTGTTACAAGATGCCTCCAAATATTCTTCGTTGTTCCGAGAATCCTTTGAGTTTACTGTCTTGTAGTTTTGTTTCGCGTGAAAATCCTTACGGTTATTTCGTCACATTTATCGAGGATCCGTGCTTCTCAATTGTTCATGTGTCTCACAAAATTCTCCTGAATACTTTTCGATCTTTCGAAAATCCTCTGCAGCCAGTTACGCTTGAAATTCTTGCCGGCTTGCATTATGGTTAATTCCATGTGACTAGTAGTCTTCGTTAGCATCCCTTGTCTTAGCCATTTTGAGCCTATTGATTCAATGTGTGCGTATGCACGCAGTCATCGGCTTATCCTTTTTGAAATTATCTTTCCGACTCAGACGTCATTCCGGACATGAGTTGGTTCTCGGCAATTCAAACCTTTATTGATTGTACAACTAAGTGTTGTCAACTTATCCATCCTGGATCAAAGCGTCTGCTTCTGATCCTTCGTTTTGGAAACCATAATTCCTTTCTATTTAAGCTTCATACTAATTAGGTGATTCTTGAATCTGATGCCTCTGCATTCTTCTTCCTCTGAGTGAGTACCGATACTCACATCAGCTCCGTTGTGGATCGCTCGATCCTTTGTTGAAATATTATCCGACAGTGTCCTTCGTACACACAAAAAAAAACTTCGTGAGTTCTTCCCCTGATACATAATGCCTTTGGTAAATTGTATCCTCTTCTTGGCCAACCATGCTCTGCTTTCGAGCTTGTGCTTTTACTTTGAAACTTGTGGTATAAGTTATTAAGATGCCCGATGGGTTGAACCTATGCCTTCCCGTAATTCATGAGGACCCGAAAGTTTTCACAAGTCATACTCTTCCGGTGTTCTACCAGATAAAATTCCAACACTACGGTTTTATCAAAGTGAGAGGTGAATGAAATGATATGCATTTAAAAAGTGGGAGTCGACCTTGAACGTTGTGTTCATGCCCTCGAAAATGATGTAGACCGTCTCAGAAGCTTCTTGCAAAATGAATTATTGTCTGAATAATCCTTTCGGTATCCTTAAATTGATCCCTTGCAGTTATGGTTCCGACCATGCTATCCTTATTCAATATATCTGGAAGAAATTCATTCCCGTGCCTCGTCAATTTTTGACAAGGTTAAAATATCTGCTGTCGTCGGTCAACGACCCAGTTCTACTACTATCATGTTCTGCCTTCGAGTTTTACCCTCTCATATCTCGAGGATATCATGCCTTTGCACTACACCTTTTGAACTTTTGATGAAGTAATACCTTTTGCTTGTCGTAATCACTCTACGGGTTCTAGGTTGCCGTCAACCGAGGATACCGTTTAGTAAATCAAATCCGCTCTAAAAATTCAACACCCCTAGTAGATGTTACTGGGAATTTTTTAAACTCAATCTGGTTTTATTCCTAGACTATCGGGTACATCCCTTGTCTAGCTATCTTTGACTGTGCTACCTCGCCCTTCTTTGGTGCACGAATTCTTCAGAGATTGAGCATAACTTACGTCGAGCTTTCAGCATCTGGTTGCTTGTTCAGTAAGGCAACTTTGATTCCGAGCTTGCATCTTATATATTGATCCTATAACTTGCCACTTCGACATTCCCTTGCTTGTTGTCGTTGTTGTTTGGCTGCATCCTCTTGAAACCTCCCGACAAATGTGTCGGATCACCTTCAACACCTTGACTTCTTCCGAGATGTCAATTGTGTTCATGATGAGAAATACCCTCCTTGCCCTCGATGATTTTTATTATCATTGACAACACCCTTGACTTCCTTTCATCGCGAACTTGTCCACATTATGAATACAACTTGCTCTCCAGCGAGTGTTGTGTTCTGCCTTGAAGTATTACTGTCCTTTATGTCAAGAATGTTGTGATGATTGCTCCACTTCTTAGAATTTCTTGGTATGATGATACTTCTCACCTTCACCATTCTTCCTTGGTCCCCGTGTTGTTTTTAACCGGGATACCAATATGCCAACGATGCTGCTTGAGTTTTGTACTTCTAGCAACCCTATTGCTTTGAAGTTAATGATCGACAGTTCATTCTTAGACTGTTGGTTATTGAATCATCACTCTAACATTGATATGGCTGCCTAAGGTCATATTTCGGGCACACTTCTCAACTAATGATTAATGGTGTATGTTCTCCTCGAGCATACAACAGTATATCTGTAATGCCCCGGATGTAATACTTTCCCTTTTGGGCATATAATATATCTCTGGCTTCATCTATTCCATTTCGGGTTCTTTGTCTTTCGGGTTTTCGTCGTTTTGTTGTGTGCGTGTGTGGCATTCATTCATATCATATAGACATGTGCATCGCATTGCATTTGTGTTGTCTTTTGCATCCGGTTCCACGCGTTCCTTCCCGTTGTCCGTTTCGCGTTCCGGAGCTCCCTCGCGTGTCCGTGGCGTCCCGTAGGCCTACTTTGGTGTTTGGCCATGTAACGTTACCGGTTTGGCGCGAGGCTTGTCGTGTGTTGTTGTTTTGATGTGTGTAACCCGCCTGTCAAATCTCGTCGCGTTTCGAGTCCGTTTGCTACCCCAACAGTTATTCTCGTGGGCTCAAAGTGCCTCCACTTTGAGGCCCAAGACACCCCTCCAACAGCCCACCAAACCACTCCAAACCCCTTCTATCATCTAGGCCATCCAAATCTGATCGTGTGGCCAAAAACCGCACCCCATTTGGACAACCCTAGCTTCTTGTGCCTATATATTTGTCCACTTCCCCCAGTTTTTGCCCCAAATCAAGGAAACCCTAGCTCCCCTTCCATCTTCTTCTTCCACCTACAGCCACCTCACCGGAGCTCGCCAGAGAGTTCGCCGGAGCTCACCACCTCGCCGGAATTCCTCCACCGCCGCCTTCTTCATCACCACCTCGCCATCACCGCCGCCGAGGGCCCCGCCTCCACCTAACCCGCCGCCGGGCGCGGCTCCCTCGAGCACATCGAGCCCCGCTGCCGGGCCCTCGAGGAGCCAAGCCGTCGCCGCCGTTTTCCCTTCGCCAGATCAGATCGGGGGCGCACCCGATCCAGATCCGCCGCCGCCAGGCCCGAGGCCAGCCGGCCCGCTCGGTCGACCGCCTGCCTCCATCGGGTCTCCTCGCCAGGTCCTCCGCCCTCTCCCGCGGCCCATCCTCCCGAGCCGCAGCCTCCGATCGGTTGAGCCGCTAGCGCTCAGCCGGATCCGTCGGGCCCGTTCTCCAGGCCGGCCCCGCCACTTCGTCCACCCCGGGCCAGATCCGCCGCCGCGGGCCTGAGGCCCGTTTGTCCGTTGACTTCAGATCTGAGGTAGTTTTCTATGCTAAGTCCATGTGGTTATTGTTGTCTGATGCAATATTAGATCTGTGATAACTTTGTGTGTGTTGCTCCGTTTTGCGCAAATGACATGTCCAGACGTTCGTGGTGACTAGCACTACGTTTCATTCCTTTGTGCCATGCATGTTTGTGGTCATCTAGATGCTTATTTTTCTGTTGCAAGAGTGCATCCCGTTATAAACTGCTGCTATGTGTTGTTTTTATGCCATCTCTGCATAGTGATAACTTGGTGCTCGTTTATCCGAATGATGTAATTGACATGTCCACGTGTTCGTCTTGCCATGCTCTACATGTTGTTTGTGTTAGGTTGCATGATAGATTTAATATTGCCATGTTTATCCTCATTGCAAAGTGCTATGTGGCTGTTTAGTTGTTTAACTTGTTATGAGATGCCATCTTGTTGAGCTCATTGCTATCATTGTGTTTATCTCCATGATGCATGCTTGTATGTTTCAGAATCACCATCATGTGTACTTTGATGTGGTGCTTACCACTTGCCATGTTTAGTTTTGAGGTGAATTAAACTTGCTCTCAAAGATGCCTTGATGAAACTGTTGTTTTAACACTTAGTGAAATTTCACCAAGTCTGGAATCTGTAATTCTCAGATGCCATGTTTGCTTGTTGTTCTAGGACAAACCATGATAGTTTTGGGGTGACTCTTGATGGTTCCTTGTAGTATATATTGTTGGCTATCCATTCATGATCTCACATGCTTATTTGAGTGGTTGTAGCATGTTTAACTTTTGCTCCAAAGTTGCAATAAATTACTGCTGTCAAGATTTTGTTGTCAAGTTCAATATGTCCAAGCTTGTTGCTATTGATCCGTGGCTCCTTTGGGGGTGCACCAATGGACTTATTTGCTGTAGGATATGTCTAGTTTATGTTCATGCTCTTTGCCAAGATGTTTGAGTGCTGTAGCTTATTTATCTAGTGCTCCGAAGTTGCTATGTTGCTGTAATTTACAGCTTGTGCACGTTTCTTGTTTCGGGCATAACTTTTAGCCCGTAGCTCCGTTTTGAGCGAGTCTTATATGAAACTTGATTGATTTTCCGTGTAGATTCATAATATCCTATTGTTATCTTGTTATGAAGCTTTTGCTTGAATGCTTATTTTCCGTGCTCCGTGTGCTCTCATAGTGCATCCATCATGCATCCATCATTTTTGTGTGCGCATTGCATCTTGTTGATTCGTGCCTTGTGTGATTGTATTGTTTAGAGCCGGAAGCTGAGACCGAGTACGAGTACGAGCACGAGGTTACTACCGAGGTTGAGAACGAGGACCCCTCTTACGATCCAAACGACAACTCTTCAGGCAAGATGACCGAACCCGGATACCATTACTATCTTTGCCTATTGCTAGAAGTCTCGATCTATAGTTTTGCCTCGATGCCCATGTCTTTCATGTCAGCCTCCTACTTGTAACCATGATCATGTCTAACCACCCTACCTATGCAAACCATTGATTGGCTATACGTAGGCTTCGCTCAGCCCCTCTTATAGCGTTGCTAGTTGCAGGTGAAGTTGAAGATGCTTGCTTCATGTTGAAGTTTTGTTGGGTTATATCACACTATAATAATTGCTAAATGAAATCATCTATATATTGGCAAGGGTGGAAGGCTAAGCCTTTTGCTTGGTGATTTGTTCCACTCATGCCGCTAGGAACCGTATAAACCGGTGTTATGTTCCTTGATTATGCGTTCCTCACACGGTTGGGGTTTATGGGGCCCCCTCGATAAACCGCTAAGTGCTAAGTCTTTTCCAGCAAGTCCCAACATTGGTACTATTTGCCTAATAACTAATTAAACTTGCATAGGGAGTAATTAACCCTCTTTCTTAATCAACAACCCCGGGCCAGTGCTCCACATGAGTGTTGGTCCGAAACGGGGAGCCTGCGGGGCCGCCTTGGGGAAACCCGAGGTATCTGGCATACACCTGTAGCTTCGCCCATCCGGTCGTGTCCCGAGACTAGATACGCGCGGCTACTATCAGGGTGTCGACACGCCGGGAGGATTTGCTGGATTAGCCTTACCTTAGTTCGGAGTATCTTGAGCACGGGATTCCGAGAATACTCGGGTCTTCCCACCTATGGAGTTGCGACTCCGCGGATCATGGGCTTGTCATGAGCCAAGTTGGAACACCCCTGCAGGGTTATGAACTTTCGAAAGCCGTGCCCGCGGTTATGTGGCAGATGGGAGCTTGTTAATATCCGGTTGTAGATAACTTGACACCATGTTCCAATACACTACCAGCGTGTGTACCGTGACTGTCATTTTCCGAAAGGGATTCGGGAGATGAACACGGTGGGGTTATGTTTGACGTGTTGTAGCTAGGATCACTTCGTGATCATCACTCGACCGAGGCACTTCTCTTCTCGCACTCTTTCACGTAAGCTAGTGCTAGTTGCTGCTGCAAAGTCTTATTCTTTTCTTCAGCCTTATCCTCACCCAAGGCTTAAATAGTCTTGTTACCCAGGAACGGGATTGCTGAGTCCTCTGTGGCTCATAGTTACTTCACCACACATGATGCAGGTCCGGTGGTGAGCTATCCAGGTGATGGCACCGAGCTAGACTAGGAGTACGACGAGGAGCGTAGTCGATACTATGTTCGTTATCCTGATGATCACTAGTGGTGACTTCTACTAGGATTCGATCCGACCTGTGGATTTAAATTATGTTTGGTATCTTGTCATTTGGATTTTACCCTTAGAGGGCTGTGATGTTTTATTGAATGATGATTTGAACATGTAATGTATTTGTGTGATGTGGCGAGTGTAAGCCAACTATTTTATGTTTTCCATCCCCATCTTTTACATGAGTTGTGCAAAGATACCAAACTTGCGATCATTCCAGCATGGGGTTATGTCTCTAAGTCGTGCCTCGACACGTAGGAGATATAGTCCCATCCTGGGCATTACAAGTTGGTATTCAGAGCCTTCTCCGACCTAGGAGCCCCCACTGATTGATCGAATGGTTGACGGTCGAGTCTAGGCACACACTGAAAATGTTTTGAGTCCTATATTTATATCGGAGAGTAGGAATTCTTTGCTTCTCATCCCCTTTCACTCTGGTGAGGACTCCTGACGTCTACTCTTGCCTCTCCTACTTTCAAAAATTGCACCAATTTTTTTTTAGGAATCTCGCGAGTATTCTGGGATTGTTTCGATGTTCTTGTGACGAGAATATTGTTCTCGATGCCTCCTGACATTAGGGGTTGTGGCAGTGTCCCGGGGAGTTGAGCTTCGGGGTATTGTCGTCACAAGCATATCGCGGCAGTACTAAATACTTAAGACGGCCGACATCGAAAATCTCTCCTATACGGTTAGTGGCAAGATAACCCCGACATCACCCAGTACTGGGGAGGTAGTTCGGGAGTATTGCCATAGCTTGTTATAGTGGATGCTTTTCGAAGGTCCGAGGTAGGAAGTTTCCGGGAAAGACTGGTTATGTGTTGAAGGATGGATACAGCTGGATGTAGGTTTAGAGTTGATTGCGTGGTGCTTCCCCTGTATCCCCAACACCTGATTGCATAACTGGAATCTTTCGGAAATTCATAGGCGGGTTTATCCAGTAGATCGTAGGAATTCTTCCAACGAATGCAGGTTAGCGAGTTCGGGGTTCTACATTGAGTGAAGTGGGTTTATGACCGATGTTCCGATCGGGAGTTGCATCTTAAAGGGTCCTTGGCTATGCTGATCCGGGGATTTCAAAACCCTTTCGTAACGCGTTCATATGCTTTCAGCACGAAAATGTCGAACGAAGCTCCTATCTTGTGTTTGTTTCCGTCTGTACCTTGTTCTTTTCTTATTTACCTTTTGTCCCCTATGTGGCTTCTCGTGAAGATTGATGTTATCATTTAACTGAGAATTTCATTCGTTCCTCTTGTTCGAATGATTATTGAGAAGACTTGTTGCAATTCATTCCATTGATTCAGCTTATACCTTCTGTCAATCAATTGCTGATTCGTGGTCATCTCTTTCAGGATGGCTCCAAAAAAAGTTCCCAACGCTAACCCAGAGGGTGAAGAGGTCCCAGATCGTCCTCCTTCCCCTCCTCCTCCGTCTGAGGCTTGGAGAGCGATTATGCAGACTACAAATCAGAACACCCAGTTGTTGATGCAGATGATGCAGCAGATGCAAGCTAATCAAGCTAATCAGGGTGTTCCAGGGAATCAAGGCAATTTCTTCAACCAACAGCACCATGCTACTCTCAACCAGTTCTTGGCCAATAATCCAAAAGCTTTCAGTTACTGTGTCGACCCTCTTGATGCTGAAGATTGGTTAACCGACATAAAGAAGCATTTTGAGTGCAGTAACGTAAGAGAAGAGGATTATGTGAAGTTTGCAGCCTTCCAACTCAAAGACCAAGCAGCTGACTGGTGGCAGTAGTACAAAGACTCCAGGCCAGGTCGTGTGATCTCTTGGGAGGATTTCTGCAAGGACTTTCGCTCTCACCACATTCCAACAAGTGTCATCGAGGGTATGCGTGAGCAATTCCGCAACCTGAAGCAGGGCTCTATGTCTGTCTATCAGTATAATGTCAAGTTCCAAAACCTCGCCCTCTATGCTAAGCAAGACATTCCTGATGCCAAGAGCAAAATCTATCAGTTCCGCGGAGGCCTAAAAGATGAACTTCAACTTGCTCTCACCTTGTTCGAGCCCGATGAGTTCGACAAATTCTATAACATGGCTTTGAAACAAGAGGCAGCTCAGCTCAAGATGGGAGCTTCTAAAAAGAGGATTCGAGATGCCGTTCACTCCTCCTCATCTTCTCAAGTGGCTGTGAAACAACAGAAATTTTGGCTTCCTCCTCCCCCAGTGATTCGAGCTCCTTACAACAACAACTCCAACAACTCCAACATCAACAAGAACTCTAGTGGACGTGGCTTCTCCCACCCACCCAACCCGAGCAACCAGTCGAGGAACCAGTTTCAGTCTCAAGGCTCCAAGTCAAGTGGTTCTCATTTCCGTCCTCTCTCAGAAGTGGTGTGCAACAAGTGTGGCCAGAAGGGTCATTATGCTAACAGATGTCCGAACCCGAAGCGTCTTCCACCTCCTCCACCTGTCAGTTCAGCTATTGTCAAGCATAATCCCAAGCAAGCAAGGGTCAATCTGATGAGTGCAGCGCAAGCGGAGAATTCTTCTGATGTGATTTTGGGTAACCTTTCAGTTAACTCTTTTCCAGCTAAAGTTTTGTTTGATTCGGGTGCTTCACATTCCTTCATGTCATTCCCATTTGCATCCAAGCACAACATTGTCACCAAAAATTTGCCTCAGAGGTTGCAAGTTATTTCTCCGGGGAGACGTATGAATTCTGGTGTGTATGCTCCGGATGTTTCTATTCGCATGGGTGATTATCGCTTTCTGGCTAAACCGGTGGTTCTTGGCAACTCCGACATTGACCTCATCCTCAGGATGGACTGGCTTTCTCAGCATGATGCTCACATTGATTGTGCACGGAAGGAAGTCAAGATGACTCATCCTGATGAAGATGTGATTATCTTCGCCTCCAGGGATAACACTATCAGGCTTTTCTCTCTCAATGATAAGGGCGAAATTAATGCCATATCTCAAATTCCGGTGGTTAACGAATACGAAGACGTCTTTCCTGAAGAACTTCCAGGCATGCCTCCACACCGTCAGGTGGAATTCGTCATTGAACTCGAGCCGGGTACTGAGCCAGCATGACGGCGTCCTTACAAGCTCTCTCCCAAAGAATTGAAGGAATTGAAGAAGCAGCTTGATGAACAGGAGCGTATGGGTCTCATCAGGCCTAGTACGTCTCCTTGGGGCTGTGGTGTCTTATTTGTCAAGAAGAAGGATGGCACGGAGCGTCTCTGTGTTGATTACCGGCCATTGAACAAGAAGACAATAAAGAACCGCTCCCCAACATCAATGAACTCTTCGAGCAGCTCAAAGGAGCTAAAGTGTTCTCTAAGCTCGATCTCCGAATGGGCTATCACCAAATTCGCATTCACGAACAAGACATTCCCAAGACTGCCTTCAGAACGAGTTACGGCTCATATGAGTATACAGTCATGTCCTTTGGTCTTGCCAATGCTCCTCCTACCTTCTCGAGAATGATGCACTACATCTTCAACCCCTACACCGGCGAGTTTGTGCTTGTGTATCTGGATGATATTCTGGTGTTTTCCAAGAATGAAGAAGATCACGAAAAGCACTTACGTCTGGTTCTTGATCGACTACGTGAGCATAAGTTCTATGCCAAGTTCTCCAAGTGCGAATTTTGGCTTGATAAGGTTTTGTACCTGGGCCATATCATCTCAGCTGACGGCATTGCGGTAAATCCCGAGAAAGTTGAAGCAATTGTCAACTGGGAAGCTCCTCAGAACGTCAAGCAACTCCGCAGTTTTCTGGGTCTTGCCAGCTATTGCAGAAGGTTCGTTGAGAACTTCTCCAAGATTGCCAAGCCTCTTTCCAACTTGCTTCAGAAGAATGTCAAATACTTTTGGTCTCCAGAGTGTGAAGTGGCATTCAGAACTCTCAAAGAAAAGCTCGTCTCTGCTCCAGTTCTAACTCCTCCAGATGAGTCCAAGCCCTACGAAGTATTCTGTGATGCTTCTCTTCAAGGACTTGGTGGTGTGCTTATGCAGGATAAGAGAATTGTGGCATACACTTCTCGTCAGTTGAAGCCAAGTGAGAAGAATTATCCCACACATGATCTCGAGCTAGCAGCTGTGGTACATGCTTTGATTACGTGGAGACATCTGTTGTTGGGCAGAAAAGTCGACATCTTCACTGATCACAAGAGCTTGAAGTACATCTTCACACAGCCGAATCTGAACCTCCGCCAGACTCGTTGGGTTGAAATTATCCAAGAGTATGATCCCAGCATTGAATACACTCCTGGCAAGGCGAATGTGATTGCAGATGCTTTGAGCAGAAAGGCATATTGCAACAGCCTTCTTATCAAGCCGTTCCAGCCTGAGCTTTGTGAAGCATTTAGGAAACTCAACCTCCAAGTTGTTCCGCAGGGTTTTCTTGCAAATCTTCAAGTTGCTCCTACCTTGGAAGATCAGGTCCGTGAGGCCCAACTCAGTGATGCCATGGTGCAGAAGGTGAAACATGGTATTGCAAAGGGCACTCCTAAATACAAGTGCTATCGTGTTGATGAGAGAGATACCTTGTTCTTCGAGGACAGACTCGTTGTTCCCAAAGGTGATCTCAGGAAGCTCATAATGGAAGAAGCACATGATTCTCTCCTTTCCATTCATCCTGGTAGTTCCAAGATGTACCAAGATCTCAAGCAATCTTACTGGTGGACACGCATGAAAAGGGAAATTGCCCAATTCGTGAATGAATGTGATGTTTGCAGAAGAGTGAAAGCAGAGCATCAACGTCCAGCCGGTCTTCTCCAACCTCTTCCTATTCCCGAGTGGAAATTCGACCACATTGAAATGGATTTCGTCACTGGCTTTCCTAAGTCCAAGAGAGGGAATGATTCTATCTTTGTGGTGATTGACAAGCTTACCAAAGTCGCTCACTTCCTTCCAGTCAAAGAATCCATCAATGCAGCTCAATTGGCAGAGCTGTACACTTCCAGAATTGTGTCCTTACATGGCATTCCTCAAGTTATCTCCTCAGACCGTGGAAGTTTGTTCACATCCAAGTTCTGGGACTCCTTTCAGTCTGCCATGGGCACTAAGATCAGGTTCAGCACTGCTTTTCACCCTCAGACTAGTGGTCAAGTCGAGCGAGTGAATCAGATTCTAGAAGACATGCTCAGAGCCTGTGTCATATCTTTTGGCATGAAATGGGAAGATTGCCTTCCATTTGCCGAGTTCTCTTACAACAACAGCTTTCAAGCAAGTGCAGGCAAAGCTCCGTTTGAAATCCTCTATGGCAGAAAGTGCCGTACCCCTCTCAACTGGTCTGAAACAGGCGAACGTCAACTTCTTGGCAATGACTTGATCTCGGAAGCCGAAGAAATGTGCAAAGTCATACGTGAGAATCTCAAGGCCGCTCAGTCGCGTCAGAAGAGCTACTATGACGGCAAGCATCGTGATTTGGCCTTCAACATTGATGATCATGTTTATCTCCGTGTGTCTCCGATGAAAGGCACCCAAAGATTCGGTATAAAAGGAAAGCTTGCTCCTAGGTACGTCGGGCCTTTCAAGATTCTTGGCAAAAGAGGCGACCTAGCCTATCAACTTGAGCTCCCTTCCAACTTCGCCAATGTTCATGATGTGTTCCATGTGTCTCAACTCCGCAAATGCTTCAAGGCACCTGAACGCATGATCCCGTTTGAAGAGATTGATCTTCAACAAGACCTGTCCTACCGAGAGCATCCCATTGCTATTCTCGAAGAAACCGAACGCAAGACCCGCAACAAGTCCATCAAATTCTTGAAAGTCAAGTGGTCACATCATACCGACCGAGAAGCTACGTGGGAACGAGAAGATCATCTTCGTTCCAAGTACCCTTCCTTTTTCCAGTCCTAGATCTCGGGACGAGATCTTTTTGTAGTAGAGGAGAGTTTGTAATGCCCCGGATGTAATACTTTCCCTTTTGGGCATATAATATATCTCTGGCTTCATCTATTCCATTTCGGGTTCTTTGTCTTTCGGGTTTTCGTCGTTTTGTTGTGTGCGTGTGTGGCATTCATTCATATCATATAGACATGTGCATCGCATTGCATTTGTGTTGTCTTTTGCATCCGGTTCCACGCGTTCCTTCCCGTTGTCCGTTTCGCGTTCCGGAGCTCCCTCACGTGTCCGTGGCGTCCCGTAGGCCTACTTTCGTGTTTGGCCGTGTAACGTTACCGGTTTGGCGCGAGGCTTGTCGTGTGTTGTTGTTTTGATGTGTGTAACCCGCCTGTCAAATCTCGTCGCGTTTCGAGTCCGTTTGCTACCCCAATAGTTATTCTCGTGGGCTCAAAGTGCCTCCACTTTGAGGCCCAAGACACCCCTCCAACAGCCCACCAAACCACTCCAAACCCCTCCTATCATCTAGGCCATCCAAATCTGATCGTGTGGCCGAAAACCGCACCCCATTTGGACAACCCTAACTTCTTGTGCCTATATATTTGTCCACTTCCCCCAATTTTTGCCCCAAATCAAGGAAACCCTAGCTCCCCTTCCATCTTCTTCCACCTACAACCACCTCACCGGAGCTCGCCGGAGAGTTCGCCGGAGCTCACCACCTCGCCGGAATTCCTCCACCGCCGCCTTCTTCATCACCACCTCGCCATCACCGCCGCCGAGGGCCCCGCCTCCACCTAACCCGCCGCCGGGCGCGGCTCCCTCGAGCACATCGAGCCCCGCCGCCGGGCCCTCGAGGAGCCAAGCCGCCGCCGCCGTTTTCCCTTCGCCAGATCGGATCGGGGGCGCACCCGATCCAGATCCGCCGCCGCCAGGCCCGAGGCCAGCCGGCCCGCTCGGTCGACCGCCTGCCTCCATCGAGTCTCCTCGCCAGGTCCTCCGCCTGGGCCGTCGCCCTCTCCCGCGGCCCATCCTCCCGAGCCGCAGCCTCTAATCGGCTGAGCCGCCAGCGCTCAGCCGGATCCGTCGGGCCCGTTCTCCAGGCCGGCCCCGCCACTTCGTCCACCCCGGGCCAGATCCGCCGCCGCGGGCCCGAGGCCCGTTTGTCCGTTGACTTCAGATCTGAGGTAGTTTTTTGTGCTAAGTCCCTGTGGTTATTGTTGTCTAATGCAATATTAGATCTGTGATAACTTTGTGTGTGTTGCCCCGTTTTGCGCAAATGACATGTCCAGACGTTCGTGGTGACTAGAACTACGTTTCATTCCTTTGTGCCATGCATGTTTGTGGTCATCTAGATGCTTATTTTTCTGTTGCAAGAGTGCATCCCGTTATAAACTGCTGCTATGTGTTGTTTTTATGCCACCTTTGCATCGTGATAACTTGGTGCTCGTTTATCCGAATGATGTAATTGACATGTCCATGTGTTCGTCTTGCCATGCTCTACATGTTGTTTGTGTTAGGTTGCATGATAGATTTAATCTTGCCATGTTTATCCTCGTTGCAAAGTGCTATGTGGCTGTTTAGTTGTTTAACTTGTTATGAGATGCCATCTTGTTGAGCTCATTGCTATCATTGTGTTTATCTCCATGATGCATGCTTGTATGTTTCGGAATCACCATCATGTGTACTTTGATGTGGTGCTTACCACTTGCCATGTTTAGTTTTGAGGTGACTTAAACTTGCTCTCAAAGATGCCTTGATGAAACTGCTGTTTTAACACTTAGTGAAATTTCACTAAGTCTGGAATCTGTAATTCTCAGATGCCATGTTTGCTTGTTGTTCTAGGACAAACCATGATAGTTTTGGGGTGACTCTTGATGGTTCCTTGTAGTATATATTGTTGGCTATCCATTCATGCTCTCACATGCTTATTTGAGTGGTTGTAGCATGTTTAACTTTTGCTCCAAAGTTGCAATAAATTACTGCTGTCAAGATTTTGTTGTCAAGTTCAATATGTCCAAGCTTGTTGCTATTGATCCGTGGCTCCTTTGGGGGTGCACCAATGGACTTATTTGCTGTAGGATATGTCTAGTTTATGTTCATGCTCTTTGCCATGATGTTTGAGTGCTGTAGCTTATTTATCTAGTGCTCGGAAGTTGCTATGTTGCTGTAATTTACAGCTTGTGCACGTTTCTTGTTTCGGGCATAACTTTTAGCCCGTAGCTCCGTTTTGAGCGAGTCTTATATGAAACTTGATTGATTTTCCGTGTAGATTCATAATATCCTATTGTTATCTTGTTATGAAGCTTTTGCTTGAATGCTTATTTTCCGTGCTCCGTGTGCTCTCATAGTGCATCCATCATGCATCCATCATTTTTGTGTGCGCATTGCATCTTGTTGATTCGTGCCTTGTGTGATTGTATTGTTTAGAGCCGGAAGCTGAGACCGAGTACGAGTACGAGCACGAGGTTACTACAGAGGTTGAGAACGAGGACCCCTCTTACGATCCGAACGACAACTCTTCAGGCAAGATGACCGAACCCGGATACCATTACTATCTTTGCCTATTGCTAGAAGTCTCGATCTATAGTTTTGCCTCGATGCCCATGTCTTTCATGTCAGCCTCCTACTTGTAACCATGATCATGTCTAACCACCCTACCTATGCAAACCATTGATTGGCTATACGTAGGCTTCGCTCAGCCCCTCTTATAGCGTTGCTAGTTGCAGGTGAAGTTGAAGATGCTTGCTTCATGTTGAAGTTTTGTTGGGTTATATCACACTATAATAATTGCTAAATGAAATCATCTATATATTGGCAAGGGTGGAAGGCTAAGCCTTTTGCTTGGTGATTTGTTCCACTCATGCCGCTAGGAACCGTATAAACCGGTGTTATGTTCCTTGATTATGCGTTCCTCACACGGTTGGGGTTTATGGGGCCCCCTCGATAAACCGCTAAGTGCTAAGTCTTTTCCAGCAAGTCCCAACATTGGTACTATTTGCCTAATAACTAATTAAACTTGCATAGGGAGTAATTAACCCTCTTTCTTAATCAACAACCCCGGGCCAGTGCTCCACATGAGTGTTGGTCCGAAACGGGGAGCCTGCGGGGCCGCCTTGGGGAAACCCGAGGTATCTGGCATACACCTGTAGCTTCGCCCATCCGGTCGTGTCCTGAGACTAGATACGCGCGGCTACTATCAGGGTGTCGACACGCCGGGAGGATTTGGTGGATTAGCCTTACCTTAGTTCGAAGTATCTTGAGCACGGGATTCCGAGAATACTCGGGTCTTCCCACCTATGGAGTTGCGACTCCGCGGATCATGGGCTTGTCATGGGCCAAGTTGGAACACCCCTGTAGGGTTATGAACTTTCGAAAGCCGTGCCCGCGGTTATGTGGCAGATGGGAGCTTGTTAATATCTGGTTGTAGATAACTTGACACCATGTTCCAATACACTACCAGCGTGTGTACCGTGACTGTCATTTTCCGAAAGGGATTCGGGAGATGAACACGGTGGGGTTATGTTTGACGTGTTGTAGCTAGGATCACTTCGTGATCATCTCTCGACCGAGGCACTTCTCTTCTCGCACTCTTTCACGTAAGCTAGTGCTAGTTGCTGCTGCAAACTCTTATTCTTTTCTTCAGCCTTATCCTCACCCAAGGCTTAAATAGTCTTGTTACCCGGGAACGGGATTGCTGAGTCCTCTGTGGCTCACAGTTACTTCACCACACCAGATGCAGGTCCGATGGTGAGCTATCCAGGTGATGGCACCGAGCTAGACTGGGAGTACGAAGAGGAGCGTAGTTGATACTATGTTCGTTATCCTGATGATCAGTAGTGGTGACTTCTACTAGGATTCGATCCGACCTGTGGATTTAAATTATGTTTGGTATCTTGTCATTTGGATTTTACCCTTAGAGGGCTGTGATGTTTTATTGAATGATGATTTGAACATGTAATGTATTTGTGTGACGTGGCGAGTGTAAGCCAACTATTTTATGTTTTCCATCCCCATCTTTTACATGAGTTGTGCAAAGATACCAAACTTGCGATCATTCCAGCATGGGGTTATGTCTCTAAGTCGTGCCTCGACACGTAGGAGATATAGTCCCATCCTGGGCATTACAATATCATTTGAATTGACAATTGTCATCCTCTTGTTCACATTATTGTTGAAATCCATCCGTTTGGAATTTGCGATGAATTGCCGCTGAGCCCATCAGCTACCTCCTCATCCTCTCCTTGGTATAATGATGAACTATTGTTTCGGGAACCCACTCCCATCGTTCATTTCTCGAGAATCTTGCCATGTCATTTCGTTGATTTATGTTGCACCTTTTCTTCTCTTCTCGAACATCCCGAGTTTGAGGTATCATGACACCAGCCGGATCTGAATCTCGGTCAGATATGATGGCTGGGACAACTTCTAGGAGTTATAATGTTGGTCCTTTGATGACCCAGTAACACGATTTCATGCCTAGCACCCCTGGCTGGAGGACCTATCATTATAATTCTCTTTCGCAAGGATAATCATTCTTCCAGGAGGAAATTATAAGACTTATTCTATAAGTTGTTCCTGATGAATCCTTTGTGTATCTAAGTCCGACCTTTGCTTCAAGACCATGCCCATGCTATCTCGAAGCATGCCTGCGGTACTCCGATTTTCAGCAAGAGCATTTGAAGCCCAATGCTAAATGTTTCTTGGTCAGTTATCCGAACACCGTTGTATGGTAACGTCTTGATTAATCCTCGCCTCTTTATCTGAATGTTTGGGTACTTGCTCTCCTACCCTGTATGCCATGTTCTTCTTCTCCATGGGAAGGATATACTCCTAATAATTGTGTGTAATCACAATTTTCCTTTCCATTTGTTTGTTTAACCTTTCCTTGATCTACATGATCTAAGCAGTAATAATTTTCTGCTTATGTAAACACCTTGGTGTACAACTCTGTCAGTAAGACCCTGTTACTATTGTTGATAACATTTCGGGAACCACCGGTGGGCGAGAACTTTGCCTATTGGCCCGCCTCGTTCAACGAGCAAGAAAATGGTTCTCTTCGTTCCCCGTCCTTGGTACCGACATTGTTGCTGACATAGCTGACAAGCTATCCACTGACATGCCTCCCTGTCGCGGCTATGCAAGATGTCACCACCCTTCCTATTTTCAACCCACATGGTGGGCCCATAACCCACGGGTTCACTGGATCGAAACCTGACTCTTCTTTACAACCCGGATTCTAAAAGTATCCTTTGCACCTGGCTTCGTCTGTGATTCACGAGCTAAATACTATACCATTATTCATCCTGGAATCAAACACCATGTTATTCTCGTTGTTCAAGCCCCCATTCCAGCTTCTGTCTAGGCATCGAATGATTGCCTACCCGTTTGAAACCTTGGTACCATCGCTTATTGTTCTCAATGCATTCGCTGAAATACTAAGCATAGGGTACTTCATGTATCACTTTCTAAATTCACTGTCAGATACTTCGTGGAGATACGTTCCACCAAAGTTTTTCCCCTGATCGCGTTCGTAGGACGATGGAGACCCCGAAGAAAGGATGACGACTTGGTCACGATGACTTGAAGCAGATAAATGAAGACATCGACGAAAGGGATCAACCTCTTCGAAAGGACAGTCAAGACCGAGAAGACTCGTTAGCTTTTCGCTACCAGCACCTATCCCCCCTTACTCCACCGCTTAAATCTCGGGACGAGATTTCTTGTAGTGGAGGAGAATTGTGACGCCCGGATAATTAAGCTACAGTAAATGTCTGCTAATGATGCCACGTCACCACGGTTACTGTTGATATCTCGCGTTAGCTGAAAACCGATTCGAATTCAAAATTCAAAATCAAGTCAAACGTCAAAAGTTTTCGAACACTCAAACTAAAATGTACAAAGTGTGGCAAATACTCTCTAGTTACTTGTCATGTTGAAACTCTATTTTATAATATGTTATTGATGCCCTAAATTAAATAAAACGGGGACTAAATAATTATTTAAATGATACTAAGAATAATAAACCATTACAACTATTCTATTTTTATGTGCCAAATTATTATGGCAGTGGAATAATTACTAATGTTGATTTAGGGGCTAGTGTTGCATTTTATAAAACTAAAAATTAAAATAAAACTAAATAGAAAACATAAAGGATTTTTTTAAAAGGGAAAATGCAAAAGAACAAAAAAAATTAAACAGGGAAAAGCCCCTGGTCCAACTGGCCCGAAGCCCACCTACACACTACTTAAACCACCCCTCACCCCAGCCCCAAAACAAAGTAAAAACATCACCGACACTACAGTAGCACATCCCCCACCTCTCTCTCTGTCACCCGATTGGATCGGGGGGGAAGCCCGCGCCCGCCGCCGCCCGGTCGTCGCGGCCCGGCGCGCCGTCGCCACCGCTGTTCCCCGTCGGCCACCTTACGACGCCAACCGTCGCCTCGTGCGACACCACCCACCGGCCATCCACCTCGCCGCCTCCCCGAGCTCTCCGTCAAACCCCCCTGTGAGCACTCCATCGATCTCCCTCTGCCTCGACCGAGTCCACCGCCGTAGGACTTCGTAGCCGCGCCACGGCCGCCGCACTCCGCCCCGACCGACCCCCGCTAGCCCTCTCCCAGCTCGCCTCGACGCGCCGCTCCCGGGGGGGCTGCTCGACCTGCTGCTTTGCGCCGTTGTGCGCGTGCGCCGCCTCGCCATGGCCGTTGGCCGTCCCGGAGGCGTGCTCCTGCTCGTCGCTGCGGCCGCCCCCTGGCCCCGCCTTCCTCCGCCCCCCCGCTCACCGTGTTCCTGCCGCGCGTGCGCCCGCGGTCACCGCGTCCACGGCCATCTCTCGCCGCCGTGCCCCACAATCGCCGGCGTGCTCGCTCCGCCTGCCCGATGCTCCGCTCCGGCGCTGCTTCGGCCGGAGCCTCAGCACTGGCCGCCGGCCCTCCGGTGTCCCATCGCCAGCATCGAACCGCCCCGCTCCTACGGCGCGCGCTGCTCCGCCGCCCGCGCGCCAACCCCGGCCTCAGCTGCTGCTGCGTGTGCGCCACCCCGCGCGCCTGCTCCTTCGCGGCTACGCCCGGCCGCCCGCCTCTGGCGGCTGCCGCCGGCCGCGCCAGTCGGCTGCACGGGCCGCCGCCGCATCGGGCGGGTTGCGGCTTCGCCCGCACCCCCCCAACCCGTATGCCCGTTAGGCCCCGATGGCCCACTGGCAGCTGGGCCCTAGCCCCAGAACATTTTTTTTAAAAGAGAATAAAAAATAATAAAAATAATTAAAATTAAAATAATTAAAATATAATTAATTAATTAATTAGTGAATAAATTAAGTTAATTAATCCGGTTCATTAATCTAATTAACTGGTTAGTTTAATTAAACAGTAATTACATTAGCTAAATCCTAGTTAAACTAAACAGTGTATGACATATGGAACCCACACGTCAGTTTGACCCAGTCAACACCCCTGTTGACTGCTGACGTCATGCTGACGTCCGCATGCACTATTCTGGATAATGTTGTTTTAAAATAATTAAATAAATTCTAAAAATGATTACATCTTTTATAATTAATAGAAAATAAACCGTAGCTCGGATGGAAAAACTTTGTACATGAAAGTTGCTCAGAACGACGAGACGAATCCGAATACGCGGTCCATTCGTCCGCCACACATCTCTATCATACCGAACATGCAACATTCCCCCTCCGTTTCATCTGCCCGAAAATGCCTAACACCGGGAATACTTTCCTGGATGTTATTCTTCTTCGTCTGTATCACCGAGCACCGCGTTAGGTCACACGTAGCACCGCCTTTTGCCATGTTATGTTTTGAGATGCTATTGTTTGCTTTGTTATTTATTTGTTTCCCCTTCGTTGCTTCTTTTCGGTAGACTCCGACACCATGATAGACCCCGAGACCATTGATGCTTCGGTGTTCGACTACGGCTACGCCTCCGAAGATTCCTTTCGTCTGCAGAGCTTCGAGGCAAGCCCCCCCTTTGATCACCAGATATCGCCTATTCTTCTCTCTACTGCTTGCATTAGAGTAGTGTAGCATGTTACTGTTCGATTACTCCTATTCTGCTGCATAGCCTGTCATTGTTGCTACAACCGTTGATACCATACCTGCCATCCTGATGCTTAGTATAGGATGCTAGTACTCCATCAGTGGCCCTACACCCTTGTCCGTCTGCCCTGCTATTCTATCGGGTCGTGATCACTTGGGTGTGATCACGGGTATGTACTACATACACTTTACATGATACATGATGTGACTAAAGTCGGGTCGGCTCATTGAGTACCCGCAAGTGATTCCGATATGGGGGCTGAAAGGACAGGTGGCTCCATCCAGGTAGTGGTGGGTCTGAGTTCCCGACGGCCCTCTGTGTGGATCTTTGTGGCGGAGCGACAGGGCAGGTTGAGACACCCAGTGGAGAGGTGGCCTGGCCCTGGTCGTTGTCCGCGGTTATTTCATAATAACACGCTTAACGAGTTTGGATATTTGATCTGAGTCTGGCCATTTGGTCTATACGCACTAACCAGCTGCGTGGGAACAGTTATGGGCACTCGACGTCGTGGTATCAGCCGAAGCCTTCTTGACGTCAGCGACTTAGCGGCGCGCGCCGGATTGGACCGGAACGCCTACTCTAGTATTAGGAGAGGCTAGGTCTGCTTACCGGCCGCCCTCGCAACGTGCAGGTGTGCATTGGTCGATGGACCCAGACCCCCATGCGCTTAGGGTTTAGACCGGCGTGCTGACCTCTCTGTTGTGCTTAGGTAGGGCTGCGACGTGTTGATCTTCCGAGGCCGGGCATGACCCTGGAAAGTGTGTCCGGCCAAATGGGATCAAGCGTGCTGGGTTATGTGGTGCACCCCTGCAGGGAAGTTAATCTATTCGAATAGCCGTGTCCCTCGGTAAAAGGATGACCCGGAGTTGTATTCCGACCTCATGACAACTAGAACCGGATACATAATAAAACACACCCTTACCAGTGCCAGATACAACTCGGTGGTTGCTCTCTCACAGGGTGATGTGCGGGAGGATCGCCGAGTAGGATTATGCTATACGATGTTACTTGGTGAACTTACCATCTATTCCCTTCTACTGCTGCAAGACGGAGGCCGCGAGAAGCGAGGATACTTGTTACTTTCCAGCTACCCTCATCTTCTGCTGCAAGATGGAGGTTACGAGAAGCGTAGTCTTCGATTGGATTAGATATCCCCCTCTTATTCTGCTTTCTTCAGTTCAGTCCACATATATTACCCCTTTACACAGATATCATTGCATATGTAGTGTAGATCCTTGCTTGCGAGTACTTTGGATGAGTACTCACGATTGCTTTTCTCCCCCTTTTCCCCTTTTGTCCCTTTTTCTCGGATGTCGCAATCAGATGGTGGAGTCCAGGAGCCAGAAGATCCCGATGAGGTTTGTACATGGAGTTCGGCTTCAAGGAGTAGTTAGGAGGTCCCAGGCAGGAGGCCTTGCCTTTTCGATCGTTGCTACTTTTGTGCTAGCCTTCTTAAGGCAAACTTGTTTAACTTATGTCTGTACTCAGATATTATTGCTTCCGCTGACTCTTGTGTTTTCGAGCTTATGTATTCGAGCCCTCGAGGCCCCTGGCTTGTAATATAAAGCTTGTATTATTTTAATTTGTGTCTAGAGTTGTGTTGTGATATCTTCCAGTGAGTCCTTGATCTTGGCCGTACACATTTGCGTGCATGATTAGTGTACGGACAAATCGGGGGCGTCACAGGCGGCTGGAACAAAATTTCGTCGACTCCCCTAGGGTTTTCCGACGATGAAGGTATGGTCCAGTTATCAACCCGTTCTCAGATTTAGTGGCGTCCCTCACCGCCTCTCCTGAATAGGCTACTACTGCTTAGGCCACTTTCTCTGCCACACTGAAACCGAACAAAGTAGAACATCAAACAAACAGCGGCAATAGAACAAACAAGCAATATTGGCAGAATCATCAGCATCTTCATCGTCGGCATATGTGAGATGACTTTACTGCTTGATAAGGTCTGTGACTGTATCTCACAAACCAAACCGCAACACTTTCGCACCACCATGCTAAACCACTGTTGCATCACACAGAGAGTTCTATTAGATCAATACATAACCACAATTCCATATAAAAATTAACTCGCCATTTTACTAATTTTCTTGTAACAAATATGTTGTATCCAACAAAAGATTGGACAACTTTTGTTTTAGATGAAAAGGGCATTGCCCCTGAACCTGTGTACTTGGTCATGCTAGTACAGTGAATTTTACTCTGACCAGTGATGACACTTTCAAACTGAATTTCATCAGGTTTGCCTATTGTATGGAGCCTCCAGGCATTATGTTCTTTTGTCAGGTACATTTACTCAAATTTTAAGTCATCACCAACATCAACATGTTGCTGTGACACCATCCAAATCATCAGGGTCATGAAGAATGCAGATCACAGAGGAGAGGAAAGGACATGTGAGATTACCTTACTCCTTGGGGAAGTCGTGGAGATAGGAGAGGAGGAGCAATAGCAGCAAGCTTGGGCTGGAGGACGACGCCATCGACGAAATCGAGGGCAGGGGCACCGGATGCTCCTCCTCATTGATGGAGGAGGGGAGGCCAGTGGGAGGAGGGGAGGGGCTGGAGGAGGGGACGCGGCGAGGTCGAGGGCGGAGGCGAACACTAGCCGCCACACGCACGAGTGTTGCAGCTAGGTGGAGTACCCCCTGCCGGAGACGACGGAGCAGGTGGTCGGCGTTGTGGTCGGTGAGACAGGATGTGCCATCGAGGGAACCGACTAGGTCCGCGAGGGAAAGCGCAAGGAGGAGCGCCCCGTGCGTGAGGAGGAGGCCCGCTTCCGTCGGCGAGGCGGCGCTACCGTCCGAGGAGGCGCCCGACGGCGGTGGAGGCATGGACCTTGGAGGATGGAGGGACAGAGGGAGAGAGATGGAATCCGGGTCTGCCGTTTGGGTGATCGGCCTAGCGTGAATGCTTGATTGGGCTTTCTCCGGGGTGAGGAACCGGTTGGACCTACAGTTTACACCCGTGTTAGACCAAACTTGTTAAGCCCATAACCAACTATACCCGACTTAGTTTTTCTACATACCCAAAACCAAACCAAACTAAGAAAAGCTTAGCCCCAAAAAAAACTGAACCGATCAAAACCAGAAGAAAAACCAGACCATTTTACCCGGTTATTTAAAACAGTTCTCAGATTTAGACGCCACCGAGGTGGGCACTGATACGTCTCCAATGTATCTATAATTTTTGATTGTTACATGCTATTATATATGATGTTTTGGATGTTTAATGGGCTTTATTATACACTTTTATATTATTTTTGGGACTAACCTATTAACCCAAAGGCCCAGTCCAGATTGATGTTTTTGCCTATTTCAGGATTTTGCAGAAAAGGAATATCAAACGGAGTCCAAACGGAATGAAACCTCCGGGAGAGATATTTTTGGAACGATATCTTCACGGGAGACTTGAGAACCAAGGCAGAGGGGACACGTGGCATCCACATGGGTGGAGGGCGTGCCCCTCCCCCTGGGCGCGCCCCCTGCCTTGAGGGCCCCATGTTGCTCCCCCGATGCCCTCCTTCCTCCTATATATACCCATGTACCCTGAAAACATCGAAGCAACAGAGAAAACCCTAATTCCACCGCCGCAACCTTCTGTTCCCGTGAGATCCCATCTTGGGGCCTGTTCCGGAGCTCCGCCGGAGGGGGGGATCTTCCACGGAGTGCTCCTACATCAACACCATAGCCTCACCATGAGTTGTGAGTAGTTTACCAGACCTTCGGGTCCATAGTTAGTACCTAGATGGCTTCTTCTCTCTTTTTGGATCTCAATACCAAGTTCTCCTCGGTCTTCGAGGAGATCTATTCGATGTAATCTTTTTGCGGTGTGTTTGTCGAGATCTGATGAATTGTGGGTTTATGATCAAGATTATGTATGAGAAATATTTGGTTCTTTTCTGAATTCTTTTATGTATGATTATAATATCCTTGCAAGTCTCTTCGAATTATCGGTTTGGTTTGGCCTACTAGATCTATAGTTCTTGCAATGGGAGAAGTGCTTGGCTTTGGGTTAAATCTTGCGGTGTCCTTTCCCAGTGACAATAGGGGCAGCAAGGCATGTATTGTATTGTTGCCATCGAGGATAAAAAGATGGGGTTTATATCATATTGCTTGAGTTTATCCCTCTACATCATGTCATCTTGCTTAAAGCATTACTCTGTTCTTATGAACTTAATACTCTAGATGCATGCTGGATAGCGGTCAATGTGTGGAGTAATAGTAGTAGATGCAGAATCGTTTCGGTCTACTTGTCACGGACGTGATGCCTATATATAATGATCATGCCTAGATATTCTCATAATTATTCGCAAAATGTGTGATTGGACAAAATGTGTGATTGGACAACTCACATTCAATTTCGAAATGATTTGATCGGGCATATGTGGACTCACATAGAGAAAACTAATAGTTGTGGCTACCCTTTTTCTTCCAATGTATTTGCTACAATTTTAAATTTATCTGGTTGTAAACTATATGATTTTTATTTAGGACTCTGATATTTGGCACACGTCTGCCAGATTGCTAAAAGTGCCACACCACTCTCTCCCTTCGACCCACACTCCTCCCGAGCGACCGCCCTCCTTCGATCCCATCTTCTCCAGTTTTTTCCAGGCTTGTAGTTCAAAATACGCAAAAAAATGGCGTGGAAGGGAATTTGAACCCAGACCCTCTCATATGAAACTAAGGCGCAACATCCAGCTGCGCTAGCCCACTTAACTGATTACAAACAACTTACATGCTAGTTGTATCTTCCTGAGATGAGAATAAACAAAAAAAGACAGTGATTAGTAACTGAAAATCCGAACCGCAGCCTCACTTGTACATGTTTTAGAACAATGCGCTCTAGTTCCATCACTTTTTCTACACGTTTCACGCGGTTCACAAACCCGGGCGTCCTCTTCACTCCTTGGTCAAATTTACCGTGGTATTTGTACCTAAGTTATCAGGTATGTGGTTCATATATTACCATGTTATTTTCACAAAAGCTACCGGGGTATATATTCAACAACTTTTTTCCACTGTTCAAAGTTACCGCGGTGTTTGTATGAATGTTATCGGGTATAGATTCGTATTACCGTGTTATTTTCACATAAGTTACTGGGACTATGTTTTTCAACAGCTTGTTCCCCTCCTTGGACAGAGTTATCGTGGTGTTTGTACCTAAGTTATCAAGTATGTTGCTCATATATTACCATGCTATTTTTATATAAGTTATCCAGGATATCTTCTTCAACTACTTTTTTCACTCTGTTCAAAGTTACCGCAATGTTTGTATGCAAGTTATCAGGTATGCGGTTCATATATTTGCAAAACAATTACTCGGGTATGTTTCAACAACTTTTTTTTTCCTCAGGTTAAAAGTAGTCCCACCGTGTTTTGCATGTAAGTTATCACGCCTACGGTTCATATATTACCATGCTATTTACACATAAGTTACATCGATATGTTTTTCGACGACATTCTTCCACAAGTGACAAAGTTACAGTGTTGTTGGTACCTAAGTTATCACGCCTGCATTATGTAAATTATCATGTTGTTTAGACTGAAAATATGGGCGGCAAAAAAACTTTTTCCCTAATCTTCTCTCCATGCACTAGATATTGAAGTTACCATCTCTGTGGTGTGTTAAATTACCATGCTATTTAGGCAGAAGTTATCAGGGTATGTTTCAAAAAAAAATCCCTGGGTCAAAGTTAACAGGGCATGGGGTACATAACTTACCAGTCATGCGGTGCGTAAATTACCATGATATTTTCACGGGAATTGTCGAGGTGTGTTCCAGCACCTTTTATCTCCCGGTCAAAAGTTACCAGCCTCGGGTAAGTTAGCAGCCCCTCAGGTCATCATGTAAGAAAACTTTTTGCAACAATAACTGTTTTAGTTGTCCTATAATGAACAATAACTAGGGTGGAACGAGTTATCTACGGGTTGATGACATGAGCGTTGGGTCTTCCAGGATGTTTTTTCAGTCACTAGTTCCATGAATGAACAACCACATGGATTGGTGGATCCTAGCACAAGCATGATGTAGCTGACCTGGTTAGTGCTGTCAGAATTTCCCATTAACCAGGCTAGGTCCTGGGTCAATGCACCATGTTTGCATCACGAAGGACATGTCGGACGCGACCACAACCCGAATTCAGGTAAAATCAATCAAAGCCGACTAGCGGCAAGGCATGTTGTGCATAATGTAGCATGCAATTCAGAATCACGATGGTTGGTTGGTTTCTTACGGAGTACAGAAAACTGCTGATCTGGAACTTGCTGGAGATGATCTAGCCGGTGATGCTGCGCTGTAATTAAGTAAAATTTATGTCAGCAGCACTTTGCAAACAAGTGATGAACTGCAATTTACAGCGAAACTGAGAAGCCAGCTCTAGACAGGGAAGTGCTAGCATAGCAAGGGAATTGCGGCATGAATTGGTGGGTGCAGAAAAATAGGCTTCAATCTCCTATCATTTCCGAAACTATGCTCCAATTTAGACATGATCCGATAATTGGTGGATGTATAGATGGATTTTAAAGCAGGAGTATATAGTACAAATAAGAAGCAATTCCCCATTGCCATGGGACAAGGAGCAATTCCCCACCTGGAATTCGCAGACGTAGTAGTCGCCGCCGTAGGCGCGGCGGAAGTAGTCGACGGGCTTGGCGGAGGGGTGGCGGGGCATGAAGGTGACGCTGAGGTTGACGAGCGCGCGCACCCGGTCCGACCGCAGCAGGCAGAGGTTCCACGACACGATGGTGCCCCGGTCGTGCCCCACCACAAACACCTTCGCCGCCGGCGCGTCAGTTGGTCGGTCAATCAGTCACTCGGCTCGGAGATCTGGCGGGCGGGCGGGGG
>LR738712.1:55536348-55581751 GCA_902687465.1 Secale cereale
TGGCGGAGGCGGAGGGCGTCGAGAAGCGCGACAAGGTTCCCGACGACGTGGAAGGCGGTGTAGGAGGCGGGGTCAGGCGGCGCGGAGGTGCCCCCGTAGCCGCGGAGGTCGGGGGCCACGCAGCGGTAGCCCCGCGCCGCCAGGTGCACCATCTGGTGGCGCCACGAGTACCAGAGCTCCGGGAATCCGTGCACGAAGAGCACCGCGGGGGCCGCCGCGGCGGAGGCCGGGCCGGACTCCGCGACGTGCATCGTGATGCCGTTCGCCTCCACCTGCCGGTGCCTTATCCCCGGCGGCGCCGCGGCCGCCATGGTCGGACGAACCGGCCGGACTCTGTCGCTTCGAATCGGCGGTCGGGTCGTGAGCTGAGCTCGGGTGAGTGAGGCGGGTGGGGTGGGGAAATGGGGTCTGGGCGTTGTTGCCTTTTAGCAATCTGGATCGAAGCACCCCGAGATGATGTGACATTTTTAGCAATGTGGCACACATGTGCCACATACATATCTCGAAAGACAAAACAAAAAATCCGCGTTCATTTGAATCAGCGCATTGGAGTTGGCCTTACCAAGCAGACATTTTTGTTAGTCTTGGTACCAAATTATTGCGTTGCGAAGGTGACGAAACTCACTTGGCACGGGACTTCGAGGTCTCGCCCTCTCGTGTTCAGAATCCGATGCTCAAAAACCACCGTTGCCATGGCACCATCCATCGATCCGTTGCACATTCCTTCCACCACAGCTTCCGTTGCCCAGAAATTCAATATTATGCCAAACAAAAATAAAGATAAGGAAGAAACTGGACTCACATAGCCGTTGCGGGATCCCCACCAACGGCTCTATTCCCCCCGCCGCCCGCTCCACGTTGACCATTTCGACCATTAAAACCTCCTTCCCTCTCGCCCTTCTCCCCACACCCCCAAATCCCCCATCTCTCTCCGCCCAAACCGACGCGCACATCCATCCATCCGCTTCGTCCCCGGCCACGGCCCAAACCCTACTAGAGATCCACAACCGCCGCGCGAGCAGCGAGAGGAGGGAGAGGAGGAGGCCGGCGCCATGAACGACCTCATGACCAAGTCCTTCATGAGCTACGTCGACCTGAAGAAGGCGGCCATGAAGGACCTCGAGGCGGGCGCCGACGAGACCGAGCTCACCCAGGCCGGCGGCGGCGCCACCGACGAGCGCCTCAAGGGCTTCTTCAAGGAGGCGGAGGCGGTCCGCGAGGAGATGGCGGCCATCCGCGACGCGCTCGCCCGCCTCCACGCCGCCAACGAGGAGGGCAAGTCGCTGCACCAGCCCGACGCGCTGCGCGCCATGCGGGTCCGCGTCAACGCCGACATCGTCTCCGTGCTCGGCCGCGCGCGCGGGATCCAGCGCGCGCTCGCCGACATGGACAGCGCCAACGCCGCGCAGCGCAGGCTCTCCGCGGGCTGCCAGGAGGGCACCACGCTCGACCGCACCCGCACCTCCGTCACCGCGGGGCTCCGGAAGAAGCTCAAGGACATCATGCTCGACTTCCAGGCGCTGCGCCAGCGGATGATGTCCGAGTACAAGGACACCGTCGAGCGCCGCTACTACACGCTCACCGGGGAGGTCCCCGAGGACGAGGTCATCGAGCGCATCATCTCCGAGGGCCGCGGCGAGGAGATCATGAGCGCCGCAGTCGCCGAGCACGGCAAGGGCGCGGTGCTCGCCGCGCTCAACGAGATCCAGAACCGCCACGACGCCGCCAGGGAGGTGGAGCGCAGCCTCCTCGAGCTCCACCAGGTGTTTCTCGACATGGCCGTCGCCGTGGAGTCGCAGGGGGACAAGATTCAGAACATCGAGGATCACGTGATCAACGCCAGGAACTACGTCCACTCCGGCAACAAGGAGCTCGGCAAGGCCCGCGAGCACCAGCGCGGCAGCCGCAAGTGCCTCTGCATCGGCATCGTCCTGCTGCTGCTCCTCATCCTCATCGTCATTGTCCCCATCGCCACCAGCCTCAAGAGGTCCTGAGCGACCACACCACACCGGAGTTTGTGACGATGATCATCTGGACACCTGCATTTGTGTCTATGTTGTTTCGATTTCGTATTCTACTGCTTCATTCGTTGATTTCTGCTCCCCCGAATGTCTCTGTGTCGTCAGGATTTAGCTGATGATGAATAGCACACCGTATATCTGTTCAGTTAATTTGCAGCCCTGAAAAATCTGTTGATTGACTCTCTGTGCATGATATGAGATTTGGTGCATGGATTTGATGCTGTTGCAGTAGCCTGCAGATTTATTGTGTTTTGCGGCTGGGTCGTGAGCGCCTGCAGCGTTAAATTCAGAACATACCCGATCACTGTACCACAGCACAAGATAGGCAAGGAGGGTATGTTTGTGGCCTATCATCATTTTCTTCTTTTCTCATTTGATGATCCAATTGAGGAAAGCAGTCACAACGATATTATTATAGGACATGTTAATGTAGTGCTTGGCTATGTGTCTTCCATGTCATAGCTTGCTGCTGGGGCAGAAGCAGAGACAACAGGGCCAACACCCAACAGAGATGCGATTCAGTCCAATACTATCCAGATTTCTTTGTAGGCTGCTTTATTTTTATTTATTTTGTGGGAAGAATTGCTGCTTTCTTTTCATCTGAATTTTTAGTCCTGTTTTCAGTAATATTACAAGTAAGAATATATAATGACTATCAAGAATCTGAGGTTTCATCTGAATTACTGAATACAGATGCAGCTCTCATGTATCTTCACTAATTTCCTTGGTAGGTTCCTGTTTAGGGAGCAAAGAAAATCCGGCCATCCTCGTCCAGAGATAGACCATTTGGCACCAATGGATCAGCTGTTGATACAAATAATGTGGGTTCTTCTTTGGCGATCACGATGTGTTCGTACATATGGTTGAAAGGATCGCGTTGATAGTGTTGCTACTTGCTACCAATGCTTCTGTTGAGGTAACAACTGTCAATTAAATACAACTTGATTTCGGTGTCGATGTAGTGTGGGTTTAATATTACATGGGGAAGTGAAGCCAATGTTCTTACAGTTTACAGAAAGTTGTCCATGTTGACCTGCTTTCGTTTTGGAACATCATCCTGTCTATGATTTGTGCTGTCTTCCCATATTGTATTCTACTGCTTCATTCCTTAATTTGTGCCCGAATGTCTCTGTATCGTCAGGATTTAGCTGATGATGGATAGTAGTACCCCATACATCTGTTCAGTTAATTTGCAATCCTGAACTGCTGATTGATTCTTAAATCTGTGCATGAGGGGTGACATTTGGTGCACTAAAAACGCAATATGTTGCCATTTAAGTAGTAGTGGTATTCAAACTTAATGTTGTGCTTTTACCAAGCTATGGCTATGTGTCTTCCATGTCACAGCTTACTGCTTGTGCAGAAGCACAGGCAACAGGGAGAACAGAGATGAAATAGACTGCTTTACCCAAGCACCAGTGAACTTCACTGACTCAAGTAGATTCAGTCCAATACCATTATTGCGTTTGTGTTATCTGTATATTTTAAGAAGTGAACTGATTTACTAAAGTTCAATCTGTGCATTACTTGGTAGAATTACTGCTTTCTATCATGAGCTCACAAGGAAGCCTGATTTTTGTGGGTGCCCGAATAGCACCAACTAAAATCCTTAGGAAGTACAAGTATGCTATGAAGATATATTGCCAGTTATGTATCTGAATTTTTAGTTCTGTTTTCTGTAAATATTACAAGTAAAAGAATAGATATTGGCTATCAAGAATCTGAACTTTTATCTCATTTATTGAATACAGATGCCGATCTCCTGCATTTGTGGCTATGTTGTTTCGATTTCCTATTCTACTGCCTCATTTGTTAATTTGTGCCCGAATGTCTCTGTATCTTCAGGATTTAGCTGGTGATGAATACACTGTATATCTGTTCAGTTAATTTGCAGCCCTGAAAAACTGCTGATTGATTCTATGCATGAGATGAGATTTGGTGTTAAGACAGATTCGGTGCATGGATTTGTTGTTCTTGCAGCAGGCTGCAGATCTGTTGTATTTGCTGCTGGGTCCTGATTGCCCTGGAATGTTAAATTCAGAACACAAGTGAATGATCACCGTACCGCAGCCACCCAGCTTGGCACAAGATAGGTAAGCAGTTATTCAGTTCATTTTGAATAACTGTTTGTTACATCTGCGGAAAGGAGTCACAAGGATATTAGGACTGGTGTCTTGTACTAAGCCATTGTTTCTTTAGCCAAGAATAAATGAACTTATCTCACTCAAGTGGATTTAGTCCAACGCAAATACTGTATTTATGTACTTTGCACTACCCGTTTATGTAACAAGTGAACTGATTTACTGAAGTTGAGTATCCATATTTGGTTGCGGAATTGCTGATTTCTTACTCTTGCTGTTTTTAGGAATGGGGGCAGTTTCTGGATGATTGATTTGCACCAACCAAGTTTCTTTAGATGATTGCACCTTAGAAAGTGGTATCTGCTGAATATGAAGATCATTTGTCAGTTCTGTATCTGTAATATTACAATAATGGATATTGGCTATCAAGAGTCTCAACTTTTATCTTATTTATTGAATGCTGATGCAATAATCCTGCTAAGGAAGCAAAGGTAATCCTGCTATCCTGGTATATAGAGATAGAATAAAAATACAACACAGTATTTGACTACCAATGAAACACATAGAATTAGTTGTTGAACACGAACGATATGGGAAGTTCTCCTTAAGGGATCACGATGTTTTCCTACTTATTCTGCTTGAAGGGATGGCGTTGATAGTGTTGCTGCCAGTGCTGCTGTTTTATTTTGTTGAGACTACCAATGCTGCTGTTTTCAATTAGTTACAACTCACATTTGTTGAGAGGGGACTACAACTTAATCCAGTGTCGATGTCCAGTGCGAGTTTAATACCGCATGAGGAAGTGAAGTAATGTTCTTACAAGTGGTCTGATGGGCCGCAGTTTGTCCTTGTTGGTCTGCTTTTGTTTTGGAAAATCATCCTGTAAGGGCTCCTTTGATTCAAAGGAATTTTATAGGATTTCTAAAGGATTGAAATCCTTAGGATTTTTCCTATGTCCTTTGATTCATAGGATTGGATTCCATAGGAATTTTTCCTATGGAATATTTTGTACTACATTTCATAGGAAATCTAACATCCACTCCAACCTCTTTTTACAATTCCTTTGTTTTTTCTGTGGCATCAAACACTCATTGCTAATCCTATAGGATTCAAGTGGGCATGCCACTCTAACCCTATACTTTTCCTATTACTACGTTTGCAAAATCCTACGAATCAAGAGGGCATAAGATTTGTGCTGTCCTATTGAAGTAAAAGGAAAAAAAAAACAAGAAATACGCGTGGTAAAAATAGATTCAGTATTCATTATGCACAATCTTATGTGTATTTCTTCTTTGAAATCTAACAACCTCCTTGTCCACAAAATGGTATATAAATCCACAATCCCTCTACCAAGAGGTGCAAACTGTTGGTAGGATATAAGATGGTTGCACGAATCTTAGAAAGTAGCAGATACTTAATATGAAGATCATTTTGTCAGTTCTATGTCTGAATTTTAATTCTGTTTTCTGTAATATTACGGGTAGAGAATAGATATTGGCCATCACGAACCTGAACTTGTACCTCTTTTATTCTTAAATGGTGTAAAATGTACTAACATTGCAAGTAAAGAGTAAGGAGACCTGCATTGCATCTTCACTTGTTAAACACATAGAATCAGATGTTGGTTGGCGATCGATCCCTGTGTTTGTCTTGCTAATAATGATTGAAAGGATCGCGGTTATAGTGCTGCTACCAATGCTGTTGTTGAGGTAAAAAATAGGTTCAGTATTCATTATGCACAGTCTTATATGTATTTGTTACTTCTTTAAAATCTAACAACCTCATTGTCCACATAAATGGTCAATAAATTAAATCCACAATCCCTCCGCCAAGAGGTGCAAACTGTCGGCAGGATATAAGATGATTGCACTTTAGAAAGTAGTATCTGCTTAATATGAAGATCATCTTTTAGTTCTATGTCTGATTTTTTTTACTTCTGTACAAGTAGAGAATAGATATTGGCCATCAGGAACCTGAACTTTTTACCTCATTTATTCTTACTACTTCCTCTGTTCACTTTTGTAAGTCCTTTAGGACAGTTGAAATTGAACTATACTAGATGTTGTCTTATAAATGTCTAAAAGGTCTTATAAAAATGAACGGAGGAAGTATAACGTACAAATAGGGGAAGTGCAGCTAATGTTCTTGGGGCAGCTTAATTTACAGCAAATAGTCCGTCCTGGTTGTCCAACCAGCCCTAGTTCTGGTTTTGTGGAGACCAGTATCTAGGCACCCGGACGAGCCCAGAGCCGTCCACTTGGATCCGTGGCAGCACAGCAGGCGTGCATCGCCGAAAAGGGCCAAGCAGCACATGACATCAATTCGTCTGTTGGTTCCTCTCAGCTCTTGCTCACCAACTCACCGTAGTTTTGTTCTTTTCTCGTGTCAGTTCATCACAGCTCAAGCGCAGCAAAAGGCAGTGTACTAGTACTAGCGCCATGCATGTGTAACGCGCTTTGGGATTATTACGTAAAACGGCACACACGACACGAAAATGTTTGTTTCCACTCGTAGGACGGGCATGAAATCGCCGGGTCCGGTTCTGCCACTACTACCGCCACCGGTGGAGTGGAGGCGTCACGCGCTTTGCTCGCCGCCGCACGGCAGCCGAGCCACGGTAAAGAAAAAAAAAACTTTCTCCAAAGAGAGAGAGAAGCACCGCACGGCAGCCCATGGCATGTGGTAGCCACAAAATATCGCCGGCGCACAAGTACAAAATATCGTGTCCGTGAATAATCGGGGGCTGGCTCGCGTGTGGCCGTGCCGAGGAAAACGTGACGGACGGCCCGTCGCGCGGCGCGGGGGGCGCGCGCGCGCGGGGGCCACATGAGCAGCGCACACGGGATTGGGCGCAGATTCCTCCGGATGGGGCGTGTGCGGCTGCCGGGGCCGCATCGTGTGCACGCCGAATTCTCTCCCTCGCCTTCCCTCCCCTACCTCGACCTCACCTTATCTCCTCCCAGCTGTGGCCACCAGCAGCAGCTAGCTCCTATCGGCATCAAGTATCACCACCACAACCCCCCTGCTCCGGCCTCGCGCCCGGCACTCCTGCTTCAAAACCCCGATTCTTGTTCGCTTCCCTCGCCGCCCCCGACCGACCCTAGTAGCTAGCTGCGCCAATGAACATCTTGAACCAGCCCATCGGCCCCGGCGGCGGCCACGCGGCCTTCCCGGCCGGCGCCGCCAAGGACGGCATGCCGGCGTCGCTCCGCTTCGACGTCGGCCCCAGCACCGCCCACCGCGCCCCGAGGTGGCTGCTTCGGGCCAGCAGCAGCAGCAGCAGCTACGTCGGCGCCGGGCACGCGGACGAGGCCGCCGTCATCAAGAGCGCGGCGGAGCAGCACAAGGCCCTGGTGCCGCCGTTCCAGCCGGTCACGCTCAACTTCCTGCGCGCGCTGCTGGACAGGGACAGCATGACGTCCATCGCGGAGGAGGGCGGCGAGGGCGCGGGCGCCGCCGCCGCCGCGCCCCCGCTGCACGCGCTGCGCGTCGTCGTGTCCTCCGCCGTGGCGCTCGACGCGCGCCAGACCGAGCTCATCGCGCGCAAGATGCGCCGCATCACCGGCTTCGTCAACCTCGCCATCGAGAACGTGGTGGAGCCGTCCCTCATCGCCGGCTTCGTCGTCTGCTACGGCCTCGACGACTCGCACACCATCGACCTCAGCGTCCGGGGCCGCCTCGCCGCGCTCAAGAACCGCGTCGACAGCTCCGACCACGACGACCGCCTGCACCCGCGGACGCCCGCGCCGCTCCACTGATCCATCAATTATACCCATATAGTTCCACCACTACACAACACATACCGCGCGCACCACCACTTCGCCGAGCTCGTCGCGAGTTCACGTCGTCCGCCATGTCCCCATGCCATGCCCATGCATGATGAACTCTACGCAGACCAAGATGGATCGACAACAGTTTTGCTATGTGACGTTGTTGTAAATTGTGAGGCACTTGACTAGCTTCTGCTATTATGTTTGTACCAAGTGTACTGTAATACTACTATGGTACTGTACAAGCTGCAGATTGTAATTGTATGCGAGGTTCAGGGTTACTTGCAGAGCTCTGTAATCCCAGAGCAGAGGCTGGTGTGAGAAACCTACTGCTCCCTCCGATCCATACTAAAAGTTGCGCTAAATCCGCGACAATTAATATAGATCGGAGGCAGCAGCTAAATTTGGACGCAACTGTATCAACCCAGCAACGAATTCGAGTATGAGAGAGGTGGTACTTGCGACTTTGCGAGGCCTAGAGCTGTCTTATCCGTATCCGGCGCTGCCTATCGATTTTAGTAGTAACACTTTCTCGGTGCGAAGTGGTTGGAGGTACCGACGGCAGGCAACGGAGCTTTATTGGTGTCTTTATAATTATTCCAGAGCAAGAACTGGTGATGGGGCGAGTTGCGGTACATGAACGAAGTACAAACACTGATCAGTCACTGACAGGATATCGCCACTGCCGAAGAACTGGAGCTTATAGCAGCTGGGATGGTGCAGACGGACGGAGTGGACAGACGGAGATCGGTCAGGGACGGCGCTGCAGGGCGTCGGAGAGGTGCTTGAGGGCCTTGTCGTAGGAGACGAAGCCCATGAACCAGAAGTCGTGGTTGTCGGTGGTGGCGACCTGGATGTACCGCTCCGACGGCCTCCACATGCTGGCGGACGGGCTCACCGCCCTCACCTGGTTCAGGGGAAGCACCACCTGCAGCGCAAGCAACCGGCGAATGAGATTGCTGACAGTGTGAACTGCGAACTGAAGTGTGCAGAGTGGAGAGAGATGGGGGGATGCTTGCCTTGTAGTACATGGGCTCGGGCGGCTGGGTGGGGGAGGGGGCGTGGTAGGAGACGGGGGAGTCGCTGCAGAAGGCGAGGCGGGCGGTGGAGAGGTAGAGCGTGCCGATGACGGGGCCGGAGGAGGTGGAGAGGTAGCAGGCGTAGGCCTTGCGGAGTTGTTCCCCCGGCACGCCGCCGAACACCTGGTGGAACACCCTCTCGTGCCCGCCCTCCGCGTACACCTTGGTCCCCTGCGCCAGCCGCGCCACCGCCGCGTCCGCCATGTTCGGCGCCGTCCGGACTGCCCTCCCGCCCGAGGCCGAAACGTGCGTGTCAGTGACGACGGATCATCGGGTAAAAACAGTGGTGGTGTGGGTAATACTCACGGTGGTTCCAGATGTTGCCGGTGGTGTCGGCGGCCTTGCGGGTGCCGTCCTCCAGCAGCTTGCCGTACCGCCCCAGCGCCTTCATGATGGCTGCACTTGCAAGGCGGCGCAACGCGAGAGCACGCCGACGTCAGGATCGACAGACATACTACCAGAGTACAGAGTAGTAACGAGGAATGGAACGAGACGAGGGGGTGTAGGAGGACAGTTACGCACCCTGGCAGGTGGACGGGGACGCGCTGGCCGGGGTGACTTGCACGTAGGGGTTGCCGGCGCCGTTGCTGGCCGCCGTGACGGCGACGGCCGTGGACTGCGGGCGCGCGGCCTGGCCGCCGTGCGCCGGGTACCCCGACGGCGCCGGCGCGGGAGCCTGCATCGACGCCATGGCACGCGATGAGTTTAGTCTGGTAATGCAATTAAACGGGCCGGAGCGCTTCCTTATGCCGATTGCCGACGGATGAGGAGGAATGATGCGGTGCGGTGTGGTGGGCGGTGGCGGGGGAGAATCAATCGGAGGTACTCCCTCTGTTCACTTTTGTAAGTCCTTTAGGACAGCTGAAATTAAACTATATTAAGTGTTGTCTTAAATGTCTAAAAGGTCTTACAAAAGTGAACGGAGGGAGTAGTGGCGATGAGGCCAAGGTTCTCTGGGCCTGGCGGCGGCCGCGTTTACTTTTTGTCCGTTCGGAAAGGATCGGGGGAAAGGGGAAAGCGAGGAGTGCGGTGCAGTGCAGCTGATCGAGATACGCGAGTAGGCAGACATGTGGGATCGTATATCTGGGGCTCCGCGCCCGGGATCTCTGCGTGCGACTGCCGCTCGTGCGCCGTGCCGCGTGCCGGCGGTGCCTTTGCCACAAAGGAAAAGAACGGCCATGGCGGGCCGACTGAACTGGTGCGGCACTGGATCAGGGAGAAGGCCATACCGACGGAATCCGGTTCCATTTTTAGAGGGTACAGATTCGGTTCGGCCCTGAAAGAGATAAGGGCCCAAGTACTGGTAAGTTCGTTCACACACGGTCACCGCCACGTTGGTTGGATCTGATCCACATACTTTGAGCCTGTAGGTTAGGTTCTTTCTCAAATGATGTTGAAGCTCGCAGAGTGACCGAGCTGAGCCAGCCCAATTTGACACTCCAAAGTTATGTCTGACGGCTTTGAATCGGTTTTTCCCCCTAGTCTTTTTGTGGTCTTCTATCATTTTTTTCTTGTTTCTTCTGTTTCTTTTTTTATTTTCCTCCGTTTTTATTTTTTTATATTCATATTTTTTAAAAATGTTTAAAATTTCAACAAATGCTCCATTTTTCAAAGAATACTCGGATTTCCAATATTCTGTTCAGGTTTCCCCAAAAATGTTCTCGTTTCAAAAATGAAATTAAGAAATGTTGATAATTTCAAAATTGTTCATATTCTGAACAAATGTTCAGAATTTCAAAATATTGTTCATGTTTCCAGAAAATGATGAAATGTTGAAAGTTGTTACCTATTTTCAAAAAATGTTCTAAATTTCAAGTAAAGTGCAGTAATTTTAAAAGAAAACGCCTTCTAAAAAATGATTGAAGTTACCAAAAATTTCAAAGAAATGTTTATGCTTTCAAAAGATGCAGTGGCGGATCCAGGATTGGAGCAAGCCCCGGGCCCAAAAAAAAAATTATGTTGCGAGAGAAAAACTTAAAATCCATCAAGCTACAGCTACCTCAAAAGAATACCTTAAATATGGCTCAATTGCACCAAAAATTTAGAATTTAGAATACCTTAAATATCTCTTCATCTTGTATTCTACAAAATGAAATGAAATTGATATTAACAGTAGCAACACCAACATTCACATTCAAATACAGCAGGCAGTAGTAGCAGATCAAACATGTTCAATCTCTAAAAATGGTAACTACATCATCAACATCAGCCAAATGGTAACTTTCTGTTCATATCTGAATACACTACACACTACATCATCAACAGCAGCCAAATGGTAACTTTCTACACACTACATCACATTCAAATACAGCATTCAAATACATGTACATATATCTGAACATTGAGTCACATCCCCTGTTCATATCTGAATCTGAAATTCTGAATACCACTTACCAGATGGAGAGGACAGAGGAGAGCAGGAGCCAGGAGCAGCACTGCAGCAGCGAAGCAGCCAGCAAGGGGACGGCGGCGGCGCCGGCGCCGGCGCGAGCCGGCGAACGGCGGAGGCGGGAGGCCGGAGGGCGCAGTCCTGGGGGGCGGAGCCGCGGAGGCAGGGCGCGGGCGAGTGGCGGCGGAGGCGCGGAGCCGCTGAGGTGCCTCCGGGCCGGGGAGAGGGGGAGGCGCCGGAGTGGAAAGGCGGCGGAGGCGCGGAGCCGCTGAGAGGAGTCACGGGCGGGCGGGCGGCGGCTAGGTCTGGGGGTCGGGCACTCGGGCGAGCCACGAGCGTGACTGCGTCTGCGTGAGCCTGTCCACGAATTGGGTTGGGCCCTGGCTGCAGGCTGTGTGTTGGGCTAAGCCCCGGGCCCGATTCAAAAACATGGCTAGATAATAACTAAAAAAAAAGCCACGCCCCGGGCCTGGGCCCTGGGGGCTTGGGGCCCAGATCTGCCCCTGAAAAGATGTAGCCATTTTAAGAAAATGTTCACAAAATTTAAAAAGTTCTCATTCCCAAATAATGTTCACTTTACCTTTTGTTCGCACACGAACACGTCACCGTGTACCTCCAACGCCGAGGATGATGCACCGCAGCTCACGTCGAAGGAGACCCGTCCGGAAGCGCGGTATGCAAGCAATCCAGCGGGTGCTTTTGAGGACCCGAAGCCCCACACGCCTGGGAGGCACCTCGTCGGGGCGCGTGCGGCGGCTATGGGCTGCCCTAGGTCGGCCTGACCGCCCCTAGGGCCTCGAGGTTCGCCACCGTGGAAACGAATAACAAACGAAGAACGAGGAAGAAGAAGAACAAGGGAGAGAGATAAAGGTAAAGGTAAAAGTGGTAGATGTGTTTGTTCGATTGTGTTTTGTTCAATCGGCCGTCACCCCTTAAGTATATAAGAGGCAGCTGGACTTCCCGTGCAAGGAAAATGCTTCAATTCACGTCCAAAACCCTAGCCTAATTCGGATTTGTTTGGTCCAAACTTTTCAAAACTGTTCGGTAAAAAAACTTTCCAAAACTGTTCGGTAAAATCTGGCTGCACCTTGCGGGCCATGTTTGGGGCAGTAAATAATCTCGGATGGAAGCGAGCCCAAAAACAATCTTGACCGTTTCGACGAGACGAACAACTTTCATGTTTAACGTTTTTTTATCTCAGGCCATCTTGAGGGGGTTTTCGGCTGTTGTCGGAAGTCTGCAGCAGCGAAATTCAAAACCCGAACAAACATACACGGAGTGTCCGGCCATCCACAGAGAAATCCAAAACCCGGATGGTTGTCCCCGGAGTGTCCGGCCATCCAGTGTAGCTGCGTCTTGTACTGTTGTAACTTTTGCATATGACCTCGGATTAAGACGATTTTTATATCAAAATCATCCGTTTCGACGAGACGCACAACTTCCATGTCGAAACCTTTTCCATTTAAAGCCATCGTAATTAGGTTTCAAGCTATTATTTAATCTGATGTCAACATGAGCATCTCTGAACTTGTCATAACTTTTGCGTCCGAGCTCCGTTTTAGAGCATCTTCATATCCATCTTGGTCTTCTCGAAGAAAGCCATACCATGGTGACTTCCAATCAAAAGTTTGAATTAATGTTGACATAGCTTAAAGCAGCTTTTACGATTGTGCCACTTTTGAGCGTCAACACATGCCCCCCTGTTTTTCGGCAAAGCTAGCGTGCCGAGAAATAACTTGTACCATGTTTGTTCTAAGGACGATGTCAACACTCCATCGGCCATTTATATGCTTAGGGCGATAATTATATATCGGCCATTATTGTTTTTGAACCCTTGATGCAAACTTGGGCGAAACCTTCTCAACTTCATTAACAATCCGATGATAAAGTGTAATGCCCCGGATGTAATACTTTTCCTTTTGGGCATATAATATATCTCCGGCTTCATCTATTTCCATTCCGGGTTCTTTGTCTTTCGGGTTTTCGTCGTTTTGTTGTGTGAGTGTGTGGCATTCAATCATATCATGTAGACATGTGCATCGCATTGCATTTGTGTTGTCGGTTGCATCCGGTTCCACGCGTTCCTTCCCGTTGCCCGTTTCGCGTTCCGGAGCTCCCTCACGTGTCCGTGACGTCCCGTAGGCCTACTTTGGTGTTTGGGCGTGTAACGTTACCGGTGTGCCGCGAGGTTGTTGTGTGTGTTGTTGTTTTGTTGTGTGCAACCCGCCTCTCAAATCTCGTCGCGTTTGGAATCTGTTTGCTATCCCAACAGTTGTTCGTGTGGGTCCAAAGTGCCTTCACTTTGTGTCCCAGAAACACCCCTACAGCAGCCCACTAACATCCCCTAGGCCCTTCTAAACTACCCCGCGATCGGATCCGTCGGATCGCGATCGGAGGGCTCCTAACACCCCCACAAACCTAACCCTAGCAGATCTGCTATTTATAGACCCCTATGTCTATTTTGGGCATCCCTAATCTTCTTCCCCAATCTCCCCTCATTTTTTTTGTGCTCCACCAGATCTCCACCGCCACTTGGCAGCCTCCCCGCAAAAATCTCGCCGGCTCGAATCGAACCAGCTAATCCGCCGCCGTTCTTTTCCTTCGAAGCCATCGCTCCGACCAGATCCCTCCGTTCTTGCGCCGGGTCAACGCCTCGAAGCCCAGCTGCGATCGCCCTCGAAGCATCGGCCTCCGCCCGATCGATCTGCTCCGCGCCTGGACCACTTCGACGCCTGGGCCGAAGCTCCTTCCCTCCGCCGCCGGCCCACTTCACCTTCGCGCCTCGCCCCCCCCCCCGGCTGGGACCACATCACCGCCGCCCCGCCGTGCCTCGCCTTCCTCCGTGCTGGGCCTCGCCTCACCGGATCCCGGGCCCCCTCGCCTCACCGGATCCCGGGCCGATCCGCCAGGTCGCCACCGCCTCACGACGTGGGCCGCCTGGACGCCCCGCCTCCACTTCCTCCGCTCCGGGCCCAGGACCGCCACGCCACCGCTCCAGCGCCGGGCGCCTCCACCCCGCGGGCCTCCCTCGCCTCCGCGGGCCGCGCCAGGCCCCGCCGCCGCCTCCAGGCCACGGGCCAGATCCGTGGGCCGCCGCCTCCGCGCCGCCGGGCCGCACCGAATCCAGATCCGGGCCGAGCCCATCTCCTCCTCTGCAGATCTGAGATCTAGGTTGACTTTTTCTCCCAAGTCCCTGTGATTAGTTGCTGATGCTGTTTTAGAACTGCTCTAATTTTTTGTGTGTAGCTCCGTTTCGTGCAAATAGCATGTCCAGGCGTTCGTGGGATCGTGCACTACGTTTTATCTTTTGGTGTCATGCATGTTAGAGATCATCTAGGTGCTTGTTTTGCTGTTGCAAGTGTGCATCATGATATAAACTGTTGTTATGTGATGTTTTTATGCCATCTTTGCCATGTGATATCTTTTAGCTCGTTTGTCCGAATGATGCAAATGACATGTCCACGTGTTCGTCTTGCCATGCTCTACATGTTGCTTGTGATAGGTTGCATGATAGTTTTATTCTTGTCATGTTTAACATCGTTGCAAAGTGCCATGTGGCTGTGATGTTGTTTCACTTGTTATGAAATGCCATCTTGTTGAGCTCGTTGCTATCGTTGTGTTTATCTCCATGAAGCATGCTTGTTTGTTTCGGAATCACCATCATGTGTACTTTGATGAGGTGCTTACCACTTGCCATGTTTAGTTTCGAGGTGACTTAAACTTGCTCTTTTAGATGCCATGATGAAATTGCTGTTTTAGGACTTAGTGGATTTTCACTAAGTCTGAAATCTGTAACGTTCCGATGCCATGTTTGCTTGCTGCTCTAGGACAAACCATGATAGTTTTGGAGTGGATCTTGATTGTTCCTTGTAGTATATATTGTTGGCTTTCCATTCATGTTCTCACATGCCTATTTGAGTGGCTGTAGCATGTTTATCTTTTGCTCCAAAGTTTCAATAAAATTCTGCTGCCAGAATTTTATTGTCAAGTTCAATATGTCCAAGCTTATTGCTATTGATCCGTGGCTCCTTTGGGGGTGCACCTTTGGACTTAGTTGCTGTAGTATATGTCTAGTTTATGTTCATGTCTTTTGCCTTGATGTTTGAGTGCTGTAGCTTAATTATTTTGTGCTCCGAAGTTGCTATGTTGCTGTAATTTTCAGCTTTCGCTCATTTCTTGTTTCGGGCATAACTTTTAGCCCGTAACTCCGATTTCAGCGAGTCTTATATGAAACTTGATTGATTTTCTGTGTAGATTAATAATATCACATTGTTATCATGTTTTGAGGTGTTTTGCTTGAGTGCTATTTTACGTGCTCCGTGTGCATCCTTAGTGCATCCTTCATGCATCCATCATTTTCGAGTGCGCATTGCATCTTGTTGATTTGTGCCTTGTGTGATTGTATTGTTTAGAGCCGGAAGCTGAGACCGAGTACGAGTACGGGCACGAGGTTACCAACGAGGTTGAGCACGAGGACCCTTCTTACGATCCGAACGACTTCTCTTCAGGCAAGATGACCGAACCCCGATAACATTACTATCTTTGCCTATTGCTAGTAGTTCCGCTCTATAGTTTTGCCTCGATGCCCATGTTCTTCCTGTCAGCCTCCTACTTGTAACCATTGCCATGTTTAACCACCCTACCTATGCAAACCGTTGCTTGGCTAAGTACGCTTCGCTCAGCCCTTCTTATAGCATTGCTAGTTGCAGGTGAAGATTGAAGATGCTTGTTTCATGTTGAAGTTTGGTTGGGTTATATCACACTATATAATTGCTAAATGAAATCATCTATATATTGGCAAGGGTGGAAGGCTAAGCCTTTTGCTTGGTGATTTTTTCCACTCATGCCGTTAGGAATCGTATAAACCGGTGTTATGTTCCTTGATTATGCGTTCCTAACACGGTTGGGGTGTATGGGACCCCCTCGATAAACCGCTAAGTGCTAAGTCTTTTCCAGCAAGTCCCAACATTGGTACTATTTGCCTAATAACAAACTAAACTTGCATAGGGAGTAATTAACCCTCTTTCTTAATCAACAACCCCGGGCCAGTGCTCCACATGAGTGTTGGTCAGAAACGGGGAGCCTGCGGGGCCGCCTTGGGGCAACTCGAGGTATCTGGCATACACCCGTAGCTTCGCCCATCCGGTCGTGTCCTGAGACTTAGATACGCGCGGCTACTATCAGGGTGTCGACACGCCGGGAGGATTTGCTGGATTAGCCTTACCTTAGTTCGGTGTATCTTGAGCATGGGATTCCGAGAATACTCGGGTCTTCCCACTTTGGAGTTGTGACTCCGCGGATCGTGGGCTTGTAATGGGTCAAGTTGGAACACCCCTGCAGGGTTATGAACTTTCGAAAGCCGTGCCCGCGGTTATGTGGCAGATGGGAGCTTGTTAATATCCGGTTGTAGATAACTTGACACAATGTTTCTAATACACTACCAGCGTGTGTTCCGTGACCGTCAATTTCCGAATAGGGATTCGGGAGTTGAACACGGAGGGGTTATGTTTGTTGAGCTTGTAGCTAGGATCACTTCGTGATCACTTCTCGACCGAGGCTTCTCTTCTCGCTCTCACTCACGTAAGCTAGTTGCTAGTTGCTGCTGCAGACACTTATTCTTTTCTTCAGCCTTTATCCTCTCCCAAAGGCTTAAATAGTCTTGTTACCCGGGAACGGGATTGCTGAGTCCTCTGTGGCTCATAGTTACTTCACCACACCAGATGCAGGTCCAGCTGTGAGCTATCCAGGTGATGGCACCGAGCTGGATTGGGAGTACGATGAGGAGCGTAGTCGGTACTATGTTCGATATCCGGATGATCAGTAGTGGAGACTTCTACTAGGATTCGATCCGCCTGTGGTTTATTTATTTAAGTTTGGTATCTTGACATTTGGTTTTGCCCTTAGAGGGTTGTGATATTCTTAATGTATGATGTTTGAGACTTGTATTGTATTTGTGTGACGTGGCGAGTGTAAGCCAACTATTTATGTTTACAATCCCCTCTTTTACATGAGATGTGCAAAGATTACCAAACTTGAGATCATTCTAGGATGGATTTATGCCTTTAAGTCGTGCCTCGACACGTAGGAGGTATAACTCCATCCTGGGCATTATAAGTTGTGACGCCCGAAGACCGACGTCCCAGAAGATTCCAGATGTTCCGGGTTCTCCCGTGTGTTCTTTGTGCTTGTGTTTTATTTTTGCATTGCATCATGTCATCATGCCTTCATGTCATTTTTATTTTGCATCTCAACCAAATAAATTGTGTGGGCCTTCGGTCCATTTAAATCGAGGGAAGAATGTCTTCTCTTTAAAACATATCATCCCAATATTTAGGGAGCTATATAATAAATATTCCATTGTTTGGAATTACCCGCAACACACGTGCATAATTTCCCCATGCTTTTCCTACTTCGAGTTACTCCTTAAAACCTTGCCAATAATTCTTTTCCGTTGTTTCGAGGTTCCTCCAAAAATTCAAACATTTTTGGACACTTCTATAATCAAGTCTTAGTTCAAACCCATTTGAATTAAATTCAAATATGTTTGAATTATTTTTTTCGTTCATGCCTTTTCTATTTTTCTCGGACCGTGCTCATTTTATGATGCCCGAGAAAAATAGTCCCATGTGCTATTTTTTTCCCTAACCTCCCTTCTTTTCTTTCTTCTTGTTTTTTTTTCTGTTTTAATTTAGAAAAACAGCAAAAGAAGAGAGCCCAGCCGCAGTGGGCCTTCTCCTCCTCCCTGGCCATCCTCCTCCCTGGCCCATCTTCCCTTCCAGGCCCAGCCTCCAGCAGCCTCTTGGGCCGAAGATTCAGGCCCATTCCCCTAACCCTAACCCAACCGCAGCCTCTCATCTCTCCCCTCGACTCTCCCGCACGCCGCCACCCTCTCGTTCTCCCGCATCCCTCGCTGCGGACCTCCTCCAGCCCGATCCCCTTGGTGCCTCCCTCCTCCGTCGCCTGGTGCCGCACCCCGCGAGCCGCCCCGCATCGCTCGCGCGAGCGCCGCGCGCGTGGCCTGCCTCCCGCGTGCCAGGAGAGCGCCCGTGCCTCCCTCCTCCATCGCCCCAGCTCGCCAAGACCAGGGCCTCCCTTCTCCAGCCGACCCGCACCCTCCTCCTCCCGCGCGCTGTGCACCTCCCCTCTCCATCGCAGCGGCCGGCATCCTCCATCGGCCTCCCTTTGTCGTTCCGCGGCTCCCCTCCCCGGCCAGGAGCTGCGCCGACAGCGCCCCTCCACGCCTCTGCCTCCTCCGAACAGCGCCGCAGGACCAGCAGCGCGCGGCCTTTTCCCTCCTCGACGGATCCCGCGCCGTCCGCCGCAGACCTCCAGCGACGCAGCGCCGCTCCCTCCATCCCCGAGTCCCGCGTCCAGGTTTTCCTCCATCTCCAGCGACCGGGTTCCGCGCCTCCAGCGCCATGTCTCCGTCCTCCAGCCTCGGCCAGGCAGCACCGACGACGCCAGGGCCTCGTCTCCTGCGGGATCCAGCGCCCAAGGCCTCTTCCTCCGCGCGCCTCGCCTCAAGCAGCGGCAGCCGCACAGCCAGCGTGCCGGCCCCGTCGCCAAGAGTTTCCCGTGTGTCCTCCGTGTCGTGCTTGTTTCGCTGCTGTTGGATGCCAAGTACCCCTTCATTGTTATCAAGACCGACAAGTTGAAGACCGCCAAGTACATCTACGGATACCGTGTACGACTACAAGAAGAAACACAAGTTCCACGACGTGACAAGTAGCTCGACGCACGGGAACGCCTACACGGCGACACGACAAGTACCCCTACGACAAGTACCACGACGTCGACGACCCTCAAGTCCGACAAGTACCACGACCGCGACAAGTACCACGACGACCCGGACATCTACGGAAAAACGAGCTCGTGAACGTCTATCGTCGCCGAAGACCCGTGAACAACTACTTCCTCTTCGGCCGTGTACCACTACTTCCTCTACGAACGTGTACCACTACTTCCCTCTCCGAAACGGAACGTGAACGACTACTTCCCCTACGTCCCTCGACGACTTGACCCCTCCGAGAACGTTTGTCCCGAAGGTATAACCCCGAGACGATGACCCGCGAGATGCTTGTGTTGTGTTGTATGAAATGTTTGCCTTGTGTGCACCGTGCCCGTTTCGTCCTTTTGTCATGTTCCTCGGTTGCCTCGTCACCGACTCGTGCGAACCCGGTGACGGGATCACCCCACCTTCCATCTTGTTGACACGCTCTCTGTTATCTTTTGCACCGGACTCTCAACGAGTTACCGATACCGAGATGTTGCATTGCATCATTTTCGGATCGTTGCCGTGGCCCCCTTTTCTTCCACCACGGTGACAAATACTTCATATCTCTCTTGTTAACTTTTAATAAAACTTGCATAAAACTTGATCATGTCATCCGCATCATATTAACAACATTATAATGTGTGATTTGTTGTTGCTTTAAATTACTAAACATGCTCATGGGGATTTTCCGGAATTGTTGTTGTTATTTCCGGCCTCATTTAAAATGTCTTAATAGTGTAGTTTTATTATGCTTCACCTCTTGCCATGCTAAAAACATTTAATCTTGTCTTGTTAATAATCGAGAGTCAATTAAATAATTAATGTGGTGTTTCGTCAATATGCAACTCGTTGCATATTGAGCTCCACTTAACTTGTAGTATTTGTTTGTGCACTTTGCCATGCCATGCATAATTAAACCGGACATGCATCATATTTGGATGTGCATCGTATGCCATGTCTATGCTTGTGTGTTTACCGTGTTGTTTCCTTCTTTCCGGTTGCTTCTCTTGTTAGCTTCGGTTTCGTTCCGGAGTTGTGAGGATTCGCTCGACTTTGTTGCTCCGTCTACTTCATGGATCCGTTCTTCTCCCTTGTGGAATCCCAGGCAAGATAATCATACCCTTGGATACCTTTACTACCATTGACATGCTTAGTTGTCTCGATGCTATCGTTACATGTCGCGCTACCCATCTTTTATGTCAGCCTCTCCTTGTTGCCATGAAACCTCTAACCTTGAAACCTTCCTAGCAAAACCACTGTTTGGCTATGTTACCCGCTTGCTCAGCCCCTCTTATAGCGTTGTTAGTTGCAGGTGAAGATGAAGTTCGTTCCAGGAGGGAACTTGTTGTTGGATATATCACAATATCTATAATTATTATTTAACACACCTATATACTGGGCATGGGTGGAAGGCTTGGCCTTTTGCTCGGTGTTTTGTTCCACTCATGCCACCTTAGGCGCCGATAAACCGGCATTACGTTCCTTGATTTTGCGTTCCTTACACGATGGGTGAAATGGGGACCCCTTGACAGTTCGACTTTGAATAAAACTCCTCCAGCAAGGCCCAACATTGGTTTTAATTTGCCTCATAATAACAAATTAATTAATTAATTAAATTTGCATAGGGGGTCGCGTCCCCGAGGATTCTTAATTCTACATAGCAGGGGGGCCAGTGCTGATGGTGTTGGTCCCAAACGGGGAGCCTGCGGGGCCGCCTTGGGGAAACCCGAGGTATCTGGTATACCTGTAGCATCGCCCATCCGGTCGTGTCCTGAGACTAGATACGCGCGGCTACTATCAGGGTGTCGACACACCGGGAGGTCTTGCTGGACTTGTTTTACCATTGTCGAAATGACTTGTGCTACCGGGATGCCGAGCCTGATCGGATTTCCCTAAGATAAGGGGTGATGATATTATATTTATCACTTCAGCTAATCGTGAGAGCTTGTGATGGGCTAAGTTGGAACACCCCTGCAGGGTTATGAACTTTCGAAAGCCGTGCCCGCGGTTATGTGGCAGATGGGAGCTTGTTAATATCCGGTTGTAGATAACTTGACACAATGTTCCAATACACTACCAGCGTGAGTACCGTGACTGTCATTTTCCGAAAGGGTTTCGGGAGATGAACACGGTGGGGTTATGTTTGACCGGCTTTAGTTAGGATCACTTCGTGATCATCTCTCGACCGAGGCTTTCTCTTCTCGCTCTCTATCACGTAAGCTAGTTGCTAATTGCTGCTGCAGACACTACTCTTTTCTTCAGCCTTATCCTCTCCCAAGGCTTAAATAGTCTTGTTACCCGGGAACGAGATTGCTCAGTCCTCTGTGGCTCACAGTTACTTCACCACACCAGATGCAGGTTCAGCCGAGTTTGATGCAGAAGCTGGTTCAAGTACTTCACTGGGAGCTCGATGAAGAGTTTGGCCGTATACTTGTTACGTTTCGACGATCAGTAGTGGTTTCTACTAGGATTCGATCCTGACCTGTGGCTTTATGTTGTTTTGGTATCTTTCTTTTGATCTTCGCCCGTAGTCGGGTTGTGATGTTTTGAATGATGTTTTGCTTTTGTAATGTATTGTGTGAAGTGGCGAGTGTAAGCCAACTATCTCCTTTTGCAATTTAGTCCCTCTTTTACATGAGTCGTGCAAAGATACCAAACTTGAGATCATTCTAGGATGGGCTTATACCTTTAAGTCGTGCCTCGACACGTAGGAGGTATAGTCCCATCTTGGGCATTAAAAGTTTGTATTCAGAGCCTTCTCCGACCTAGAAGCCCCCACTGATTGATCGAATCGTTGACGGTTGAGTCTAGGCACACACTGAAAAATGTTTTGAGTCCTATATTTATATCGGAGAGTAGGATTTCTTTTGCTCCTCGTCTCTTTTAATTCTAGTGAGGACTCCTGACGATTACTCTTGCCTCTTCTACTTTCAAAAATTGCACCAATTTTTTTTTAGGATCTCGCGAGTATTGTTTGGATTGTTTCGATGTCTTTGTGACGAGAACATTGTTCTCGATGCCTCCTGTCATTAGGGGTTGTGGCGGTGTCCCGGGGAGTTGAGCTTCGGGGTATTGTCGTCACAAGCATATCGCGGCAGTACTAAATACTTAAGACGGCCGACATCGAAAATCTCTCCTATACGGCCAGTGGCAAGATAACCCCGACATCACCCAGTACTAGGGAGGTAGTTCGGGAGTATTGCCATAGCTTGTTATAGTGGATGCTTTTCGAAGGTCCGAGGTACACAGTTTCCGAGAAAATCTGGTTATGTGTTGAAGGATGGATACACCTGGATGTAGGTTTAGAGTTGATTGCGCGGTGCTTCCCGTGTATCCCCAACACCTTATTGCATAACTAGAAACTTTCGGAAATTAATAGGTGGGTTCATCTAGTAGTTCTAGGCATTCTTCCAACGGATGCACGATATGAAGTTTGGGGTTCTACATTGAGTGAAGTGGTTTTATGGGCTTGTTCCGATCGGGAGTTGCATCTTAAAGGGTCCTTGGCTATGCTGATCCGGGGATTGCAAAACTCTTTTGTAACACGTTCCATGAGCTTTCAGCACGAAGATGTCGAACGAAGCTTCTATCTTGTATTTGTTCTATCTGATCCTTGTTGCTTTTATTTATCTTTTCTTCTTCCTAGTGGCTTCTCGTCAAGTTGATGTCCCTACGGAATTCATTCGTTCAATTCTCTGTTCGAACGATATTGTGAAGATCATGTTGCATATCTATCCTTTGTTGTTGTTTTGATTCTGGTATTCGAGTTGCTTCGATGATAAATGTTGATTCCATACCTTTCCTAATCGGTGTTCTCATATTTCTATGGGTGTGCTAGTTCTTCTTGATCATCAAGATGGTCATGTTAAATTCTTTTCAACCGGTGTCCATTTTGTTCGTCTCAAGTTGTCTTTGTTTTTCCCCGCCCTCCCACCCTCCTTCTTCTCGGAGCAAGAAATTCTCAGATGAAGTATCCATTTTATTCATGTGATATTTCTTCATTCATTTTCCTTCAATGTTCTTATCCGGTGATTCTCGTGAAGATGCTCAAGAGCTTCAAGTTCATCATTCTTTGTTCTCAAATTCTGCCGGTGGTTTTAATTCAAAATTTCGGTGTTGATCTTATCCTTTTCCTCATTTTCACAATGTTTTCTTATTCCGGTGCACCAAATTAATCATTCTCCTCTTGCTATTCATATCCGGAGTGCTGAAGATTCATAATTCCATTCTTAATCCGTTCAAACTATTTTGAGGATTGTCATCTTATTCAAGCCATTTAATTCAACCGGTTCAATATCTCTTAAGCAATCTTTTTCAACGGTGATTTCTTTAGTGGGCCCTAACCCACAGGTCTTTTTCCAGGATCTTACCTGACTCTTCTAATTTTTCCGGAGTTATACTCAAATTCTTTTCAAAGTGTGACGTAAGAATGATTTCCATCAGTCATATGCCTTCTCCAAGTTTACTTTCAAATTCTTTCCATTGTTGGTTCAACCTTTTTAATTCTTCATTCCGGAGTGCTCAACAATTCTTATGGCTTTTCTCGTCTTCATTCTCAGCGTTTGCAGACCGGAGAAGGGTTCCTCTTGAATCCTGGCCGTTCTCTTCAAGATTCGTGGTTCTAGCTTCATGCCATCCTCATTATTGTTCAGATTGTGAGGAATTCTTTATACCCTTCCGAAGGTTTTCATGCATTCTTTTCCATTGCGTTCCTCCGAAGGCCATCATTTCAGAATATTTCTTCGTTCTCTATTTGCAACTCTCCAATTATTCTTCATTGATGTCTCTTCGTTCGTCTCCATATTCTTACGGTGGTTCTTTCAAGATTACCCTTCCGTTGTTATCGTTTTAATTCACTCGTTCTTTCATAATCCTACCGGTGGTTCATTGAATAATTATCCGAGCTTGTGCTAGATCTCTCTTTAATCCTTTCCAACGAGAATAAGTAGTATGCCAAATCCATTGCTTGTCGTCAATTTATTTGATGAAGGATAAGCATACAGTAAATATTTTTCTTATTCCTTCAAGGTGATTTAATTCTTTTGTCTGGAGCTTGTTCATCTTATCATATTCTCGGTTCTAAGTTGTTCATCTTGTTTTCCGGAGCTCCAAGTTATTTCAATTATCATTTCAAGCTCCATCTAATTCATCGCACACCTTGAATCTTATTCTTTTCATCTTTCACTTCTCTTGCTTTCATTACCGGAGTTCTTCATGGTGGTTCATCATGTTTAATTCATCCTCGAAGTCTTCATCAAGATTCTTGCTGGAGCTCAAGCATTCTTCATCATGCTTTCCAATTGCAATTCTTTCTACCTTATCTTTTCAGATGGTGTTATGCCATTTTTGACAATTTTCCTTCATGTTTCATGATTCACAAGTTGTCAGGAATGAGATAATTAATCCCGTCATTTTCTTCGTTGGAGTAATCTTGGGTTGTATTTCACCTAAAGCTTTCCCTGAGAATTGCTGCTATTATGGTGCTTATAAATGACCCAAGTCCTTCATTATCATTCCGGTGCAATAAGTTTTTCGTCTCCTTGTTGATATCAATCCAATCAATTGTTTTCCATTAGTGGCTGGTTGTCACCTCTTAATTTTGAGACGTTTTCCATAAGCCCACATCAAGCTTATTCTTTTGTTGTTGTTTATTTTCAAAAACTCTGTTCAACCCTTCTTCGTAAGGATGCTCTTTCAAATTCAATTTTGAGAGAAGTTGTAATTTCCTTCTCCGTTCATTTCTTTCGTTGATCTATATTCTATTCTTTCATTCCGGAGGCATTGTGATGTTGCTCTATCTTTAACCATCATCTCGTTTTGTCAAGATCATGTTCTTTCCCTTGCTTATCATTTAACTGGAGATTGTATTCTTCATTCTAGTTCCGTCATTTATCTAGTTTTGCCTCCCTTTCAACCGGAGTGCTGTCCGAATCCTCCTTACCCCTTGTGCCATTCTTTCAATGTTTCGGAGGATGTGTGTTGCTGTTTTCATCAAGTATCATCTCAACTTGGCAAGTTCTTGTTAATTCCTTCCATTTTCAGACGGAGTGCTGTCCAAATTCTGTCATTCTTTTTCCTTGGCTATACCATTACGGTTTCATATTCTTTTGGTTCGTAAGCTCTTGTTTCATGTCTTTCAACCTGCAAGGTTCTCATAATGCTCCTTGTTCCTCTTTTCCAACGGAATGTTTCATCTTCGTTCATCTCCGTTGCATTCTTTCTTTCAAGATTGTTCAACCTCTCAAGGTTCTTTGGTTTCACTCGTCTGTCAAAGAAGCAACTTTGTTTTACCTCTTCTTTTTCGTTTTTATCCGGTGCCATCTATAGGATCTCGGGTCGAGATCCTCTGTTAGTGTGGGAGAGTTGTGACGCCCGAAGACCGACGTCCCAGAAGATTCCAGAAGATTCCAGATGTTCCGGGTTCTCCCGTGTGTTCTTTGTGCTTGTGTTTTATTTTTGCATTGCATCATGTCATCATGCCTTCATGTCATTTTTATTTTGCATCTCAACCAAATAAATTGTGTGGGCCTTCGGTCCATTTAAATCGAGGGAAGAATGTCTTCTCTTTAAAACATATCATCCCAATATTTAGGGAGCTATATAATAAATATTCCATTGTTTGGAATTACCCGCAACACACGTGCATAATTTCCCCATGCTTTTCCTACTTCGAGTTACTCCTTAAAACCTTGCCAATAATTCTTTTCCGTTGTTTCGAGGTTCCTCCAAAAATTCGAACATTTTTGGACACTTCTATAATCAAGTCTTAGTTCAAACCCATTTGAATTAAATTCAAATATGTTTGAATTATTTTTTTCGTTCATGCCTTTTCTATTTTTCTCGGACCGTGCTCATTTTATGATGCCCGAGAAAAATAGTCCCATGTGCTATTTTTTTCCCTAACCTCCCTTCTTTTCTTTCTTCTTTGTTTTTTTTCTGCTTTAATTTAGAAAAATAGCAAAAGAAGAGAGCCCAGCCGCAGTGGGCCTTCTCCTCCTCCCTGGCCATCCTCCTCCCTGGCCCATCTTCCCTTCCAGGCCCAGCCTCCAGCAGCCTCTTGGGCCGAAGATCCAGGCCCATTCCCCTAACCCTAACCCAACTGCAGCCTCTCATCTCTCCCCTCGACTCTCCCGCACGCCGCCACCCTCTCGTTCTCCCGCATCCCTCGCTGCGGACCTCCTCCAGCCCGATCCCCTTGGTGCCTCCCTCCTCCGTCGCCTGGTGCCGCACCCCGCGAGCCGCCCCGCATCGCTGGCGCGAGCGCCGCGCGCGTGGCCTCCCTCCCGCGTGCCAGGAGAGCGCCCGTGCCTCCCTCCTCCATCGCCCCAGCTCGCCAAGACCAGGGCCTCCCTTCTCCAGCCGACCCGCACCCTCCTCCTCCCGCGCGCCGTGCACCTCCCCTCTCCATCGCAGCGGCCGGCATCCTCCATCGGCCTCCCTTCGTCGTTCCGCGGCTCCCCTCCCCGGCCAGGAGCTGCGCCGACAGCGCCCCTCCATGCCTCTGCCTCCTCCGAACAGCGCCGCAGGACCAGCAGCGCGCGGCCTTTTCCCTCCTCGACGGATCCCGCGCCGTCCGCCGCAGACCTCCAGCGACGCAGCGCCGCTCCCTCCATCCCCGAGTCCCGCGTCCAGGTTTTCCTCCATCTCCAGCGGCCGGGTTCCGCGCCTCCAGCGCCATGTCTCCGTCCTCCAGCCTCGGCCAGGCAGCACCGACGACGCCAGGGCCTCGTCTCCTGCGGGATCCAGCGCCCAAGGCCTCTTCCTCCGCGCGCCTCGCCTCAAGCAGCGGCAGCCGCACAGCCAGCGTGCCGGCCCCGTCGCCAAGAGTTTCCCGTGTGTCCTCCGTGTCGTGCTTGTTTTGCTGCTGTTGGATGCCAAGTACCCCTTCATTGTTATCAAGACCGACAAGTTGAAGACCGCCAAGTACATCTACGGATACCGTGTACGACTACAAGGAGAAACACAAGTTCCACGACGTGACAAGTACCTCGACGCACGGGAACGCCTACACGGCGACGCGACAAGTACCCCTACGACAAGTACCACGACGTCGACGACCCTCAAGTCCGACAAGTACCACGACCGCGACAAGTACCACGACGACCCAGACATCTACGGAAAAACGAGCTCGTGAACGTCTACCGTCGCCGAAGACCCGTGAACAACTACTTCCTCTTCGGCCGTGTACCACTACTTCCTCTACGAACGTGTACCACTACTTCCCTCTCCGAAACGGAACGTGAACGACTACTTCCCCTACGTCCCTCGACGACTTGACCACTCCGAGAACGTTTGTCCCGAAGGTATAACCCCGAGACGATGACCCGTGAGATGCTTGTGTTGTGTTGTATGAAATGTTTGCCTTGTGTGCACCGTGCCCGTTTCGTCCTTTTGTCATGTTCCTCGGTTGCCTCGTCACCGACTCGTGCGAACCCGGTGACGGGATCACCCCACCTTCCATCTTGTTGACACGCTCTCCGTTATCTTTTGTAACGGACTCTCAACGAGTTACCGGTACCGAGATGTTGCGTTGCATCATTTTCGGATCGTTGTCGTGGCCCCCTTTTCTTCCACCACGGTGACAAATACTTCATATCTCTCTTGTTAACTTTTAATAAAACTAGAGCGATACTCTAGCAATAGGCAAAGATAGTAATTGTATCCGGGTTCGGTCATCTTGCCTGGGATTCCACAAGGGAGAAGAACGGATCCACGAAGTAGACGGAGCAACATAGACGAGCGAATCCTCACAACTCCGGAACGAAACCGAAGCTAATAAGAGAGGCAACCGGAAAGAAGCAAACAACACGGTAAACACACAAGCATAAACATGGCATACGATGCACATCCAAGTATGATGCATGACAGGTTTAAATATGCAAGTCATGGCAAAGTGCACAAACAACACTACAAGTTAAGTGGAGCTCAATATGCAACGAGTTGCATATTGACGAAACACCACATTTTATTATTTAGTTGACTCTCGTTATTTACAAGACAAGATTAAATGTTTTTAACATAGCAAGAGGTGAAGCATAATAAAACTACACTATTTAGGCATTTTAAATGAGGTCGGAAATAACAACAACATATCCGGAAAATCTCCATGAGCATGTTTAGTAATTATAAGCAAACAACAAACACACATTATAATGTTGTTAATATGATGCGGATGACATGATCAAGTTTATGCAATTTAGTTAAACATTAACATGAAGAGATAAGAAGCATTTGTCACTGTGGTGGAATGAAAGGGTGCCACGGGAACGATCCGAAATGATGCAATGGCATCATATCGGTACCGGTAACTCGTTGAGGGACCGGTGCAAAAGATGACGGAGAGCGAGTCAAACGAGATGAAAGGTGGGGCGATCCCGTCACCGGGTTCCCACGAGTCGGCAACGAGGCAACCGAGGAGCACGACAAAAGACGCACAACGGGCATGAAGCACAAGTGAAACATCTCATACAACCACAAGCATCACACGGGTCATCGTCTCGGGGTAATACCTTCGACACACTCGTTTTGGGGCGGTTCGAGATCGTAGAGGAAGGAGTCGTTCTCGCGATACATAGAGGAAGTAGGCGTTCACGGGGCGACGGTAGTTGTACACGTTGGCGTTTCCGTTCCGAAGAGGTACTTGTCGAGTCGGTCGGCGTGGTACTTGTCGAAACAACACCGGATGAAGTGGTACTTGAAGAGGACTTGGCGGATCCAGCCGTCGCGATACTTGTTCACGGAGGCGTTTTCGTTCGTAGTTGTACGGGTCGTAGACGTTCGGGTATCCGTAGAGGTACATGTGTAGTCGAACTTGGCGGTTCGTCGGCGACTCGAAGGGGTACTCGTTTCTTCCGAAGGTAGTCGTGCACGTTCCTGGACAACCCAAAAGCACAAGGCAACACAAAATAACAGAAACGACAGCACGACGGGGCGACGAGGCCACGGGCGCTGGACCCGGTGCTGGACGACGACGAGGCGGGAACTGGCCACGGCGTCGCTGGCTTCAGGCTCTGCAGTGTCGCGGCGCGAGGCTCGGAGAAGGGAGGCCGATGCAGGGAGCCAGAGGGCCGGTGGCGCACTGGAGGACGATGGGTTGGCGACGGTCCCTGGCGAACGGGGCGCGTCCAGAGGCGCTGGCGAAGCCTGGCGCGGAGGAAGGAGGAGGGCTAGAGGTCGCGGCCTGGGGCTCCTGGCCGGCGAGCTGGAGGACGGAGCGGTCGCGGGCGCGCAGGGCGGCAGCCATGGCGATGAAGGGTCCTGGAGAAAGGAGACCGCAGCCGCGGCCTTAGCGCTGCCCGGCCGACGCTGGAGCGACGCACGGGAGGAGAGGGGAACGCGCCCGGCTGCTCGGAGATGACGCAGGGCGACGTCGGCTCGCGGGCGAGGCGCTGCTCCGACCCCGTCCAAGGCGGCTGGAACGAGGCGAGGAGGGCTCGGACGAAGGGGCGCTGGTGGCCGGCGCTGGAGGAGTCCACGGCGAGGATCTGGTGTTGCTGGAGAGGGGGGCTCGGGGAAGATGAACGAGGGTGCGGGAGCGAACGAGGAGAGCGGGGCGATGGGGTTCGCTCCTGGCGGCGCACGAAGGGAAGTGAGGAGGGACGGAAGGAGAGGTCGTTGTGCTAGGGTTAGGCCTGGCTGGAGTCGGGCCAGGTGGGAAGCGGTTGGGCCTATAGGGCCAGGAGGCCTGGCCGCTGGTGGAGGGAGACTTGGGCCGGGGGAATTGGGACGGCTTCGGCTGGGAAGGGGGGAGATGGTCAGGAGGCTGAGGCGGCTGGGAAGGGAAGGCTGCAGCTGGGCTGCTCTTCTTCTTTTTATTTCTTTAGCAGAAACAAAAAGAGAAGAAAAGAATGCGGAGGGGGGTTAGGGCAAAAATTATCACAAGGGACTAATTTTCTCGGGCTCGTAAAAATGAGCACGGTCCGAGAAAATATAAAAGGCCCGAACGAAAAATAATTCAAACATATTTGAATTTAATTCAAACGGGTTTGAACTAAGACTTGATTATTGAAGTGTCCAAAAATGTTCGAATTTTCGGAGGAACCTCGAAACAACGGAAAAGAATTATTGGCAAGGTTTTTGAAGGAGAAACTCGAAGTAGGAAAAGCATGGGGAAAATTATGCACGTGTGTTGGTTAATTCCAACGAATGGAATATTTATTATAGCTCCCTAAATATTGGGATGATATGTTATAAAGAGAAGACAACCTTCCCTCGATTTAAATGGACCAAAGGTCCACACGATTTATTAGGTTGAGATGCAAAATAAATATGACATGATGGCATGATGATAAGATGCAATGCAACAATAAAATAACACAAGCACAAAGAACACATGGGAGAACCCGGAACATCTGGAATCTTCTGGAATCTTCTGGGACGTCGGTCTTCGGGCGTCACAACTCTCCCACACTAACAGAGGATCTCGACCCGAGATCCTAGAGATAGCACCGGGAAAAAACGGAAGAGGAAGAGGTAAAACAAAGTTGCTTCTTTGACAAACGAGTGAAAACCAAAGAACCTTGAGAGGTTGAACAAGATGAAAGAAAGAATGCAACGGAGATGAACGAAGTTAAGAGCACTCCGGTAAAAGGATGAAGAAGGAACATTACGAGAACCTTGAAGGTTGAAAGACATGAAACAAGAGCTTAAGAACCAAAATAATAAGAAACCGCAATGGTATAGCCAAGGAATAAGAATGACAGAATTTGGACAGCACTCTGTCTGAAAATCAAAGGAATTGAACAAGAACTTGCCAAGTTGGGATGATACTAGATGAAAACAACAACATATAGCCTCCGAAACAATTAAGAGAATGGCACAAGGGGTAAGGAAGGCTTCAGACAGCACTCCGGTTAAAAAGATAGGCAAAACTTGATAAGATGAGAGAACTTGAATGAAGAATACAACACTCTGGTTAAATGATAAACAATGAAAGAACATGATCTTGATATGACAAGATGATGGGACGAAGGGAGCAACATCACAATTCCTCCGGAATGAAAGAATAGCATATAAATCAATGAAAGAAATGAATGGAGAGGAAAAGACAACTTCTCCCAAAATGAATTAGGAAGTCCTCCTTACAAGGAAGGGTTGAATGGGGTTGATGGAAAAATCAACACGAAATGAATAAGCTTGATGTGGGCTTATGGAAAACATCTCAAAATTATGAGGTGACAACCAGCCACTAACGGAAACATTTAATTGGATGGGATCAACAAGGAGACGATAAACTTATTGCACCGGAATGATAAATGAAGAACTTGGGTCATTTATAAGCACCACAATACAACAATCCTTAGGGTAAGCTTTATGTGAACTACAACCCAAGATAACTCCAATGAATAGATTGAAGGGTTGAAAAGATCTCCTGAACAAGGAAAATGATGGTTTTAAATATCTCATTCCTGACAACTTGGAATCATGAAACATGAAGGAATTGTCAAAAATGACATAACACCATCTGAAAAGATAAGGTAGCAAGAATTGCAATTTGGAAAGCATGATGAAGAATGCTTGAGCTCCAACAAGAATCTTGATGAAGACTTCGAGGATGAATTAAATGCTGATGAACCACCATGAAGAACTCCGGTAATGAAAGCATGAGAAGTGAAAGATGAAAAGAATAAAATTCAAGGCCTGCGATGAATTAGATGGAGCTTGAAATGATATAAGTGAAATAACATGGAGCTCCGGAAAAGAAGATGAAAAACTTAGAACCAAGGATATGATATGATGAACAAGCTCCAGACAAAAGAATTAAATCACCTTGAAGGAATAAGAATAAGAATTATGTCATGCATAACCTTCACCAATTTAAATTGATGACCACCAAAGGATTTGGCATACTACTTATTCTCGTTGGAAAGGATTAAAGAGAGATCTCGCACAAGCTTGGGTAAATCTTGAACGACCCACCGGTAGGATTATGAAAAGAACGAGTGAATTAAAACGATAACAACGGAAGGGTAATCTTGAATGAACCACCGTAAGAATAGGGAGACGAACGAGAGGCATCAATGAAGAATATTTGGAGGACGAAGTTGAAAACTGAGAACGAAGAATCTTCTGAAATGATGGCCTTCGGAGGATCACAAAGAAAAGAATTCATGAAATGCTTTAGATGGGTATAAAAAGAATTCCTCACAATCGGAATAATAATGAGGATGGCATGAAGCTAGAACCACGAATCTTCAAGAGAACGGGCCAAGATTTAAGAGAAACTCTTCTCCGGTCTTCAAATGTTGAGAGTGAAGACGAGAAATGCCATGAAGAATTGTTGAGCACTCCGGAATGAAGAATTAAAAAGGTTGAACCAATGATGAAAAAGAATTTGAAAGCGATCTTGGAGAAAGCATGTGACTAATGGAAATCATTCTTACGTCACACTTTGAAACGAATTTGAGTATAACTTCAGAAAAATTAGAAGAGTTAGGTAAGATCCTGGAAAAAGACCTGTGGGTTAGGGTCCACTCAAAAGAAATCACCGTTGAAAAGATTACTTGAGAGATATTGCACCGGCTGAATTAAATGGCTTGAGCAAGATAACAATCCTCAAAATAATTTGAAGGGATTAAGAATGGAAACACAAATCTTCTGAGATATGTTCAACACTCCGGATATGAATAACAAGAGGAGAATGATTAATTGATGTACCGGAATAAGAAAGCATTGTGAAATGAGGAGAAGGATAAGATCAACACCGAAATCTTGAATTACATCCACCATGAATTTGAGAACAAAAGAATGATGAACTTGAAGCTCTTGAGCATCTTGACGATAAAACACCGGATAAGAACATTGAAGGAAAAGAATGAAGGAATATCACATGAATAAAATGGATACTTCATCTGAGAATTTCTGGCTCCAAGAAGAAAAAGGGTGGGAGGGTGGGGAAAACAAAGACAACTTGGGATGAATGAAACAGACAAATCGTCAGATTTCTCAACGGCGTCCGTATGGAATAACTTGAAGAGAAGGCACACCGGTTGAAAAGGATAAACAAGAAAATCTCGATGATTAAGAAGGACTAGCACTCCCATAGAAATATGAGAATACCGAATAGGAAAGGTATGGAATCAACATTTGACATCGAAGCAACTCGAATACCAGAATCAGGACAAGAACAAAGGATAGATATGCAACATGATCTTCACAATATCATCCGAACAGAGAATTGAACGAATGAATTCCGTAGGTACATCAGCTAGCCGAGAAGCCACTTGGAGAACAAAATGAAAAATAAAAAGGAACAAGGAACAGATAGAACAAATACAGGATAGGAGCTTCGTTCGACATATTCGTGCTGAAAGCTCATGGAACGTGTTACAAAAGGGTTTTGTCATCCCCGGATCAGCATAGCCAAGGACCCTTTAAGATGCAACTCCCGATCAGAACAAGTCCATAAAACCACTTCACTCAATGTAGAACCCCGAACTTCATATCGTGCATCCGTTGGAAGAATGCCTAGAACTACTAGATGAACCCACCTATAGATTTCCGAAAGTTTCCAGTTATGCAATCAGGTGTTGGGGATACACGGGAAGCACCGCGCAATCAACTCTAAACCTACATCCAGGTGTATCCATCCTTCAACACATAACCAGTCTTTCTCAGAAACTGTTTACCTCGGACCTTCGAAAAGCATCCACTATACAAGCTATGGCAATACTCTCGAGCTACCTCCCCAGTACTGGGTGATGTCGGGGTTATCTTGCCACTAACCGTATAGGAGAGATTTTCGATGTCGGCCGTCTTAAGTATTCTAGTACTGCCGCGATGGATTTGTGATGACAACACCTCGGAGCTCAACTCCCCGGGACACTGCCACAACCCCTAATGACAGGAGGCATCGAGAACAATGTTCTCGTCACAAAGACATCGGAACAATCCAAACAATACTCGCGAGATCCTAAAAAAAATTTGGTGCAATTTTTGAAAGTAGAAGAGGCAAGAGTAGTCGTCAGGAGTCCTCACAAGAATGAAAGGGGATGAGAAGCAAAGAATTCCTACTCTCCGATATATATATATGACTCAAAACATTTTCAAGTGTGTGCCTAGACTCAACCGTCAATGATTCGATCAATCAGTGGGGGCTTCTAGGTCGGAGAAGGCTCTGAATACCAACTTGTAATGCCCAGGATGGGACTATACCTCCTAAGTGTCGAGGCACGACTTAAAGGTATAAGCCCATCCTAGAATGATCTCAAGTTTGGTATCTTTGCACGACTCATGTAAAAGAGGGATTAAATTGCAAAAGGAGATAGTTGGCTTACACTCGCCACTTCACACAATACATTACATAAGCATAACATCATTCAAAACATCACAACCCGACTACGGGTGAAGATCCAAAGAAAGATACCAAAACAACATAAAGCCACAGGTCAGGATCGAATCCTAGTAGAAGAACCACTACTGATCGTCGAAACGTCACAAGCATACGGTCAAACTCTTCATCGAACTCCCGGTGAAGAACTGATCCATCTCCTGCATCAAACTCGGCTGAACCTGCATCTGGTGTGGTGAAGTAACTGTGAGCCACAGAGGACTCAGCAATCCCGTTCCCGGGTAACAAGACTATTTAAGCCTTGGGTGAGGACAAGGCTGAAGAAAGAACGAGAGGTGAAGGAACAACAAGAGTCTGCAGCAGCAACTAGCACTAACTTACGTAAAAGAGAGCGAGAAGAGAAGTGCCTCGGTCGAGAGATGATCACGAAGTGATCCTAGCTACAGCTCAACAAACATAACCCCACCGTGTTCAACTCCCGAATCCCAATTCGGAAATTGACAGTCACGGTACACACGCTGGTAGTGTATTGGAACATTGTGTCAAATTATCTACAACCGGATATTAACAAGCTCCCATCTGCCACATAACCGCGGGCACGGCTTTCGAAAGTTCAAAACCCTGCAGGGGTGTTCCAACTTGACCCATTACAAGCCCACGATCCGCGGAGTCGCAACTCCAAAGTGGGAAGACCCGAGTATTCTCGGAATCCCGTGTGACGCCCGAAGACTGACGTCCCAGAAGATTCCAGAAGATTCCAGATGTTCCGGGTTGCCCGTGTGTTTCAGTTCTGCTTGTGTTATTTATTTTTGCATTGCATCATGTCATCATGCCATCATGTTTTTCATTTTTGCATCTCAACCTAAATAAATCGTGTGGACCTTCGGTCCATTTAAATCGAGGGAAGGTGACTTCTCTTTATAACATATAAAAGTCTCTCATTATATTTAGGGAGCTATATTATAATATTCCATTTGCTTCGGAATAACCCAACACACTTGCATTTATTCCCCATGCCTCTTTATTCAAGTTTCACCGTCAAGACCTTGCCAATAATTCTTTTCCGTTGTTTCGAGGTTCCTCCAAAAATTTGAACATTTTTGGACACTTCAATAATCACGTCTTAGTTCAAACCTATTTGAATTAAATTCAAATATGTTTGAATTATTTTTCCGATCTGGCCTTTTGTATTTTTCTCCGGTCGTGCTCATTTTTACGAGCCCGAGAAAAATTATCATTGTGCTAGTTTTGCCCAAACCCCCCTCCTTCTCTTTCTTTTCTTCTTGTTTGACTCTCTCTATTTCTTTTTCTGTAAAAGAAAAGGGATAAATCAGCAGCAGAAGAGAGTCCAGCAGCCCAGCTTGGATCTCCAGGCCGCACTCCCTTCTTGGCCCATCTCCTCCTCCCTGCGGCCCAAGACTTCCCAGGCCCATCCCCCTATCCTAACCCTAGCTAGCGCTCAGGTTTCCCTCTCTCCCTCATCTCGCACCCCCTCCGCCGCCAGGAGGCCCGAAACCCCCCGATGCGCTCGCAGCCTCCCATCGCTCGCCCCTTCTTCCCGATCCCCTGCTTCGATCCTCCTCGCCCCGATCTCCCGTGGCCTCCCTCGCCAGGAACTCCCGCACTCCAGCGAGCTCGACAGGGCATCGCCCTCCTCCCTCGCGTGGCTGCAGAACCGCCTCCGCGCCTCGGGCCTTCGCCACCGCGGCCCTCTGGCCTCCTTCCCGAGCGCCCCAAGGCCGGACGCGAGCGCGCCCTCCAGCTCGAGGCCAGCCAGGGCCCCGAGTGCCCCGGCCTCCCCTGCGTCGGCGCCCCTCCTCCATCTTCAAGCGCCAAGCCATCGCCCCCCCGAGCGTTTTTCCTCATCGCGCCATGTGCGCCGGCCAGGAGCCCAGGTCCCGCGCCCGGCCTCGTTCCGCCCGCGGCCAGGCCGCCTCCCGCCGTCCCATTCGCGCCTCGTCAGGACCCCGCGCCTCGGGCCTCCAGCCACCTCTCCTGCACGTCCCTCCGTCACCGTCCAGCAGCGCCTCGCCCCTTCGTCCTCTCCAGCCTTCCCTCGCCTCGATCCGACCGTGCCGCCGCATCCCTGCCTCTTCTCCAAGCGCGCCAAGACGTGCTGTAGTTTTTGTGTTGTTTTGGTTGCTTGTTTTCTTGACAGAGAACGTGTACAACTACGACTCGAGACCGAAGATTCAAGTACCTCTACGGCCCGAACGTCTACGAACCGTGTACGAGATCGACGACCCGAACCTGTACGGGAAAACGAGCTCCAAGTTCGACTACTTCATGGGACCCGTCAAGTCCGACTACTACATGTACAAGTACCTCGACGCCCGGAGCAATCGAGAACGACAAGTACCCCGACAACATGTGTACCACTACCGTCGCCCCGTGAACGACTACCGAGGCGCCAAGTACCTCTACGGAACGACTACTCGTTGGCGACTTCGTGAAACGGCTACTTCCTCTTCGGAAACGTGAACAACTACTTCCTCTTCGGAAACGTGAACAACTACTTCCTCTACGACCGCGAGTACCACTACTTCCACTACGATCTCGAACGCTTCGAAGGTATAACCCCGTCGATGACCCGTGGATGCTTGTTGTGTTGTATGAAATGTCTCCCGTGTGTGCTCCGTGCCCGTTGTGCCGTTTTCGTCCGTTTGTCATGTTCCTCGGTTGCCTCGTCACCGACTCGTGGGAACCCGGTAACGGGATCAACCCACTTCCATCTTGCTCAACTCGCTCACGCCGCCCTTCATCTTTTGCACCGGACTCTCACCGAGTTACCGGAACCGATATGTTGCCGTGGCATCATTTTCGGATCGTTGCCGTGGCACCCTTTCATTCCACCACGGTGACAATACTTCATATCTTTTCATGTCAACCTTCTAATAAAAACTTGCATAAACTTGATCATGTCATCCGCATCATGTTAACAACTCTAAAATGTTTAATTGTTGTTTGCTTATAATTACTAAAGATGCTCATGGGGATTTTCTGGACTTGTTGTTGTTATTTCCGGCCTCATTAAATTGCCTTAATAGTGTAGTTTCTTTATGCTTCACCTCTTGCCATGCTAAAAACATTTAATCTTGTCTTGTTAATAACGAGAGTAAATTAAATAATTATGATGTGGTGTTTCGTCAATATGCAACTCGTTGCATATTGAGCTCCACTTAACTTGTAATGTTGTTTGTGCACTTTGCCATGCCATGCATATTTAAACCGGACATGCATCATGCTTGCTTGTGCATCATGCCATGTTTATGCTTGTGTGTTTACCGTGTTGTTCTTTCTTTCCGGTTGCTTCTCTTGTTAGCTTCGGTTTCGTTCCGGAGTTGTGAGGATTCTCTCGACTGTTGCTCCGTCTACTTCATGGATCCGTTCTTCTCCCTTGTGGAATCCCGGGCAAGATGACCGAACCCGGATATCATTACTATCTTTGCCTATTGCTAGTAGATCCGCTCTATAGTTTTGCCTCGATGCCCATGATCTTCTTGTCAGCCTCCTACTTGTAACCAATTGCCATGTTAACCAACCTACCTATGCAAACCGTTGCTTGGCTAAGTACGCTTCGCTCAGCCCCTCTTATAGCATTGTTAGTTGCAGGTGAAGATTGAAGATGCTTGCTTCATGTTGAAGTTTGGTTGGGTTATATCACACTATATAAATGCTTAAAATGAAATCATCTATATACTGGCAGGGTGGAAGGCTAAGCCTTTTGCTTGGTGTTTTGTTCCACTCATGCCGTTAGGAACCGTATAAACCGGTGTTATGTTCCTTGATTATGCGTTCCTAACACGGTTGGGGTGTATGGGACCCCCTTGATAAACCGCTAAGTGCTAAGTCTTTTCCAGAAAGTCCCAACATTTGGTACTATTTGCCTCATAATAACAACTTAATTAAATAATTAAATTTGCATAGGGGGTCGCTCCCTCGAGGATTCCTAATTCTACATAGCAGGGGGGGCCAGTGCCGATGGTGTTGGTCCCAAACGGGGAGTCTGCGGGAACCACCACGGGGAAACTCGAGGATTGGGTCCTGTAGAATCGCCCATCCGGTCGTGTCCTGAGACTTAGATACGCGCGGCTACTATCAGGGTGTCGACACGCCGGGAGGATTTGCTGGATTAGCCTTACCTTAGTTCGGTTTAACTTGAGCACGGGATTCCGAGAATACTCGGGTCTTCCCACCTATGGAGTTGCGACTCCGCGGATCGTGGGCTTGTGATGGGCCAAGTTGGAACACCCCTGCAGGGTTTGAACTTTCGAAAGCCGTGCCCACGGTTATGTGGCAGATGGGAGCTTGTTAATATCCGGTTGTAGATAACTTGACACAATGTTCTAATACACTACCAGCGTGTGTACCGTGACTGTCAATTTCCGAATAGGGATTCGGGAGTTGAACACGGTGGGGTTATGTTTGACCGGCTTTAGTTAGGATCACTTCGTGATCATCTCTCGACCGAGGCCTTCTCTTCTCGCTCTCTTTTACGTAAGTTAGTGGTAGTTGCTGCTGCAGACTCTTGTTGTTCCTTCACCTCTCGTTCTTTCTTCAGCCTTGTCCTCACCCAAGGCTTAAATAGTCTTGTTACCCGGGAACGGGATTGCTGAGTCCTCTGTGGCTCACAGTTACTTCACCACACCAGATGCAGGTTCAACCGAGTTTGATGCAGGAGTTGGATCAGTTCTTCACCGGGAGCTCGATGAAGAGTTTGTCCGTATGCTTGTGACGTTTCGATGTTCAGTAGTGGTTTCTACTAGGATTCGATCTAGACCTGTGGCTTCATGTTGTTTTGGTATCTTTCTTTTGGATCTTCACCCGTAGTCGGGTTGTGATGTTTTGAATGATGATTGCTTATGTAATGTATTGTGTGAAGTGGCGAGTGTAAGCCAACTATCTCCTTTTGCAATTTAATCCCTCTTTTACATGAGTCGTGCAAAGATACCAAACTTGAGATCATTCTAGGATGGGCTTATATCTTTAAGTCGTGCCTCGACACGTAGGAGATATAGTCCCATCCTGGGCATTACAAGTTGGTATCAGAGCCTTCTCCGACCTAGAAGCCCCACTGATTGATCGAATCGTTGACGGTTGAGTCTAGGCACACACTGAAAATATTTTGAGTCCTATATTTATATCGGAGAGTAGGATTTCTTTTGCTCCTCATCTTTTTTCACTCTGGTGAGGACTCCTGACGATTACTCTTATCTCTTCTACTTTCAAAAATTGCACAATTTTTTTTTAGGATCCTGCGAGTATTCTGGGATTGTTTCGATGTTCTTGTGACAAGGATATTGTTCTCGATGCCTCCTGTTCCCGGGGAGTTGAGCTTTGGGGTATTGTTGTCACAAGCATATCGCGGCAGTACTAAATACTTAAGACGGCCGACATCGAAAATCTCTCCTATGAGGCCAGTGGCAAGATAACCCCGACATCACCCAGTACTGGGGAGGTAGTTCGAGAGTATTGCCATAGCTTGTTATAGTGGATGCGTTTCGAAGGTCCGAGGTAAACAGTTTCCGAAAAATACTGGTTATGTGTTGAAGGATGGATACACCTGGATGTAGGTTTAGAGTTGATTGCGCGGTGCTTCCCGTGTATCCCCAACACCTGATTGCATAACTGGAATCTTTCGGAAATCTATAGGTGGGTTCATCTAGTAGTTCTAGGAATTCTTCCAACGGATGCTCGATATGAAGTTTGGGGTTCTACATTGAGTGAAGTGGTTTTATGGACTTGTTCTGATCGGGAGTTGCATCTTAAAGGGTCCTTGGCTATGCTGATCCGGGGATTGCAAAACCCTTTTGTAACACGTTCCATGAGCTTTCAGCACGAAGATGTCGGACGAAGCTTCTATCTTGTATTTGTTCTATCTGATCCTTGTTCCTTTTTATTTTCATTTTGTTCTCCAAGTGGCTTCTCGTCGAGTTGATGTCCCTGCGGAATTCATTCGTTCAATCCTCTATTCGGATGATATTGTGAAGATCATGTTGCATATCTATCCTTGTTCTTGTCTTGATTCTGGTATTCGAGTTGCTTCGATGTCAAGTGTTGATTCCATACCTTTTTCTAATCGGTGTTCTCATATTTCTATGGGAGTGCTAGTCCTTCTTGATCATCAAGATCTTCATGGTAATCCTTTCCAACCGGTGTGCCTTCTCTTCAAGTTATTCCTTACGGACGCTGTTGAGATCTGACGAGTTGTCTGTTTCTTTCATCCCAAGTTGTCTTTGTTTTCCCCACCCTCCCACCCTTCTTCTTCTCAGAGTCAGAATTCTCAAATGAAGTATCCATTTTATTCATGTGATATTTCTTCATTCTTTTCCTTCAGTGTTCTTATCCGGTGCTTTATCGTGAAGATGCTCAAGAACTCCAAGTTCATCATTCTTTTGTTCTCATAATTCTGCCGGTGGATGTAATTCAAGAATTTGGTGTTGATCTTATCCTTTTCCTCTTTTCACAATGCTTTCTTATTCTGGTGCACCAATTAATCTTTCTCCTCTTGTTATTCATATCCGGAGTGCTGAAGATTCATAATTCCATTCTTAACCCGTTCAAGCTATTTCTTGAGGATTGTTATCTTTTTCAAGCCATTTAATTCAACCGGTGCAATATCTCTTAAGCAATCTTTTTCAACGGTGATTTCTTTGAGTGGGCCCTAACCCACAGGTCTTTTTCCAGGATCTTACCTGACTCTTCTGTTTTCCGGAGTCATACTCAAATTCTTTTCAAAGTGTGACGTAAGTATGATTTCCATCAGTCACATGCCTTCCCCAAGATCGTTTTCAATTTTTTTTTCTTCATTGGTTCAACCTTTTTAATTCTTCATTCCGGAGTGCTCAACAATTCTTATTCGTCTTCATTCTCAACATTTCAAGATCGGAGAAGTGTTTCTCTTAAATCTTGGCCCTTCTCTTGAAGATTCGTGGTTCTAGCTTCATGCAATCCTCATTATTGTTCAGAATGTGAGGAATTCTTTTATACCATCCGAAGCATTTCATGAATTCTTTTCCTTTGTGTTCCTCCGAAGGCCATCATTTCAGAAGATTTCTTCGTTCTCAGTTTCCAACTTCGTCCTACAACTATTCTTCATTGATGTCTCTTCGTTCGTCTCCATATTTTTACGGTGGTTCTTTCAAGTTTACTCTTCCTTGTTTTCATATTGTTCATTTGTTCTTTCATAATCCTACCGGTGCTTTGTTGAAGATTTATCCAAGTTTGTGCGAGATCTCTCTTTTAATTCTTCCCAACGAGAATAAGTAGTATGCCAAATCCTTTGGTTGTCATCAATTTAAATTGGTGAAGGAGATGCATGACATAATTCTTATTCTTATTCCTTCAAGGTGATTTAATTCTTTTGTCTGGAGCTTGTTCATCATATCATATTCTCGGTTCTAAGTTTTTCATCTTCTTTTCCGGAGCTCCAAGTTATTTCAATTATATCATTTCAAAGCTCCATCTAATTCATCACAGGCCTTGAATCTTATTCTTTTCATCTTTCACTTCTCTTGCTTTCATTACCGGAGTTCTCATGGTGGTTCATCATGATTTATTTCATCCTTGAAGTCTTCATCAACATTCTTGTGGGAGCTCAAGCATTTTCATCATGCTTCCAATTGCAATTATTTCTACCTTATCTTTTCAGATGGTGTTATGTCATTTTGACAATTCCTTCATGTTTCATGATTCACGAGTTGTCAGGAATGAAATATTTAAACCCATCATTTTCTTTGTTCAGGAGATCTTTTCAACCCTTCATTTTATTCGTTGGAGTTATCTTGGGTTGTATTTCACCTAAAAGCTTTCCCTGAGAATTGTTGCTATTATGGTGCTTGTAAATGACCCAAGTTCTTCATTTATCATTCCGGCGAGATAAGTTTTTCGTCTCCTTGTTGATCTCAATCCAATCAATTATTTTATGCTAGTGGCTGGTTGTCACCTCTTATTGTTGAGATGTTTTCCATAAGCCCACATCAAGCTTATTCGTTTCGTTGTTGATTTTCCATCAACTCCATTCAACCTTTTCGTAAGGATGCTCTTTCAAATTCAATTTTGAGAGAAGTTGTCATCTTCTTCTCCATTCTTTTCTTTCGTTGATCTATATGCTATTCTTTCATTCCGGAGGCATTGCGATGTTGATCTCTCCAAACCATCTTATCGTTTTATTGAGATCATGTTCTTTCCTTTGCTTGTCCATTTTAACAGGAGTGTTATGTCCTCTTTTCAAGTTCTCTCATCTTATCAAGTTTTAACTCTCTTTTAACCGGAGTGCTGTCTGAATCCTTCTTACCCCTTGTGCCATTCTTTTAATTGTTTCGGAGGCAATGTGTTGTTGTTTTCGTCAAGTGTCATCCCAACTTGGCAAGTTCATGTTCAATTCCTTTGATTTCAGACGAAGTGCTGTCCAAATTTTGTCATTCTTATTCCTTGGCCATACCATTGCGGTTTCATATTCTTTTGGTTCATAAGCTCTTGTTTCATGTCTTTCAACCTTCAAGGTTCTTGCAATGTTCCTCCTGCTTACCGGAGTGCTCTTAACTTCGTTCATCTCCGTTGCATTCTTTCTTTCAACTTGTTTAACCTCTCAAGGTTCTTTGGTTTCACTCGTCTGTCAAAGAAGCAACTTTGTTTTACCTCCTCCTTTTCGTTTTTACCCGGTGATATCTCTAGGATCTCTGGTCGAGATCCTCTGTTAGTGTGGGAGAGTTGTGACGCCCGAAGACTGACGTCCCAGAAGATTCCAGAAGATTCCAGATGTTCCGGGTTGCCCGTGTGTTTCAGTTCTGCTTGTGTTATTTATTTTTGCATTGCATCATGTCATCATGCCATCATGTTTTTAATTTTTGCATCTCAACCTAAATAAATCGTGTGGACCTTCGGTCCATTTAAATCGAGGGAAGGTGACTTCTCTTTATAACATATAAAAGTCTCTCATTATATTTAGGGAGCTATATTATAATATTCCATTTGCTTCGGAATAACCCAACACACTTGCATTTATTCCCCATGCCTCTTTATTCAAGTTTCACCGTCAAGACCTTGCCAATAATTCTTTTCCGTTGTTTCGAGGTTCCTCCAAAAAATTGAACATTTTTGGACACTTCAATAATCACGTCTTAGTTCAAACCTATTTGAATTAAATTCAAATATGTTTGAATTATTTTTCCGATCTGGCCTTTTGTATTTTTCTCCGGTCGTGCTCATTTTTACGAGCCCGAGAAAAATTATCATTGTGCTAGTTTTGCCCAAACCCCCCTCCTTCTCTTTCTTTTCTTCTTGTTTGACTCTCTCTATTTCTTTTTCTGTAAAAGAAAAGGGATAAATCAGCAGCAGAAGAGAGTCCAGCAGCCCAGCTTGGATCTCCAGGCCGCACTCCCTTCTTGGCCCATCTCCTCCTCCCTGCGGCCCAAGACTTCCCAGGCCCATCCCCCTATCCTAACCCTAGCTAGCGCTCAAGTTTCCCTCTCTCCCTCATCTCGCACCCCCTCCGCCGCCAGGAGGCCCGAAACCCCCCGATGCGCTCGCGACCTCCCATCGCTCGCCCCTTCTTCCCGATCCCCTGCTTCGATCCTCCTCGCCCCGATCTCCCGTGGCCTCCCTCGCCAGGAACTCCCGCACTCCAGCGAGCTCGACAGGGCATCGCCCTCCTCCCTCGCGTGGCTGCAGAACCGCCTCCGCGCCTCGGGCCTTCGCCACCGCGGCCCTCTGGCCTCCTTCCCGAGCGCCCCAAGGCCGGACGCGAGCGCGCCCTCCAGCTCGAGGCCAGCCAGGGCCCCGAGCGCCCCGGCCTCCCCTGCGTCGGCGCCCCTCCTCCATCTTCAAGCGCCAAGCCATCGCCCCCCCGAGCGTTTTTCCTCATCGCGCCATGTGCGCCGGCCAGGAGCCCAGGTCCCGCGCCCGGCCTCGTTCCGCCCGCGGCCAGGCCGCCTCCCGCCGTCCCGTTCGCGCCTCGTCAGGACCCCGCGCCTCGGGCCTCCAGCCACCTCTCCTGCACGTCCCTCCGTCACCGTCCAGCAGCGCCTCGCCCCTTCGTCCTCTCTAGCCTTCCCTCGCCTCGATCCGACCGTGCCGCCGCATCCCTGCCTCTTCTCCAAGCGCGCCAAGACGTGCTGTAGTTTTTGTGTTGTTTTGGTTGCTTGTTTTCTTGACAGAGAACGTGTACAACTACGACTCGAGACCGAAGATTCAAGTACCTCTACGGCCCGAACGTCTACGAACCGTGTACGAGATCGACGACCCGAACCTCTACGGGAAAACGAGCTCCAAGTTCGACTACTTCACGGGACCCGTCAAGTCCGACTACTACATGTACAAGTACCTCGACGCCCGGAGCACTCGAGAACGACAAGTACCCCGACAACATGTGTACCACTACCGTCGCCCCGTGAACGACTACCGAGGCGCCAAGTACCTCTACGGAACGACTACTCGTTGGCGACTTCGTGAAACGGCTACTTCCTCTTCGGAAACGTGAACAACCACTTCCTCTTCGGAAACGTGAACAACTACTTCCTCTACGACCGCGAGTACCACTACTTCCACTACGATCTCGAACGCTTCGAAGGTATAACCCCGTCGATGACCCGTGGATGCTTGTTGTGTTGTATGAAATGTCTCCCGTGTGTGCTCCGTGCCCGTTGTGCCGTTTTCGTCCGTTTGTCATGTTCCTCGGTTGCCTCGTCACCGACTCGTGGGAACCCGGTAACGGGATCAACCCACTTCCATCTTGCTCAACTCGCTCACGCCGCCCTTCATCTTTTGCACCGGACTCTCACCGAGTTACCGGAACCGATATGTTGCCGTGGCATCATTTTCGGATCGTTGCCGTGGCACCCTTTCATTCCACCACGGTGACAATACTTCATATCTTTTCATGTCAACCTTCTAATAAAAACTTGCATAAACTTGATCATGTCATCCGCATCATGTTAACAACTCTAAAATGTTTAATTGTTGTTTGCTTATAATTACTAAAGATGCTCATGGGGATTTTC
>LR738712.1:55592006-55667498 GCA_902687465.1 Secale cereale
CTTCCCTCGCCTCGATCCGACCGTGCCGCCGCATCCCTGCCTCTTCTCCAAGCGCGCCAAGACGTGCTGTAGTTTTTGTGTTGTTTTGGTTGCTTGTTTTCTTGACAGAGAACGTGTACAACTACGACTCGAGACCGAAGATTCAAGTACCTCTACGGCCCGAACGTCTACGAACCGTGTACGAGATCGACGACCCGAACCTCTACGGGAAAACGAGCTCCAAGTTCGACTACTTCACGGGACCCGTCAAGTCCGACTACTACATGTACAAGTACCTCGACGCCCGGAGCACTCGAGAACGACAAGTACCCCGACAACATGTGTACCACTACCGTCGCCCCGTGAACGACTACCGAGGCGCCAAGTACCTCTACGGAACGACTACTCGTTGGCGACTTCGTGAAACGGCTACTTCCTCTTCAGAAACGTGAACAACTACTTCCTCTTCGGAAACGTGAACAACTACTTCCTCTACGACCGCGAGTACCACTACTTCCACTACGATCTCGAACGCTTCGAAGGTATAACCCCGTCGATGACCCGTGGATGCTTGTTGTGTTGTATGAAATGTCTCCCGTGTGTGCTCCGTGCCCGTTGTGCCGTTTTCGTCCGTTTGTCATGTTCCTCGGTTGCCTCGTCACCGACTCGTGGGAACCCGGTAACGGGATCAACCCACTTCCATCTTGCTCAACTCGCTCACGCCGCCCTTCATCTTTTGCACCGGACTCTCACCGAGTTACCGGAACCGATATGTTGCCGTGGCATCATTTTCGGATCGTTGCCGTGGCACCCTTTCATTCCACCACGGTGACAATACTTCATATCTTTTCATGTCAACCTTCTAATAAAAACTTGCATAAACTTGATCATGTCATCCGCATCATGTTAACAACTCTAAAATGTTTAATTGTTGTTTGCTTATAATTACTAAAGATGCTCATGGGGATTTTCCGGACTTGTTGTTGTTATTTCCGGCCTCATTTAAATTGCCTTAATAGTGTAGTTTCTTTATGCTTCACCTCTTGCCATGCTAAAAACATTTAATCTTGTCTTGTTAATAACGAGAGTAAATTAAATAATTATGATGTGGTGTTTCGTCAATATGCAACTCGTTGCATATTGAGCTCCACTTAACTTGTAATGTTGTTTGTGCACTTTGCCATGCCATGCATATTTAAACCGGACATGCATCATGCTTGCTTGTGCATCATGCCATGTTTATGCTTGTGTGTTTACCGTGTTGTTCTTTCTTTCCGGTTGCTTCTCTTGTTAGCTTCGGTTTCGTTCCGGAGTTGTGAGGATTCTCTTGACTGTTGCTCCGTCTACTTCATGGATCTGTTCTTCTCCCTTGTGGAATCCCAGGCAAGATGACCGAACCCGGATATCATTACTATCTTTGCCTATTGCTAGTAGATCCGCTCTATAGTTTTGCCTCGATGCCCATGATCTTCTTGTCAGCCTCCTACTTGTAACCAATTGCCATGTTAACCAACCTACCTATGCAAACCGTTGCTTGGCTAAGTACGCTTCGCTCAGCCCCTCTTATAGCATTGTTAGTTGCAGGTGAAGATTGAAGATGCTTGCTTCATGTTGAAGTTTGGTTGGGTTATATCACACTATATAAATGCTTAAAATGAAATCATCTATATACTGGCAGGGTGGAAGGCTAAGCCTTTTGCTTGGTGTTTTGTTCCACTCATGCCGTTAGGAACCGTATAAACCGGTGTTATGTTCCTTGATTATGCGTTCCTAACACGGTTGGGGTGTATGGGACCCCCTTGATAAACCGCTAAGTGCTATGTCTTTTCCAGCAAGTCCCAACATTTGGTACTATTTGCCTCATAATAACAACTTAATTAAATAATTAAATTTGCATAGGGGGTCGCTCCCTCGAGGATTCCTAATTCTACATAGCAGGGGGGGCCAGTGCCGATGGTGTTGGTCCCAAATGGGGAGTCTGCGGGAACCACCACGGGGAAACTCGAGGATTGGGTCCTGTAGAATCGCCCATCCGGTCGTGTCCTGAGACTTAGATACGCGCGGCTACTATCAGGGTGTCGACACGCCGGGAGGATTTGCTGGATTAGCCTTACCTTAGTTCGGTTTAACTTGAGCACGGGATTCCGAGAATACTCGGGTCTTCCCACCTATGGAGTTGCGACTCCGCGGATCGTGGGCTTGTGATGGGCCAAGTTGGAACACCCCTGCAGGGTTTGAACTTTCGAAAGCCGTGCCCGCGGTTATGTGGCAGATGGGAGCTTGTTAATATCCGGTTGTAGATAACTTGACACAATGTTCTAATACACTACCAGCGTGTGTACCGTGACTGTCAATTTCCGAATAGGGATTCGGGAGTTGAACACGGTGGGGTTATGTTTGACCGGCTTTAGTTAGGATCACTTCGTGATCATCTCTCGACCGAGGCCTTCTCTTCTCGCTCTCTTTTACGTAAGTTAGTGCTAGTTGCTGCTGCAGACTCTTGTTGTTCCTTCACCTCTCGTTCTTTCTTCAGCCTTGTCCTCACCCAAGGCTTAAATAGTCTTGTTACCCGGGAACGGGATTGCTGAGTCCTCTGTGGCTCACAGTTACTTCACCACACCAGATGCAGGTTCAGCCGAGTTTGATGCAGGAGTTGGATCAGTTCTTCACCGGGAGCTCGATGAAGAGTTTGGCCGTATGCTTGTGACGTTTCGATGTTCAGTAGTGGTTTCTACTAGGATTCGATCTAGACCTATGGCTTTATGTTGTTTTGGTATCTTTATTTTGGATCTTCACCCGTAGTCGGGTTGTGATGTTTTGAATGATGATTGCTTATGTAATGTATTGTGTGAAGTGGCGAGTGTAAGCCAACTATCTCCTTTTGCAATTTAATCCCTCTTTTACATGAGTCGTGCAAAGATACCAAACTTGAGATCATTCTAGGATGGGCTTATATCTTTAAGTCGTGCCTCGACACGTAGGAGATATAGTCCCATCCTGGGCATTACATCCCGTGCTCAAGATACTCCGAGCTAAGGTAAGGCTAATCCAGCAAATCCTCCCGGCGTGTCGACACCCTGATAGTAGCCGCGCGTATCTAAGTCTCAGGACACGACCGGATGGGCGAAGCTACGGGTGTATGCCAGATACCTCGGGTTGCCCCAAGGCGGCCCCGCAGGCTCCCCGTTTCGGACCAACACTCATGTGGAGCACTGGCCCGGGGTTGTTGAATTAAAATAAAAGGGATAGCTAGTCCACATGCAAGTTTTATTAGTTATTAGGCAAATAGTACCAATGTTGGGACTTGCTGGAAAAGACTTAGCACTTAGCGGTTTATCAAGGGGGTCCCATACACCCCAACCGTGTTAGGAACGCATAATCAAGGAACATAACACCGGTTTATACGGTTCCAAACGGCATGAGTGGAACAAATCACCAAGCAAAAGGCTTAGCCTTCCACCCTTGCCAATATATAGATGATTTCATTTTAAGCATTTATATAGTGTGATATAACCCAACCGAACTTCAACATGAAGCAAGCATCTTCAATCTTCACCTGCAACTAGCAACGCTATAAGAGGGGCTGAGTGAAGCGTACTTAGCCATTCAACGGTTTGCATAGGTAGGGTGGTTAGACAGGTTCATGGTTACAATAGGAGGCTGACAGGAAAACATGGGCATTGAGGCAATATACTAAAGAGCGATACTCTAGCAATAGGCAAAGATAGTAATGGTATCCGGGTTCGGTCATCTTGCCTGGGATTCCACAAGGGAGAAGAACGGATCCACGAAGTAGACGGAGCAACATAGACGAGCAAATCCTCACAACTCCGGAACGAAACCGAAGCTAACAAGAGAGGCAACCAGAAAGAAGCAAACACACGGTAAACACACAAGCATAAACATGGCATATGATGCACATCCAAGTATGATGCATGACAGGTTTAAATATGCAAGTCATGGCAAAGTGCACAAACAACACTACAATTTAAGTGGAGCTCAATATGCAACGAGTTGCATATTGACGAAACACCACATTTTATTATTTAGTTGACTCTCGTTATTTACAAGACAAGATTAAATGTTTTTAACATAACAAGAGGTGAAGCATAATAAAACTACACTATTTAGGCATTTTAAATGAGGCCGGAAATAACAACAACATATCCGGAAAATCCCCATGAGCATGTTTAGCAATTATAAGCAAACAACAAACACACATTATAATGTTGTTAATATGATGCGGATGACATGATCAAGTTTATGCAATTTAGTTAAACATTAATATGAAGAGATAAGAAGCATTTGTCACCGTGGTGGAATGAAAGGGTGCCACGGCAACGATCCGAAATGATGCAATGGCATCATATCGGTACCGGTAACTCGTTGAGGGACCGGTGCAAAAGATGACGGAGAGCGAGTCAAACGAGATGAAAGGTGGGGCGATCCCGTCACCGGGTTCCCATGAGTCGGCGACGAGGCAACCGAGGAGCACGACAAAAGAGGCACAACGGGCACGAAGCACAAGTGAAACATCTCATACAACCACAAGCATCACACGGGTCATCGTCTCGGGGTTATACCTTCGACACACTCGTTTCGGGGCGGTTCGAGATCGTAGAGGAAGGAGTCGGTCTCGCGATACGTAGAGGAAGTAGGCGTTCACGGGGCGACGTAGTTGTACACGTTGGCGTTTCCGTTCCGAAGAGGTACTTGTCGAGTCGGTCGGCGTGGTACTTGTCGAAACAACACCGGATGAAGTGGTACTTGAAGAGGACTTGGCAGATCCAGCCGTCGCGGTACTTGTTCATGGAGGCGTTTTCGTTCATAGTTGTACGGGTCGTAGACGTTCGGGTATCCGTAGAGGTACACGTGTAGTCGAACTTGGCGGTTCGTCGGCGACTCGAAGGGGTACTCGTTTCTTCCGAAGGTAGTCGTGCACGTTCCTGGACAACCCAAAAGCACAAGGCAACACAAAATAACAGAAACGGCAGCACGACGGGGCGACGAGGCCACGGGCGCTGGACCCGGTGCTGGACGACGACGAGGCGGGAACTGGCCACGGCGTCGCTGGCTTCAGGCTCTGCAGTGTCGCGGCGCGAGGCTCGGAGAAGGGAGGCCGATGCAGGGAGCCAGAGGGCCGGTGGCGCACTGGAGGACGATGGGTTGGCGACGGTCCCTGGCAAACGGGACGCGTCCAGAGGCGTTGGCGAAGCCTGGCACGGAGGAAGGAGGAGGGCCAGAGGTCACGGCCTAGGGCTCCTGGCCGGCGAGCTGGAGGACGGAGCGGTCGCGGGCGCGCAGGGCGGCAGCCATGGCGATGAAGGGTCCTGGAGAAAGGAGACCGCAGCCGCAGCCTTAGCGCTGCCCGGCCGACGCTGGAGCGACGCACGGGAGGAGAGGGGAACGCGCCCGGCTGCTCGGAGATGACGTAGGGCGACGCCGGCTCGCGGGCGAGGCACTGCTCCGGCCCCGTCCAAGGCGGCTGGAACGAGGCGAGGAGGGCTCGGACGAAGGGGCGCTGGTGGCCGGCGCTGGAGGAGTGCACGGCGAGGATCTGGTGTTGCTGGAGAGGAGGGCTCGGGGAAGATGAACGAGGGCGCGGGAGCGAACGAGGAGAGCGGGGCGATGGGGTTCGCTCCTGGCGGCGCACGAAGGGAAGTGAGGAGGGACGGAAGGAGAGGTCGTTGCGCTAGGGTTAGGCCTGGCTGGAGTCGGGCCAAGTGGGAAGCGGTTGGGCCTATAGGGCCAGGAGGCCTGGCCGCTGGTGGAGGGAGACTTGGGCCGGGGGAATTGGGCCGGCTTCGGCTCGAAAGGGGGGAGATGGTCAGGAGGCTGAGGCGGCTGGGAAGGGAAGGCTGCAGCTGGGCTGCTCTTCTTCTTTTTATTTCTTTGGCAGAAACAAAAAGAGAAGAAAAGAATGCGGAGGGGGGTTAGGGCAAAAATTATCACAAGGGACTAATTTTCTCGGGCTCGTAAAAATGAGCACTGTCCGAGAAAATATAAAAGGCCCGAACGAAAAATAATTCAAACATATTTGAATTTAATTCAAACGGGTTTGAACTAAGACTTGATTATTGAAGTGTCCAAAAATGTTCGAATTTTCGGAGGAACCTCGAAACAACGGAAAAGAATTATTGGCAAGGTTTTTGAAGGAGAAACTCGAAGTAGGAAAAGCATGGGGAAAATTATGCACGTGTGTTGGTTAATTCCAACGAATGGAATATTTATTATAGCTCCCTAAATATTGGGATGATATGTTATAAAGAGAAGACAACCTTCCCTCGATTTAAATGGACCAAAGGTCCACACGATTTATTAGGTTGAGATGCAAAATAAATATGACATGATGGCATGATGATAAGATGCAATGCAACAATAAAATAACACAAGCACAAAGAACACACGGGAGAACCCGGAACATCTGGAATCTTCTGGAATCTTCTGGGACGTCGGTCTTCGGACTTAGTTACAAGTTGGTATCAGAGCCGACCCTCGCGGTTACACGGATGTTTGCGGACAGTTTGCAGTCATGTTGTGCATGACGTTTGTGACCCTTCGTGGCACACGGCATGTCACATGTGCTGTCCTGGAAGCACAGACGGTTGTGCCAAGAGGGAACGTTCATGTGGCCCGACGAGGACGTCGGTTCCTCTGAGTGAGGGTGTATGTGATGGCCTGGCTTATTAGGGATGATAGACTACTCATATCAATAAGGAATTCCTTCTTTTCCGGGAGCCCATTCGGATAGAACTCCAAAGTTAAGCGTGCTCAGCTTGGAGTAGTTTCAGGATGGGTGACCGACCGGGAAGTTGCTCCCGGGTGCGCACGAGTGAGCACAAAGTGCGCAGAAAAGACTAGTATTGATATGTGAGGCCAGTCTAGATCCCGTCAGGAGTAACGACCACCGGCGGGTGTGTCCGGGGCGTTACATAAAGTTCCATAGATATGTATCTCAAGGTCATCCTTCGAACCATATTGTTCACCCTTTTTCTAGGATTTTGTAGATAATCAACAATAAACTTTCTCCCATCCTTACTTTCGCCTGCATAAAAATTTCATTAGTGGCCGAAGCTGTTGACTTCGGTTCGGCCTTACCTATGTTGACGAGACTAAGCAATGGCTATTGAGAGAAATGCAATACATAATGATTAACATAATAGCCGGATGCTTGCTGTGCCAACTCTTTTGAATTGTCATGTCTAAATATATGAACAATTTTAATGCAGCCCAAGGTAAATTTTGCATTTAACATACCCCACGATAAACTATAAGTGATTCGTCAAAACATTGATAACCCTGGGATATTTGTTGCACTACTCATAACGAATCACCGAAAGCCTCAATATGTATAGCACCTATAGCAAGTAAAAGAGTCAATCCGAATAACAATGCATATTCGGCTTTGATTAATCGTGCATAAAAATATTCTAAGCGACACGAGGCTTCAAAAAATAGTACCATAAGGAGATATATAAACAACACCAACACTTTGGCCATTGCTACGAATTGAACCATCAAAACATAATCTCCATAGTACTAGAGAGACAAGGCTAACATCAATATTATGCATGTCATTAATCTGATGTTCAGTAATAAAATCAGCTATGATTTGGCCTCTTATAGATATCAAAGATGCATAAGCCAAATCATATCTAAACAAAGTATAAGCCCACTAGCCAACTCTGCACTATGAATTGGTCTATGCAACGTATATTCAATGACATCAGTCAGATGTCTCAACTCCATTCAATCATAATATAGGCATACATATAAATTTCCATGAGCACGTACCTTATCTCGCTCTCCAATCGAACTAAGGACGATGTTAGAGTACTACACCGGCCATGCATTGACATAATCTTAGGACGATAGATAAATATCGGCCATTACCAGGTAAACTTCATTCAAAGCACATATAGCCGAAATAAACAAATGAAATGATAAATCAAGTATTTAGGACCTTTGGATCAGCAACAAACTTGTAGCTAATCAAATGTATAGTGATTTGACAATACCCTTTCATGATGTAAGAAATTATATTGCATCCATGGATTAAAATAAGCCCATTGAGGGTTACCAATCATACCTGATGACGAATTCCATGGCATATGCGTTAATGGCATAGTTGAAGAATATGGATAATGTGTAGACTGGAGATGTTGAAACCTTCGGCTTGGTCCTTCATATTTTTCACTCTTTTCCTTCTTCACCTTCACCGCACTTCTTGTAATGGAAGCTTGCACATAATTATTATTTTGAGTACTTCATTTGGGAACACATGCCATGTTCCTTTCTTCAAGTTCTTGTGCACTAAGCTTTTGTAACTCCTTCTTTTGCCAATACGGTAAGCCGAGTGAGCACCTCGATTGTGATTTTGTTTCAACCAATGGCAACTCTTTTTGGGCCTTGTGCACCCTCAACTTCTTTTCTTCAGATTTGGCACTCTGATTTTTATCAATTGACTGCTTCACTTCTTTGCCTTTTGTAGCCAATGTCAACACTTTAATTGGCTCTTTGTTATTTGAGATCAAATCTGAAGTAGCACACTTACGACCATCTCTTTTCACGCGGTGAACTTGCTTTACCACCTCTTTCTTCTTCCTTGAGCTCTGGACCGATTCCTTATGATTGAAATGGTCTCTAACATGTGATTGTTCAAATGTTGATCTTCTCGGAGTTGCATAATATTGGTTAGATGGTCTAAAATAAGATGGAGAGTGTGCCCTCGTATCATACCTGACCCATGATGGATATGAATCTACATGAGCATAGGGAGGCATCCACAGCATTGGCATTGGCGGCCCAAAATAAGGATATGAATATGTTGCATAAAAATTGTCACTTTGCCAATACCGATCCTCATACTTGCGCCTTGGGGGTGATCTTGGTTTCTTTGCATGATTTGGCCGATAAGCATTCTTCTCTTCACTCTTCTTTTGATACTTATCCAATAGTTCAGCGAAGGTGATTTTTGATTTCTTACACTTGTGCTTATTCTGGCCTCTGTTTTCTTTTGGTTTGGTTTCCTCGATCATTGGATTTGCTTGTTGCCCCCCAGTCCTTGGCGTCTTCTTTGTAGCTTCAATGGAATTCTCACCCTCAAGTTTATGTTCATTGTGCTCTTCGACAGATTCTTTACTTGAAAGCTTGATCCCGTCACCTGTAGTTTTTACCTTCTCTTTAGATGGATCGGCTTGAAGTAGCTGATGCAAAAACTTTTTTCCATCAAGATCAATCGGAATAGACTGGTCATCCTTTGGTGTTTCAACAATTCTCAATCGTCCTTTATCAATGGACGATTTAACTATTTGACGAAACATACTGCAATCCTCAAAATTATGTTTGAACGAATGATGCAACCTACAATACATTCGTCCTTGAATTGATGGCTTGACACGGTGATAAAGAATTCTTATGTAATTATTTTTCAGCAACAAATCAAATATTTGATCACACATGCTTGAATGGAAGGTAACCTTTTTATTTTCTAGCCGCTCTTGCTATGAGAACGGCTTTGGAGTTAAGCAAACGAATGGTTCGGATTTTGTATCACCCCATTCGGCTATGAATTTTATTTTGCATTCTCTTACCGATGTCATTGGATAAGATATTATACTAGCATCGGTTTTCTGAAAAAAATCTAACCTTGGCTTTAAATTTCTGAAACAAAAATAATTAGAAGACGCATGCCTCAATTGAGACCAAGAGTAAGCCAAGTATGAAACAAACAAAGCTACCCATGTAGATATGAACTTTAAATAAAGCAACCGGGCAAGCTTTGGCAGCAACAATAAGTCATTATCGGTCTTTATAAATGGCGCAATGGGTTGACCGATATGTTCTATAACGATTTTATTGCTAACAAGTAAATTACCCTTCTTCATTGGTCTTTCAAAATTACTTAAGAGGAATTTTTTAATAGATGCATCAACAATATAGTTTTGACCAAATCTGAAAATAGGTAAATTACTTGCTAAACATACCTCTTCAAATATGTTGGGAGATCATGATGGTGGTGTGACTTGAACAATATCTTGCTCCGCCTTTAGATGGCTCCCCAACGCCTCTTCGTCATCTTTTTCTTGATTCCGTGCATCATTACACTGAAGATTTTTGTTGGCCAAACTTTGTTCGGCTACTTGTTCTTGTCCTTGAAGCTTGTCAATTTCTACGACACATAACTCATTGGGCAGGAAGTAGGTTCCATTAACTTCAGAAAAATCAAGCACTGTTGTTTTCCTATGCTTGCCATGCCCTTTCTCAGTAATGCTTGCCTCGTAGGATTTAATGGATTCAGAATATATACTACTTGATTCGGCTTTTTCAACCGAAGCACTTTCGTGTTCCGAATCATCCTTCTTTTCATTGATACTACCAATTGGCAAGGCTTGTTTTCTTTGGGCCAGTTCCCTATTAATTCTCTCTTGACGAAGTACTTGCACCCTATCGCGCAAACCTTTAACTCCCCTCTCAATTTCATCCCGCTCTAGATTAGTTTGCCCCCCAATGCTTTTAGGATCTTTCGGCAAAGAACTATTAGTGTTGCCGAAATTCTGCAACTGTATAGAGGGTGTATAATATGCTGCGGATCACCTGGACTGTCTGAGCAAGTATGCTATGTACGGCACTGTCCAGTCGGGCGTGATCACCTGGACTTCCATGATTAGGTCGACCACAGCTAGAACTTCAATCTCAGTCGGATCGGACGCACTTATCGGCTATGGGGGCTCCTCTGCGAAGGGGTCCTCTTTGACCGACGGGGTATGCAAATGCTCTAAGAACACATTATTGGGTACAGGTTTTTGAGTGGACCCAATCTTTGCGAGATCATCAGCAAGCTGGTTCTTGATCCTAGGCACGTGGTGGAGCTCTAAACCTTCGAATTTCTTCTCTAGCTTCCGCACCGCACTGCAATAACTGGTCATTGCTGGGCTCCTGACGTCCCACTCCTTCACTACATGATTGACCACTAAGTCTGAGTCGCCGTATACCATCAGGCGATGGACGCCGAGTGAGATGGCCATACGCAACCCGTACAAGAGCGCCTCGTATGCAGCTTCGTTATTTGAAGAGTCGAAGTGAATTTGGAGGACATAACTGAGTTTGTCGCCTCTGGGGGACACCAAGACCACACCTGCACCGGATCCGTTCAACATCTTGGACCCATCGAAGAACATGGTCCAATGATCTGACTGGATCTGAGTCGGTTGTTCTTGTTCGATCCATTCACCAACAAAACCCGCTATCACTTGAGACTTGATAGCTTTCTTTGCCTCGAACTTGATATCCAGCGGAAGAAGTTCAATCGCCCATTTGGTCACTCGACCGGCTGCATCTCGATTGTTCAGAATTTCTGATAACGGGGTGTCGCTGATGACTGAAATTGAATGATCTGAGAAGTAATGTGCAACTTTCTTGGCGGTCAAGTAAATCCCATACACAAGTTTCTGATAATGCGGGTATCTCTGCTTGGAGGGAGTCAAGACTTAAGAAATGTAATAGATTGGGCGTTGGACTTTGTAGGCTTTGCCTTCTTCTCGCTCAATCGTGAGTACAGTGCTGACAACTTGTCCAGTGGCTGCGATGTACAGTAAAAGAGGCTCTTTGCTGACTGGGGCAACAAGCACCGGCTGGGTAGAAAGCAGGGCTTTGAGTTCCTCGAACGCTGTTTCAGCTTCAGAATTCCACTCGAACTTTTCAGACTTCTTCATCGGTCGGTAGAGAGGTAATGCCTTCTCACCGAGATGAGAGATGAATCAACTCAATGTGGCCAAACAACCAGTGAGCTTCTGGACATCGTGTATATGCAAAGGGCGCTTCATTTAGAGGATGGCGCTAACTTTCTCTGGGTTAGCGTCGATCCCCGGTTTGGAAACGAGGAAGCCGGGTAACTTGCCGCCCGGAACTCCGAATGTACATTTTGACAGGTTGAGCTTGATATCATAGCTTCTCAGATTTGCAAATGTCTCAGCGAGGTCAGTCGGTAGGTCGGAACCTTTACGTGACTTGACCACGATGTCGTCCATGTATGCTTCCATGTTCCGACCGATCTGCTTCATTAGACACTTTTGAATCATGCGCATGAAAGTTGCGCCGGCATTCTTGAGACCAAAAGGCATGGTGACATCACAAAAACACCCGAATGGGGTAATGAAGGCTGTCTTGATTTCGTCGGGTCCAAACAGTCAGATTTGATGGTACCCGGAATATGCATCCAGAAAAGATAAACGCTCGCACCCCACAGTCGAGTCGACTATCTGATCGATGCGGGGGAGAGGGAAATGATCTTTCGGGCAGGCCCGGTTGATATGCTTGAAATCGATGCACATGTGGAGAGATTTTTCCTTCTTGGGGACCATGACCACATTGGCGAGCCACTCGGAGTGGTAAATCTCGCGGATGAACTCAGCTGCTAGAAGCCGAGCCACCTCCTCGCCAATCGCTTTCCTCTTCTCCGTGGCGGACCGACAGAGATGTTCCTTCACGGGTTTCACCTTTGGGTCGACTCGCAAACGGTGCTCAGCCAGTCCCCTGGGTACACCTGGCATGTCGGATGGTTTCCATGCAAAGATGTCCTAGTTCTCACGGAGGAACTGGATGAGCGCTTCTTCCTATTTGCTGTCGAGTGTGGTTGAGATGTGAGTCGGAGCTGCATTGGGGTCAGTGGGATGAATATGCACAGGCTTCGTCTCTCCTGCCGACTAGAACGCTGGCTCGGAAGCAGGCTTCTTAGCACGCAACAAATCACTTGGATCCACATTCTTCTGGTATTCTTCCATCTCCACTGCTGCCATCTGTTCGTCGGCAATTTTCGAGCCTTTCTGGTAGCACTCTTCTGCCTTCTGCCGATTCCCTGTGACAGTGATCACGCCTTTAGGCCCCGCCATCTTTAGTTTGAGGTACACATAGCACGGTCGAGCCATGAAACGGGCGTAGGCAGGCCTGCCCAATATGGCATGGTAAGCGTTGTGGAAGTCCACCACCTCAAATGTCAGCTTTTCTTTGCGGAAGTGTGTCGAATCACCAAAAACCGCGTCGAGGGAAATCTGACCAAGTGAGTCGGCTTTCTTTCCGCGGATGACTCTGTGGAACCTCATGTTGCTCTCACTTAACTTGGACATCGGAATGCCCATCCCCCGGAGTGTTTCAGCGTATAGTATATTCAGACCACTGCCGCCAAGCATCAGAACTTTGGTCAATCGCGTACAGTCGACAACTGGGTCAACCACCAACGCCTGCCGCCCAGGGGTAGCAATGTGCGTGGGGTGGTCGGACTGGTCGAATGTAATGGGAGTCTTGGACCACTTTAGGTACGTCGCTGTCACCGGAGCAACCATGTTGACTTCTATGTTGACAACTTTCAATCGACTCTTGCTCTCGACATCGGCAAAAATCATCAAGGTGGAGTTGATCTGGGGTAACCTCCATCCCCTTGTTTGTCCTTGGTCTCCTTGGATTCTTTCTCCTTCTCAGCGGGCTGATCTTTCTGGAAATTCTGAATCAGGAGCCGACATTGTCGAGTGGTATGTTTGGGGTAAACCGAATTCCCCTCTTCATCCTTCTTCGTGTGAATAGGACACGGTAGATAAAGCACGTCATTCCCTGCTTGGTCTTTCACTTTCTTGGGGATCCAAGGACCTTTAGGCTTTCCTTTGCCTTTTCCCTGGGTAACGATCGCAACTTCTCCTAGAACTGCTGGTTCTGCTTTGCGCTTCGGCTTCCGATTGGAATTCTGATCATCTTGGCCGACTGGTTTCTTGTCGCTACGGAGTCGGTCAGCCTCTTCTCCATTAGCATACCAACTGGCTATCTCCATCATCCGAGTCAAAGACATATCTCCTGTCAGACCGAACCTCGGGTTCAGCTCTCTGTATCGCACGCCCTCCTTGAAGGCGCAGACTGCCTGATGCTCGGACACGTTCTCCATCGTATGATGCAAGGTGGTCCACCTTTGGATGTAATCTCTCAGGGTTTCATTCGGTTTGTGAACACAATGATGTAACTCTGCCAATCCCGTGGGTCGTTTGCAGGTGCCCTCGAAGGTCCCGACAAACACTCGGGCCAACTCCTCCCAGCTGAAAATGCTCCCAGGGGCCAATTGATTCAGCCAAGCTCTGGCCGAGCCACCCAACATCAGGGGAAGATGCTTCATAGCCACATCATCATTGCCGCCACCGATCTGCACAGTTACACGGTAATTGATACGTCCAAAACGTATCTATAATTTCTGCTTGCTCCATGCCCTTTTTGTGTGATATTGCTATGATATTTATGCACTTCCATACACTTTTGATCATATTTGGACTAACCTACTAATGGTTGCAAAAGTGCACAATGTTCTTGTTTTACACTTTATTGTGTAGGAATTACTTGGAAATTGACAAAAACGCAAAAGGAGTAGTATTGGAGTAGGACTCTGACTTTCCTGAAATCTGTCTGAGAACGTTTTTTAAAGATGGTCACGTTCCGGCCCAAAGACGATGTCAAACAGAAAAAGTCTAGTTGCGAAAGTTGTGGGGAATTTCGAGGCGATGCTTCTGGACATAAAATTCGTCCAAATCGGAGTCCGGACGGCCGAGTAAAGCCCGTTTTACTGAGGCCCAAAATCTGATGACGGGAATCCGAGAGTCTATATAAAGAGAGGAAACCTAGGTCACCAAGAGCCACGAATTTTCCTCCTCCCAAGCCGCCGTCTTAGAGGGGAGGACCAGCACCATTGCAGCACCATCCACAAGGAAGAAGGGGGACCAAGGAGCCGCTGCCCCTAGGGCCGCCGCCGCGCCCCCAAGGGCCGCCGCCGCCGCCTCCGTGGCTGCCGCCGGCCGTCTCCTCCTCGCGGGGCTGCACCTCTCCATCAACACCATCATCAACCTCCTCCTCACCATGTCCATGTGTGAGTAGTCTTCTCCGGGGCCGAGGGCTCGTACATGTAGCTATGTGGTTATCTCTCTCTCCCATGATGTGATCTTCGTTGTGATCATAGGCTATGTTAATCTAGGGTGATCCCATGATATTTCCCCTTCCTCTATGTATTGGATTGATGTACTCACTTTTCTTTATCTAGTATAATCCCCGAGACCAAGGTGACAGCGGTCTATTGGACATGGATTAGAAAAATATTTTCATGAGTGATTTCCTCTCTTGTGTGTTGATTGAAGATTGAGATTCTCTTGGTGCTTGTCTTTGATTATCCTTTAGATATGTTGTGGTGATTGTGGGACTCTCTTTGGATGGCCGCGGTGACATTGGGAAATCCTTAGATTGAGAACTACGAACTTTGAGGTGTGCTTTTGTAGCCCTACATAATTCTCGTCCTCTCTTGACCACGAAGGAATGAACTCCGGGTGCGTCTCCATTGCATGTTTTATGGGAAATATCATGTGATTCGATTATGTTAATGTTGTTGGGAGTTGCCGCTAGTGAAAGTATGAACCCTAGGCCTTGTTTCCACCATTGTAATACCATTTGTGCTCACGTTTACCACTTGTTTGCTTGCTGCACTTTTTATTACATATTTATATTACTTTGTTTTGTCATCCATATCATTTGCCATTTAACATCTCTTCACCGAACTAGTGCACCTATACATCTAACAAGTGTATTAGGTGTGTTGGGGACACAAGAGACTTCTTGTATCTTAGTTGCAGGGTTGCTTGAGAGAGACCATCTTCAACCTCTACTCTCCTGAGTTCGATAAACCTTAGGTCATCCACTTGAGGGAAATTGCTGCTGTCCTACAAACCTCTGCGCTTGGAGGCCCAACATAGTCTACAAGAGTTGAAGCGTGTGTAGACATCAAGCTATTTCTGGCGCCGTTGCCGGGGAGGTGAGTGCTTGAAGGTATATCTTTAGATCTTGCAATTAAATCTTTTTGTTTCTTGTTTTTATTTCACTAGTTTTCCTTAATGGAAAACAACAAAAATATGAGAGAGCTTTATAAGCTCTACTTTGAACTTGGACATGATGTGTTTGAAGAGAAAATTAAAAAACCTATGGAACTTTATTATTTGCATAACAATCATGATGGTGGTGATGTTATTAGTATGCTTTCTTTGAATATCAATATTGCTAATAACATGGAAAGCTCTAACCTTGGGGATGACACGTTTGATGAACATGATATTTTTAGTCCCCCAACTTTTGAAGAGAAAATTTACTTTGATGATACTTTGCCTCCTAAATATGATGATTACCATGATGGTTATGATTGCTTTACTCTCACTATTCCTAATAAGAAAGATTTTGCTTATATGAAGAGTAATGATACTTTTATGCTTTTGGATCATGGAAATAATGCCTTATGTGATAGTTATATTGTTGAGTTCATCCATGATGCCACTGAAATTTATAATGAGAGAGGGAGACATGGTTTTAAATATCTTAATAATAAGAAGTTTCCTCTCTTTATGGTGAATATTTTGAAGTTATGCTTGTTTTGTCTTCCTATGCTAGTTGCTTTATGCTTCAATAATTTATTTTCTTACAAGATTCCCATGCATAGGAAGCATGTTAGGCTTAAATGTGTTTGGTATTTGCTTCTTGATGCTCTCTTTTGTTCTTCAACTCTTATTCCTATGAGAGCATCATTAAAGTCTTAAGCCTATCTTTATGGCTATAAAGAAAGAGCTCTAGGGAGACAACCCTTGTTATCTTTGCTTTCAGTTTGTTATTTCAGTTTTTAGTGGTCTTGATGTTTGTTACTACTGTCGCAACATCATTGTATCTTTTCTTTTCAGCTTTGTGCCAAGTTTAGCCTCTGATTGCAAGAAAGTTCAAAAGTTGTGACGTGCAGTCCAGAAAATAGATTCTGTCCTTGGACAGAAAAATTCGTATAAAATCACCAGATCATCTTTTTGGTCTGAATTTTTTCGACAGCGTGCTCTATACAATTGGCTTTCGGGCGTCTGTTCTGAGTTTTTTGATTTGAGTTGCAGAAGTGCCCCGAAAAAATTATTTACTACGTGCTGGTCTGTTTTTCACAGATTCTGTCCTATTTTGCCTTTCCTTCGTTTTGCAAACCTTGAGCTTGCTTTTTCTTTGCAAAAACATTTTGGCAATCTTGATAAATAGTAGACCTTCAAGAATATCCTCATTTCCAGCAAGGAAAAATTATTTTATTATGGGTACTAACCTCGCTAATCAGATTATGATGAGTTATGTATGAAGGGAGTTTTCAAGTGTGCGAGGGAAGATGATAAAAAGATTCAGGAGTATCAAACGCTCAAGCTTGGGGATGCCCCCGTGCACCCCCAAGACATATTCAAGAAGACTCAAGCGTCTAAGCTTGGGGATGCCCCCGTGCATCCCCTTCTCCATCAACAATTATCAGTTCGTCTTTCGTTCCACTATATTTTTATCACTTCATGTGTTATGTGCTATGCTTGGAGCGTCTTGCTTTTAGTTTCCTTTTTAGTTTTCTTTAGCTTTGCTTGCTGTTCATAACGAGTTGGAACCCAGCTTTCTTTGTGTGGGACAGAGACCCGCTCCACTTCAACCTAGAACATAACATAGAATTTTCATGTCTATCTTTGCTGTGTGTGTTCTTTGTCTTTCAATAGCTACTATCATGTTCAGCTCTTAGTTTTCATGCTTATCTTTTTAAAGAGTTTTTGTTTAGTTGGTCGCTGGAACTCTCTTTATTTATCATGCTTATCTTGTTAAGAGAGTTGGCTTCTGTTGCACTGGTCGATATGTCTATGATAAAAATGCTATGTGCATAATGGTGCTTAGTAGTTCATGTTTTCTTATGGTTAGTCTCAAATAGCTGGGGGGTTCCCAATGTGTTATTGGAGTACCAACATGATTTGTTTGCCTATGATGTGGTATGGTTTAGTGATATCTTCCTTCAAGAATTTATTTTGATTGACGTGGCATATGCTCACGCATATTTAAGACTGTAAAGAAAGTCCATCAAGCCTTGATGATCTTTTATTTCTGAGTAGCGATATAACTTCCATGCCCGATTCAATGTTGCTTTGTCGCTCTGCATGATTATGACCGTCATTGCTCTCTTAGTTGGTCGCTCCCAGTCTTTTGCTAACCTCCACCTGTACTAAGCGGACTGACTGCTTGTGCATCCAAAATCCTTTAAACCAGTTATGCCATATGAGTCCACCATACCTTCCTATACATGGTATTTACCTGCCATTCCTAACGAAGACTTTCATGTACCATCTCGAAATTATTCAAAAAAAAGCATTTCTCTTTTGTGCCACTGTTTTAGCTCATGAGGAAGTAGTAGTTAATTCATGATCTTTTTAAGTTGGACAAGCTTCACCCCGGGATTGCATGTCTAATGTGCAAACCCATAATATGAGAAGGAACTGGCATAGAGTGCGCCCGGCTCATTAAAAAATTATATAACAAACAAACCCTCCTTCACGCTTTGTTCATGAGAAATCAGAAAACTTTGGCAGTGATAAACAAAGGATATTAAGAGGATGTGATCGTCCTCATTCGGGAGCCGTTCCTCGAAACTTGTCCAGCTCAAGAAGTGATTGAGTTATCTGCTAGCATTCGTTGACGAAATATGCATATTCTAAAAAAATAATTATTACCTCTGTTTTTAAAACCAAGAGCTCTGGTACATGTTTAGTTTTTGTTTCCGACCACGGGTTTTCAACCTTGCCAACAAAAGCCACGGTTCGAGAGTCTCCACCTTCTTTAAAGCACCAACTATTGAGAGCATGATTGTCATTCTGAGTGTAATGTGCATTGTCCCAAAGTATCATTGTCTTTTGCATGATTATGATATCGTTTATTCTGAAATCATTGTATCTAGTCGTCACTTAAACTTTGGAGGTGCCACTGCATTTATGTTTTGCTTCACTAAAGGGGGCAAGCGAGGTATCACTTTGTCATGTTTGCACACCATGCTCATTACAAATCTATTGAGTGTTTCAGTATCATATTGTAAAACTTTCAGTTCTTCGTGATTTTCTCAGTAAGCACTTGTCATGTGACTGTGAAAAGTTCTTATATGGTTAATAGCATGTCAGCACAGAAATTATGTTTGTTATCATTTACCTACTCGAGGACGAGCAGGAATTAAGCTTGGGGATGTTGATACGTCCAAAACGTATCTATAATTTCTGCTTGCTCCATGCCCTTTTTGTGTGATATTGCTATGATATTTATGCACTTCCATAAACTTTTGATCATATTTGGACTAACCTACTAATGGTTGCAAAAGTGCACAATGTTCTTGTTTTACACTTTATTGTGTAGGAATTACTTGGAAATTGACAAAAACGCAAAAGGAGTCGTATTGGAGTAGGACTCTGACTTTCCTGAAATCTGTCTGAGAACGTTTTTTAAAGATGGTCACGTTCCGGCCCGAAGGCGACGTCAAACGGAAAAAGTCTAGTTGTGAAAGTTGTGGGGAATTTCGAGGCGATGCTTCTGGAAATAAAATTCGTCCAAATCGGAGTCCGGACGGCCGAGTAAAGCCTGTTTTACTGAGGCCCAAAATCTGATGACGGGAATCCGAGAGTCTATATAAAGAGAGGAAACCTAGGTCACCAAGAGCCACGAATTTTCCTCCTCCCAAGCCGCCGTCTTGGAGGGGAGGACCAGCACCATTGCAGCACCATCCACAAGGAAGAAGGGGGACCAAGGAGCCGCTGCCCCTAGGGCCGCCGCCGCCCCGAGGGCCGCCGCCGCCTCCGTGGCTGCCGCCGGCCGTCTCCTCCTCGCGGGGCTGCACCTCTCCATCAACACCATCATCAACCTCCTCCTCACCATGTCCATGTGTGAGTAGTCTTCTCCGGGGCCGAGGGCTCGTACGTGTAGCTATGTGGTTATCTCTCTCTCCCATGATGTGATCTTCGTTGTGATCATAGGCTATGTTAATCTAGGGTGATCCCATGATATTTCCCCTTCCTCTATGTATTGGATTGATGTACTCACTTTTCTTTATCTAGTATAATCCCCGAGACCAAGGTGACAGCGGTCTATTGGACATGGATTAGAAAAATATTTTCATGAGTGATTTCCTCTCTTGTGTGTTGATTGAAGATTGAGAGTCTCTTGGTGCTTGTCTTTGACTATCCTTTAGATATGTTGTGGTGATTGTGGGACTCTCTTTGGATGACCGCGGTGACATTGGGAAATCCTTAGATTGAGAACTACGAACTTTGAGGTGTGCTTTTGTAGCCCTACATAATTCTCGTCCTCTCTTGACCACGAAGGAATGACCTCCGGGTGCGTCTCCATTGCATGTTTTATGGGAAATATCATGTGATTCGATTATGTTAATGTTGTTGGGAGTTGCCACTAGTGAAAGTATGAATCCTAGGCCTTGTTTCCACCATTGCAATACCGTTTGTGCTCACGTTTACCACTTGTTTGCTTGCTGCACTTTTTATTACATATTTATATTACTTTGTTTTGCCATCCATATCATTTGCCATTTAACATCTCTTCGCCGAACTAGTGCACCTATACATCTAACAAGTGTATTAGGTGTGTTGGGGACACAAGAGACTTCTTGTATCTTAGTTGCAGGGTTGCTTGAGAGAGACCATCTTCAACCTCTACTTCCCTGAGTTCGATAAACCTTAGGTCATCCACTTGAGGGAAATTGCTGCTGTCCAACAAACCTCTGCGCTTGGAGGCCCAACATAGTCTACAAGAGTAGAAGCGTGTGTAGACATCAGTAATCTTCTAGCCAAATGTCCGGCTTCGACTCGCCGATGAACTTGCTTACTGCCACCGCCAATCTGAAGTTGGGTGGAATCTCGGCAGCCTTGATGGCATTGTTGAAACACTCGGGGCCAGAGACAGATGATCTGCTGCCAATCGGACGATCTCTGCCTTGTTCTTCTTTGTATGCTCGGTTCCTGTCGACTGGGCCTTGCACGAGGATCGATCTCGCGTCAAAACTGGGTCTTCTGGGATCTAGAGGGATCCTCCACTCGTCGTCACGCAGACGCCCGCCGTCATGTCGCTGGGGCGAGTACGATCCGCTTCCCGGCGGAGGCGTAGGCACTCGGCGGCGATCGTTGTGACCGAGTCGACGGTCAAACTGATCATCATTCCGACCCAGGTGTTGCTCTTGACGGGGTCCGCGGCCCTCGCGCCTCGGAGGCGATCTTGGGCTATGGGCCGACCAGACGGTGTCTACCGCCATTGATCTGCTGTGAATCCTGTTGCGCAACTGAGAAACGGCCGCGTTTTGCTCACCAGCTGTCCGGAGCAGCGCCTGAATCTGCTGCAAGCCTCTCCCTATCTCCGACTGAGACGGCTGGATTGAATCTGCGATGCGGGCCGCAGCCGCGAGGTTCTGGATTGGAGTTCGGAATACCTGAGGTTCGCGCGGGAACGGTTGTCGCGGCCGTCGACTGGATTCGGGAATCAATCGACGGGCCCGATCGTCGAGTGAACGCTGAAGGTTTTCCAACCGCGCGCGCTCAGCCACGATGGCAAGGCGCGTGGCCTCTAGAGCTCGAGCTTCCGAAGTATCCCCCAAGATAGGGGTGTAGAGTGCATCTTCATTGCGGCGGCACATCTCTTCCCTTTGCTCGGCAGTGAGGGGCTCGGGTATGTACCCGTCGTGGTCATATGACTGACCGTCGTCGCTGCCGCCGTTTCCGCCGTGAGGGTACCCCGACGGACTGCGCCGTGAGTCGACCATGAGGACCTCAGCCACGGGATCGCTGCTCCCGCACTCGAAAAGCGTGTCTACGGAGCCAGTCGACAGATCGACCGTCCCGTAGTGGTATTCGTCGGGCTCGATGGCCGCAACTTGGGGGTGGCCGTTTGGCGGGCCACCGCGTGCTTTACCCACCGCTGGAGCCACGACCGATCGGATCGCTTGCGACGGCGACCAGCGGGGACGGCAGACGATGAAGGAGCCGACCAATACTGAGTCGACGGCTACCGGAGAAGGACGCCGCAGGCGCTAGCACGGAAGTGCGCTGCTCCGCAGACAGGCAATGCCTCGATGTCGAGGGGGGCCTCCTGGAGCCATGCGGAGTCGTCGGCGACGAAGACGAGCGCGCCGAGTCGGATCTCGCGGCCCAACGCCAGACCACCGCCGGAAACCATGATGATGGAGATCGGAGAAAAAAGCTTGCAACCTCACCAGAAGTCGCTAAGACACCCGCCCCACGGTGGGCGCCAACTGCCGTGGTTCCAAGTCTGACAGTAAGAATAGGGGGTACGCAGGAGGAGGCAAGATCCTAGCTACGGTGAGATTGTACACAAGGTGTTTACGAGTTCAGGCCCTTCTCGGAGGAAGTAACAGCCCTACGTCTCAGTGCCCAGAGGCGGTCGACTGGAATATGTATGGGAATGTAAGTTACAGGGGTTGTGAACCCTTGTACCGAAGGAGGGGGTGGCTTATATAGAGTGCGCCAGGACCCAGCCGTCCCCACGTTAGGAAGGGTTCAATGTACATTAAGGCACGACGTTACTGATAACGTCTGTAATAAAGGATAGTAAAATGCCGTTGTTAATATGGATTGAATGTATGGCCATTGCTGATCTTAAGGGACCTTTGACCTTCGGGGGTCGAGTGGATTTTGTATGGTCGAGTGTCTTCACCATTCTGAGTGCAGTTGAGTCATCCGAGTGAGGGTAAGCGGTCGAGCGAATTGTCCTCTTTGGGCCATATCAGTCGACTGCTTTTGTCGTCTTCGAATTGTCTGTGAGCTTCTAGGGTAGTGACTTTGGGTGGGGTATCTAGGTCAGGCCTGTGACCCCATCCTAGGTATGTGGCATCATCAACCGCCCTCAAGGGTCTCCTAGTGGAATCACGGCATCTTGCATTGTGCAAGGGCGTGAGGAGATTACGGTGGCCCTAGTGCAATTTTGAGGAGCATTGTGCCTCCACATCGCTCTAAACGAAGATTAGCATTCGCAAGGGTGTGAACGTCGGGATACATTGTCGTCTCCGTGTGCCTTGGTTATCTCTTACCCGAGCCATTTACTTATGCACTTTACTTTGTGATAGTCATAGTGTTTCATGTTATATTATTGCTATCACCTAGTTGTTTATCTTGCTTAGCATAATTTGTTCGTGCATATATGTGAGCCTAGTTGTTTTAGATTTTGTGCTTGACAAATTAAACGCTAGTTTTATTCCGCATTTATTCAAGCCTAAACCGTAATCCTGAAGCAGCATCGAGGACGACGCATGGACTCGCGAGTCACAAGGCGATTTTTTACCTAGCAGGCAAGGCCCAACGAGTCTGAAGTGGAAGAGTCGCAGCTGGGTGTAGCTGAGGACGGTGAGAAAGTGTGCGTGAATACATCTACCCCACGTTTAATGCCCTGACGCCCACAACCCTGCAATCCACCCCTTTTTCATCGAGCAGGCAAGCACACACGCTACAGACACACTACAAACCAGGTCCGTGACACAAGGGTGGCCCAGGCGTCATGCACTGAAATTTGAATCCATAGCATGTAGCAAAACTTTTTTTCGGGATAAACTTCCGATCTATTCATCTTCAATCATAATAGTACAACGAATACTAGAAATGATAAAAATTACATCCAGATCCGTAGACCACCTAGCGACGACTACAATCACTGAAGCGAGCCGAAGGCGCGCCGCTGTCATTGCCCCTCCCTCGCCGGAGCCGGGCAAACCTTGTTGTAGTAGACAGTCGGGAAGTCGTCATGCTAAGGCCCCGTAGAACCAATGCACCGGAACAGCAACCACCGCAGATGAAGAGTGTAGATAAAAAGGATCCAACCTGAAGACACATGAACAAAGACGAACGACGAATAGATCCGAGCAAATCCACCAAAGACAGATCCACCGGAGACACACCTCCACACGCCTACCGACGATGGTAGACGCATCACCGGAACGGAGGCTAGATAGGGAGACCTTTATTCCAGCTTCAGGGAGCCGCCGTTGTCTCGTCTTCCTGAGTAGGACACAAACCCTAACAAATCTCGAAAAAAATATCTAAAAACGGAGCCCTCCCATCGACAAGGGCCGGAATCCACTCCGCCCCCATGACCCTAAGGCCACGGAAGACGGTGCGGACCGGCTCCAACGCCGGCAGGAAGCAGATGAACCCTAGTTTTTGGGTAAGCGGCCGCGGCTGGCTAGCAAAGCAGTTTCCTGTGTACACAATGTGGGTTTCACATGTGATGGAAAAGTTAATTCTAAAATGGAGTATGCGTGTAGCAAAACTTGCGCCCAGATATTTGACAACAAAGTAAAAAGGACCAGTTTTTTGACAGCGAGGCCTATCATGTGACCCTGGTTCACTTCGCGATGTAGATGCCCCGGATTAGCGGGTCGGGTAGCCACTAGCAATGTTTACTAGGGGTTGGGGCGCCACCTTGTGGCGCCTCCTGAGTGGAAGTTGGGCGGTGCCGGGTTGGCAGTCGCCCCTTCCACTTGCCATGTTGGTATCTGGCAACACATGGGCATGTCATCTAATGAAGAAGTTGCAGTACAAATTTCGAAAGAGCTAAATAAATGATACTCCAATAAAAGGAGATTAGGGCATATGAAACACAAAAACACTAAAAGGCATGAGATAGAATCAGACAGAGGGAGAGAGCCTACACATACTCATGAAGCAATGAATCAGTATATATGCTGCAAGTTTATGCAGTGGTAAGAATTCAACATTCAATTGTGACATGAAGTGCTACACAAAAACAATAAGAACACATCGACTGGAAGTTTAAAGGGGCTTCAAGCTGAATGCTCAAATTGTAAAATCATCCAGTTCAATTGAGATCTTTGGCTACTAGTTCTTGGCATGGTGGAATCGGAGACATGCCTTGCAAAGCATGAGAGGAAGACACTCTTCAGGATGTCTCCTCTGAACATAAAAACCACCATGGCTAGTCGTATCCGAAGTCATCCGACATCTTGCAAAAGGAATATATGGTGCCTTTCTCGAGTTCATGTGGCTCAGGTCCCAAGCTTGTGAGCTCACCTTACTACTTAAGGGGATTCAAACACGGAAATTAATGAATGTACATGTAAACAGGAAATGAAACAGAAGTAACAAAGTATACTACTACATGTGAACAAGAACATAAACAGAACTAACATGACCATTGGACTATCTCGTGGAACATCTGACGCAGCTTGGGACAATAATCAGGTTAACTCAAGTGTCCCCAGCAATAAATAAAAAGGCTCCAAGCATAAATGAAGTGGCACATGAAACAGACATAAATATCGTGCTACTGAGAAAATTAGATGCTAAATTTATAAATAACTGAAATGAATATTATAAATAGTTTGGACCTAAGGCTCAATCTTAGACAAAAGTAGACGCAAGCTCCAAACCTATCCTCGAGAAAAGACATCAATCTAAGTAACTAAGCTGAGGATCATTCTTCAACAGAAGATCAGTGCAAGTGCAAGATCATAGCAGATTGGAAAATTGTACCATTGCTCCTTGTAACTCCTAAGCTTGGGAACACACAAAGCTTTAGAGCAGCACTGACATTGGAAACCATGTCAGAGAGCCCTAATCATAGGAATGAGTAAAATCAGAAAACAAACAGTTGATTAAGTTTGAGCCTTAGGAGTTAGTTGGAGGAATCGGTATAATCAGAAAGCAAACAATCTCATTATTAATGCCATATCTTACAAATCTTATAAATTAAATACCATTTATACATCACAGGTGAAAAGAACAATAAAATCAAGCAATTTCTTTATATCTCAACATAAAAATATCAAAGACTGTGTCCAAAATACATGCCCTAGTTCATTTAAGAGTTGATTATTTCCCTTTATAGTATAATAACAATGGCATAGACAATCAACTGTACGTAAATGTGCTACAATATGGTGTGATGCACTACTTATTTTTTATAACGAAGACACATGCTACTTATTGGATGACTGAATTGAAGTGTAACATACTGAAATGGAGAGTGAAGGTACGCACAACAAATCAAACAAATGGAGAGTGAAGGTACGCACAACAAATCTCCTCTGGCCTCAACGCCTCCATGTCTAATTTGTACCATCGCATACTTGAAAACATCACATAAGCTTCTTATACATTTCAGTAAATCATATATATAACTCTTTTCTAATGCGACTCACCATTCCGATTTTCATGTGGGAGGATGCTGAGTTGCACCACCAAGAGACCCCAAGAATCACAAGCTCAGCTTCAAGTCTGGCTTGATATTCTTTGTTGCTTATTTGTGACTGACAGATCCAAATTGACTCTTTCTTCCAGTTCTTCCAGGATAGGAGAAGAGGTTAGTTCCCTGTTTTCTGCCTTTTAGGTTGCCATAGTAAACATGCAGTTCTCATATTCCGTAGATGATATCTATCCTTTCAATTTACCTGGCGGATACCACCAGGGCTTGTGTTTTGATCTTACAACAAGCACCTTAGCTCATCACCGTTGTTGGTTCTCCCTCCTCCGTTGGTGGCGAGTTCTGTCATTGTACCTAGGCCTGTCTGATGCTCTCTATGGCACACGCTCCACCCTTCTGTGTCTCTCGGGAGACCTCTGAACAATCTCTCAATTCACAAAAGGCTCAGCTGCAAAATCAAATGGACGAAAGAACATGAGCACATTACTTCTAAAGAATAATCAGCTCAGCAACAAAATCAAATATTTATGAGGTTAATCTAAAACACCTAGTTTAATCCAAATATATTGGAATACCGTATAGGATAGATAGGAAAAGATAATAGCCGTGAATGCATCATATTACAACTTCACCCTACCGAAGTGCAGAATCAACATATATTGACATACTATACAAGCTGAACAGTTAAAGATAGTAGTTGTGATTGGTATTGCGACAACTTCACCATTCTAAAGTGCAGAACCAAATAATAGATATTTGCTTCAAGTCTGTAAAAAACTAAAACAGGTTACTGTTGGGGAACGTAGTATTTTAAAATTTTCCTACGATCACGCAAGATCTATCTACCAGATGCATAGCAACAAGAGGGGAGAGTGTGTCTACGTACCCTCATAGACCGGGAGCGGAAGCGTCAAGTGACGCGGTTGATGTTGTCGAACTTCTTCGCGATCCAACCGATCAAGCACCGAACGTACGGCACCTCCGCGTTCAACACACGTTCAGCTTGATGACGTCCCACGAGCTCTTGATCCAGTTGAGCTTCACGGGAGAGTTTCGTCAGCACGACGGCGTGGTGACGGATATGATGTGTTCACCGGCGCAGGGCTTCGCCTAAGCTCCGCGACGGTACGACCGAGGTGTGATTCTGTGGAGGGGGGCACCGCACACGGCTAAAACAATTCAACTTCTGTGTCTTTGGGTGCCCCCCTGCCCCCGTATATAAAGGAGCAAGGGAGGAGAGGCCGGCCAACCTCTATGGTGCGGCTAGGGAGGGGACTCCTACTAGGAATAGGATTGCAATCCTATTCCTAGTAGGATTCACCGAAAGGAAGAAGGGGGAAAGGAATAGGAGAGGTGGCGCCCCCCCAATCCTAGTCCAACTAGGATTCCTAGGTGGGGCGCCGGCCAGCCCTATGGGCTGCCTCTCTCTCACCCTTTAGGCCCACTATGGACCATGCCCTCTCGTAGGGGGTTCCGGTAACCCCCTCCGGCATTCCCGATAAATCTGAAACTTTTCCGGTATAATTCCGGTGTCCGAATATAGCCGTCCAATATATCAATCTTTATGTCTCGGACATTCCGAGACTCCTCGTCATGTCCGTGATCTCATCCGGGACTCCGAACTACCTTCGGTACATCAATACTCAAAAACTCATAATACCGATCGTCATCAAACGTTAAGCGTGCGGACCCTACGGGTTCGAGAACTATGTAGACATGACCGAGACTCATCTCTGGTCAATAACCAATAGCGGAACCTGGATGTTCATATTGGCTCCTACATATTCTACGAAGATCTTTTATCGGTCAGAACCGCATAACAACATACGTTGTTCCTTTTGTCAAACGGTATGTTACTTGCCCGAGATTCGATCGTCGGTATCTTTATACCTAGTTCAATCTCGTTGCCGGCAAGTCTCTTTACTCGTTCCGTAACACATCATCTCGTGACTAACTCATTAGTCTTTTGCTTGCAAGGCTTATTATGATGTGTGTTACCGAGAGGGCCCAGAGATACCTCTCCGACACTCAGAGTGACAAATCCTAATCTTGATCTATGCCAACACCACGAATACTTTCGGAGACACCTGTAGAGCATCTTTATGATCACCCAGTTACGTTGTGATGTTTGATAGCACACAAGGTGTTCCTACGGTATTCGGGAGTTGCATAATCTCATAGTCATAGGAACATGTATAAGTCATGAAGAAAGCAATAGCAGTTAAACTAAACGATCATAGTGCTATGCTAACGGATGGGTCTTGTCCATCACATCATTCTCCTAATGATGTGATCCCGTTGATCAAATGACAACTCATGTCTATGGCTAGGAAACATAACCATCTTTGATCAATGAGCTAGTCTAGTAGAGGCATACTAGGGACATACTATTTTGTCTATGTATCCACACATGTACTAAGTTTCCGGTTAATACAATTCTAGCATGAATAAAAGACATTTATCATGATATAAGGAAATACAAATAACATCTTTATTATTGCCTCTAGGGCATATTTCCTTCAGTATCCCACTTGAACTAGAGTCAATAATCTAGATTACAAAGTGATGATCCTCACACCCATGGAGTCTTGGTGTTGATCATGTTTTGCCCGTGGAAGAGGCTTAGTCAACGGGTCTGCAACATTCAGATCCGTATGTATTTTGCAAATCTCTATGTCTCCCTCCTTGACTAGATCGCGGATGGAATTGAAGCGTCTTTTGATGTGCTTTGTTCTCTTGTGAAACCTGGATTCCTTCGCCAAGGCTATGGCTCCAGTGTTGTCACAAAAGATTTTCATTGGACCCGATGCACTAGGTACTACACCTAGATCGGATATGAACTCCTTCATCCAGACTCCTTCATTTGCTGCTTCCGAAGCAGCTATGTATTCCGCTTCACACGTAGATCCCGCCACGACGCTCTGCTTGGAACTGCACCAACTGACAGCTCCACCGTTCAATAAAAATACATATCCGGTTTGTGACTTTGAGTCATCCGGATCAGTGTCAAAGCTAGAATCGACGTAACCGTTTACGACGAGCTCTTTGTCACCTCCATATACGAGAAACATATCCTTTGTTCTTTTCAGATACTTTAGGATGTTTTTGACCGATGTCCAGTGATCCACTCCTGGATTACTTTGGTACCTCCCTGCTAGACTTATAGCAAGGCACACATCAGGTCTGGTACACAGCATTGCATACATGATAGATCCTATGGCTGAGGCATAGGGAATGACTTTCATTTTCTCTCTATCTTCTGCAGTGGTCGTGTTGGGGAACGTAGTATTTTAAAATTTTCCTACGATCACGCAAGATCTATCTACCAGATGCATAGCAACGAGAGGGGAGAGTGTGTCTACGTACCCTCGTAGACCGGGAGCGGAAGCGTCAAGTGACGCGGTTGATGTTGTCGAACTTCTTCGCGATCCAACCGATCAAGCACCGAACGTACGGCACCTCCGCGTTCAGCACACGTTCAGCTTGATGACGTCCCACGAGCTCTTGATCCAGTTGAGCTTCACGGGAGAGTTTCGTCAGCACGACGGCGTGGTGACAGATATGATGTGTTCACCGGCGCAGGGCTTCGCCTAAGCTCCGCGACGGTACGACCGAGGTGTGATTCTGTGGAGGGGGGCACCGCACACGGCTAAAACAATTCAACTTGTGTGTCTTTGGGTGCCCCCCTGCCCCCGTATATAAAGGAGCAGGGGAGGGAGGCCGGCCAACCTCTCCTGGTGCGGCTAGGGAGGGAGTCCTACTAGGAATAGGATTGCAATCCTATTCCTAGTAGGATTCACCGAAAGGAAGAAGGGGGAAAGGAATAGGAGAGGTGGCGCCCCCCCAATCCTAGTCCAACTAGGATTCCTAGGTGGGGGCGCCGGCCAGCCCTATGGGCTGTCTCTCTCTCACCCTTTAGGCCCACTATGGACCATCCCCTCTCGTAGGGGGTTCCGGTAACCCCCTCCGGCATTCCCGATAAATCCGAAACTTTTCCGGTATACTTCCGGTGTCCGAATATAGCCGTCCAATATATCAATCTTTATGTCTCGGGCATTCCGAGACTCCTCGTCATGTCCGTGATCTCATCCGGGACTCCGAACTACCTTCGGTACATCAATACTCAAAAACTCATAATACCGATCGTCATCAAACGTTAAGCGTGCGGACCCTACGGGTTCGAGAACTATGTAGACATGACCGAGACTCATCTCTGGTCAATAACCAATAGCGGAACCTGGATGTTCATATTGGCTCCTACATATTCTACGAAGATCTTTTATCGGTCAGAACCGCATAACAACATACGTTGTTCCTTTTGTCAAACGGTATGTTACTTGCCCGAGATTCGATCGTCGGTATCTTTATACCTGGTTCAATCTCGTTGCCGGCAAGTCTCTTTACTCGTTCCGTAACACATCATCTCGTGACTAACTCATTAGTCTTTTGCTTGCAAGGCTTATTATGATGTGTGTTACCGAGAGGGCCCAGAGATACCTCTCCGACACTCGGAGTGACAAATCCTAATCTTGATCTATGCCAACACCACGAATACTTTCGGAGACACCTGTAGAGCATCTTTATGATCACCCAGTTACGTTGTGACGTTTGATAGCACACAAGGTGTTCCTACGGTATTCGGGAGTTGCATAATCTCATAGTCATAGGAACATGTATAAGTCATGAAGAAAGCAATAGCAGTTAAACTAAACGATCATAGTGCTATGCTAACGGATGGGTCTTGTCCATCACATAATTTTCCTAATGATGTGATCCCGTTGATCAAATGACAACTCATGTCTATGGCTAGGAAACATAACCATCTTTGATCAATGAGCTAGTCTAGTAGAGGCATACTAGGGACATACTGTTTTGTCTATGTATTCACACATGTATTAAGTTTCCGGTTAATACAATTCTAGCATGAATAAAAGACATTTATCATGATATAAGGAAATAAATAATAACTTTATTATTGCCTCTAGGGCATATTTCCTTCAGTCTCCCACTTGCACTAGAGTCAATAATCTAGCTCACATCGCCATGTGATTTAATACCGATAGTTCACATCGTTATGTGACCAACACCCAAAGGGTTTACTAGAGTCAATAATCTAGTTCACATCGCTATGTGATTAATACCCAAGAGTAATAAGGTGTGATCATGTTTTGCTTGTGAGAGAAGTTTAGTCAACGGGTCTGTCACATTCAGATCCGTATGTATTTTGCAAATTTCTATGTCTACAATGCTCTGCATAGAGCTACTCTAGCTAATTGCTCCCACTTTTAATACGCATCCAGATTGATACTTAGAGTCATCTGGATTTAGTGTCAAAGTTTGCATCAGCGTAACCCTTTACGATGAACTCTTTATCACCTCCATAATCGAGAAATATTTCCTTAGTCATCCAATTACTAAGGATAATTTTGACCGCTGTACAGTGATCTACTCCTGGATCACTATTGTACCTCCCTGTCAAACTCTTGGCAAGGTACACAACGTGTTTTGTACACAGCATGGCATACTTTATAGAACCTATGGCTGATGCATAGGGAATGACTTTCATTCTCTCTATATTTTTCTGCCGTGGTCTGGCTTTGAGTCTTACTCAACTTCACACCTTACAAATCAGGCAAGAACTTCTTCTTTGACTAATCCATTTTGAACTTACTTCAAAATCTTATCAAGGTATGTACTCATTGAAAGTCTTATCAAGCGTCTTGATCTATCTATATAGATTCTTGATGCTCAATATGTAAGCAGCTTCACCGAGGTCTCTCTTTGAAAAATTCTTTTCAAACACTCTTTTATGCTTTCCAGAAAATTCTACATCATTTCCGATCGACAATATGTCATTTACATATACTTATCAGAAAGGTTGTAGTGCTCCCACTCACTTCTTGTAAATACAGGCTTCTCCAAAAGTCTGTATAAAACCATATGCTTTGATCACCTCATCAAAGCGTATATTCCAACTCCGAGATGCTTGCACCAGTCCATAGATGGATCGCTGGAGTTTGCATACTTTGTTAGCACCTTTTGGATCGACAAAACCTTCTGGTTGTATCATATACAACTCTTCTTTGAGATATCCATTCAGGAATGTAGTTTTGACATCCATTTGCCAGATTTCATAATCATAAAATGCGGCAATTGCTAACATGATTCGGACAGACTTAAGCATCGCTACAGGTGAGAAAGTCTCATTGTAGTCAACTCCTTGAACTTGTCGAAAACCTTTCGCAACAAGTCGAGCTTTGTAAACAGTAATATTACCGTCTGCGTTGGTCTTCCTCTTGAAGATCCATTTATTTTCGATGGCTTGCCGATCATCGGGCAAGTCAACCAAAGTCCACACTTTGTTCTCATACATGGATCCCATCTCAGATTTCATGGCTTCAAGCCATTTTTGCGGAATCTGGGCTCATCATCGCTTCCTCATAGTTCGTAGGTTCATCATGGTCTAGTAACATGATTTCCAGAACTGGGTTGCCGTACCACTCTGGTGCGGAACGTACTCTGGTTGATCTACGACGTTCAGCAGAAACTTGATCCGAAGTTTCATGATCATTATCATCAACTTCCTCACTAATTGGTGTAGGAATCACTGGAACAATTTCCTGTGATGTACTACTTTCCAATATGGGAGAAGGTACAATTACCTCATCAAGTTCTACTTTCCTCCCACTCACTTCTTTCGAGAGAAACTCTTTTTCTAGAAAAGATCCGTTCTTAGCAACGAATATTTTGCCTTCGGATCTGTGATAGAAGGTGTACCCAACAGTCTCTTTTGGGTATCCTATGAAGATTTACTTCACCGGTTTGGGTTCGAGCTTATCATGTTGAAACTTTTTCACATGAGCATCGCAGTCCCAAACTTTAAGAAACAACAACTTTGGTTTCTTGCCAAACCACAGTTCTTAAGGCGTTGTCTCAACGGATTTTTAGATGGTGCCCTTATTAAACGTGAATGCAGCTGTCTCTAATGCACAACCCTAAATGATAGTGGTAAATCGGTAAGAGACATCATAGATCGCACCATATCTAATAAAGTACGGTTACGACGTTCGGATACACCATTATGCTGTGGTGTTCCGGGTGGCGTGAGTTGTGAAACTATTCCACATTGTTTCAAATGAATACCAAAACTCGTAACTTAAATATTCACCTCCACGATCAGATCGTAGAAACTTTATTTTCTTGTTACGATGATTCTCTACTTCACTCTGAAATTCTTTGAACTTTTCAAATGTTTCAGACTTGTGTTTCATTAAGTAGATATACCTATATCTGCTCAAATCATCAGTGAAGGTCAGAAAATAACGATACCCGCCGCGAGCTTCAACACTCATTGGTCCACATACATCAGTATGTATGATTTCCAACAAATCTGTTGCTCGCTCCATAGTTCCGGAGAACGGAGTTTTAGTCATCTTGCCCATGAGGCATGGTTCGCAAGCACCAAGTGATTCATAATCAAGTGATTCCAAAAGTCCATCATTATGGAGTTTCTTCATGCGTTTTACACCAATATGACTTAAACGGCAGTGCCACAAATAAGTTGCACTATCATTATTAACCTTGCATCTTTTGGCTTCAATATTATGAATATGTGTATCACACGATCGAGATCCAACAAACTATTTTCATTGGGTGTATGACCATAGAAGGTTTTATTCATGTAAACAGAACAACAATTATTCTTTAACTTACATGAATAACCGTATTGCAATAAACATGATCAAATCATATTCATGCTCAATACAAACACCAAATAACACTTATTTAGGTTCAACACTAATCCCGAAAGTATAGGGAGTGTGCGATGATAATCATATCAATCTTGGAATTACTTCCAACACACATCTTCACTTCACCTTTAACTAGTTTCTGTTCATTATGCAACTCTGATTTCGAGTTACTACTCTTTAGCAACCGAACCAGTATCAAATACTGAGGGGTTGCTATGAACACTAGTAAAATACACATCAATAATCTGTATATCAAATATACCTTTGTTCACTTTGCCATCCTTCTTATCCGCCAAGTATCTAGGGCAGTTCCACTTTTAGTGACCATTTCCTTTGCAGTATAAGCACTTGTTTCAGGCTTGAGTTTAGCTTTGGGTTTCTTCACGGGAGTGACAACTTGTTTGTCATTCTTCTTGAAGTTCCCTTTCTATCCTTTTGCCCTTTACTTGAAACAAGTGGTCTTGTTAACCATCAACACTTGATGCTTTTTCATGATTTCTACCTTCGCCTACTTCAGTATCGCGAAGAGCTGGGAATTCTTTTCGTCATCCCTTGCATATTATAGTTCATCACAAAGTTCTACTAACTTGGTGATAGTGACTAGAGAACTTTGTCAATTACTATCTTATCTGGAAGATTAACTCCCACTTGATTAAAGTAATTGTAGTACCCAGACAATCTGAGCACATGCTCACTAGTTGAGCTATTCTCCTCCATCTTGTAGGCAAAGTACTATCAGAAGTCTTATACCTCTCGACACGGGCATGAGTATGAAATACTAATTTCAACTCTTGGAACATCTTATATGCTCCATGGCATTCAAAACGTTTTTGAAGTCCTGATTCTAAGCCGTAAAGTATGGTGCACTAAACTATCAAGTAGTCATCATATCGAGCCTTTTTGTCAAAACGTTCATAACGTCTGCATTTGCTCCTGCAATAGGTCTGTCACCTAGCGGTGCATCAAGGACATATTTCTCTGTGCAGCAATGAGGATAATCCTCAGATCACGGAACAATTCCGCATCATTGCTACTAACATCTTTCAACTTAGTTTTCTCTAGGAACATATAAAATAAACGGGGAGCAACATCGCGAGCTATTGATCTACAAAATAGATATGCTAATACTACCAGGACTAACTTCATGATAAATTAAAGTTCAATTTAATCATATTAATTTAAAGAACTCCCACTTAGATAGACATCCCTCTGGTCATCTAAATGATCACGTGATCCAAATCAACTAAACCATGTCCGATCATCACGTGAGATGGAGTAGTTTTCAATGGTGAACATCTTATGTTGATCATATCTACTATATGATTCACGCTCGACCTTTCGGTCTCCAGTGTTCCGAGGCCATATCTGTATATGCTAGGCTCGCCAAGTTTAACCCAAGTATTCTGCGTGTGCAAAACTGGCTTACACCCGTTGTATTTGAACGTAGAGCTTATCACACCCGATCATCACGTGGTGTCTCGGCACGACGAACTTTCGCAACGGTGCATACTCAGGGAGAACACTTATACCTTGAAATTTAGTAAGGGATCATCTTATAATGCTACCGTCGTTCTAAGCAAAATAAGAAGCATAATAAGATAAACATCACATGCAATCAAAATATGTGACATGATATGGCCATCATCATCTTGTGCTTTTGATCTCCATCTTCAAAGCACCGTCATGATCACCTTCGTCACCGGCTTGACACCTTGATCTTCATCGTAGCATCGTTGTCGTCTCGCCAACTATTGCTTCCACGACTATCGCTACCGCTTAGTGATAAAGTAAAGCAATTACATGGCGATTGCATTTCATACAATAAAGCGACAACCATATGGCTCGTGCCAGTTGCCGATAACTTTACAAAACATGATCATCTCATACAAAACCGTATAACTCATCATGTCTTGACCATATCACATCACAACATGCCCTGCAAAAACAAGTTAGACGTCCTCTACTTTGTTTGTTGCAAGTTTTACGTGGCTGCTACGGGCTTAGCAAGAACCGTTCTTACCTACGCATACAAAACCACAACGATGTTTCGTCAAGTATGTGCTGTTTTAACCTTCACAAGGACCGGGCGTAGCCACACTTGATTCAGCTAAAGTGAGAGAGACAGACACCCGCCAGTCACCTTTAAGCAACGAGTGCTCGTAACGGTGAAACCAGTCTCGCGTAAGCGTACGCGTAATGTCGGTCCGGGCCGCTTCATCTCACAATACCGCCGAAGCAAAGTATGACATGCTGGTAAGCAGTATGACTAGTATCGTCCACAATCTCATTGTGTTCTACTCGTGCATATCATCTACGCATAGACCTGGCTCATGATGCCACTGTTGGGGAACGTAGTATTTTAAAATTTTCCTACGATCACGCAAGATCTATCTACCAGATGCATAGCAACGAGAGGGGAGAGTGTGTCTACGTACCCTCGTAGACCAGGAGCGGAAGCGTCAAGTGACGCGGTTGATGTTGTGGAACTTCTTCGCGATCCAACCGATCAAACACCGAACGTACGGCACCTCCGCGTTCAGCACACGTTCAGCTTGATGACGTCCCACGAGCTCTTGATCCAGTTGAGCTTCACGGGAGAGTTTCGTCAGCACGACGGCGTGGTGACGGATATGATGTGTTCACCGGCGCAGGGCTTCGCCTAAGCTCCGCGACGGTACGACCGAGGTGTGATTCTGTGGAGGGGGCACCGCACACGGCTAAAATAATTCAACTTCTGTGTCTTTGGGTGCCCCCCTGCCCCCGTATATAAAGGAGCAAGGGAGGAGGGGCCGGCCAACCTCTATGGTGCGGCTAGGGAGGGGACTCCTACTAGGAATAGGATTGCAATCCTATTCCTAGTAGGATTCACCGAAAGGAAGAAGGGGGAAAGGAATAGGAGAGGTGGCGCCCCCCCAATCCTAGTCCAACTAGGATTCCTAGGTGGGGCGCCGGCCAGCCCTATGGGCTGCCTCTCTCTCACCCTTTAGGCCCACTATGGACCATCCCCTCTCGTAGGGGGTTCCGGTAACCCCCTCCGGCATTCCCGATAAATCCGAAACTTTTCCGGTATAATTCTGGTGTCCGAATATAGCCGTCCAATATATCAATCTTTATGTCTCGGACATTCCGAGACTCCTCGTCATGTCCGTGATCTCATCCGGGACTCCGAACTACCTTCGGTACATCAATACTCAAAAACTCATAATACCGATCGTCATCAAACGTTAAGCGTGCGGACCCTACGGGTTCGAGAACTATGTAGACATGACCGAGACTCATCTCTGGTCAATAACCAATAGCGGAACCTGGATGTTCATATTGGCTCCTACATATTCTACGAAGATCTTTTATCGGTCAGAACCGCATAACAACATACGTTGTTCCTTTTGTCAAACGGTATGTTACTTGCCCGAGATTCGATCGTCGGTATCTTTATACCTAGTTCAATCTCGTTGCCGGCAAGTCTCTTTACTCGTTCCGTAACACATCATCTCGTGACTAACTCATTAGTCTTTTGCTTGCAAGGCTTATTATGATGTGTGTTACCGAGAGGGCCCAGAGATACCTCTCCGACACTCGGAGTGACAAATCCTAATCTTGATCTATGCCAACACCATGAATACTTTCGGAGACACCTGTAGAGCATCTTTATGATCACCCAGTTACGTTGTGACGTTTGATAGCACACAAGGTGTTCCTACGGTATTCGGGAGTTGCATAATCTCATAGTCATAGGAACATGTATAAGTCATGAAGAAAGCAATAGCAGTTAAACTAAACGATCATAGTGCTATGCTAACGGATGGGTCTTGTCCATCACATCATTCTCCTAATGATGTGATCCCGTTGATCAAATGACAACTCATGTCTATGTCTAGGAAACATAACCATCTTTGATCAATGAGCTAGTCTAGTAGAGGCATACTAGGGACATATTGTTTTGTCTATGTATCCACACATGTACTAAGTTTCCGGTTAATACAATTCTAGCATGAATAAAAGACATTTATCATGATATAAGGAAATACAAATAACATCTTTATTATTGCCTCTAGGGCATATTTCCTTCAGTCTCCCACTTGAACTAGAGTCAATAATCTAGATTACAAAGTGATGATCCTCACACCCATGGAGTCTTGGTGCTGATCATGTTTTGCCCGTGGAAGAGGCTTAGTCAACGGGTCTGCAACATTTAGATCCGTATGTATTTTGCAAATCTCTATGTCTCCCTCCTTGACTAGATCGCGGATGGAATTGAAGCGTCTTTTGATGTGCTTTGTTCTCTTGTGAAACCTGGATTCCTTCGCCAAGGCTATGGCTCCAGTGTTGTCACAAAAGATTTTCATTGGGCCCGATGCACTAGGTACTACACCTAGATCGGATATGAACTCCTTCATCCAGACTCCTTCATTTGCTGCTTCCGAAGCAGCTATGTATTCCGCTTCACACGTAGATCCCGCCACGACGCTCTGCTTGGAACTGCACCAACTGACAGCTCCACCGTTCAATAAAAATACATATCCGGTTTGTGACTTTGAGTCATCCGGATCAGTGTCAAAGCTAGAATCGACGTAACCGTTTACGACGAGCTCTTTGTCACCTCCATATACGAGAAACATATCCTTTGTTCTTTTCAGATACTTTAGGATGTTTTTGACCGATGTCCAGTGATCCACTCCTGGATTACTTTGGTACCTCCCTGCTAGACTTATAGCAAGGCACACATCAGGTCTGGTACACAGCATTGCATACATGATAGATCCTATGGCTGAGGCATAGGGAATGACTTTCATTTTCTCTCTATCTTCTGCAGTGGTCGTGTTGGGGAACGTAGTATTTTAAAATTTTCCTACGATCACGCAAGATCTATCTACCAGATGCATAGCAACGAGAGGGGAGAGTGTGTCTACGTACCCTCGTAGACCGGGAGCGGAAGCGTCAAGTGACGCGGTTGATGTTGTCGAACTTCTTCGCGATCCAACCGATCAAGCACCGAACGTACGGCACCTCCGCGTTCAGCACACGTTCAGCTTGATGACGTCCCACGAGCTCTTGATCCAGTTGAGCTTCACGGGAGAGTTTCGTCAGCACGACGGCGTGGTGACAGATATGATGTGTTCACCGGCGCAGGGCTTCGCCTAAGCTCCGCGACGGTACGACCGAGGTGTGATTCTGTGGAGGGGGGCACCGCACACGGCTAAAACAATTCAACTTGTGTGTCTTTGGGTGCCCCCCTGCCCCCGTATATAAAGGAGCAGGGGAGGGAGGCCGGCCAACCTCTCCTGGTGCGGCTAGGGAGGGAGTCCTACTAGGAATAGGATTGCAATCCTATTCCTAGTAGGATTCACCGAAAGGAAGAAGGGGGAAAGGAATAGGAGAGGTGGCGCCCCCCCAATCCTAGTCCAACTAGGATTCCTAGGTGGGGGCGCCGGCCAGCCCTATGGGCTGTCTCTCTCTCACCCTTTAGGCCCACTATGGACCATCCCCTCTCGTAGGGGGTTCCGGTAACCCCCTCCGGCATTCCCGATAAATCCGAAACTTTTCCGGTATACTTCCGGTGTCCGAATATAGCCGTCCAATATATCAATCTTTATGTCTCGGGCATTCCGAGACTCCTCGTCATGTCCGTGATCTCATCCGGGACTCCGAACTACCTTCGGTACATCAATACTCAAAAACTCATAATACCGATCGTCATCAAACGTTAAGCGTGCGGACCCTACGGGTTCGAGAACTATGTAGACATGACCGAGACTCATCTCTGGTCAATAACCAATAGCGGAACCTGGATGTTCATATTGGCTCCTACATATTCTACGAAGATCTTTTATCGGTCAGAACCGCATAACAACATACGTTGTTCCTTTTGTCAAACGGTATGTTACTTGCCCGAGATTCGATCGTCGGTATCTTTATACCTGGTTCAATCTCGTTGCCGGCAAGTCTCTTTACTCGTTCCGTAACACATCATCTCGTGACTAACTCATTAGTCTTTTGCTTGCAAGGCTTATTATGATGTGTGTTACCGAGAGGGCCCAGAGATACCTCTCCGACACTCGGAGTGACAAATCCTAATCTTGATCTATGCCAACACCACGAATACTTTCGGAGACACCTGTAGAGCATCTTTATGATCACCCAGTTACGTTGTGACGTTTGATAGCACACAAGGTGTTCCTACGGTATTCGGGAGTTGCATAATCTCATAGTCATAGGAACATGTATAAGTCATGAAGAAAGCAATAGCAGTTAAACTAAACGATCATAGTGCTATGCTAACGGATGGGTCTTGTCCATCACATAATTTTCCTAATGATGTGATCCCGTTGATCAAATGACAACTCATGTCTATGGCTAGGAAACATAACCATCTTTGATCAATGAGCTAGTCTAGTAGAGGCATACTAGGGACATACTGTTTTGTCTATGTATTCACACATGTATTAAGTTTCCGGTTAATACAATTCTAGCATGAATAAAAGACATTTATCATGATATAAGGAAATAAATAATAACTTTATTATTGCCTCTAGGGCATATTTCCTTCAGTTACTGCCAACACCAATTTAGTACACAAATAATTGCAATCCCTTTGGCAGAGCCCACAATAAAGGTACACAAAGTTTCTGTAATAGCCACCTTTCAATTCACTTAAATTTGTTCAATGGTAATCTTGACTATGATGTTTACATCTCAGCTGATTATATATAAAGCACAAACACCGTCGATGTTGATTATATATACTGTAATTAAAAGCAATGTATCATAGAAAAAGCAAGCCAGGGCCCTCTTCCTCTTGTTCTTATCCGCCATCATCTTGCATACATGCCTTGACTCCATTCTCCAAACGGAATACTGAAAAAAATCATGGGCATAACATCTAAAAAAATCATGGGCATAACCAAAGCAAACTAAATCCGTGAATGCGATTATGTGAATAAGCTGAATGAAACATAACAAAAAACCAATCTAATTAACTGTTTTTGCAAGTGAATCACCATCAATGTCTATTAACCAGCTGAAATAACTGAATTAGGGGGGCTCAGTGAACAGTTGGCTTGCAGGAATTTCATCAAACACATAACATGCAGAAAACATGGATCGGGTTAACGCTAGCTTTCCTTATAGATTTGTGGGGGCTGATGAGGCTCCTCTCGCACTCACCTCTTATTCCCTCATCGGCATGACTTGCTGCTCCAAGTCCAAGTAGCTCCCAGATACTGCATGTGCTGCTGCATCATAGGAAAATGTAGAAGAGGCAAAGGGAAAAAGAAACGAATGGGATGCAGGGGGTTTGTTACCTGATGGTGATAAGGGGAGGGGGATTTGGCGGCAATGGGCGACGGAGAAGAGGCGAGTGCGACCATGGCAGCACCAGTCTCGTGCTCAATCCGTCATCTGGATGGGACGGCGCTGTGCTACGGCTCAGGAGCGAGGGAGTTGTTGCTTGCAGGGGCACTACGTCTTAGTTCTCCCACGGACACCCGCTTCGCCTCGCTCGACCTCACGCGACAGCTGTGGACACGGAGGATGGAGACGCGGTGGATGTTTTCCTCTCCTCAACCCCGCCTCCTCCGATGAGAACCACCTCCACTACATCTTCGCGTGCACAAAAAGAGATGAGAGGGGAATACGAGCTGATGCTGGTGGAGTGGGAGCCGGCTGCGGCGCCGGCGGCAGCAACCCTACCCGCCACTATGGGGAGGAAAAACGAAAAGGGGAAGAAGGATCCGTGTGAGAACAAGAAAAGGATACGCTGATGTCTCTCTCTTGGGCAATGGTGAGTGGGCACGTGGATAGCCCAAGCTAGCGCCCCTTGTGCGTAGCTTATTGTTTTGGATATGTTCGATTGCAAGCCGTCCGTTAAATAATAATAAAAATCACAAGAAAAGGAAGATTGAAAATTGCATACACGCGACAAAATACTAGCCTCCGCGTTACCAAGTACTTCCTCCTTAAAGAAATGTAGAAACGTTTAGATCACTACTACAAATACTAATAACGTGCGTCCATGGCTCGATTGTCGATTCAACGTGGTGCAGACCCCTTTTAGAATGACCAAAACAGGGGTCTTGATTAATTCGTCTTTGGTAGAAGCTTGTTTGATCACATACAAAAAACAAGTGCTTCCTCGAACTTTCGCACTACTAGTCCTTCACTCGATGCACTGACATGGAAACCCGCACGTCCGAATGGAAAATGAACACGTCAAAAAACAAACGGAAAATGAGTACGCGAGCGAGCCCGTGCCTCACGTGGGCCAGCCGGGTCCGCGCACGCCTGTCTGTACTGTAGTACGTCCGCAAGGGGAGAGAGAGAGAGAGCACGACGCGGTGGCACCGGAATCACGAGGGAAACGAGCCGCGCGCGGGCGACCACCGACCGACCTCTCCCAGGCCACGCCTCGCCCCAGGCCCACGACGCCCCGTCACGCACATCCCATCGCGAGGCGCACAGCCGCACACGCCACATCCGACGTGTCGCGCGGTGCCGACCTGGCACCCACCCCCGCGGGCAAACCCCCTTCCCGCCTCGCGCCCGCTGCGTGCCGGAGCGTGCCCCGGCCCGCGCCCCACGCTCCCCTCCCCCACCACCACAGCAAACACGGATTCCAGCCAATCAGGCACCGGTATACCCCCACAGGCAAGCCCACAGACCCGATCTCGGTGCAGCGGATCCCGAAACGGCGTCCACGTCGGACGCCACGGGGGCGGAAGCGTGTGGGGCGAGGCAGGCAACTCGTTGCGGCTCGGAAACCTCTACCGTGCAGGCTTCCCCTTCCTCCATCTCCGACCTATTTGTACGCGCAACTCTCGCTTGACGCCGCCGCAAAGCGCGAGCCCGCCCCGTCGAGTGCAGCTGCCATCGTCGTCATCTATTTACCACCGACCGATCCCCGGAGCCGTCCGTCCGTCAGACCGAAGCGCGTCGCTCGCGCGAAGAGGAGGTCGCGCGCCGGTCGATGGCGGCAGCGGCGGCAACCTCCGTGCGGGGGTGCGGCCCGGCGTCGGCTTCGTCGGTGGGGCTCTCGCCGCGTCGGGCGGTGCGCCGGTCGTCCTTCTTGCCGCCCCTGCCGCGGCGGGCGTCGTCGGTGCGCGCGCTGCGGGCCGCGGTCGCGGACGCGCCCGCGCCGCACCGGGGGCTGGAGCTCCGGCGGGAGGGGCGCGATGAGGCGGGGCTGCTGGAGGCCGTGATCGGGGGAGACGGCGAGGAGGTGGAGGAGGTGGTTGGGGAGGAGAGGGTGGAGGGGTGGATGCGCGAGTCGATCGCGGAGATCGTGCGGCACGTCGGGGAGGCGCCGTTCCTGGTGCACCTGTTCAGCGACGGGCGGGAGGGCGTCACGGTGCGGCGCGAGCCGGCCTCGGCGGAGGCCTGGCCCGACGTGCGGCGCCGCTGGGGCCCGGGCGGCCAGCGCCGGCCCGACGGCATCATCCTGGTCGAGCAGGTGGCCGCCGCGGCGGTCGAGGACGGCGCCGAGGCGGCGCGCCAGGTTTGGGGCCTGGTGGTGCAGGCCCGCGGGATGGAGTGCGCCGCCTGCTACGTCCTCGACACCTGCCGCGTCCGCTCGCCCGCCGGCTTCTGCACCCACTTCTGCCTCGCCCGCGCGCAGTGCTTCGGCGAGCCCCTCGAGCTGCAGCTCCGCAACGCCTGGCTCAACCGCCTCTCCGGCCACCGCCGATAGCATAGCTCCGCCGCTGATGCGATTGCCTCCGATCGAAGCATCAAGATTCATCGGGAAGCAAGCAAGAACCCCATTGATAGATGATTCTTTCCTTGCCTTCCCGCTCTACCTTTTCCCCTGCGCGCGAGAAGGGCGTATCGTGATCGCGTAATTGGAATCACGAACCCCGCCCGCGTTTGAACCTGTACAGATTACTGATGATTGTATTGCTTGATTATGAATTGAAAAGCAATTATTGATCATGAAACTCTCCTTGTTCTTAGTTCGGTGCGAGTGAAGTTAATTAGTTACTTGATCGATGCGTCTCGGTTATGCCATGGATGATCGAATCGAACGCGATCACGACGGCAATGCGTCTCAGTGACGGCTCGAATATTCCGATACGAGTAGGAGACTGCCGTCGGCGGCAACTGAGACGCGGTACGTCTCCTCGAGTAATAATAATTTTAAGTAGAAGTAGGATTTTGTGATGAAGAGTGTGAGACATAATTAAAGGCAAGAACGTGGATTGCCGGGCCCATTCAGGATCCTTTTCCTCGCTACAGCCTACAGCGTTCGCGGCAGGTCGCGTCCGGTGTAATGACGCCGACGGCATGATTAGGAGTAGTACTACTAGTGGTATAATCTTGTTGCCAAGGTCGCAGGTCGCCTTCATCTACCATGCATAGCAGCATAGCATAGTGGTGGTGGTAATTTGCTTCCAATTTGACTGGTTATTTGTCACAAGCGAGCAAACAAGACTATATAACTACGGACCGGGTCGTCTTCATCCACCATCCATAGTAGACTGGTACTGGTAGTGGTAGTCTATTGTGACAAAGAGACAGTCAATTTGGGAGCAGATTGCACCAGGCTGCTGTGGATGGTGGACGAAGACGGCTTCCACAATTGGTTGGAGTGCAAGACTTGTCCACCAAAGGATGCTTTTAATTATCTCATTTTTTGTTAAAAAAATCCTCTTCGCTGCGGCATCGGTAGATTAAAAATGATATCAGCCAAATATATGATGACATTGCTAGCAAGATTAACAGCCCAGTGTGAAGTATTCATACTAGTAATACCAAACAAAACTATGAAGCTTGTAAGCACTGCACATGCATGAAACGGTTTGAACAAATCATACCCTCTAGTTGAATAGGTCAAAGTTGTGTCGACACCTTCTTGCTTGACCGCTATATTGAAGGCGTTGCACGTAAAACACATACATTTCCAACAATTAGCAGCAATTATTATCCGTAGATAAAAAAAATACCTCAACTTATTAGGGCATGGCCAGTGACAAAGAAAAAATACAACAACCCTAGGATTCCATGTAGAGTTGAGCCTACCCGTTGGCCCATGCCCTATAAAAATTGAGGTGGAGATCATCTCGAGTAACATTCCTTGAGTGACACATTTGTCTTGGAAAAGTTGCCGTCTTCATGACTTCCATAGATACCTTGCAAAGTTGCAAAGTAGCAGGCCATAGAGCAGAACGAAACTCACGCCCTATCGCTCTCGCTAGGGCGAATACACCCTAGCCTCCGTCGTCTCTCTTCTCCTTCCTTCCCTTTGGCGGTGTCCCCGACGGCCGTGGGGGTCTGCTCGGGGCAACCATTCATGGAAGACGCGGAATGCATGGTGCTTGCCTCACCCACTTCCTAGAAGGCATTTTCTTGCTAACAAGCCATTTTGGCAAACAAAAAAAATATTTCCACCAAAGAGGAGCAAAAGGCTAAGCGAAACACCTCCCTTCGTGTCTTCTTCCTTTCCAAGCTTGTTGCGGGAATTTGGGCTCTTTTTCAGCCCCTAAGGTTGTTACTATGATGAATGACGCATGGTAGTATTTGTATGAGAACCATATTACAAATGACTAACCCCCCTGTATCAGATGTGGTATCAAACATGTAATCATATTTGCTTTCTTAGCTCTATCCAAGATTACATTTTGATTTGATTTCAAATAAAACACTCAAGACAAAAAAAAATAGTGTCGTCCGAGCCATGGAGGACCTCGGTGCACGATGACGTTGGCGAGCTGTGTGTATCAGAGTGTGGGCTTTGAAGTTATGTACTAAGGCGCCCTGGCCATTGCCACATATGCATACGAGCTGAAACCTTCTGACCTCCCTACGCGCCCTGGCCCAAGTCAGAACTTGAAGGCACGACTCCAATCGGTGCCCAGTTTCATCTCGTAGGGACATTTACAACCCCAACCCCAATCGGTGCCCAGTTTCATCTTTACCCCTAAAAAACAGTTCTCAACATTGCCCCACTTCCGTCGTGCCCGTATGGAAATACCCTTCCATGACCTTTTCATCCGATCAAAGGCCTTTGACCATCTACGGGAAGTTTCCTGGACATTTTTGACCTTGTTTGCACATGTCACTTCTCCTCATCCCTAAAAAAAACTCTAACTCGCCTCTCTCTATCATTACATGTAGGACACACCCTAGAAACAAAAAAATGCTCTTCCTCTCTGTCTCTCTCATCTCCTGCGGCGACGTAAAGAAAGCTCGATGGGGTGAGGTGCCCAGGCCCGGCCCTGAGGGGGGCAGGGGGGCGGCTGCCCCGGGCCCTCGAAATCACGGGGCCCCCATTTATGTATATCTGTCATGTATACTAGTCGATTTGGCCCAGCAAACAGCCCAAAAGGGGGGTGGGCAGGCGGCAAGACACATAGACCTCTGATGACGCATAGATTAGATCGTGCTCGGCGTTTGATCTCCTGAAATCGTGGCGACAGTCGCCCATCGCCGGCCACGCCGACAAGCCGAGCCGCGAGGGCTAGTTCTAAGATCTTTGCCGGCGTCAACAGACGACAGGCCCCACGATTGTTCCGGGGAGTACGTCGGCCACGCAGCCGCCAAGACATCGCTCGTCCACGCACCTTGCCTTCATCCTCCTTCAATACATGTGGTAATGCATCTCTGTTATTTCCCCTTTCTGAAAAAAGGAACCCATCTCCGTGGTACTTCTCGAGACTGTTGCTTCTTGTAGTTGCGATCTAGTTGGATGGTACGTTGAAACGACAGAGGAGGATTTCTTAAGTATTGTGATTGTTAGGGTTCAGTTTGGCACTGATTGTGTGTAACTGCTCACAACTTTGGGGATACAATTGTTGGGGATCGTAGCAGAAAATCAAAAAAAAATTCTACGCATCACCAAGATCTATCTATGGAGTAATCTAGCAACGAGGGGAAGGTGAGTGCATCTACATACCCTTGTAGATGGTGATAACCCTCAACCGTAAGGGATCGAGATAGTCTTCGCGGGTAAGAATAACCCAATTTATTGATTCGACACACGGGGAGCCAAAGAGTATTTATAAGCTTTGACAGTTGAGTTGTCAATTCAACCGCACCTGAAATATACTTACTTGCAACAAAAGATAAGTGGTAACTGTTGGGGAACGTTGCATGGGAAACAAAAATTTTCCTACGCTCACCAAGATCAATCTAGGAGATGCATCTACGAGGGAAGAGTCGGATCCACATACCCTTGTAGATCGCGATGCGGAAGCGTTGCAAGAACGCGGATGAAGGAGTCATACTCGCTGCGATTCAGATCGCGGTTGATTCCGATCTAAGCGCCGAACAACGGCGCCTCCGCGTTCAACACACGTGCAGCCCGGTGACGTCTCCCACGCCTTGATCCAGCAAGGAAAGAGGGAGAGGTTGGGGAAGACTCCATCCAACAGCATGGGGAAAAATTATGCACGTGTGTTGGTTAATTCCAAACAAATGGAATATTATTATATAGCTCCCTAATAATATTGGGAGGCTTTTATATGTTTTAAAGAGAAGACATTCTTCCCTCGATTTAAATGGACCGAGGTCCACACGATTTATTTAGGTTGAGATGCAAAATAAAAATGACATGATGGCATGATGACATGATGCAGTGCAAAAATAAATAACACAAGCAAAATAAAACACACGGGAGAACCCGGAACATCCGGAATCTTCTGGGACGTCGGTCTTCGGGCGTCACAGCTTTCCTTCATATAAGAGTTTGTCCAGGCTTGTCCTTTGCTACAAAAAGGATTGGGACATCTTGCTGCACCTTATTTACTTTTACTATTTGTCACTTGTTACCAATTACCTTATCACAAAACTATCTGTTACCGATAATTTCAGTGCTTGCAGAAAATACCTTAATGAAAACTACCTATCATTTCCTTCTACTCCTCGTTGGGTTCGACACTCTTACTTATCGAAAGGACTACGATAGATCCCCTACACTTGTGGGTCATCGGTTCTATAGCTGCAAGATGGAGGAGAACGGTTCCGTCAGTGAACACATACTCAGAATGTCTGGGTACCACAATCACATGACTCAACTTGGAGTCAAAGTTGATGATGATAGTGTTATTGACAGAGTTCTTCAATCACTGCCACCAAGCTATAAAGGTTTCGTGATGAACTATAATATGCAAGGGATGCAAAAGACAATTCCCGAGCTCTTTGCCATGCTCAAAGCTGCGGAGGTAGAAATCAAGAAGGAGCATCAAGTGTTGATGGTTAACAAGACCACTAGTTTCAAGAAAAAGGGCAAGGGAAAGAAAGGGAACCTCAAGAAGAATAGGAAGCTAGTTGCTACTCCCGGGAAGAAACCCAAGTCTGGAGCCAAGCCTGAAACTGAGTGCTTCTACTGCAAAGGTACTGGTCACTGGAAGCAGAACTGCCCCAAGTATTTGGTGCATAAGAAGGATGGCAAAGTGAACAAAGGGATATAGTTGATATACACATTACTGATGTGTACCTTACTAATGCTCGTAGTAGTGCCTAGGTATTCGATACTGCTTCAGTTGCTCATATTTGTAACTCGAAGCAGGGGCTACGGATTAAACGAAGATTGGCTAAGGACGAGGTGACGATGCACGTGGGAAATGGTTCCAAAGTCGAAGTGATCATCGTCGGCGCGCTACCTCTACATCTACCTTCGGGATTAGTTTTAGACCTAAATAATTGTTATTCAGTGCCAGCGTTGAGCATGAACATTATATCTGGATCTTGTTTGTTGCGAGACAGTTATTCATTTAAATCATAGAATAATGGTTGTTCTATTTATATGAGTAATATCTTTTATGGTCATGCACCCTTGATGAGTGGTCTATCTTTGTTGAATCTCGATCGTAGTGATACACATATTCATAATATTGAAGCCAAAAGATGCAAAGTTGATAATGATAGTGCAACTTATTTGTGGCACTGCTGTTTAGATCATATTGGTGTAAAGCGCATGAAGAAACTCCATGCTGATGGGCTTTTGGAATCAATTGATTATGAATCACTTGGTGCTTGCGAATTATGCCTCATGGGAAAGATAACTAAGACGCCGTTATCCGGAACTATGGAGTGAGAAACTAACTTATTGGAAATAATACATAATTATGTATGCGGTCCGATGAGTGTTGAGGCTCGCAGCGGGTATCGTTATTTTGTAACCTTCACAGATGATTTGAGCAGATATGGGTATATCTATTTAATGAAACATAAGTCTGAAACATTTGAAAAGTTCAAAGAATTTTAGAGTGAAGTAGAGAATCATCGTAACAAGAAAATAAAGTTTCTACGATCTGATCGTGGAGGAGAATATTTGAGTTACGAGTTTGGTCTTCATTTAAAACAATGTGGAATAGTTTCGCAACTCAAGCCACCTGGAACCCCACAGCGTAATGGTGTGCCCGAACGTCGTAATTGTACTCGATCTATGATGTCTCTTACCGATTACCACTATCATTTTGGGGTTATGCTTTAGAGACAGCTGCATTCACGTTAAATAGGGCACCATCTAAATCCGTTGAAACGACACCTTATGAACTATGGTTTGGCAAGAAATCCAAGTTGTCGTTTCTTAAAGTTTGGGGTTGCGATGCTTATGTGAAAAGGCTTCAACCTGATAAGCTCGAACCCAAATCGGAGAAATGTGTCTTCATAGGATACCCAAAGGAAATTGTTGGGTACACCTTCTATCACAGATCCGAAGGCAAGATATTCGTTGCTAGGAATGGATCCTTTCTAGAGAAGGAGTTTCTCTCGAAAGAAGTGAGTGGGAGGAAACTAGAACTTGATGAGGTACTTGTACCTTCTCCCGAATTGGAAAGTAGTTCATCACAGAAATCAGTTCCAGTGATTCCTACACCAATTAGTGAGGAAGCTAATGATGATGATCATGAAACTTCAGATCAAGTTACTACTGAACCTCGTAGATCAACCAGAGTATGTTTCGCACCAGAGTGGTACGGTAACCCTATTCTGGAAGTCATATTACTAGACCATGACGAACCTACGAACTATGAGGAACCGATGATGAGCCCAGATTCCGCAAAATGGCTTGACGCCATGAAATATGAGATGGGATCCATGAATGAGAACAAAGTGTGGACTTTGGTTGACTTGCCCAATGATCGGCAAGCCATTGAAAATAAATGGATCTTTAAGAAGAAGACTAACACCGATGGTAATGTTACTGTCTACAAAGCTCGACTTGTTGCGAAAGGTTTTTGACAAGTTCAAGGAGTTGACTACGATGAGACTTTCTCACCCGTAGCGATGATTAAGTCCGTCCGAATCATGTTAGCAATTGCCGCATTTTATGACTATAAAATCTAGCAAATGGATGTCAAAAATGCATTCCTTAATGGATATCTCAAAGAAGAGTTGTATATGATGCAACCAGAAGGTTTTGTCGATCCTAAAGGTGCTGACAAAGTGTGCAAGCTCCAGCGATCCATCTATGGACTGGTGCAAGCATCTCGGAGTTGGAATATACGTTTTGATGAGGTGATCAAAACATATGGTTTTATACAGACTTTTGGAGAAGCCTGTATTTACAAGAAAGTGAGTGGGAGCTCTGTAGCATTTCTGATATTATATGTGGATGACATATTGTTGATTGGAAATGATGTAGAATTTCTGGATAGCATAAAAGGATACTTGAATAAGATTTTTTCAATGAAAGACCTCGGTGAAGCTACTTATATATTGGGCATCAAGATCTATAGAGATAGATCAAGACGCTTAATTGGACTTTCACAAAGCACATACCTTGATAACGTTTTGAAGAAGTTCAAAATGGATCAGTCAAAGAAAGGGTTCTTGCATGTGTTATAGGGTGTGAAATTGAGTCAGACTCAATGCCCGACCACTGCAGAAGATAGAGAGAAAATGAAAGTCATTCTCTATGCTTCAGCCATAGGTTCTATCATGTATGCAATGTTGTGTACCAGACCTGATGTGTGCCTTGCTATAAGTCTAGCAGGGAGATACCAAAGTTATCCAGGAGTGGATCACTGGACAGCGGTCAAGAACATCCTGAAATACCAGAAAAGGGCGAAGGATATGTTTCTCCTTTATGGAGGTGACAAAGAGCTCGTCGTAAATGGTTACTTCGATGCAAGCTTTGACACTGGTCCGGATGACTCGAAGTCACAAACCGGATACGTATTTTTGTTGAACGGTGGAACTGTCAGTTGGTGTAGTGCCAAGTAGAGCGTCATGGCGGGATCTACGTGTGAAGCGGAGTACATAGCTGCTTGTATTATGAGTTATGTGTTTTTTATGACCGAAGTTTGTTCGGAGTCCCAGATGAGATTGCGAACATGACGAGGAGTCTCGAAATGGTCGAGAGATAAAGAATCATATATTGGACAATATTATTCGGACACCGGATGAGTTCTGAGGGGTGCCGGATAATTATCGGAGTGCCGAAGGGTTATCGGAACCCCCGGGGGAACTAATGGGCCTTCATGGGCCTTGGTGGAGAGAGAGGAAGGGCCACAAGAGGTGGGGTGCCCCCCAAGCCCAAACCGAATTGGACTAGGGTTGGGGGGCGCGGCCCCACTTTCCTTCTCCTTCTCTCCCTCTCCTTCCTTCCTCCTCTCTTCCTTGGAAAGGAATCCTACTAGGACTAGGAAGTCCTAGTAGGATTCGCTTATTGGAGCGCCCATAGGAGCCGGCCGGCCTCCTCCTCCTCCTCCTTTATATATGTGGGGAGGGGGGCACCCTAGAACACAGAAGTTGATCTTTTAGCCGTGTGCGGTGCCCCCCTCCACAGTTCAACACCTCGGTCATATTGTCGTAGTGCTTAGGTGAAGCCCTGCGCGGATCACATCATCAACACTGTCAACATGTCGCTGTGCTGTCGGAACTCTCCCTCGAGCCTCTGCTGGATCAAGAGCTCGTGGGACGTCATCATGCTGAACGTGTGTTGAACACGGAGGTGCCGTACGTTCAGTGCTTGGATTTGTTGGATCGTGAAAAAGTTCGACTACATCAACGGCGTTAGTAAACGCTTCCGCTTTCGGTTTACGAGGGTACGTGGACACACTCTCCCCGCTCGTTGCTATACTTCTCCTAGATAGATCTTGCGTGACAGTAGGATTTTATTTTATTTTGAAATACTATGTTCCCCAACACAACCTCCATCTCCAGGAGCTCCCCCAAGCTTGCATTGCACTCATCATGGAATGAATCGACACGGGCGCCTCCATTACGCAGTTCCATGGTCGTCTTCTTCACCTCCGACTGGCCGCCATCGCGCCCCAATCTCCTGCTCCGACGAGACCCGGCTGGCCTCCTCATTTTCCTCGGCAAACCAGTCATGCCCGCGAAGCTCTTGGCGCCTCCACTCTGCTGAGTATATTAGCAATATTTTGATCAATTTAATCCACGAATAAATTACTAGCATGTCATTGTCAGAAATAAACACATGCTGATATTTGATCACGCAATACTATGCTAACCACAGATACATCTACATATAACGCTAGCATGGCTAAAACAGAAATCAATAGGACCGGGATAAAGGAGTTATACCCTCCAATCGGCCAGGCAGAGGCCGCGGTGGGGGCGGTGCCAGCATCGGCGTCCTTGGCAGCCTTATTCTCGGCTTCAAGTTTCTCAGTGGCGGCAAGGTCGGCGTCGTTGGCGGTGGACATGGTGACAATGAAGACGACACAGACGTAGACGTGGACGAACGGCGGCGAGCACACGCGTAGGAGATGCTCCCCAAACACCTAATGGCCCCTCCCCCGCACATGATCTGGAGAGGCGGGGTTTAGGAGGCCTGCTCTCCCATCAATCGTGTACGGGGTGGGATCACCGGTTGCATCATCATTAAAGGAATGCCAGTTGGCGTGGAGGCAGATGCGATCTGTTTCATGGCGGCTAGGGTTGGCCAACGCCTCCAATATATAGGCGCCCCTGCTTTGAGAGACGTGGGCTGGACCCACGACGTCTCAGATCGCGGCTCTTATGTCAGAGACTCTCCATTCCTGACTGGTAAAAATAAGTGCATAGGTGTGAGCTCGACTCGGCTTATTTCCGCAACCCGCGTCGTGATGAGGCAGGGGAGCACTTAAACCACTTCTCTTCTTAAGCTCCAATAGCATGTGGAAATGAATCCCTTATAAGAAGGTCCAACTCCTCTCCAACTAGCAATATGAGACTAAACTTCCCACCACACCAATTGCCATATAAATCCACATGTGCCCTTGAAGATTTTCTGGAATTGTTAGATAGGCCTAAGGCCCACCCTATATTTGAACGCACTCCGAGTCCCATGACCCCGAGGCATCCTTCCTGTGACGACATGCTCCGTCGATCGTCGTCGTTGCTGGAGATGTCACTCCGGTCTTCCCAGCCGATCTGCTGGACGCCATGCAACACCCACCCAACTTGCTCCTATGTGTGCCTCGCCGCCGTGCGTGCTCTCGTGCACCAGCGCGAGCGCTGCCGATTTGACTGGGTCGAGCCACTACCAGTGGCCCCCACCGCCACCGCCATTAGATTAGGTGGGCCAGGTCCCCTGTTGACCGAGTCAACTGCTGACTTTTTGACTAGGCCCCTGGCCCACCTGTCATACACTATGGCTATTCTTTTTTTTCAAGGTGGATCCCACATGTAAGTGACACTAATAGAACGCCCGTGCGTTGCCACGGGCCAAGAAATGAATCTATGACGAGCCCCTCAACTTAAGCTCTTCAATCATTGTGTTATTACCTCGCTATGTTAGAGCCCCTCAACTTCAGCGCTTCAATCATACTTCGCTATGTTGCATGAGAGCTGATAGGCCCACTCGTAAGAATTCTCCTATACCCAAGGATTAAAATCACTCATACAAAGGAAAATAGCTAGAATCATATCATATGCACATAATGATCAAGGCATATCACTTGTGTTGTCGAATTAGCCGTTATTAAAACATTTTTTTCTTTTGCCCACAAAAAATCACAGAAAACAAGTTCTTCTCACTTGAATTGATGACTCATGCAGCATAGTTGTATTCTATTGTGCAAATGATTGCATGCTTTGCCGTCTCTCTAAATGGCTACTATGACACAACTTCATGACGGAGCATCCAGTTCCTTCTCTTTGCATTGCCCTTTTTCTCTCACAGGCTCGTGCTCCTTGCCCTTCTTGTTGACAATAAAACTTTCAACAAGTAGGGGATCCCTGTAATGGGAAATTCTTTCATAGAAAACCGAATCAATATCAGATGTGCATATTTTGCTATCTCAACTATTTACAATCCCTCCAATGATTCTCCCTATTTCTCTTACGGCCTAAGTTGCCAAACTTTGTCATGGTTCAACATCAGTACATGCTTGTTTCTTTTATACGCACCCAAAAGCTGATGAGATTCTTTGTATTTATCATAGCATGATTGATAAAAATAGAAGAACTATGTTCACCTCTCACCGAAATACAGTTAATAAAAATAGAAGAACTATGATCAACTCTCACGGAAATAAGGAACAAAATGTGATGGCCCACTGTCAATCTTGGCTTGCACGCACTAACGCAAACCCCGCAATCCAAGGAAGAACCATGACGGCATGCAAAAATCATAATAAGTATTTTCTTCCTGTACTAAGAAAATTTTCTTTGGAGAGAAACTGATGGTACTTAACATGACGAACCCGGCCTTTTATTTTTGTTGTTGGGACGTAATTTTGTTTTTTTGTAAAGCCTACAAGTCACAACATTTTCAAATGAAATTTAACACGTTCTTGCAGAATACATAAATTTAACATGTAATAAGCGTGTATGAAGCTCAGGGGAGGATACTGAATATTAGATGCTGATAGTGACCTTTTCGACACATTTCAAGCTGAGATCATGTTTGATAGACATAAACTCGTACATGAGTATAACATCCAGGTCCCATATTTGACCAACCATTGCATCACAAACACTATGGCAATTTTAAAATTCGTACCTAGTTACTATTTTAAAACTACACAAGGGGCCTGCTAACTTCCAATACGGCAATTTATGACATATCCGAATCAACAAAACTCATTTAACCACGCTATTTCAATATGACCCGACACTTGTGCAATTACAGATGCCAGATGAAGTCAAGAAAAGTAAAAGCACATGCATATACTAACTTCATAATTATATAGCAACAATGTAAATAACGATTTATTATAGATGTAAAACAAAAAGGAAACACCCACAAATCATGTCATAATTACGATCAACAACCAGACATGTTCCATGATTTTCAAATCCATTTGCTGGGAAGGACCAGGGGAATTCGGGGCGGGGGACCTTGCAGGTGGGCGTAGAGTACGACAGCGCGGAGGCTGAGGTTGAAGGCACAGAAGCACTACTCCTGCCCGGCATGTGGGGGTTGTTGGTGAAGCAACGACGGACGGAGCCAATGATGCGCCGAAGCACTCCTGCCCAGCGGCGGGGTCGTCGGCGTCGGCGAAGCGGCGACCGACGCGTGGGGGCCGTCGTCGAAGCGGTGATGGACGGAGCCCATGATTCACCGGAGCACTCCTCCTGTCCGGCAGCGGGGTCGTCGGCGAAGCGACGACAGACGCGTGGGGGTCGTCCGCGAAGCGGCGACGGACGGAGCCAATGAGGTGCCGAAGCACTCCTCCTGCCCGGCAGCGGGGTCGTCGGTGCAGCGGCGACAGACGCGTGGGGTCATCGGCGAAGCGGCAACAAACGGAGCCCGGGAGGTGCCTCGCCTCGACACGCGTGGTGGGTTCTGGAAGCGATCGAGCAGGGCCGTGAGGGCGTTGTGCGCCTCGTCGCCAGCTTCTAGGTTGGAGGGAAGAGAGAGGGGCAAGGCGGCAGGAGACGGGCTGGTCGAGGAGCTCCACGGCGGCGACACAACACAAGGAACCCTAGCGCAAGATTGTTAATCGGAAAGAGAAGCGGCTGGCTCGCTAGGTGCGGAGCTTTTTTTTCTCTTATATTGATTATTGATTGGTTCTTAGAAAAGGCAAACATCAATGCATTAGGAAAATTAGGATTTGGAATTGATGGTCATAAAACTAAACTTTATTAATTGGTAACGTGTTATCGGTTCCTGCCCGTTTATAACGTGTCTAGTTAGGAAACTTTGGGAAAATTAGGAAAGTTTTTATTGCGTTATGAATGAATTGATTGTGTCTGTTTACCTTAAGTTAATTGATTGCGTTTGGAAATAATTGATTGTCATGCATTATTGCGTTTGGAAAGAATTGATTGTCAATGCATTAGGAAAATTAGGATTTGGAATTGATGGTCATAAAACTAAACTCTATTAATTGGTAACGTGTTATCGGTTCCTGCCCATTTATAACGTGTCTAGTTAGGAAACTTTGGGAAAATTAGGAAAGTTTTTATTGCGTTTGGAAAGAATTGATTGTGTCTGGTTACCTTAAGTTAATTGATTGCGTTTGGAAAGAATTGATTATGTCTGGTTACCTTAAGTTAATTGATTGCGTTTGGAAAGAATTGATTGTCATGCATTATTGCGTTTGGAAAGAATTGATTGTCATGCATGAATCGGGGACGTAAGGGGGGAAACGGAACCTGACTGCGTGCGATGAGTGGGGTGGGGTTGGGTTGGGTTAATTGTAGCGGAAAAAAACCGGTTGAAAAAAAACCAGACGAGGTGGGACGAAAAAAAACCGGACGAGGTGGGACGAAAAAAAACCTGGAACAAAGACTACCAACTGCTTCATTAGGAGTAGAGATAAGAAGACAAAAGGCAAACTTGTCCAGTAAAAGTCCTGAATGCAGTCAAAGACCCGGGCGGAAACGTCAGAGGGGTATTTCCAAAAGGACACCAGACGAAAGAGGAACAAAGTTGAGCATTATTTTTTTAGGTGTAAAAATGAAACTGGACGTAAAAAAAGGGATAATTGATTTTATGCCCCTAGTTGGGTCACACTCGGCAGGTTTACCCCTAGTTTCCGAAAACACTTGTTCCTGCCCAAACCACTTTGCTCCTCTTATGCTTTTGCCCTTTGACTGTTTGATCATCACTTTGAAAACTTCATAAAAAATTCATACTAACTCAGAAAAATTCAAATAAGATATCTAAATGTTCAGAAAAGCATCACATATATGTGCATGTCATTTTCATTCATGAAAAAAGTGTTGTCCAGTCCCCATCTCAGATTTGACCATTTGCATTCATGGGGACTAGCCAACACTTTTTCCATGAATGCAAATGCCATGCACATATAGGTGATGCTTTTCTGAACATTTAGATATCTTATTTGAATTTTTCTGAGTTAGTATGAATTTTTTATGAAGTTTTCAAAGTGATGATCAAACGGTCAAAGGGCAAAAGCATAAGAGGAGCAAAGTGGTTTGGGCAGGAACAAGTGTTTTAGGAAACTAGGGGTAAACCTGCCGAATGGGACACAACTAACGGCACCAAATTAATTATCCCTAAAAAAATGTGGCGGCAAGCAAGAGAAGCATTGACCTCAACAGAATTTGTGACTGTTTCTTCATCGCAAGCGAGGCAACAAGATTATACTCCCGTCGAAGCGCCACCCATTTTGACATGATCAGCAGTAGTATGTATAGCCACGTTTGCTCGCTTGCGACAAACAAACAGTCAATTCGGGAGCAAATTATTACTGCCAGTCTCCAGCTAAGGATGGTGGGTGAAGACGACTTGAGAAAATTGGTTGGAGTAGAAGGCTTTTCCACCAGAGGGTCCCTCCAATTATCTCCTCTTCGCCTCTGGATTCGGTAGATTAAAAACGCAGAGCTTATCTGCTCACCTCATGTCTCTATTCATGGATAACTTTTTTGGGTTGTCTGGCTTGTAGTTGTAGCCATCTTCCGTAGAAGAAAACGCTCGGGGCATCATCAGGAAAAACAGTAATAAAAAGTTATACTACGCAGAATAAAAGGATCAGAGGGAGCACCGGCTCACTGTTTACGTTCTGTAACTCTGTCTTGGGGCGAAAAGACGCTCAAATTTGTGCACAAGGTCAGATAGGTACTGAACTTGGAAACAGATTGGACCGCGACCTTCGGCTCGATCAGCTACGGCGGCATGGCGCTGGTCAGCAACGGGCGGGCCGCCAGGTTTGAGTTCGTCAGGTCGTGCTCGAGTCTTGGTGGGCTGTGCGGGTGCGTCCTCACAGACAGAGGAGCAGCCAGCTCCATGGTATGTATGCTCCTGTAGTGCGTGAGAGGACTGGTTGGAGCCATCTCTCTAGCCCATCCTTCGAAATTTTTAGACTCTCAAAAGCCTCCTTAAACCTTCTTTTTTCGAATAGTTTGGATTGCTTACCACACAGATGTCACGTGATCTTCTTAAATCTTAATATTTTATATTTGATCTGCTAAAATATGTGGTTCCTAACTGAACTCTTTAAATTTAACTTCCAATTTCCGCAGAGTTTCATTCAAGAGAAGATTGAAACTAAACAAAGATTAAAACTAGTCCATTCAAACACACATAGCATACCATGAAATTTAAACTACTCTGCATAACGTAAAATTTAAACTACGATCAAATCCACCCCGAATGATATATTCGGACGGGATGAATTGAGCACCCACACAAGCCTATCATCCTCATCGTGTAGGATGCGATACAAAGTTGGATATTGTTTCCGTAGACTAACATTGCCTAGCCACTTTTTCTTCGCCATCCTTAATCGCGAAAGATTCAAAATAAAAGAGTTGTTTTTTTGCCGCCATCAGGCCAACCCAAAAGTGTAAATCTCCCGCACAATTTTTTGTCTAAATACTTATTACTCCCTCCGTTCCGAAATGTAAGTCTTTTTAGACATTTCAAATGGATTATAACATACATCCGTATGTAGACATATTTTAGAGTGTAGATTCACTCATTTTGCTTCGTATGTAGTCACTTGATGAAATCCCTAAAAAGACTTATATTTAGGAACGGAGGGAGTACACAACAAGGTTTGCCGAAGGACACCTTTTAAAAAATTACTCCCTCCGTCCCAAAATTCTTGTCTTAGATTTATCTAGATACGGATGTATCTAACACTAAAGTGTAACTAGATACATCCGTATTTGGACAAATGTAAGACAAGAATTTTGGGACGGAGGGAGTATTTACTAAGACAGACATCATTTTTTACCTTAAAATCATTCTCAATAAGTAATTTGAACAAGAGTGGCACGCTCCTGTTATGGGAAAAATATTTCAAAGTGTGAAAAAATTATAAACAAAAATTTGGCATATACATCTCGACATTATATGTGTGCACATCAAGTTTCAGAGAAAACCGACATTTTTTGTAGCTTGTGTAAAAAAGACAAAAAGATGTCTTATGAAAAGCATTTTCTAACACCAGATTTTATCTTTTTCGCACGCGACACATACCCTGTCGGTTTTTCGTGAAACGGCTTGTGAGCATGTACAATATCGAGACGTACGCGCCAAAATTTTCTTTGCATTTTTTTGACATTTCAAAATACGTTTAAAACATATTTTAAAAACCAGGAGCACGCTGGCGTATGCCAAAATGCCACTCTCATGCAGCGGTATATGTACAAATGCTAATTACCGTATATGGCTAATGGACTTAGTACTATAACAAGGCCCAAAATCAATTCTTAGTTATGCTCTATACGTGCCGAAGCCCAAAACAGCCCATGCCCACGCTTTTTAGCCAGTTAGAGCAACTCTAGCAGACCCCGCAAAATGCCGATTCGCAAAACGCGTTTGCAGTTCGCGCAAAAGCGCTTTTGCGGGCCGACGAGCACTAGCACAGATGCAGACCACCAAAACGGGCCCGTAAAAAAAAATTGCGGAATATGCTTTTTTACGGATCGGCTATGCGGGTTTTGCTCGGCAACAGCGCAACGACCCGCAAACAAAAAAACTGCAAATCTGAAATTTGTCATAGAAAGCTTCACAAACAAGTTCAAATTCAAATGACATAAACAGTTTGCGCGCGAATAAAAGCGAAGTTCATTACGCAAAAGAGGGCATGCAAAGGTATGCGCCCATGTCCGGCATCATCTTGATGGTCGATCTTCACTCGGCGCCATTAAAGCATATAAGCTACGCATCAACGGCGCCCGCTCACGAGCGCCACGTTCGCAAGTTTTACTGTCGCGTTTTACTGTGTCAAGGGAAGACCGAAACAAAACGCTCGCATCGCTCGCACCTCTCGCTCCCCGCAATTCTTTCGTTCTCTCCTCCCAGTTAGGGTTCCCGCCGCCGCCACCGCCCTCACCGGCGCTCATGCTTCACCTCCCGTCCCAAGCTCCACCTATCATCCAGCGTCATCTCCCCCGATCTACTCGATTTCAATATCAGGAGCGCACGGGAGCGCGAGGTGCGCGTTGTCGGGACAGGGGCCATGTGGAGGCTCGGCCCTCGGATCCCTCCATCTCACGGGGCCAGGGCACCCAACCGCGCCGCGCCGCCGCCGGCATGGAGGCGCTCGGGCAGCCGCCACGGTGTCGGGTGCGCCAACAAGGTCTTTAGGGACTACGTGGTGGGCGTGACCTCTCCCGGCTCACCGCCCTCGCCTGTGAGGCTGCGACGATGAGTACCAGGTCACGCTGCTCCTGTAGTCCCAGCTCATGGTCGTGCTGCTGGACAAGCCCCATGACGTGCCTTGGATTCGGTCGTGGCGCGGGCTGGGAACCGTGCGGTGCTGTCTGATGCGTTGTACGCTGTACGCAGCGGGAGGTTTGGTCGGTCGAAGCCAGGTATGAGTAGCTTCTTGAGGCTAATGGATGGATGGATGTGTGCACGCCTGTATGTGTGTATGGATGTCAGGGTCATGTTGCTTGGTGGGCAAAGGCCGGGGTAGATCCTCCTTTTGCTTGGTGGGCAAAGGCTGATGGATGGATGGATGGATGCACGCCTATGTATGTACGTATGAATATCAGGCTCAATTTGCTTGATGGGCAAAGGCCGGGGGTAGAACCTCCTTTTCGGTAAAAAAAAAGAGGGACAATGATGATGACTTTGGCTGAAATAAGCCTGTCTTGAGCAATCAAGACTGTTGTGGCCTGTGGGTACTAAATTAGAGCTCACCCTTACCTCTCTTGCAGCATGTTCAATTCATCGGTAGTGTTCGATGTTCTACTCCTCGGATGGTCACTCTGATGAGCGATAACCAGGGCAGTTTGTTTACATTGCGATGGATATGTTGTGCAGCATGAGATGTGAGTGTTGGGCTTGAAGATCGATGACAGAACTGAGCCCTATTTTGCTATGCTACAAATACACAAATTTTTCTTATCTACTATACAGTGTTCTTCTTTGTGTTCTATTTCTCTATTGTGTTGATGTGAGTGAAGATCCATCTGGAGTTGGGATTTATGTCTTCTTTTGGTGATGAACTCAACCACCCTAAGCCTACTTGGATTGATTTATATTTGGGTTTGTTCTGCCTGTCTAGTTGTACATACTATATGTATTACATGATTGTCCTTTTTCTCCAATGCCTGTAGCTATTGGCAGTTTTATTCCTGTGGTTAACAAGATACTGTCGTCCTGTTTGTCTTGTTAGTAAGCATGTTAGCTTTTGCCAGATGCTTCTTCAAAGACGAACTTCGATCCTCCACGGGATTGCAAAGAGTTGTCATTAAAACAGATTGCCAAAATGTGCTATCTATTTTGGTCAGAGCAGACCCTTTGTTATGATCCTCTTTGCTATTTAGTTCACTGGTCATCAATCTCTTTTTAAGCTGCTGCTGTTAATATTAACTGCCACATTGATTATTAGAATCACATGATGCATTAGTGCGGTACAGACCCCTCACATGTTGCTTAAAATGAGAGTATAAGTAAATTTATCATCTGGAAAGTTTTTGTGGGTTTAAAATGTCTTTATATTTTGTCTAATCATGAATGAAAGTCCTCTTCCAGCTTTTGCTTGGGCCATTTGGGATCTATATGTTGGCCATTGCCCCCCCCCCCCCTCACATTATATGTTTTAGAATTTATTTAGTGATCTTGCTTTGGTTTTTCTAGGCGACCTCAATCGCCGCCACGAGAGGAACAGGGGTGGAGGCTGCTCTTGGGTACGAGAGGAGCACAGCAGGGAATTGTTCAGAGGGTAGGCCAAGGGACGCCGAGTCGAGTTAGGCGTCAGGTAATTTCGAGCTCGATCTTGGGTGACACATGAGCCATGTTCGGCTGCTTGTTAATCTGCATTCCCTTCTTTCTCGTTTCCCATCCAAACTAACTGTTACTTTTGGGTATAGATAGAGCGAACACGTTCATGGCTTTCTGTGATTTTCCTGGCTGATTTGGGTGTGAATCGCGCGTTCGCCCTGTAAAACACAGTGCCGCAGGGGCTCTACCCGCACCCAGATGTCGACCTCAAGAAGTCGACCTCAAGAAGCTGCGCCAGCTCATTCTCGAGGTCCGATGACCCCAGGCCTGACCTCGATGAATGCCCATCTGCTTCCCGGTCAGTCCCCTTTTAGTGAGTTTCTCCTTGTTGCTCCAATGGATCCAACAATAGATAGCTGCAAAATTCTGACTGTCGCTTCCCTCCCGTGTCTTGATTGCAGTTCTATCCGAGCCTTAGTTGGTCAAGTGCTGGCCAACTATAAGTCTCATTGTTAGTCAAGAGCACATTCATCTTCAGCATTACACTGGTTCTTTTTCATTTTTTCAGAAGTAGGGATTGACTTATAATTTATTCTCTTTTGAGAAAATCGATAGAGTTGCAGAACATTTTTTTTCAGTATCCTGTACCATTCTGCATTTTCCATTAAAAACGGAACGATTACCTCCTGCACTGCAAGTAATCTTATTTGTTCTTTGTTATTTGTTTCTAGGAAACATGAATTGAGTGATGATACTATAGATTTCACTGGCCACGTGCTTGCTCTTTACAGGAACGATAGCTACCTAACCGAGCTACCACTTGATATACTGTTAAAAGAATGGAGGTATGCCTTAACTGAAGATTTTAGCTTTATCTTTCCCTCATCCTTGAACTTGTTGATTTTGTAGGGTTTTGTGGATCGTGTTGGTCGTTCTGCGGCATTGGAGTGGGCCAACTACCTGACGACAGGCAAGATCGAGGTGCTGTCCGTGTAGTGGTTGCTGGGCCGCGACCATGGGGTAAGGCTCCTTTTCTTTTTATTTTCGTGACCGTTTGATTGTTCGGAAGATAGGTTAGACTTTTTGTGACATATCATATTATGTTTTGTCTGTTTGTGTAGACCTTTTCCTATTTTATTATTGGCTGTGTGACGAGAAGTCAGAGCGACAAATCTGAAGCGACTCCTCCCTGGTAAGTTCCGTGTACTGGGATTTTACTTATTGATTTTTTTCTCTAAATGGTAGAATGATACTTCTTCTGATATTTGTATTCTAGAACAATCCTATGTTTTGTTCCTGTTACTATAGAAGTGCGTCCCCCTTTTATTCTGATAGCAAGATGCTCTTTATTTTCAATGCAAATAAATGATTACTGGAGCCCATGTATATTGTACAGCAATGCAGTATGTGGTGTTGTTTTTTATTTTTTTATAGATAGTGGTAAAAATGAAATTTGATCCACAAGTATGTGGTGTACAATTCATGGAAAACCTTACTGGGTTGATAACAATTAAATTTGATTTAGTACTACCTCAAGAGTTCTTTATTTGTGCTTTATAAAGTCAGATTAATTTTCATTTTTTAGTTGTATGCTTTGTAGATCAGTATACTGACAAATGGTGCCCCGGCGTTTTAGTTTATTATCTGGTCTTTCAGACCCATTAACAGTGAACTCATTTGAAGGTTGGAGGGTCTACCCCGGAATCATTTGAGATCGTCGCACGAGTTTCTTCTGAAGCTGTGATATCTGGGATGGTGGATACATTGAGCTTGAGGAGAAGATCAGCCACTTCATCCATGATGATGCACTCATCCACTAGGTATCTACGAAACATCTTACTTCCTATGTATACTTGGGTCATCTAGCTATCAGTTTCAAGTCACAACTTGCAAATTTCAGAAATTCGTTGGATAAATATTTGAATATGGTTCTTTTTTCTAAGAAATGAGACAATTTGGAAAATAGAACCTTCAGCATGGATCTGGAGGTAGCAGCAACCCAATCAAGCTATACAACATGCACCTGAGATCACTCTGTGTGCCATGTCACCTGTTCCATTTCCTTCCTCTTATTTCATTCCATCATACCAGTGTAATTTACTTTCAAATAGATGCAAATCTAGAAATGATTATTGGGGCTCTATCATCCATCCATACATCCAAGTTTAACTAGAACAGGAAATGACCTTCATCCAGAATTTGTAGCACTTGCTGTGTTCCCTTGAAAATTTGATGTAATGATACACGGTGTAGTTCTGTACGTGCGGTGGAGCGGGCTAGCTGGACGATGGGGCATCATCGGAGGTGGAGGAGAGGTTCGACGAGAGCAGCAGCATGTACCTCTGTTGGTACTGTTTGATGTAGCTAAACATGTCTTTGTTAACAAATTTATTTACTAAGCATTATTTATTTGACACTTCCATTGTGATGCTTCCAGGCCAAAATTAATGAGATTTACAAGCTATTGACACTGTTTTATGTGTTGTTTGCAGGTACTGATCTTGGTGTCGATTCCTACCTCTAGCTTCTATGGACACAACTTCGGTTGGTCACATGTTTCTTGGTTGTTCAAGTATGCTTGGTGGTTCTTCGTTGAGGGTTGAGATGGACCATGCACTGGGTACATCTTCTCTTATCTCTCCATGTGCTTCTTAATTTTCTTGTGCAATGAATGCTGAATTTAGACAATAGTGATTTGTTTGCGCAGTCCATGCTTTGGCATTGAAAATGTGAAGATGGAATTATGGGTTTGGACCGTGATGGTGGTTGATTAATTTTTATTCTGGGCATTAAATTACTAATATGAACTATAGTTATAATTGTTTAATTACACTATTTTGTCTGCTAAATTCTGGGCATTGGGTCCAATCCATATATAGCTAATAAGATGATTATTTAGTTTTTCCATTGGACGCGGAACAATTTTACCATATGCGGCTACTTTCAGGTTAGTAAGTTTTGTTCTTCATTGTAGCATGGACTCTTAGTTTCTCAGTAGTATATGATTAATTTGCTCTTACTGGAGACAAAAAATTCCCTCAAACTGCAAGGAATGAAGTAATGTAATACAAGGAGAAAATTAGATATGTCTCACACCTCACCTTCAATAATAAGATAACTGGTGGATATTTATGGGAATTTTCTGGAGAAAATATTAGGTGGGGTTTTGAAATTGGAAATGAAAAGGGTGTGGAATGCCAAGTGATGTCTCTGTTTGTTATAAACTGCCTTGTCATACTAAATAAATGTTTTCTCCTGTTGTAACACACATATTGATCTTCTACTTCTTTTCTGATCAAACTGAGAATTATACTATTCTCTTTTTGTCCAATAAGCCCCACTAATTGGGAAACCAGAAAGGTTGGCTACAATTCCTTAGTTTAATACTTCAGTGTTTGATCACGGATATAGAAGAGGATTCGCTTGAACTAAATGATATTGAAGCTCCCAATAGATACAATATTGACACTATTGGACATGTATGTAAGTTTCTTGTTCTATCTGATCTATTATCTTTGTTATTATCATGGCTATATCATTTTATCTTTGAGCCCAGCATCCTCTGTAAGGTTATGTTTATCTCATTTGCTGTCATCGGTTATTGCCTGCCGAATTGAAGAGTTCTCAGTTCCAGGCTAAAGGATGGTAACTTCAAAAGTAAATCATTTCCTGCTTATCACAGACCACTGTCCATTGCTCTAAATCCCTTCCTTTCTCCTACCAGTATTTTCAGGTGCACTACCCAAAAGAGAACCTGCAGGAATACATCGACCTAGATGATGATACACCGCCGATCAAGCTTGCAGGCAACGTGCACGGCGATTGTTGTATCATGCTAGGAACATACAAGAGGTCAACCATCACCACGAACTGGTCATAAGGGAAGGTGCACTGCAAGGCGCCGCCTCGCCCTCATCATGCGGTCAGCTCTAAATGCACCATCGACTATGACAGAAGCCGTGTGTGAATATAGTCCATCAATGTACGCTTTATGACATGTTGAAGCTTGCCTCTGCTTTTGGACGCTGCAACGCGTTGCATTTGAACAGCTAGCATATATCTTGTCAGTGCATTTAACCTCTAAAATTGCCACTGATCGTGTCTATAATGTGATTAACTACATATGTGTTTCATTGCTGCTCCTTTGTTATGTTAGAAATGACAAATTCTTCACACCAGTATCAAATCATGAACAAAGCATGTTGATTGGCACAAAGAGGAGAGAGGAAGGGGCGTGTCCTACTTGGCACCGCCAAGCTTCCGCTCAGGCGGCGCGCCATGGGCGCGCCCCAACCCCTAGTGTAGTCCATCTTGAAGTTCATCGGCGCCACCGTAGCCACCTCCGTCGCTTGTTCCAACTCCCGCACCGAAATCATCCACATTTCCACCGTATAGAGCTAAGAAAACATCAACGGAACTGGCAGACGGACCGGCCGAGGGGACCATTTGTTGGAGATATGCCCTAGAGGCAATAATAAAAGTATTATTATTATATCTCCTTGTTCATGATAATCGTCTGTTATTCATGCTTGAATTGTATTGTACGGAAACAGCGATACATGTGTGAATACACAGATCATAATGAGTCCCTGGTAGGCCTCTAGTTACCAGCTCGTTGATCAACAGATGGTCACGGTTTCCTGACCATGGACATGAGATGTCGGTGATAACGGGATCACATCATTAGGAGAATGATGTGATGGACAAGACCCAAACTTGAGCATAACACGAGATCGTATAGTTCGTAATGCATAAGCTTTTCGGTGTCAAGTATTTATTCCTTAGACCATGAGGTTGTACAACTCCCGGATACCGTAGGAGTGCTTTGGGTGTGCCAACCATCACAACGTAACTGGGTGGCTATAAAGGTACGCATCGGGTATCTCCGAAAGTATCTGTTGAGTTGGTACGAACCGAGACTGGGATATTGTCACTCCGTGTGACGGAGAGGTACCTCTGGGCCCACTCGGTAATACATCATCATAATGATCTCAATGTGACTAAGTAGTTAGTCACGGGATGATGAATTACGGATCGAGTAAAGAGACTTGCCATAACGAGATTGAACAAGGTATTGGGAATACCGACGATCGAATCTCGGGCAAGTACCGTACCGATGGACAAAGGGAATAACATACGGGATTGAGTGAATCCTTGACACGGTGGTTCATCCGATGAAGATCATCGAGGAACACGTGGGAACCAACATGGGTATCCAGATCCCGCTGTTGGTTATTGACCGGAGAGTGGTCTCGGTCATGTCTACGTGTCTCCCGAACCCGTAGGGTCTACACACTTAAGGTTCGGTAACGCTAGGGTCATAGAGATTAATGCATGTGGAAACCCGAAAGTTGTTCGGAGTCCCGGATGAGATCCCGGACGTCACGAGGAGTTCCAGAATAGTCCGGAGGTAAAGATTGATATATGGGAAGTCCAGTTTCGGCCAACGGGTGATCTCCGGGGGTCACCGGGAGCGTCCCGGGACCACCGGAGGGGCCCCGAGGGTCCACCGGGTGGGGCCACCCATCCCGGTGGGGCCCCTAGGCCACGAGGGGATGTGACCAGCCCTCTGGGCTGGCGCACCACCATAGGGGGCCCACCTCCCCTGCGCCTAGGGTTCCAACCCTAAAGGGGAGGGGGGGCTCCACTTGCCTTGGGGGGCAAGGAACCCCCCTTGCCCGCCGCCCCCTTGTAGATTGGATCTGCAGGGGGTCCAGGCGCCCCCCTGGCCCCTATATATATATGTGGGGGGGGGGGGAGAGGGCAGCCGCACCTGATCCCTGGCGCCTCTCCCCCTCCCGTCACACCCCATACTCCCAACGCAGGGCAGCCCGGCGAAGCCCTGCTGCGACATCCACTGCATCCGTCATCACGCCGTCGTGCTGCCGGATCTCTGACGACTTCTCCTCCCCCCTTGCTGGATCAAGAAGGAGGTGACGTTGCTGCACCGTACGTGTGTTGAACGCGGAGGTGCCGTCCGTTCGGCGCTAGATCAACGGTGACGAAGAACGTGAAGAGTACGACTACTTCATCCTTGCTTCGTTGAAAGCTTCCGCACGCAATCTTCATAACGGTATGTAGATGCACTCTAAGTTACTCGTTGCTAGATGTCTCCATACTTGGATCTTGGTGAAGACGTAGAATTTTTTTGATTTATGCTACGTTCCCCAACAGTGGCATCTGAGCCTAGGTTTTATGCGTAGCATCTTGGCACGAGTAGAACACAAAGCAGTTGTGGGCGTATGATCTTGTTCAACTTTCTTACCGTTACTAGTCAATCTTGATTCGGCGGTATTGTGGGATGAAGCGGCCCGGACCGACCTTACACGTACGCTTACGTGAGACTGGTTCCACCGACAGACATGCACTAGATGCATAAGGTGGCTGGCGGGTGTCTGTCTCTCCTACTTTAGTCGGATCGGATTCGATGAAAAGGGTCCTTATGAAGGGTAAATAGAAGTTGACAAATCACGTTGTGGTTTTGGCGTAGGTAAGAAACGTTCTTGCTAGAAATCCTATAGAAGCCACGTAAAACTTGCAACAACAATTAGAGGACGTCTAACTTGTTTTTGCAGCATGTGTTTTGTGACGTGGTATGGCCAAGAACGAAGATGTGATGAATGATATATGTGATGTATGAGATTGATCATGTTTTTGTAATAGGGAATCACGACTTGCATGTCGATGAGCTTGACAACCGGCAGGAGCCATAGGAGTTGTCTTTATTATTGTATGACCTGCGTGTCACTGAATAACGCCATGTAATTAATTTACTTCGTTGCTAAACGTTAGCTGTAGTGGTAGAAGTAATAGTTGGCGTGACAACTTCCTCAAGACACGATGATGGAGATCATGATGATGAAGATCATGGTGTCGAGCCGGTGACAAGATGATCATGGTGCCCCGAAGATGGAGATCCAAGGAGCAAGATGATATTGGCCATATCATGTCACTTTAATTGATTGCATGTGATGTTTATCATGTTTTTGCATCTTGTTTACTTAGAACGACGGTAGTAAATAAGATGATCTCTCACTAAAATTTCAAGTAATGTGTTTCCCCTAACTGTGCACCGTTGCTAAAGCTCGTTGCTCCGAAGCACCACGTGATGATCGGGTGTGATAGGTTCTAACGTTCACATACAACGGGTGTAAGACAGATTTACACACGCGATACACTTAGGGTTCACTTGACGAGCCTAGCATGTACAGACATGGCCTCGGAACACGGAAGACCGAAAGGTCGAACACGAGTCGTATAGAAGATACGATCAACATGAAGATGTTCATCGTTTTTGACTAGTCCGTCTCACGTGATGATCGGACACGGACTACTCGATTCGGATCGTGTATCACTTAGATGACTAGAGAGATGTCATTCTGAGTGGGAGTCCATTAAAATTTGATTAAGATGAACTTAATTATCATGAACTTAGTCTAAATTCTTTACAATATCTCTTGTAGATCAAATGGCCCACGCTCAGGTTTCCCTCAACTTCAACGCGTTCCTAGAGAAAACCAAGCTGAAAGACGATGGTAGCAACTATACGGATTGGGTCCGTAACCTGAGGATTATCCTCATAGCTGCCAAGAGATCATATGTCCTAGAAGCACCGCTAGGTGATGCACCTGCTCCCGATGCTGACCAAGACGTTTTGAACGTCTGGCAGTCGCGTAGTGATGATTACTCCCTGGTTCAGTGCGGCATGCTTTACAGTTTAGAATCGGGGCTCCAAAAGCGTTTTGAGCACCATGGAGCATACGAGATGTTCGAAGAGCTGAAAATGGTTTTCCAAGCTCATGCCCGAGTCGAGAGATATGATGTCTCCGACGCATTCTACAGCTGTAAGATGGAGGAGAACAGTTCTGTCAGTGAGCACATCCTCAAGATTTCAGGATTGCACAACCGCTTGTCTCAGCTGGGAATGAATCTCCCAGATGAAGCGGTCGTTGACAGAATCCTCCAGTCGCTTCCACCAAGCTTCAATAGCTTCGTGTTGAACTTCAATATGCAGGGGATGGAGAAGTCCATTCCCGAGGTGTATTCAATGCTGAAATCAGCGGAGGTTGACATCAAGAAAGAACATCAAGTGTTGATGGTCAATAAAACCACTAAGTTCAAGAAAGGCAAGGGTAAGAAGAACTTCAAGAAGGACGGCAAGAAAGTTGCCGCGCCTGGCAAGCCTGTTGCTGGGAAGAAGCCAAAGTATGGACCCAAGCCAGAGACTAAGTGCTTTTATTGCAAGGGAACGGGTCACTGGAAGCGGAACTGCCCCAAATACTTAGCAGACAAGAAGGCCGGCAACGTCAAAGGTATATATGATATACATGTTATTGATGTGTACCTTACCAGCACTCGTAGTAGCTCCTGGGTATTCGATACCGGTGCAGTTGCTCACATTTGTAACTCAAAACAGGAGCTGCGGAATAAACGGAGACTGGCGAAGGATGAGGTGACGATGCGCGTCGGGAATGGTTCCAAGGTCGATGTGATCGCCGTCGGCACGCTACCTCTACATCTACCCTCGGGATTAGTTTTAAACCTGAATAATTGTTATTTAGTACCAGCTTTAAGCATGAACATTGTTTCTGGATCTCGTCTTATGCGAGATGGATATTTTTTCAAATCGGAGAATAATGGTTGTTCTATTTATTTGAGAGATATGTTTTATGGTCATGCCCCGCTGGTCAATGGTTTATTTTTGATGAATCTCGAACGTAGTGATACACATATTCATAGTGTAGATGCCAAAAGATGTAAAGTTGATAATGATAGTCCCACATACTTGTGGCATTGCCGCCTTGGTCATATTGGTGTCAAACGTATGAAGAAGCTCCATTCGGATGGACTTCTAGAGTCTCTTGATTATGAATCATTTGACACGTGCGAACCATGCCTCTTGGGCAAGATGACCAAGACTCCGTTCTCCGGAACAATGGAGCGAGCAACCAACTTGTTGGAAATCATACATATCGATGTGTGCGGTCCAATGAGTGTTGAGGCTCGCGGAGGCTACCGTTATGTTCTCACCCTCACGGATGACTTGAGTAGATATGGGTATATCTATTTGATGAAACACAAGTCTGAGACCTTTGAAAAGTTCAAGGAATTTCAGAATGAGGTTGAGAATCAACGTGACAGAAAAATAAAGTTCTTGCGATCGGATCGTGGGGGTGAATATTTAAGTCATGAATTTGGCACACACCTTAGGAGCTGTGGAATTGTTTCACAATTGACACCGCCCGGAACACCTCAACGTAACGGTGTGTCCGAACGTCGAAATCGTACTCTGTTGGACATGGTGCGATCTATGATGTCCCTTACCGATTTACCGCTATCTTTTTGGGGTTATGCTTTAGAGACTGCCGCATTCACTTTAAATAGGGCTCCGTCAAAATCCGTTGAGACGACTCCATATGAACTTTGGTTTGGCAAGAAACCGAAGCTGTCGTTTCTGAAAGTTTGGGGTTGCGATGCTTATGTCAAGAAACTTCAACCTGAAAAGCTCGAACCCAAATCGGAAAAATGCGTCTTCATAGGATACCCAAAGGAAACTATTGGGTACACCTTCTACCACAGATCCGAAGGCAAAGTCTTTGTTGCCAAGAATGGATACTTTCTGGAGAAAGAGTTTCTCTCGAAAGAAGTGAGCGGGAGGAAAGTAGAACTTGATGAAGTGATAGTCACCACTCCTGTACCGGAAAGTAGTGCAGCGCAGGAAACTGTTCCTGAGGTGCCTGCACCGACAAGGGAGGAAGATAATGATAATGATCATGAAGATACAGATCAAGTTACTACTGAACTTCGAAGGTCCACAAGGGTACGTTCCGCACCAGAGTGGTACGGCAACCCTATACTGGAAATCATGTTGTTAGACAACGGTGAACCTTCGAACTATGAAGAAGCGATGGCGGGCCCAGATTCCAATAAATGGCTTGGAGCCATGAAATCCGAGATAGAATCCATGTATGAAAACAAAGTATGGACTTTGGTGGACTTGCCTGATGATAGGCACGCCATAGAAAATAAATGGATATTTAAGAAGAAGACAGACGCGGATGGTAATGTGACCATCTATAAGGCTCGGCTTGTCGCTAAGGGTTATCGACAAGTTCAAGGGATTGACTACGATGAGACTTTCTCTCCCGTAGCGATGCTAAAGTCAGTCAGAATCATGTTAGCTATTGCCGCATTCTATGATTATGAGATATGGCAAATGGACGTCAAAACAGCATTCCTTAATGGCTTCCTCAAGGAAGAGTTGTATATGATGCAACCGGAAGGTTTTGTCGATCCAGAGAACACTAACAAAGTATGCAAGCTCCAGCGCTCGATTTACGGGCTGGTGCAAGCATCTCGGAGTTGGAATATTCGCTTTGATGAGGTGATCAAAGCGTTTGGCTTTATACAGACTTATGGAGAAGCCTGTATTTACAAGAAAGTGAGTGGGAGCTCTGTAGCATTTCTCATATTATATGTGGATGACATATTGTTGATGGGAAATGATATAGAATTCTTGGAAAATGTAAAGGCCTATTTGAATAAAAGTTTTTCAATGAAGGACCTTGGAGAAGCTGCTTACATATTAGGCATCAAAATCTATAGAGATAGATCGAGACGCCTCATTGGTCTTTCACAAAGTACATACCTTGACAAGATATTGAAGAAGTTCAATATGGATCAGTCAAAGAAAGGATTCTTGCCTGTTTTGCAAGGTATGAGATTGAGCAAAGCTCAGTCGCCGACCACGGCAGAAGATAGAGAAAAGATGAGTGTCATTCCCTATGCCTCGGCAATAGGTTCTATCATGTATGCCATGCTGTGTACCAGACCTGATGTGAACCTTGCCATAAGTTTGGTAGGGAGGTACCAAAGTGATCCCGGCACGGAACACTGGACAGCGGTCAAGAACATCCTGAAGTACCTGAAAAGGACTAAGGATATGTTTCTCGTTTATGGAGGTGACGAAGAGCTCGTCGTAAAGGGTTACGTCGATGCTAGCTTCGACACAGATGTGGATGACTCTAAGTCACAAACCGGATACGTGTATATTTTGAATGGAGGGGCAGTCAGCTGGTGCAGTTGCAAGCAAAGCGTGGTGGCAGCATCTACATGTGAAGCGGAGTACATAGCTGCTTCTGAAGCATCGCAGGAAGGAGTCTGGATGAAGGAGTTCATCACCGACTTAGGAGTCATTCCAAGCGCGTCAAGCCCGATGACTCTCTTCTGTGACAACACTGGTGCTATTGCTATTACCAAGGAGCCCAGGTTTCACAAGAAGACCAAGCACATCAAGCGCCGTTTCAACTCCATCCGGAATTATGTTCAGGATGGAGACATAGATATTTGTAAAGTGCATACGGATTTGAATGTAGCAGACCCGTTGACTAAACCTCTTTCACGAGCAAAACATGATCAACACCAGAACTCTATGGGTGTTCGATTCATCACAATGTAACTAGATTATTGACTCTAGTGGAAGTGGGAGACTGTTGGAGATATGCCCTAGAGGCAATAATAAAAGTATTTATTATTATATCTCCTTGTTCATGATAATCGTCTGTTATTCATGCTTGAATTGTATTGTACGGAAACAGCGATACATGTGTGAATACACAGATCATAATGAGTCCCTGGTAGGCCTCTAGTTACCAGCTCGTTGATCAACAGATGGTCACGGTTTCCTGACCATGGACATGAGATGTCGGTGATAACGGGATCACATCATTAGGAGAATGATGTGATGGACAAGACCCAAACTTGAGCATAACACGAGATCGTATAGTTCGTAATGCATAAGCTTTTCGGTGTCAAGTATTTATTCCTTAGACCATGAGGTTGTACAACTCCCGGATACCGTAGGAGTGCTTTGGGTGTGCCAACCGTCACAACGTAACTGGGTGGCTATAAAGGTACGCATCGGGTATCTCCGAAAGTATCTGTTGAGTTGGTATGAACCGAGACTGGGATATTGTCACTCCGTGTGACGGAGAGGTACCTCTGGGCCCTCTCGGTAATACATCATCATAATGAGCTCAATGTGACTAAGTAGTTAGTCATGGGATGATGAATTATGGATCGAGTAAAGAGACTTGCCATAACGAGATTGAACAAGGTATTGGGAATACCGACGATCGAATCTCGGGCAAGTACCGTACCGATGGACAAAGGGAATAACATACGAGATTGAGTGAATCCTTGACACGGTGGTTCATCCGATGAAGATCATCGAGGAACACGTGGGAACCAACATGGGTATCCAGATCCCGCTGTTGGTTATTGACCGGAGAGTGGTCTCGGTCATGTCTACGTGTCTCCCGAACCCGTAGGGTCTACACACTTAAGGTTCGGTAACGCTAGGGTCGTAGAGATTAATGCATGTGGAAACCCGAAAGTTGTTTGGAGTCCCGGATGAGATCCCGGACGTCACGAGGAGTTCCGGAATAATCCGGAGGTAAAGATTGATATATGGGAAGTCCAGTTTCGGCCAACGGGTGATCTCCGGGGGTCACCGGGAGCGTCCCGGGACCACCGGAGGGGCCCCGGGGGTCCACCGGGTGGGGCCACCCATCCCGGTGGGGCCCCTAGGCCACGAGGGGATGTGACCAGCCCTCTGGGCTGGCGCACCACCATAGGGGGCCCACCTCCCCTGCGCCTAGGGTTCCAACCCTAAAGGGGAGGGGGGGCTCCACTTGCCTTGGGGGGCAAGGAACCCCCCCTTGGCCGCCGCCCCCTTGCAGATTGGATCTGCAGGGGGTCCAGGCGCCCCCCTGGCCCCTATATATATGTGGGGGGGGGGAGAGGGCAGCCGCACCTGATCCCTGGCGCCTCTCCCCCTCCCGTCACACCCCATACTCCCAACGCAGGGCAGCCCGGCGAAGCCCTGCTGCGACATCCACTGCATCCGTCATCACGCCCTCGTGCTGCCGGATCTCTGATGACTTCTCCTCCCCCCTTGCTGGATCAAGAAGGAGGTGACGTTGCTGCACCGTACGTGTGTTGAACGCGGAGGTGCCGTCCGTTCGGCGCTAGATCATCGGTGACGAAGAACGTGAATAGTACGACTACTTCATCCTTGCTTCGTTGAAAGCTTCCGCACGCAATCTTCATAACGGTATGTAGATGCACTCTAAGTTACTCGTTGCTAGATGTCTCCATACTTGGATCTTGGTGAAGACGTAGAAAATTTTTGATTTATGCTACGTTCCCCAACACCATTCTCCTCTTCAAGATGTCTCTCCTTGCCATATCATGCCATGCTTTGGTGACGTCGTCCATGTCATTGCGGTTCATTGACATGATCTTGTTCTCTTCGGCGAGCAACAATGACATCGATTTGTTTTCAGAGACGCATACTTTTCTCTCCTTAATGGCAGCTCTGCGCAGCCCCTCTTCCTTGAGCATTTGCCATTTTTCTTGCTTCTCTTTTGCCTTCTTTTCGGCCAACTCTTTCTTGATCTCCAACGACTTCAACAACATTAACTCGTTTGATTGCACCATGGAATCAATCTTCTCCCTCAAGCTCGATGCTTCTTGCTCTCTCTTCATCTTCTCTCTAATCCTTTTGTCGCCATCGGGCTTGTTCAAACTCGGTTGTCGCATTGTTTGAACCACCGCTGTACCGAACGATAACAAGTCACGGGCTATCGAAAAACAATTGCGAAAATGAAAGAGAATCACCAAAGTCCGAAGAGATATACCTTCCGGCCATTTCGTCGAACACCTCGCTCGCGGGGGGGG
>LR738712.1:55670546-55735921 GCA_902687465.1 Secale cereale
GGGGGGGGGACAAGGGCGTGCGTCCAGGCCGTCCGTTTCATCCCAAACCGAGTGGAAGTTTGGGCCGAGGATGGATCGAAAACAAACGAAATCCGGACATTTGTCCGTTTGAGGCCGTGCGCTGGGCCGCGCTATTCGTCTGTTTTACCCCAAACGGACGGGGCCGGACAGGATGAGGTCGCGCGGTGGAGTTGGCCTAAGTAAAGACAACACCATGATGGAGCCATGCTAGCCATTTGCGCCGCAGTCCTGGCCTATGTTAATCTGGCTGCCATGTCCGTACTCGACATGTTCCATTGAAGTTTCTTGACCACGATATTTACTCCTCACTCAAATATGAAGATATTACTTTACAACTTTTGTTGATGGGAAACACTTTCCCTCAGACGTCTGATGTTTTCCCTTTATCAGACCAATCCTGAACAATTGATTTGTTTTCCACCATATGGCCAGAAACCTCTACCTCTCTCTCCACTAAATGCACGCATTAATCAAGAATGGAAGCTGCTCCCCCCAACCCGGTAATTATGCACAAACGGTTAGGGAAATCAAAACAGATCCATAATCCATTGCTCCATCGCTGTTATGGCCACGCTCGGCGATCCCTCGGATCTACCTGTCGCGGTAGTGCATCAGCCCATCATGGTGGTCCGCAACAACGACGTCCTCTCTTATAGGCTATCACGGTGGCTGTCGTGGAATTAGCACGGCGGATGTCCGGTTTAACGGACTTAGTGATGGAACCATCGCACGGGTTAGCTTGAAGGGGGTTAAAAGCACACAAAGGACACAGAGGGTTTATACTAGTTCGGCCCCTTCGATGAAGGTAAAAGCCTACGTCTAGTTTGGTTTTGGTATTGCTTGGGCGTCGATGAACAGGGAGCGGATTGCTTGCCTGCGTCTCGACGGGTTATTGTCTATCCTTAAACCGTCGTCGGGTCGTCCCTTTATATAGAGGTGACGCCTGGTCCGGTTTACAGAGTCCCGAGGCCGGCTCATATTTGTGTCCGCCTCGGTCTCTGCTCTTTCTTCCTTGTATCTCAAGTTACATAATAAGACGGTTTACAAACTGTAACTCTATACATGGGCCCTAAGCCTTTATGGGCCGTAATCTCTACTGAGTCCATAATTATACAACTATATTATCATAATCCGGTTTAACCTAGCCGGTTTACACCTGCTAGTAATATCCCTGACATTAGGCCCCAGAATGATTTGAACTTGTTCATATCAGTCTTCTCAATCTGGCGTAACCTTCTTTCCTGTATCTTCTCAAATTTTTGTAAACCGGCGATGACGTCATCCCTGGAAATCACTTGATTCGATCGTGACATCACTTCCTCATTTATCGCGCACAGCTGTTTGTTATCTTCGCTTTAAAGGCTATCCCGAGAATCGAGATGACGGGGAATCTTTATCCAATCTCTTTCTTCCTCAAATCCCGCGCTTACCGTTTCGTCTCTGTTCGGGCTATACATACCGCCGCATCTCTTCTCAAGCTCCTTCCGCTCGTCTTCTTCCTCTGTCGCCCGAACCCGAGCTTCCGCCGCCGTTCATCGAGCTCGCCGTCATCTGAAAGTCCGGCCGCTGCATCAACTTGAATGCGACCAGATAACTCGCCGCCCGACATTTCCTTCTGCCTCAGTTATCTCTTTTTCCCTCGCTGTAGATCTGTAACTTAGGGTTCTTCCCTGCCTCCGCCATTAGACCTTAAAAAGCTTCGGCTGTTCATCCCATACGCCATGCCCGTAGTAGTTTTAACCTTTAAATTTATCTTTGAATCTTGCTTCCGCTCCGCTGCCTTATGCTTAGATTTTGGCATTTAGATTCAACCCTTAGCTTCATCCGCTCTATATAAGACCCCCGTAGTTCTTCGGTAATAGATCTGTATAAATTTTCTCTTTTCCTTATCGCGTAGATCTTTTTTTATCTTAGCTTTCTGTAGAAACTTGTTTCTTCGTCCTCATAGATCTGTAAGATACTCGCCAGTTTAGTCGGTCATACATTGCTTCTGCAACGCATCAACTATGAACATGACGGTTTAGCTTCTTTCTTTTGTTGTCATAAACCGGTAGTAGCTCATTTCCTGCTTACTTCCGGGTTAGTAATGTCATTAGTCCCTTGTTTAAACAGTCGCTGTGATTTTGCATATGCAATCCGGTTTATGCTTCTGTACTTCAATAATCCGGATTTTACACTTCACCTTTCAGCACTTTCCTCCTGCTACTATGTCTGCCAAGCAGTTTGTTTCTTGTGACTAGGTTCCTTCTGTCATTACGGAAGAGGACTTAGTTAAAGCTGCTTCCATTGGCGTTCTGGGTCCTCGAGCAGCTCTGAAATGGCGGGCCCCCGGAAATGAATGCCCCCCTACTCCCAAAGAGGGAGAAGTTATTGTTTTCTTTGATCACATGACCCGAGGCTTTAGCCCTCCCGGTTCAAAAAATTTCCGGGACGTACTTGCCGCTTTTCAACTTCATCCTCAGGACATAGGTCCAAATTCGATATCAAACATTTGCGATTTCCGAGTTTTCTCTGAGGTGTATCTTCAAGAAGAGCCATCAGTCGACTTGTTCCGGGATTTCTTTTATTTAAACCGGCAAACTAAATTTACTGGCGGACCTCATCAAGAACTGGGTGGGGTTAGTATTCAAAAGAGAAGAGATGCATTCTTTCCTCACGCTGCTCTCCATACTCACCCCAAGGATTGGAACAAATCTTGGTTCTACTGCCAAGACACTTCGCCTGAAGGGGAAAATCCACTGCCGGGTTATCGCGAACATCGCCTTCCCGAAGACCATCCGCTGCCACAACGCCTTAGCTCCTCAGACCGGCCCCGGTTTGCCCCTCAACTTGCAAAACTCAAAGCTTTCATGGCAAATGGATTGACTGGAGTTGACTTCGTTCGTTGTTGGCTCTCTTGGAGTATCCTTCCCCTGAGCCGGCGTTCCAAACTAATGTGTCAATATACCGGTAAACCGGACGATCCTCAGCGCCACACCGACATCATGCTTCCTGAGAAGGAGGTTGTTGATTCTGCTAAAAAGATGCTCAACATCTCCTTGGAGGAATGCAGCCAAACCGGTCTGGCTCCGTATTATAAGAAAAATAAACTGCCAGCTGTAAGCTTTCAATCTCTTCTGCTTGCTTTTAATCCGTCCATTTAAATTATCTTCTATTTATCTTCCTTCTTGTACACAGGCTGATGATCCTTTTTGGAAGAGAAAACCTCAAGACAAATCAGGCAAACTACCACGCCGAAAAACCTATGTTGTTAAGAAGAGAAAGGTGGCTGTTGGCTTCGGTTCACACGCTGAAGAAGATGATCCGGATTCTGAGGTATGAATTAATCCGGATATGTTTTATTCTCTTTATCCTGATTTATGTTAACAATGTCTTTTCACGGGATCTGGCTGAAGGGGATAAAGCGGCAGAAACTGAGGTAATCACTCTTTCTTCAGATTCAGAACCACCTCCACCAAAAATTCGTCGGCTAGTCCGGAAATATCAGTTTTCTCACCCTTACGCTCAACTGGATCCCAATTTTCTTTTGAAGAAGCAGCAACATGAAGCTCGCCGGGCTACACGCCATAGCGGCCTTGTAGTCGAGTCTTCCGGAATATCTCTTACTCCGGCCCGGAGGCGCCGCTCTGAGGTTTTACTTTCCCCAACTCTTCTTCATCCCAAGGATGGACTTATACGCAAACCACTTAAACCGTCTGACCCTAATTATCAGGAGACTCCTTTATCTTCTTCTGGCGAATCCACTGACACACAAGTCCCAGCTCTGAAGACTGTCCCTGGGTAAGTCCTTTATTTCATCCGGTTTATCTTTGCACTTGCTTTTATAACTCTGATTTCTTTTCCAATTTCTGTCAGCAAGACTAAGCCTAGCAAAAAGGCGAAGGCCAGCCAGACAGCTGCTGAGACTGTCACTGATGACCCGGTGGCTGATCCGGATACAGTCATCCCACCAGAAAATGAACCTACAGCTCAACATGACGATCCTGCTCCCACGGATCATGATTACGCAACTGCTCCTGAAAATCCCAACACTGAAAACGTCCATGAACCGGCGAGTCCTGACCGGGCCAACCCTCCTCGGACTAGCCCGGCTCCCGCTAGTCCGGTTCATACTGCCACTCCACAACCGGCCAGTGCTTCTCCGGATGTTCAAGTAACCGGTACAGGTTATACCGCTCCTGCTGAGCCTGTTGTTTTGGCTAAGCATACTGCTAAAACAGAGAAACTCCAGCAAGAGAAGGGAAAGTGGAGTACAGACTTGTCTAGTTATACTGAGCCAAGCGCCGAGGAGCTTTATTCCGGGTATTTGAACCGGCTGCATACCAGTCGGGATTATGAAGCGGGCTTAGTCAACCTGATGAAGGACAAATACGAGGTATCTCACTTGTCTTTTGCTTTTGCCTTTGCTATATTCTGTCTATATCATGGTAGCCCCCAAGTTCCGGTTTGGCTATGATTAAAAGGTGAACCGGTACTTCCAACTTGTGAACAAACGATCTTACATTAGCTCCCAAGTGCCAGGGGCATAAGTCGTTTTATGCGTCTGGGACTTATCTGAATCTTTGCTTTCATTGCTTCAACTGCCCATTAGCCCCCAAGTGTCAAGTAGACAACTTGTTTGTGTGCTTGAGACTTTATCTGTAATTGTCTTCCTTTGCTACTTCAATTGGTCATTATCCCCCAAGTGTCGAGTAGATAACTTAGTTATGTGCTTGAGACTTGTCTGAACTGTCATTTATTCCCCTTGATTTCCTTTGCAGGCTGATTTGACCCGGAGAACTGAAGAGATAACTGAGCTCCGGAATAGACTTTCTGAAACTCAATCTGCTGCTGCTAAGGCCAAAAAAGATCTGGCGCTGAGCTTAACCACTGCCGAACAGTTGAAGAAATATTTTGAATCAGAGCGGGCAACCTGGGAGGTGCAGAAAAACGCTCTTGAGAAGAGAGCGAAGGATGCTGAGGAGGCTCTTAACCCGGTGACAGAAGAATTGTCTGGTTTAAAGAAGCAAACAGAGCTTATGACTTCTGCCGTTTTTGGTAAATACTTAACTTGCATGTGCTTTCACTTCTGCAATCTTTAATCAGTTCCGGTTTAACTGTTATAATCATATACAGGGCGTCGCGTCACCCATCTTGAGGATGATTTGGAAGAAACTCAAGGCATCTTATACTCTTGTTGAGCAGCTGTATTTCGGTGCTCAGAGGATTATAAGTGCAATGTCTTTCAATAAACCGGCTCCCACCACTATCCAAGGCACTCTGGAGAAGCTTTCTATCTTGCCAGCACGCTTGGAAGAAGTGAAGAAGTCTGCTGCCCGAGCCGGTTCCCTTGTAGCGCTTACCAGAGCCAAAGCGTGGGTTCCAGATTTTGATCCGGAAGAAGCTCTGAACGGGTACCCCAGCACCAAAGAAGATGGATCAGCCTTTACTGGTAAAGACCTTCATGCCTTGACGAAGGAGATGCGTCCTCTTGCCAGCAAACTTGCTGTTGAATCAGATTTGACCAGGTATCATCCGGCGTACGATTTACAGAATGAGCGGGTGGAGTGACCGGTTTATGATACCGTGAATCTAATCCCACCAGTGCGCCCCCACACTTTCGCCCCAGATGTTGATCCGTCTGATCTTATTACAGAAGAGATGTACTTCCGTGCTTTGACAAAAATCGATTGGTGCGTCCCTGACTTTCAGCCGCTTCAAGAAGACGAAGAGGCTCCGGAACAGGTCGATCCTCAGCCGTCGCAGCAGGAGGAAGCATAGGCCACACAATTTATCTTTGTAGTTTCAGTCTCATTTTGCTGGAAAAACTTTAATCCATTCAGGCCTGTTGTGCCTTTGTAATAGGATAGCTTTGAGCTATTGTCCGTCGTGATCCGGATGTCCCAACTTTGCTTTGATGTCTGCCAAGTTGAATCCTTTTTCTGATATGTTTTAACTTGCATACTATCTGTTTATGCAGAGATAACACTTGAAAGATGTCCTAGCGGTTTACCGCCGGACCGATTAAAGCGCTCTTATAAATATATCAAACAAGTATCTGTTTATACCAGAAATAACTTCATACCTGTGATTAAGTATGTTTGATGTTCTTAATCCGGCGAATATTGTTGTTCCTGAGGAAACTCTTGACTCCGTCGGGGTGTACCCAATTACTCCGGGTTTATAAGAACTGCCAGTTTAAATAATGCTGGAGCTCTGTGTCTAGACTTTTGAAGATATGTGGTCAATCTTGAAGTTGTCCCACTCCGGATTAAAGAACCATAGAAACACATGAGAACGGATACAAAAAACACAGGTTTGCAAATAAGACCATGTAGTCGAGGCTTTTTACGAGCTGCCAGGCTCCAAATCGAGGCGTCTGATTCAAATACGATCAGTAAAAACGGACCAAAAGGGGTGTAGCTAAGATTCGAATACGATCTTGTGGCTCCCAATGGTTTCAAAATTTTGAGCCAATCACTGGATTCAGATACGATCCAGAGGGCCTATGGTTCGAATACGACCATGTAAACCGGACCACAAGGGGTTGAGATAGGATTCGAATACGACCGTGTAGCCCCCTTGTGACCGTGGAGATTTTGAGCCAATCACTGGATTCGGATACGATCCAGAGGGCCTATGGTTCGAATACGACCATGTAAACCGGACCACAAGGGGTTGAGCTAGGATTCAAATACGACCGTGTAGCCCCCTTGTGACCGTGGTTTGAGCCAATCACTGGATTCGGATACGATCTAGAGGGCCTATGGTTCGAATACGACCATGTAAACCGGACCACAAGGGGTTTAGCTAGGATTCGAATACGACCGTGTAGCCCCCTTTTGAATTCGGCTATGTTCTCTTTGGTTCGAATACGACCTATGTTTGAACAGGAAGCCCTTTAGTGACTGTAGGAGCAGGGTACCTATATTGGAGTTGCACTGTGCGGCAAACCTTCTTTGGTCCCTTGTAAAATTGTCCTGCATAGCTAGATAAACTGATCAAAGCATCTTATTTTCTTAATGAAAATGATATAAACTGTAGAGGGATATCACCATAAGACACATATTGGAAAAAAAGAGCTGACCCCCCGGTTTATCAAGGGCGCCGGTTTATTCATTAATCATAATATATACATAGGATACATCAGAGCTCATGGCTCAAGTATAGTAGGGCCGCATGAGAGCGATGTTCCACGGCCTTTTTGTCTCTTCTTCTGATGTCCGTGAGTCTTTGTGCTCTCGAACGTCCACCAGGTAATATGAACCGTTGTGTAGATTCTTGCTGACCACAAAGGGCCCTTCCCAAGGCGGGGATAGTTTGTGCATGTCTGTTTGATCTTGGATGAGCCGAAGTACCAAATCTCCCTCCTGGAACGTCCTGGTTTTGATCCAGCGGCTGTGATATCTGCGCAAGTCCTGTTGATAAATTGCGGACCATGCTGCTGCTATGTCACGCTCTTCATCCAGCCGGTCCAAACTGTCCTGTCTTGCCTGCTCATTGGCCGCTTCAACATAAGCCATCACCCGTGGCGAATCATGACGGATATCACTTGGAAGCACCGCTTCAGCACCATACACCATGAAGAAAGGTGTATAACCTGTTGACCGATTCGGCGTAGTATTGATGCTCCAGAGGACAGAAGGTAACTCCTCAACCCAGCACCCTGGTGTTCTTTGCAGGGGAGTCATAAGCTGGGGCTTGATACCTCGCAAGATCTCCTGATTAGCCCTTTCAGCTTGACCATTGGATTGAGGGTGAGCTACAGAAGATACATCTAGGCGAATATGCTCCCGTTGACAAAACTCTTCCATCTCTCCTTTGGATAAATTGGTGCCGTTGTCTGTGATGATGCTGTGTGGAAAGCCAAATCGGAAAATTACCTTTTTGATGAATTTAACCGATGTTGCTGCATCACACTTACTCACAGGCTCTGCCTCAATCCATTTTGTAAACTTATCCACAGCCACCAGCAGATGAGTTTTTTGATCTTGGGATCTTTTGAAAGGTCCAACCATATCGAGCCCCCAAGTCGCAAACGGCCAAGTAATCGGTATCATCCGGAGCTCCTGTGCCGGGACAAGAGCACGTCGTGAAAATTTCTGACAAGCATCGCACTTCCGGACTAGATCTGCCGCATCAGCATGGGCTGTGAGCCAATAGAAACCATGTCGAAAAGCTTTAGCCACCAAAGATTTTGAACCGGCATGGTGACCACAATCCCCTTCATGGATCTCGCGAAGGATATCACAACCTTCCTCAGATGACACACACCGCTGGAACGCCCCAGAAACACTGCGATGGTGAAGTTCTCCGTTTGCAATTGTCATGGATTTGGAACGCCGGATTATCTGTCTTGCTTCGATCTCATCGTTCGGCAACTCCCCACGGCTTAGATACGCCAAGTATGGGAGCGTCCAATCCGGAATAACATGAAGTACTGCAACTAGTTGTGCCTCTGGATCAGGAACGGCCAGATCTTCCTCCGATGGTACCTGAACTGATGGACTGTGTAGCTCATCCAAAAAAGTATTCGGTGGTACCGGTTTACGTTGAGAGCCTAGCCGGCTCAGGGCATCAGCCGCTTCATTCCTTCGCCGGTCTATGTGATCCACCTGATACCCTTTGAAATATTCTGCGACTGCTTCCACTTCTCGTCTGTAAGCTGCCATGAGAGAGTCTTTTGAATCCCACTTGCTGGATACTTGCTGTGCCACTAAATCTGAATCACCAAAACACTTGACCCGGCTCAAGTTCATCTCCTTGGCTATCCGCGGGCCATGTAGCAACGCCTCATATTCTGCTGCATTATTGGTACAAGGAAACATTAGGCGAAGGACATAACAAAACTTATCACCTCGCGGGGAAGTTAATACAACTCCAGCCCCCAAGCCTTCTAATTGTCTTGAACCGTCAAAATGAATCGTCTAGTAGGTAAGATCCGGCTTCTCCTCTGGTGCTTGCAGTTCTGTCCAATCGACAATCGTTGATGAAATCCACCAATGCTTGAGATTTAATAGCGGTGCGTGGCACATACTTCAATTCGTGTGGGCTAAGCTCAATGGCCCACTTCGCCACTCTGCCAGTAGCTTCTCTGTTCTGGATTATATCCCCCAACGGAGCTGAGCTGACAACAGTGATGGGGTGGCCCTGGAAATAGTGCTTCAGCTTTCGGTTTTCCATGAACATGCCATATACCAGCTTCTGCCAATGCGGGTACCTTTGTTTGGATTCAATGAGAACTTCACTGACATAATAAACCGGACGTTGAACCGGATATTCCTTTCCGGCCTCCTTGTGCTCAACCACGATTGCCACGCTAACTGCCCGTGCATTAGCAGCAATGTATAACAGCAGCGGCTCTTTATCGATGGGGGCAGCAAGGATCGGTGGTTCTGCTAGCTGCCGCTTCAAATCCTCAAACGCAACATTTGCCTCATCACTCCATATAAACCGGTCGGTCTTTTTCAGCATATGATAAAGCGGAATAGCCTTCTCTCCCAGACGGCTTATGAACCGGCTCAACGCCGTGATCCGGCCGGTGATACGTTGAACATCATTGATACACACCGGTTTAGCCAAGGACGTGATTGCCTTGATCTTCTCCGGATTGGCTTCTATTCCTCTGTTTGATACCAAAAACCCGAGGAGTTTGCCTGCCGGAACACCGACAACACACTTCTCCGGATTAAGCATCATTTTATAGGCTCGAAGGTTGTCAAAGGTCTCCTTGAGGTCCTCTATCAGTGTCTCCTCCTTCCTTGACTTCACCATAATATCATCCACATAAGCATGAACATTCCTCCCTATCTGCCCCTTAAGACAATTCTGTACGCAACGCTGGTAAGTTGCTTGGGCGCTCTTGAGCCCAAAAGGCATAGACACATAGCAAAAAGCACCAAAAGGGGTTATGAATGAAGGAAATATGCCCTAGAGGCAATAATAAAGTTGTTATTTATATTTCCTTATATCATGATAAATGTTTATTATTCATGCTAGAATTGTATTAACCAGAAACTTAGTACATGTGTGAATACATAGACAAAACAGAGTGTCCCTAGTATGCCTCTACTAGACTAGCTCATTGATCAAAGATGGTTATGTTTCCTAACCATAGACATGAGTTGTCATTTGATCAACGGGATCACATCATTAGGAGAATGATGTGATGGACAAGACCCATCCGTTAGCATAGCACTATGATCGTTTAGTTTTACTGCTATTGCTTTCTTCATGACTTATACATGTTCCTATGACTATGAGATTATGTAACTCCCGAATACCGTAGGAACACCTTGTGTGCTATCAAACGTCAAAACGTAACTGGGTGATCATAAAGATGCTCTACAGGTGTCTCCAAAAGTATTCGTGGTGTTGGCATAGATCAAGAATAGGATTTGTCACTCCGAGTGTCGGAGAGGTATCTCTGGGCCCTCTCGGTAACACACATCACAATAAGCCTTGCAAGCAAAAGACTAATAAGTTAGTCACGAGATGATGTGTTGCGGAACGAGTAAAGAGACTTGCCGGTAACGAGATTGAACTAGGTATAGAGATACCGACGATCGAATCTCGGGCAAGTAACATACCGTTTGACAAAAGGAACAACGTATGTTGTTATGCGGTTTTGACCGATAAAAGATCTTCGTAGAATATGTAGGAGCCAATATGAACATCCATGTTCCGCTATTGGTTATTGACCGGAGATGAGTCTCAGTCATGTCTACATAGTTCTCGAACCCGTAGGGTCCGCACGCTTAACGTTTGATGACGATCGGTATTATGAGTTTATGAGTATTGATGTACCGAAGGTAGTTCGGAGTCCCGGATGAGATCACGGACATGACAAGGAGTCTCGGAATGTCCGAGACATAAAGATTGATATATTGGACGACTATATTCGGACACCGGAAAAGTTTCAGATTTATCGAGAATGCCGGAGGGGGTTACCGGAACCCCCTACGAGAGGGGATGGTCCATAGTGGGCCTAAAGGGAAAGAGAGAGGCAGCCCATAGGGCTAGCCGGCGCCCCCACCTAGGGTTCCTAGTTGGACTAGGATTGGGGGGGGGGGGGCGCCACCTCTCCTATTCTTTTCCCTCTTCCTTCTTTTGGTGAATCCTACTAGGAATAGGATTGCAATCCTATTCCTAGTAGGAGTCCACTCCCTAGCCGCACCAGGAAGGGCCGGCCGGCCTCCCTCCCTTGCTCCTTTATATACGGGGGCAGGGGGGCACCCAAAGACACACAAGTTGAATTGTTCCAGCCGTGTGCGGTGCCCCCCTCCACAGAAACACACCTCGGTCATACCGTCGCGGTGCTTAGGCGAAGCCCTGCGCCGGTGAATACATCATATCCGTCACCACACCGTCGTGCTGACGAAACTCTCCCGTGAAGCTCAACTGGATCAAGAGCTCGTGGGACGTCATCAAGCTAAACGTGTGCTGAACACGGAGGTGCCGTACGTTCGGTGCTTGATCGGTTGAATCGCGAAGAAGTTTGACTACATCAACCGCGTCACTTGACGCTTCCGCTCCCGGTCTACGAGGGTACGTAGACACACTCTTCCCTCTCGTTGCTATGCATCTGGTAGATAGATCTTGCGTGATCGTAGGAAAATTTTAAAATATTACGTTCCCCAACAGTGGCATCATGAGCGAGGTCTATGCGTAGATGATATGCACGAGTAGAACACAATGAGTTGTGGGCGATACTAGTCATACTGCTTACCAGCATGTCATACATTGCTTCGGCGGTATTGTGAGATGAAGCGGCCCGGACCGACATTACGCGTACGCTTACGCGATACTGGTTTCACCGTTACGAGCACTCGTTGCTTAAAGGTGACTGGCGGGTGTCTGTCTCTCTCACTTTAGCTGAATCAAGTGTGGCTACGCCCGGTCCTTGTGAAGGTTAAAACAGCACATACTTGACGAAACATCGTTGTGGTTTTGTATGCGTAGGTAAGAACGGTTCTTGCCAAGCCCGTAGCAGCCACGTAAAACATGCAACAACAAAGTAGAGGATGTCTAACTTGTTTTTGCAGGGCATGTTGTGATGTGATATGGTCAAGACATGATGAGTTATACAGTTTTGTATGAGATGATCATGTTTTGTAAAGTTATCGGCAACTGGCAGGAGCCATATGGTTGTCGCTTTATTGTATGAAATGCAATCGCCATGTAATTGCTTTACTTTATCACTAAACGGTAGCGATAGTCGTAGAAGCAATAGTTGGCGAGACGACAACGATGCTACGATGGAGATCAAGGTGTCGCGCCGGTGACGAAGGTGATCATGACGGTGCTTTGGAGATGGAGATCAAAAGCACAAGATGATGATGGCCATATCATGTCACATATTTTGATTGTATGTGATGTTTATCTTATTATGCTTCTTATTTTGCTTAGAACGACGGTAGCATTATAAGATGATCCCTTACTAAATTTCAAGGTATAAGTGTTCTCCCTGAGTATGCACCGTTGCGAAAGTTCGTCGTGCCGAGACACCACGTGATGATCGGGTGTGATAAGCTCTACGTTCAAATACAACGGGTGTAAGCCAGTTTTGCACACGCAGAATACTCGGGTTAAACTTGACGAGCCTAGCATATGCAGATATGGCCTCGGAACACTGGAGACCGAAAGGTCGAGCGTGAATCATATAGTAGATATGACCAACATAAGATGTTCACCATTGAAACTACTCCATCTCACGTGATGATCGGACATGGTTTAGTTGATTTGGATCACGTGATCATTTAGATGACCGGAGGGATGTCTATCTAAGTGGGAGTTCTTTAAATTAATATGATTAAATTGAACTTTAATTTATCATGAACTTAGTCCTGGTAGTATTAGCATATCTATGTTGTAGATCAATAGCTCGCTTTGTTGCTCCACGTTTATTTTTTATATGTTCCTAGAGAAAACTAAGTTGAAAGATGTTAGTAGCAATGATACGGAATTGTTCCGTGATCTGAGGATTAACCTCATTGCTGCATAGAGAATTATGTCCTTGATGCACCGCTAGGTGACAGACCTATTGCAGGAGCAGATGTAGACGTTATGAACGTTTTGACAAAAGCTCGGTCTGATGACTACACGATAGTTCAGTGTGCCATGCTTTACGGCTTAGAACCGGGACTTCAACGACGTTTTGAACGTCATGGACCATATGAGATGTTCCAGGAGTTGAAGTTAATATTTCAAGCAAATGCCCGAATTGAGAAATATGAGATTTCCAATAAGTTCTACAGCTGCAAGATGGAGGAGAATAGTTCTATCAGTGAACACTTTCTCAGAATGTCTGGGTACTACAATCATATGACTCAACTTGGTTGCAAAGTTGACGAGGATAGTGTTATTGATAGAGTTCTTCAATCACTGCCACCAAGCTATAAAGGCTTCGTGATGAACTATAACATGCAAGGGATGCAAGAGACAATTCCCGAGCTCTTCGCTATGCTCAAAGCTGCGGAGGTAGAAATCAAAAAGGAGCATCAAGTGTTGATGGTTAACAAGACCACTAGTTTCAAGAAAAAGGGCAAGGGAAAGAAAGGGAACTTCAAAAAGAATAGCAAGTCAGTTGCTACTTCCACGAAGAAATCCAAATCTGGAGCCAAGCCTGAAACTGAGTGCTTCTACTGCAAGGGGAATGGTCACTAGAAGTGGAACTGCCCTAGATATTTGGCGGATAAGAGGGATGGCAAAGTGAACAAAGGTATATTTGATATACAGATTATTGATGTGTATTTTACTAGTGTTCATAGCAACCCCTCGGTATTTTGATATTGGTTCAGTTGCTAAAGAGTAGTAACTCGAAATGGGAGTTGCATAATGAACAGAAACTAGTTAAAGGATGAAGTGATGATGTGTATTGGAAGTAGTTCCAAGATTGATATGATCATCATCGCACACTCCCTATACTTCCGGGATTAGTGTTGAACTTAAATAAGTGTTATTTGGTGTTGAGCATGAATATGATTTGATCATGTTTATTGCAATACGGTTATTCATGTAAGTTAGAGAATAATTGTTGTTCTGATTACATGAATAAAACCTTCTATGGTCACACACCCAATGAAAATGGTTTGTTGGATCTCGATCGTGGTGATACACATATTCATAATATTGAAGCCAAAAGATGCAAGGTTAATAATGATAGTGCAACTTATTTGTGGCACTGCCGTTTAGGTCATATTGGTGTAAAGCGCATGAAGAAACTCCATAGTGATGGACTTTTGGAATCACTTGATTATGAATCACTTGGTGCTTGCGAACCATGCCTCATGGGCAAGATGACTAAAACTCCATTCTCCGGAACTGTGGAGCGAGCAACAGATTTGTTGGAGATCATACATACAGATGTATGTGGACCAACGAGTGTTGAAGCTCGCGGCGGGTATCGTTATTTTCTGACCTTCACTGATGATTTGAGCAGATATGGGTATATCTACTTAATGAAGCACAAGTCTGAAACATTTGAAAAGTTCAAAGAATTTCAGAGTGAAGTGGAGAATCATCGTAACAAGAAAATAAGAGTTTCTACGATATGATCGTAGAGGTAAAATATTTGAGTTAGCGAGTTTTGGCCTTCAGTAAAACCAATGTGAAATAGTTTCACTACTCACGCCATCTGGAACACCATAGTGTAATGGTGTGTCCGAACATCATAACCGTACTTTATTAGATATGGTGCGATCGATGATGTCTCTTACCGATCTACTACTATCGCTTTTTGGGTTATGCATTAGAGACAACTACATTCACGTTAAATAGGGCACCATCTAAATCCGTGGAGATGACACCGTATGAACTGTGGTTTGACGAGAAACCTAAGCTGTCATTTCTTTAAGTTTGGAACTGCGATGCTTATGTGAAAAAGTTTCAACATGATAAGCTCGAACCCAAATCGGAGAAGTAAATCTTCATAGGATACCCAAAAAGAAACTGTTGGGTACACCTTCTATCACAGATCCTAAGGCAAGGTCTTTGTTGCTAAGAGTGGATCCTTTCTAGAGAAGGAGTTTCTCTCGAAAGAAGTGAGTGGGAGGAAAGTAGAACCTGATGAGGTAATTGTACCTTCTCCCAAATTGGAAAGTTGAACATCACAGAAACCAGTTCCAAGTGATTCCTACACCAATTAGTGAGGAAGCTAATGATGATGATCATGAAACTTCAGATCAAGTTTCTGCTGAACTTCGTAGATCAACCAGAGTTCGTTCCGCATCAGAGTGGTACGGCAACCCGGTTCTGGAAGTCATGTTACTGGACCATGATGAACCTACGAACTATGAGGAAGCGATGATGAGCCCAGATTCCGCAAAATGGCTTGAGGCATGAAATCTGAGATGGGATCCATGTATGAGAACAAAGTGTGGACTTTGGTTGACTTGCCCGATGATCGGCAAGCCATCGAAAATAAATGGATCTTCAAGAGGAAGACCGACGCAGACGGTAATGTTACTGTTTACAAAGCTCGACTTATTGCGAAAGGTTTTCGACAAGTTCAAGGAGTTGACTACGATGAGACTTTCTCACCCGTAGCGATGCTTAAGTCTGTCCAAATCATGTTAGCAATTGCCGCATTTTTATGAAATCTGGCAAATGGATGACAAAACTGCATTCTCTAATGGATTTATTAAAGAAGAATTGTATATGATGCAACCAGAAGGTTTTGTCAATCCTAAAGGTGCTAACAAAATGTGCAAGCTCCAGCGATCCATATATGGACTGGTGCAAGCATCTCGGAGTTGGAATATGCGCTTTGATAAGTTGATCAAAGCATATAGATTTATACAGACTTGCGGTGAAGCCTGTATTTACAAGAAAGTGAGTAGGAGCACTACAACCTTTCTGATAAGTATATGTGAATGACATATTGTCAATCAGAAATGATGTAGAATTTTCTGGAAAGCATAAAGGAGTGTTTGAAAGGAGTTTTTCAAAGAAAGACCTTGGTGAAGCTGCTTACATATTGGGCATCAAGATCTATAGAGATAGATCAAGACGCTTGATAAGACTTTCGATGAGTACATACCTTGATAAGATTTTGAAGTAGTTCAAAATGGATCAGTCAAAGAAGGAGTTCTTGCCTGACTTGTAAGGTGTGAAGTTGAGTAAGACTCAAAGCCAGACCACGGCAGAAAAATATAGAGAGAATGAAAGTCATTCCCTATGCCTCAGCCATAGGTTCTATAAAGTATGCCATGCTGTGTACAAAACACGTTGTGTACCTTGCCATGAGTTTGACAGGGAGGTACAATAGTGATCCAGGAGTAGATCACTGTACAGCGGTCAAAATTATCCTTAGTAACTGGATGACTAAGGAAATGTTTCTCGATTGTGGAGGTGATAAAGAGTTCGTCGTAAAGGGTTACGCCGATGCAAGCTTTGACACTAAATCCAGATGACTCTAAGTATCAATCTGGATGCGTACTGAAAGTGGGAGCAATTAGCTAGAGTAGCTCCATGCAGAGCATTGTAGACATAGAAATTTGCGAAATACATACAGATCTGAATGTGACAGACCCGTTGACTAAACTTCTCTCACAAGCAAAACATGATCACACCTAATTACTCTTGGGTATTAATCACATAGCGATGTGAACTAGATTATTGACTCAAGTAAACCCTTTGGGTGTTGGTCACATGGCGATGTGAACTATGGGTGTTATTCACATAACGATGTGAACTATCGGTATTAAATCACATGGGGATGTGAGCTAGATTATTGACTCTAGTGCAAGTGGGAGACTGAAGGAAATATGCCCTAGAGGCAATAATAAAGTTGTTATTTATATTTCCTTATATCATGATAAATGTTTATTATTCATGCTAGAATTGTATTAACCGGAAACTTAGTACATGTGTGAATACATAGACAAAAACAGAGTGTCCCTAGTATGCCTCTACTAGACTAGCTCATTGATCAAAGATGGTTATGTTTCCTAACCATAGACATGAGTTGTCATTTGATCAACGGGATCACATCATTAGGAGAATGATGTGATGGACAAGACCCATCCGTTAGCATAGCACTATGATCGTTTAGTTTTACTGCTATTGCTTTCTTCATGACTTATACATGTTCCTATGACTATGAGATTATGTAACTCCCGAATACCGTAGGAACACCTTGTGTGCTATCAAACGTCACAACGTAACTGGGTGATCATAAATATGCTCTACAGGTGTCTCCAAAAGTATTCGTGGTGTTGGCATAGATCAAGAATAGGATTTGTCACTCCGAGTGTCGGAGAGGTATCTCTGGGCCCTCTCGGTAACACACATCACAATAAGCCTTGCAAGCAAAAGACTAATGAGTTAGTCACGAGATGATGTGTTGCGGAACGAGTAAAGAGACTTGCCGGTAACGAGATTGAACTAGGTATAGAAATACCGATGATCGAATCTCGGGCAAGTAACATACCGTTTGACAAAAGGAACAACGTATGTTGTTATGCGGTTCTGACCGATAAAAGATCTTCGTAGAATATGTAGGAGCCAATATGAACATCCAGGTTCCGCTATTGGTTATTGACCGGAGATGAGTCTCGGTCATGTCTACATAGTTCTCGAACCCGTAGGGTCCGCACGCTTAACGTTTCATGACGATCGGTATTATGAGTTTATGAGTATTGATGTACCGAAGGTAGTTCGGAGTCCCGGATGAGATCACGGACATGACAAGGAGTCTCGGAATGTCCGAGACATAAAGATTGATATATTGGACGACTATATTCGGACACCGGAAGTGTTCCGGAAAAGTTTCGGATTTATCGGGAATGCCGGAGGGGGTTACCGGAACCCCCTACGAGAGGGGATGGTCCATAGTGGGCCTAAAGGGAAAGAGAGAGGCAGCCCATAGGGCTGGCCGGCGCCCCCACCTAGGGTTCCTAGTTGGACTAGGATTGGGGGGGGGGGCGCCACCTCTCCTATTCTTTTCCCTCTTCCTTCTTTTGGTGAATCCTACTAGGAATAGGATTGCAATCCTATTCCTAGTAGGAGTCCACTCCCTAGCCGCACCAGGAAGGGCCGGCCGGCCTCCCTCCCTTGCTCCTTTATATACGGGGGCAGGGGGGCACCCAAAGACACACAAGTTGAATTGTTCTAGCCGTGTGCGGTGCCCCCCTCCACAGAAACACACCTCGGTCATACCGTCGCGGTGCTTAGGCGAAGCCCTGCGCCGGTGAATACATCATATCCGTCACCACGCCGTCGTGCTGACGAAACTCTCCCGTGAAGGTCAACTGGATCAAGAGCTCGTGGGACGTCATCAAGCTGAACGTGTGCTGAACACGGAGGTGCCGTACGTTCGGTGCTTGATCGGTTGAATCGCGAAGAAGTTCGACTACATCAACCGCGTCACTTGACGCTTCCGCTCCCGGTCTACGAGGGTACGTAGACACACTCTTCCCTCTCGTTGCTATGCATCTGGTAGATAGATCTTGCGTGATCGTAGGAAAATTTTAAAATACTACGTTCCCCAACAATGAAGGCCGTCTTCTCCTGATCTTTAACTTCCATCTTGATCTGGTGATACCCTGAATATGCATCCAAAAAACTTAGCCGCTCGCATCCTACCGTAGCATCAATGATCTGATCAATACGGGGGAGAGCAAAAGGATCAGTTGGACAAGATTTGTTTAGGTCTGTGTAATCCACACACATCCTCCACTTTCCATTTTTCTTTAACACCAGCACCGGATTAGCCAACCACTCCGGATGAAAAACTTCAACTATGAAGCCTGCGGCCAAAAGTCTGGCCACTTCTTCTCCTATAGCCTTGCGCCTTTCTTCGTTGAAGCGGCGCAGATACTGCTTGACCGGTTTAAACTTCGGATCAATGTTAAGACTGTGCTCATCGAGTTCCCTCGGTATACCTGGCATGTCAGAAGGTTTGCATGCAAAGATATCCCGGTTCTCATGGATGAACTCGATGAGCGCGCTTTCCTATTTAGGATCAAGGTTAGCGCTGATAGTGAACTGCTTGGATGAATCGCCTGGCACAAAGTCAATTTGCTTGGTCTCCTCCGCAGACTTGAACTTCAATGTCGGATCATGCTCTGTAGTTGGCTTCTTCAACGGGGACATATCTGCCGGATCAACATTGTCCTTGTAAAACTTCAACTCCTCCGTAGCACATACTGCCTCCGCATAAGCAGCGTCTCCTTCCTCGCACTCCAATGCAATCTTGCGACTTCCATGAACGGTGATGGTTCCTTTGTGACCCGGCATCTTGAGCTGTAGATAAACATAGCACGGCCTAGCCATGAACTTGGCGTAAACCGGTCGTCCAAATAGGGCATGATATGGGCTCCGGATTTTGACCACTTCAAAGGTTATCATTTCCGACCTGGAATCCTGTTCATCTCCAAAGGTAACTTCTAAATCAATTTTCCCAACCGGGTAAGCTGATTTACCTAGCACCACTCCATGAAACACTGTGTTTGATTGCCTTAGCTTCTTATCTGTCAGCCCCATGCGACGGAAAGTCTCATAATACAAGATGATGATGCTGTCGCCGCCATCCATGAGAACCTTGGTAAATTTGTAGCCACCCACCTGTGGTGCTACTACTAAGACTAATTGGCCCGGATTATCAACTCGCGACGGGTGATCCTCTCTGCTCCACACAATAGGTTGCTCCGACCAACGCAGGAATTGTGGCGTTGCCGGTTCAACCGCATGGACCGCCCGTTTTAAGATTTTTTGATCTCGCTTTCACAGACTCGTAGTGAACACATGATATTGCCCACTACTTAGCTCCTTCGGATTACTCTGATATCTGGATTGCTGCTGCTGCTGACGCTGCTGATTGCCTTGGTTATTGTAATTACCCTGGCCCTCATGTTGGCTGCCCTGGTTGTTATAACCACCTTGGCCATACTGATGGTTACCCTGGTTATTATAACCACCCTGACCATATTGATGATTTCATTGATTGTGACTGTTATTGCCGCCATGATAACCTGATCCGGGACCATTAGCCTGGTGACCCGGACCGTGAAACCCGGGGCCTGAACTACCGCCCGGTGGTCTGTTGTTGGCTTTGGCCCGGTTCACGACTTCCATCAATATCCGACATTCTCCCCATGTATACTTAGCTGGGTTTCGCTTCGTTCCGTGTTTCGGGCAAGGCTCGTTCAATTGTTGCTCCTAATTGATGACCCCTCCGCTGTTTTGTGGGGGCGGCCTATCCTTGTTGCGCTGAAAACCTCCTTGAACTTGGGTATTAGCCACGAAATCAGAGCCACCCTCTGCCTTTCGTTTGCCTAAGAAACTTGTTCCGACCGGATTAGTCTGCGCCGGTTTACCGGACTTATTTGCCTTTCCAGATTTATCTCCATCCGCTTCTGGATACTTAGCGTTGTCGGAGTCCCCGTATTTCACCAGAGCGCTCATGAGAGTTCCCATGTCATTACAATCCCGTTTGAGCTGACCCAACTTTAACTTCAGAGACTCGAACCGGCAATTGTTTTCCAGTGTTACTATTGCCGTACTGGGATTGATACCATTTGAAGAGTGCAAGATTTCTGATACTCGTCGCACCCATGCGCTTGTAGGCTCCTGCTCCCCTTGTATACATGCCGCTAAGTCCACCACTGACATTGGCTGCTTGCACGTGTCCTTAAAATTTTTGATAAACTGGCGGCGTAACTCACCCCATGATCCGATGGAGTTAGGTGGTAAGCCTTTTAACCAGGTCCGGGTTGTACCCTCAAGCATCATGGTAAAGTACTTCGCGCAAGCCGCTTCATCCACATCTAGCATCTCCATAGCCATCTCGTAACTCTCAACCCAAGCTTCTGGAGCCAAGTCTGCTATGTAATTAGGCACTTTACGTGGACCCTTGAAATCCTTGGGTAATTTCACGCTCCGTAAAGCGGGGACAAGACACTGTACCCCAAAGGAACTCGTCGTGACTCCTGTTTCTGCCGTGGTTGTATGAACCGGCGTCGTTTGGCGGATCTCCTCACGGGCCGCAGATCTAACCCGGTTTGCTACCTCCTGAGCTTGCGCCTTTGCACCCGCCGGATTATCCTGTCTGTGACGGTGTCGCCTCCGCTCACTGCTGGACACCTCCGATTCCTCCCAATGTCTAGTATAACTCCGGCTGTGGCGGGGTGTTGAATGAAGCCTCTCCCTACTATAAGAATACGCTTGCTGCTGTGTCAGAGCCGTATTAAGCAGATCCTTGACCCTGCGTGCCTCCATTGCCACAGGGGATGTCCCCTCAATGGGTAAAGCGGCCAGACGTGAAGCGACCGCAACAATGTTATCCAAAGGGTTTGAATAATGACCCGGAGGGGTGGGAACGTGAGGCGCAATCCGTCGATCTTGCTCCGCCGTGGGCTGTTGAACCGGTTCACCCCTCACAGGGGCCGTCCTCCGGTTTACCTCCGGATTATTGCTGGCTCCCGCTCCTGGCGTCCCGAAAAGATTCATCGCCTCATAGACCGGCGGCAGACGAGACTGGTACCTTCGAGTCCTTACTCCCTAGGCCTGATCCATCCTGAGCTGGAAGGCCTGAGACTCCAGCTCTGCCTGCCTTGATGCTATCATAGCTTTCTCTGCCTTCAGATCCTCTCTTGCTTGCTCGATCCGGCCCCTCAGTTTAAGGAGTTTTGCATCGTGTTGTGCCTTGTCTGCTGGAGCCACCACTGCTACTGCCCGGGTTGTCAACTCTTCGACTAAGGCGGATATGGCGTCAGAGGGCGAGAGGGCATGGCCGCTCCCCCCTGCACCAGCTTCTGCTGTGTTTGCCCCGTTCACCGTGGACTGCTGCGTGGGTTGTGAACCGTCCATAAAGACAACTACCCGGTTTGGCGGATCAAAGGGGTCCGGAATACTGTCTCCGTCGGACACACCCTCAGATCGACTGTCTCGCAGCTGATACAAGGATTCAGTCTCTCCAGATGAGGATTCATCGTCGTAATAGACCACTACCTCGCCACCAGAATCCGATCCGTCCTCGGCTTGGACTCCGTGAATTGCTCCGACGAAGACGCGCTTCCTGGCAGGCTGAATCCAGGCCGATCTCGCACGCTGAGCCGGCTCGATGATGCTGGGGAAGATGTCCGGCTCAGGTCCCGGTTCGCCGATCTTGCCAATGAAGACGTGGATGCCGCCGAAGGGAACCCGGTACCCGTATTCGATTGAATCGGCCTCCCGGCCCCAGCCAGCGTCGTCGATGTAGATCCGGCCGCGGCGACTCTTGGTCATCCGGCCGACCGCGTAGCCCTTGAGCCCTTCGAAGCTGCCCTTCAAGAACTCGAAACCATCGTGCGGAGGCCCCACGGTGGGCGCCAACTGTCGTGGAATTAGCACGGCGGATGTCCGGTTTAACGGACTTAGTGATGGAACCATCGCACGGGTTAGCTTGAAGGGGTTAAAAGCACACAAAGGACACAGAGGGTTTATACTAGTTCGGCCCCTTCGATGAAGGTAAAAGCCTACGTCTAGTTTGGTTTTGGTATTGTTTGGGCGTCGATGAACAGGGAGCGGATTGCTTGCCTGCGTCTCGACGGGTTGTTGTCCGTCCTTAAACCGTCGCCGGGTCGTCCATTTATATAGAGGTGACGCCTGGTCCGGTTTACAGAGTCCCGAGGCCGGCTCATATTTGTGTCCGCCTCGGTCTCTGCTCTTTCTTCCTTGTATCTCAAGTTACATAATAAGACGGTTTACAAACTGTAACTCTATACATGGGCCCTAAGCCTTTATGGGCCATAATCTCTACTGAGTCCATAATTATACAACTATATTATCATAATCCGGTTTAACCTAGCCGGTTTACACCTGCTAGTAATATCCCTGACAGTGGCCTTAACGGTGAGCACCTCCCCGTTCTGGGCATGATTTCGGTCCTCCGCCCTCATCTCACTTCAACCCATTTGCTAACCTAGCCATCCGCGTAGCCCTTCAACATCGACGCACCCAAGGTGTCCGGGAGCCTCGCCAACATCACAAAGGAGGTCGATGTTACTGGTGTCTGGTTCTGGCGTCCCTTGTTCGCAACGACGGAAGGACCATGCATTGCTAGTCCATACGACGTGCTACATGTGTGCCCTACTTTTGCATCTTCAGTCCGTATAGGTGTGTTCAACTTTGCTTCGTACTCCCTCCGTCCGAAAAGAACTTGTCCCAAGCTTGTTTCTGAAATGAATGTATCTAGCACTAACTTGGTGCTAGATACATCAATTTGAGGGACAAGCTTTTCTGGACGGAGGGAGTACGTATTATGGACAACCAATTGTTGCTTCCTAATTTCCCACATATTATGGAGAAGATACCTATTACCCCCTTCCTGATCTGGTTTGAGTGACTACCTATAAATATTTTGTTATTCCCACTTTTAAAAATCTATGCTTCCACTATGCAGATTATGTTGGATTGCATGATACGATGCTTCCAAATTTTCATGCTTCATACGCTTAATTTGCTTCATAAGCACCATGGTTGTGTTTCTTCAACAGTTTCCTTCATATGTTTGAGGCTTGTGCTTCGATACTGTTCAGTTTGCTTCGTTTTCATTGTTCATATTGTTTTGTAGGCATTCTATTTGAAGTCAAATCAAACAATTCATGCCTCCTAAATTTCCCCAATGCCGACGGGAGTGGAAGAAAATGCTTTGCCGACGGGTGAGCATGGAGCGGTGGTCATTGGTGGGCATGACGCGTGGAAAGAAATTGAGCATCTCAATGGATATTGTACTCTTCGTCAGCTTGCAAGCAAACTTTGTAATTGTTATGTTACACATCTTGGAGCAAACTTTGTAATCGACCATCGGCTTTGGAAGCACATGGTCATTTTGTTTGTAGTAGATGTAATTGTTACGTCGCACATGTATGTTGCAACATCTTCTAAATTTTGTAACCAAAATATGTCTATTTTTTCTTCCTACCCAGAAAGATGAAGCTTCGGTTACATAATAACCAAGCGATGGAGGTTTTGCAAAATATTTATGCTTCCTACACAGTTGAACAAAGCTTCGGTTGGACAATAATAATGCTTCTTACAATAGACACTATGCTTCCTATGCATCCAAATAAATCATGCTTCTCTTACACATTATAATCAGGCATGCTTCCACCATTGCTTCCCGATGCTTCAAGTGTTCAGTGATTACATGTTCTGTATTGCCCAACGTTTCACTTCAGACGTTCTAGTTTCAAGAACAGATTTTTTGGAGCATCATTATTTTGAAGCATCTTTTTGAATAATATGTTTCCATCAAATGCGCTTCCATGGTAAAATAATGTTTCCATACCAGTTTGTGTTGCAAGAAAATATACATAAACGATTAATTTTCTTTATTTGTTTATTGGAAGAAAATCTCTAATTAGCAGGAAGCATTATTTTCCATATTTGTTTGTGGGAAGCAATCATGATTTACCAAAACAACTACTCCCTCCGTAAACTAATATAAGAGCGTTTAGAATACTAAAATAATAATCTAAACGCTCTTATATTAGTTTACGGAGGGAATACTAACGTAATTTCTAGGAAGCAATTAGTAACAAGGACAGAATTAGGAAGGGTGGAGATGTCAGCGGGAGGACATGCTATATACAACTGGTCAAAGCAATTAATTAGGAGGGAGAAAACTCAGCGCCTAACCATTACTTCCTCCGTTCCAAAATAGATAACTCAACTTTGTATTATAGTTAGTATAAAGTTGAGTCCTTTATTTTGGAACCGGGGGAGTATATGTCAGATTGGACGGATAGAATGGTACTAATCCTACGGCCATGTAGTAGTCTGATGGGAAGCAAGGAAATTGATTATTTACTAAGTACATGTGTTCTTGCTTTTAACGGCGGATTACTTTCTTTAAAAAATCACGTGGTCGTTGAATGGAAAGATGTCCGGTGAGCTTTGTGGCCATGCATATAAATTCTACTCCCTCAGTTCTAATTTACTCGTCACCACCACGAGTAAATCGGAATGGAGAAAGTATTAGTAATTGGGATGAACCCTTTTTATGCACATAAATTACTTACCGAGTCTTGCTATTTTTTATGTTTTATCTTTTGCAATAAGCTGCAAGGTGTGGACGCGCACCGTACATTGACTAGTTCATATTAGAACGGTGTAGAGCACCGTACAATACTGTCAATACATTGACTAGATCATATTAGGAAAAAACATTTGCACGGTGAAACTCAAGTATCCTTTACGGGACACTCCCAAGCTTTATTCTGCGTCTATCACCATCAACTGAGACGGTCTATACGCTCCAGAAACAGGCGCGCGGCGGCGCGCGCGGCCACGGAAATATACACTAAATAAGCAGTAAAACATCGCACACGCAAATTCAAGTTCAACGGCCATTGTCCGCGAAGAAACACGGCCTATTTCGTCATCATCACCCTGGTCGTTATTCGAGTTCATTCAGAGGGACGCCCTGCGAAAACGCCGGGAACCTAGTACCCACCCTGGATGTAGGCGTTGAGCCGGCTCAGCTCCTCCTTGTGCTCGCTGACCACCGCGCGCACCACGTCGCCGATGGAGACCATCCCCATCATCTCCGTGCCGCTGATCACCGGGATGTGCCTGATACGCTTGTCTGCACGCCGTGCCATGGTTAGCGTTCAGTGCTTTACAGAGCATCTGGTGTGCAACGACGAATGAACTCCGGTCAGGCGGGTTTACGTTACCTGTCATCAGCTGCATTGCTTTCAGGACTCTGGTGTCGGGCTTCACCGTGATCAGCTTGTTCTGTCAAAATGATGCTTTGTCAATGAAGCTCGGCGCGTTCGCATAATTGCCGTTCACATGCTTATGACAAGAGTTTTTGTGCTGATAATATTCAGGTATGGGACAGACAGGAAAATCTGAACATCCCCTCACACAACAAGAATCAGAACATGGTACCTCTTCGGTCATGATATCTCCAACTTTGGTTGACTTGGAGGATCGACCCTGCACTATGATTTTCCGGAGATAATCTGAAAAGGCAAATAACTTAATCAAGGTATGCTACATAGGTAAATCTTGGTTTACAAAGCTGCTCAGGTTTGCTGTCCTGTTCTTTTGATCACTATACAGTATTGGTTTTATTCTCAGACACATCTTCATATACTCCTATCTTGCCAGAGTGGGCACTGATGCTGGCTGATAAGAGTACTATTTATGGAGATAATGCATTATGCAAAGAGGTCAATGACTCGATGATATATAATAGGTAAATGATATTTGCAACTTTGCGAGTGTTGTGGGCTTGAAGTTGGCAAACATTTTAAGGGCTCGTCTGGCTTTGAAACAAATTATGTGGATTGTTTATGGTAGCTGTTGGTCCAGGATCAGAGTTCAACCATTAAAAGCTGTTGGTTCAGGATCAGAATTCAACCATGTAAGGCACAATGGTCCGAAGCGTTTATGGTAGATGTAGGTCCAGGATCTGAGTTCAAGTATTTAATGGCGCAATAATATATGGTTCAAAGCATACGGTTCCTTTGTACTCCGTATACCTGAACTTTCCCTCGCAGAGCACTGTTGGACATAACCTAAACTAACTGTTTTTGCTGGGAACCTAAACCAACTGAATGATTCATTTTTTGTTGGGAACTCACAATAACTTGGTTACTGTAATTTCAGAATGAGAATACGATCACCAAATATCCTTTCATGTATATGTTCGACTTGCTACGGCCATACAGGCTTGTGGCACACAATCTGCAGGTTCTTGATGCATGATGCGTTAACTACAAAACTAACAGATTTTGTCCATCACTCCGAAGACTCTTGTGACTGCATTGAATTATAACACATGCAAAAAACAAGGTTTGTTATCTTTTATCAAGCATTTGCACCTTTAGTATACAGCTTTTACTCACAGCCCTTCATTACCAAATATGTTAAGTCATTTTTCCTTTTTGATGCGGAATAATGTTCAAACATTTCTCATAAATAAAAGAAGATAAAGGGCATAACTCAAGAAAATGCATGTCACATCATAGCACCAAAAATATAATGAAAGATAGCAGTAGTATCTATTTTTTTACTCTTTTAGCATGTGATTTTGTCTTTTCCATCAGAGTGTTTATAGACTAATGTACCTCTCTCTGTGACGATGCCCGCAATTGATTTATCTTCCCCAGGTTTAACCACCACCAAAGCTCCCACGTTGTGCTGTGTCATCTGTTGAAACTCTTTTGGTCACTCAAAAGCATAAATATTTCCTACTTATGGAATAATATGACCACTGGACTAGTAGGGACATCATACCGATTTGACAGCATCATAGACACTATCATCAGTGGTGCACCAGAGCCATGATCCATCAGCACTCTTCCCTTTGGACTTCAAAATATCTGCAACAGTGCTGCTCTCAAATCCACTCTCCTCTATTTGAGCAGGTGATACTGACATGAAGCGTGGGAACACAGCAGGCAGCATGGCAGGCTTCACAACACTGATGTGCTGCAGGACAGCAGATTTGAGCACACTGCCATGTGATCCGATAGCTTGAATTGCTCGCTGCATTTTGTTCTGTGTCAAATCATACATAAAGAAACAATTACTTCATTTCTAACCAAGGGGACAACTGACTTGTGACTTCTTTGATATTAGAAAGAGTAGTACTTATTTTCCTGGTTAGAATGAAGATGCTATAGACAGTTTTTTAAAGTACATTAAAAAAATGAATAATATAGACCAAACAATATCTCTATCACTACAACCGAAAAATTCAATCCCAAAAATGACTAGTAAATAATATAATCAAGAAGATGAGCTATTATACAGGCAGCACACGATGTTGGGAAACACTAACTGAATAGAATGTGAAAAGGAGGTCAAGTACATATGGGGAAAAAGATGGGACTTTAGTAATGACATGTAACTCAACTGCGGAAGTTTACACTAACATGAACCAAGGCTGAAAGCAAGTTTTTCCCAACGTCTGTCAAGGAGCCCAAGTGGCAGTAAAAAAGGGCGTTCACAAGTCTTTTGGATCAGGTAATTTGCCTTCTCGGAACTGGGGCCAGAACCAAAGCACTCCCTCCGTCCCATAATATAAGAGTGTTTTTGACACTACACTAGTGTCAAAAACGCTCTTATAATATGGAACAGAGGGAGTACATAGTAAGAAAATTACAGCACGGGGGGAAGGTGAACAATTACATGACTTCAATATGCGGGATTGGCTAAAACTAAGTATGTTGTCAGACTAGCTCATAACCATACGATGGCAGTTGACTATAACACAGAGAATAAAAAAAGTGAAAGAGTGGATAAGTGGAAGCATTTGCTCAATAATGTAGCTGTGCTCACCACTCAACATAAACAAACAAACCTATCTCCATCCTACAGGAAACACCACCATATCAAATTAGAGCTAGTTCCTACTTCCTAGTGGGCTGATGCAGTGAAAAGGATGCCGAGCTTATCTATCATTTTGTACACTAGCCAGTAAAGAGGTAGGAAATACCGGAGAAAGGTAATTTATGCACAGAAAAAACCGTCAAATTAGTCCTCATTTTACTTTTGTTGAATCATCTGTTCAGAACTGAACCCATATAATATTAATAAAAAGAAAGTGAAAGAGTGGATAAGTGGAAGCATTTGCCCAATAATGCAGCTATGCTCTGCTCACCGTTCCACGTAAACAAACAAACCTATCTCCGTCCTACAGGAAACACCACCATATCAGATTAGAGCTAGTTCCTACTTCCTAGTGGGCTGATGCAGTGAAAAGGATGTCGAGTTTATCTATCATTTTGTACACTGGTCAGTAAAGAGGCAAGTAATACCCGAGAAAGGTAATTTATGCAGAGAAAAATCGGTTGAATTAGTCCTCGATTTTTCTCTTGTTGAGTCATCTGTTCAGAACCGAATCCGGCACGTCGGCATAGCCACGTACCATGTCCTGCTTACTAATCAATTTCATTTGGACTTATACTTTAGAGAACCCACTATGCCAATATGTCCACTCTACTTGATGTGATGTGTTAACACAACATCTTGAGACGTCTCTGGCAGGACGTATTCAGAGTTTAGCAAACTAGGAGCATTATTTATGTCACAATCAAAGAAATAAGTAATCACCAACGAAGAGGGAATCCAACTGACGCCTTTCACCCGGAACACTGAACTCTATGCACTCCCACGGTGCTCGATTCGGCGCTATGGACTCGCTCCCGGTGCAAGAACCGAACGAACAACCGGATCACGGACCATAAAACAAGGTTCAAGGAATCCTAGAACCAAATAACTTGTACTTTTACTTGTGCAACTACGAACTGATTGATACGCAGGAACAGCACAGTACGAAACACTCGCTAATCTGGACAGACAAAACTAAGGAAGCCAGGAAAGGAAACAGATCAAGCGCACCAACAAGCAGAAGAAATCACAGGAAAGAATGAAACGTACTTTCCGGAGACGGCTTTCTGCCTGCTTTTGGGTTTCTTTCCGCTGCTAAATCTAAGGTGAACAGTAGCCGGCTAGCAGAATGAGATGAAAAACAACAGATCGTGCGGAAACCTAGAGGAACAACACCGGGAGCACAACCATCTGCCCCTTCTGCTCGCTTCAAGATGACAGCACGCACTGTAGGCGCATTTCTTTCAGAACTAACACCTCCACAGATCGGTCATGAACTAGGCAGCTAGTACTACGGATCGACCCGTCGCATGGATTTGGTTGGACCGGAGGAAGGGGGAGGAGAAGGAGAGGCCGCTTTACCTGCGTGGCCACGGGACTGAGCTTCGGTTCTGGGAGGAGCAGCGAGTTGTGGGGGGGAAGAAGATGGGGGAGGGACACTTGTGATGCTGGGAGGCAATGGTGGGGGTGACGAGCGCTAATTAAAGCGACACTCTCCCTCTCTCTCGCGGTGAGGTGGTGGAGTCATGTGAGGGCACTCGGTCTTATCCACACGGCCCTGTCTGCTTTGCACTTTTGGTTCCATTCTCTTTTGTTTAGCCTTCTGTTTCTCGGGGCTGGTACTCTACTATGCTCAGTTTCTTGTAACCATTCACGCAACTGGGGCGTGCCAGAAATGACAGGATGCGCGCGCGCGCACACACACACTCGTATGCACTTCTCCGTTTCTTTTGCCAACAGTCTCACCTCATATCCGTGGCAAAAAGACAATATCGCTTCATTTGTTAGGCCAACTCCGACGCCCGATCCTAAGCGTAGGTCTGTTTGGTCCATTTTTCGTTCGTTCTGAACAGGAAAACGGACACGGTCGTGTGATGCGTCCAACTGACACGCAGCATCCTAACCGTCCGTGTTTTTGAACTTCAATTTTGGCCCAAAAAGCAAAAATAAGCATTGCAAATGATATGAAAACATAAACATCAAAATGTCCGCACGTCCGCGCTACCGAAGTTCAACACAGTTCTTAATTAAACTAAAACTTGATAAAAGACATAAAATAAACTAGATAAAAGGCCTGTCGCCGGTGAAGCCGCCGTCCTACTCGTCGACGTCGCCGGTGAGGTCAACATACGGAGGTGGCTGCCAAAGGTGGGTTGGCGGCCCATAACAGACCGAAGGCGCCTGCGGCACCTGCACCACCTCCTCTCGTGGCTCCTGCTCCTGCTCTGGTGACCGCGGCGGCGTGGCTGACCATTGGCCGACACCTCCGGAGTCGGCCATCTCTGGCGTCGTGCGCGACCAGCTCCACCGCTAACCCACCAGACGTGGGTTCCATGCAGCAATGGGCGGCTCCTCCTCCACCTCCTCCTTCACGACCATGTCTAGCTCCGGGATGGCCACGTGATCGGCCACAAAGAGGGCCAACATGGTTTCGAGGCCCTCCCATTGCAGCTCGTCGTGGGTGTTCATGGAGTCCTCCATAACCCGCCTCATGATCCGGCCCTCCTCCTCCTCGGTCATGGGAGGTGGCGGTGGCGGGGACGGAGATGGCGTTGGCGTGATGTCGCGCACACGCCTACGGCCGCACCGTTTGGGGCGGATTGTCAGCACGAGCAGGACGGGCGACGCGGCCTCGGAGGACGACCGGGAAAAAAGGATCGCCACCGCAGGTCGTGCTCGTCGTGGAACCACGTATGCCACAACGGCTATTCCATGGGGTACCTGGGGTCCTAGAGCAGATCCCACGGCATGCGGGCGCGGTGTCGGTTGATCTCGTCGCAACGGGCACAGCCGCTCACCGGCACTGGTGGGATTGACACGCAATTCGTGGAAAGATGTCAGTTGTTGGGGAGGTGGACATCTCCCCAACGGAGTGGCGTCGCCATCTCCCACTAGCGTTGGCATGGACGTATGGCCTATTGTGGTGCCCAGCCACCGGTGGCGCAATTTCAAACGCGGCCGGAGCAGGTGGTGTGGGCGGAGAAGGTGGTGCGGGCAGCGCGGACCCGGTGGAGTGATACGTCTCCATCGTATCTACTTTTCCAAACACTTTTGCTCTTGTTTTGGACTCTAATTTGCTTGATTTAAACGAAACTAACCCAGACTGACGCTGTTTTTCAGCAGAGCTACCATGATGCTGTTTTTTTGTGCATAAATAAAAGTTATCGGAATTGGACGAAACTTTTTAGAGATTTGTATGGAATATATCAAAAATACTGGAGCCAAGACCCACTGGAGGGGGCCACCTGCTGCCCTCAAGGCACCAAGGGGCGGCCACCCTCCTGGGTGCGCCCTGGTGGCTTGTGGGGCCCATGAGGCTCTGCTAACCCTAATCTCAAGCATGTAAAATCAAAAAATTCTGAGAAAAAAATAAGAGAAGAGGTTTCATCGCGTTTCACGATACGAAGCCGTTGCCACCCTCCGATCTTCATCGGGAGGTCAGATCTGGAGTCCGTTTGGGGCTTCGAAGAGGGGGATTTGTCGTAGTCGTCATCACCAACCCTTCTTCACCACCAATTTCATGATGCTCACCACTGGGAGTGAGTAATTCCCTCACAGACTTGCTGGACGGTGATGGGTTGGATGAGATTTATCATGTAATTGAGTTAGGTTTGTTAGGGCTTGATCCCTAGTATCCTATGTTCCGAGATTGATGTTGCTATGACTTTGCTATGCTTAATGCTTGTCACTAGGGCCCAAGTGTCATGATTTCAGATCTTAATCATTTATGTTTTCATGAATATACTTGTGTTCTTGATACTATCTTGCATGTTATATGCACCTATTACATTTTATGATCTGCATACCCCAAAGTGACAATAGTTGGGATTCTTTCCGGTGATTACCGTAGTTTGAGGAGTTCATGTATTCACTATGTGTTAATGCTTTGTTCCGGTTCTCTATTAATAGGAGGCATTAATATCTCTTAGTTTCCTTATGGACCCCACTACCACAAGAAGGCTGGATAAAAGATGGCATGCAAGTTATTATCATAAGCACGTATGGCTATATACGGAATACATGCCTACATTGCATTGATGAGTTGGAGCTAGTTTTGTGTCACCCTAGATTATAACTATTACATGATGAATGTCATCCAACATAATTACCCATCACTGATCCAATGCCTATGACTTTCGCATATTGATCTAGCTAAGTTACTATTGTTGTTGTTGCGGCCATTACAATCACTATAAATCTGCTACCACTGTTGTTACCGTTACCATTGCAGTTGTTACTGCTGCTATGAAACTATCATACTACTGTGCTACTAATCACTCTGCTGCAGATATTTAGTTCTCCATGTGTGGTTTAATTGACAACTCAACTGTTAATACTTGCAAATATTCTTTGGCTCCCCGTGTGTCGAATCAATAAATTTGGGTTGAATACTCTACCCTCAAAAACTATTGCGACCCCCTATACTTGTGGGTTATCAAGACCTTTTTCTGGCGCCGTTGCTTGGGTGCATGGCTCTATTTGTTGAGTCATTTGGGATTTATATCTGTTTATCACTATGAGGAATCTTAAGGATGATAGAATCAAGATCGTTCCCTCTAAGACAAGGGGAGGTAGGGAACTACCATCTAGCTCTGCACTTGATTCACCTTCTATTTTAAGTAATCTTGCAACATCACCACCTGCTATTAATTCTGATATGTTGCAAGTAATTGATGATGCTACTTCTGCTATGAATGATGCTAGTACTTTGCTTGATGATAATGTGCCACTAGGTGAATTTCTTGATGAACAACTTGCTAGAGCTAAAGAAATTGAAAATGTTGAAACCGATGAAACTGTTGAAACTGAAAATGATTATTCACCCATTAGGCCTAGCTATCCTAGAACTGAAACCTAAGATACCTGAGGGTTTTGTTGTGGGTGAGGATATAACTAAAGAACTACTCCCTCCGTTCGGAATTACTTGTCGCAGAAATTGATGTATCTAGACGTATTTTAGTTCTAGATACATCCATTTCCGAGACAAGTAATTCCGAACGGAGGGAGTACTTGCTTGTAATGATTGAGAGGATGTTAAGAAATTACCGAGTAAGCTGAAAGAAAACTCTTTGAATGCAAGAACGAAATATGATCGTAAGTTTTCTACTTCACCTATCTTTGTTACTGATAAGGATTATGAATTCTCTATCTATCCTGAGTTAATTACTTTCGTTGAATCTGATCCTTTTCATGGTTATGAATATGAAAGTGTTGTGGCACATCTCACTAAACTGAATGATATAGCCACCCTATTTGCTCATGAGGAAAAACTATCCATTACTATATTCTTAAGTTGTTTCCTTTCTTACTAAAGGGTGATGCTAAGATATGGTTTAATACTCTTGCCCCTGGTTGTGTGTGTAGTCCCCAGGATATGATATATTACTTCTCTAAAAATTATGATGATATGGTATCCTCCTTTGAATGTTTCGAGTGGCTTGACTTGGCACATGTTCACGCATGTAGTTGAATCAAAACCAACATAGCATCCACGATATTTATATTCAAGGTGCATATATCCTACTCATGCTAGTATTCAATGGTAATTATTCTCAATGCATGATTATGACCGTTTTCTCCCTCTAGCTGGTCGCTTCTCAATCAAATTGCTAGTTTTCACATGTACTAAACGGGAATACTACTTGTGCATCAAAATCCTAACCAAAGTTGTTCCAGATCAATCCGCTATATCTACCTATATGCGGTATTACTCAGTCGTCCTAAGTAAATTTGCATGTGCCACCTCTAAAATATTCAAAAGAACATCTACTTTGTGTGCCCGTACGACTCATGGAGGGGGTGGTCAGTATCTTCCATGCTAAGCGGGTTATTCTCATGATGAGTGTTTATTTACTTGTCTTTGCATGAGAGGGGCTGGTAATTGGGATGCACAGTCCCATGAAAAATACCAATAATAATTAAACCAAACTCCCTGGGACTGTTGTTGGTATGGAGGGCACCCGAGGATTCGGCTAGCCATGGCTTGTGTTTGTTGGTGGAGGGGGAGTCAACTTTGCTTTTACCGCTTGGCAACCGCTGCTAATTTGTTTATCATGGAAGATATTGAAAACTCTTGGTCGTAACGTTGACAGGAAAGGTACACCTCCCAAAATTATATTTATCTCTGATTTAAAACTTTGAGCTCTGGCACCTTTGCAAATCCCTGCTTCCCTCTACGAAGGGACTATCTATTTACTTTTTATGTTGATTCATCATCTTCTCAAATAAGCACCAGACCTGAGAGCACTATTGTCATTCTTATGCATTGAGTATAGTTAGTGCTGAGTGTTAGGATGATTGGATCTCTTCTTCCAGGAATTACAATTTCTAGTCGCCGCTAGAACTTTGGAGGTGCTATGCATTTATTTTTTGCTATCTCGGAAAGGGCTAGCGAGATACCAATATTGTCATATTATATCATGATCATTTTGACAAAGTGTTGGCAACTGAGATATCTTATTATCACTCGCTAGTTGATAATGCCATTGATATGAATGAATATAATTTCTAAGAGTTATCGCCTGCATGGTTAGTTATGATATTTCCTGAAAACTTGGGTATTATTTAAGCATATATACATAAGTAAGAGCAAAAGAGTTTGTAAAAGTTTTTCTTTATCACTTTCAATTTGTCAACTGAATTGCTTGAGGACAAGCAATGGGTTAAGCTTGGGGGAGTTGATACGTCTCTGTTGTATCTACTTTTCCAAACGTTTTTGCTCTTATTTTGGACTCTAATTTGCATGATTTGAATGTAACTAACCCAAACTCACCTTGTTTTCAGCAAAACTACCATGGTGTTGTTTTTGTGCAGAAATAAAAGTTCTTGGAATTGGACGAAACTTTTTGGAGATTTTTTTTAGAATAAAAGAAAAATACTGGAGCAAACATCAACCTCAGGGGGGCGGCTGCCCACGAGGCACCAGGGCGCGCCACCCCCTCTTAGCGTGCCCTGGTGGGTAGTGGGGTCCACGAGGCCCCTCAGGCCCTAACTCCGCTAATATAAATTCCTATTTTCAGAGAAAAAAATAGGAGAGGACGTTTCATCGCTTATTATGATACGGAGCCACCGCCACCTCCTGTTCTTCATTGGGAGGTGCTACTTCTCAAGCTTGCGTTGTATTCCCTCGAACAGGAAAGGGTGATGCAGCACAGTAGCGTAAGTATTTCCCTCAGTTTTTTAGAACCAAGGTATCAATCCAGTAGGAGACCACGCGCGAGTCCCTCGTACCTGCACAAACAAATAAGAACTTCACAGCCAACACGATAAGGGGTTGTCCATCCCTTTACGGTCACTTACGAAAGTGAGATCTAATAGATATGATAGTTTGATATGTTTGGTATTTTTGGATATAAGAACAGAAAGAAAAAACACTAAAGTAAAGTAGATTGATATGTTGAGAATAGACCCGGGGGCCATAGGTTTCACTAGTGGCTTATCTCATGATAGCAGAATTCTACGGTGGGTGAACGAATTACTGTTGAGCAATTGATAGAAAAGCGAATAATTATGAGAATATCTTGGCATGATCATTATATATAGGCATCATGTCCGTGACAAGTAGACCGAAATGATTCTGCATCTACTACTATTACTCCACACATCGACCGCTATCCAGCATGCATCTAGAGTATTAAGTTCATAAGAACAGAGTAACGCCTTAAGCAAGATGACATGATGTAGAGGGATAAACTCAAGCAATATGATATAAACCCCATCTTTTTATCCTCGATGGAAACAATACAATACGTGCCTTGCTGCCCCTACTGTCACTGGGAAAGGGCACCGCAAGATTGAACCCAAAGCCAAGCACTTCTCCCATTGCAAGAAGTATAGATCTAGTAGGCCAAACCAAACCAATAATTCGAAGAGACTTGCAAGGATATTATAATCATACATAAAAGAATTCAGAAACGAACCAAATATTTCTCATAGATAATCTTGATCATAAACCCACAACTCATCGGATCTCGACAAACACACCGCAAAAAGAGATTACATCGAATAGATCTCCTTGAAGACCGAGGAGAACTTGGTATTGAGATCCAAAGAGAGAGAAGAAGCCATCTAGGTACTAACTATGGACCCGAAGGTCTGTGGTAAACTACTCACAACTCATGGTGAGGCGATGGTGTTGATGTAGAAGCACTCCGTGGTAGATCCCCCCTCCGGCGGAGCTCCGGAACAAGCCCCAAGATGGGATCTCACAGGAACAGAAGGTTGCGGCAGTGGAATTAGGATTTTCTCTCCTGTTCTGATGTTTTCGGGGTACATAGGTATATATAGGAGGAAGAAGGGCATCAGGGGACCAGCGTGGGGCCCACGAGGTAGGGGGGCGCGCCCTGTAGGGGGGGCACGCCCCCCACCCTCGTGGACGCCACGTGTGCCCTATTCCGTGATTCTCAAGTCTCCCGTGAAGATTTCGCTCCAAAAATATCTCTCCCGAAGGTTTCATTCCGTTTGGACTCCGTTTGATATTCCTTTCTATAAAACCCTGAAATAGGCAAAAAAACAGCAATCTGGACTGGGCCTTTGGGTTAATAGGTTAGTCCCAAAAATAATATAAAAGTGTATAACAAAGCCCATTAAACATCCAAAACATCATAAATAATAGCATGGAACAATCAAAAATTATAGATACGTTGGAGAAGTATCAAGCATCCCCAAGCTTAATTCCTGCTCGTCCTCGAGTAGGTAAATGATAAAAACAGAATTTTTGACGTGGAATGCTAACCATCATAATTTTCAATGTAATTCTATTTATTTTAGCATGAATGTTCAGATCTGAAAGATTCAAGACAAAAGTCTATATTGACATAAGAAATAATAATACTTCAAGCATACTAACAAAGCAATCATGTCTTCTTAAAATACCATGGCTAAAGAAAGTTATCCCTACAAAATCATATAGTTTGGCTATGCTCCCTCTTCATCACACAAAATATTCATATCATGCACAACCCCGGTTTCAGCCAAGCACTTGTTTTCATACTCAATTCTTTCAAACCTTTCAACTTTCACGCAATACATGAGCGTGAGCCATGGATATAGCACTATGGTTGGAATAGAATGGTGGTTGTGGAGAAGACAAAAAGATGAAGATAGTCTCACATCGACTAGGCGTATCAACGGGCTATGGAGATGCCCATCAATAGATATCAATGTGAGTGAGTAGGGATTGCCATGCAACGGATGCACTAGAGCTAAAAATGTATGAAAGCTCAACAAAAGAAAACTAAGTGGGTGTGCATCCAACTTGCTTGCTCACGAAGACCTAGGGCATTTGAGGAAGCCCATCGTTGGAATATACAAGCCAAGTTCTATAATGAAAATTCCCACTAGTATATGAAAGTGACTAAACATGAGACTCTCTATCATGAAGAACATGGTGCTACTTTGAAGCACAAGTGTGGAAAAGGATAGTAGCATTGTCCCTTCTCTCTTTTCTCTCATTTTTTTGGAGGGGCTTTCTCTTTTTTTAGCCCCTCTCTATATTTTTTTGGGCCCTCTCTTTTTTATTTGGCCTTTCCTCACATGGGACAATGCTCTAATAGTGATGATCATCACACTTTTATTGATTTACAACTCGATATTACAACTCGATACTAGAACAAAGTATGACTCTATATGAATGCCTCCGGCGGTGTACCGGGATGTGCAATGAATCAAGAGTGACATGTGTGAAAAATTATGCATGGTGGCTTTGCCACAAATACGATGTCAACTACATGATCATGCATGGCAATATGACAATATGAAGCGTGTCATATGAATGGAACGGTGGAAAGTTGCATGTCAATATATTCGGAATGGCTATGGAAATGCCATGATAGGTAGGTATGGTGGCTATTTCGAGGAAGATATATGGTGGGTGTATGGTACCGGCGAAAGTTGCGCGGCACAAGAGAAGCTAGCAATGGTGGAAGGGTGAGAGTGCGTATAATCCATGGACTCAACATTAGTCATAAGAACTCATATACTTATTGCAAAAAATTACGAGTCATCAAAACAAAGCAATCAACGCATGCTCCTAGGGGGAGGTTGGTAGGAGTTAACCATTGCGCGCCCCCGACCTCCACACAAAGGATGACACTCTACAAATACCTCATGCTCTAACTTCTTCACATAGCGGTTCACCATACGTGCATGCTACGGGAATCACAAACTTTAACACAAGTATTTCTCAATTTCATAATAACTCCACTAGCATGACTCTAATATCACTATCCTCATATCTCAAAACAATTATCAAGTATCAAACTTCTCATCATATTCAATGCACTTTGTATGAAAGTTTTTACTACATTCATCTTGGATGTCTATCATGTTGAAGCTAGTTTTATAGCCAAAGCACGTTACCATGCTGCTTTAATAGACTCTCAAAAGGATATAAGTGAAGCACTAGAGCAAAACTATTTAGCTCAAAAGATATAAGTGAAGCACATAGAGTGTTCTAACAATTCCTAGGCCATATTTATCTCTCTAAAAAAGGTGTGTCCAGCAAGGATAATTGTGGCAAACTAACAAGCAAAGACTCAAATCATACATGACGCTCCAAGTAAAACACATATCATGTGGTGAATAAAAATATAGTCCCGAGTATAGTTACCAATAGATGAAGACGAAAGATGGGATGCCTTCCCGGGGCATCCCCAAGCTTAGGCTTTTGGTTGTCCTTGAATTTTACCTTGGGGTGCCTTGGGCATCCCCATGCTTAGGCTCTTTCCACTCTTTGGTTTCATAGTCCATCAAAGCAATACTCAAAACTTGAAAAACTTCACAACACAAAACTTAGACAAAAATCTCGTGAGCTCCGTTAGTATAAGAAAACAAACCACCACTCAAAGGTACTGTAATGAACTCATTCTTTGTTTATATTGGTGTTAAACCTACTATATTCCAACTTTTCTATGATTCATATCTTCCCTTACTACACATAGATTCATCAAAATAAGCAAACAACACACGAAAAACAGAATCTGTCAAAAACAGAACAGTCTGTAGTAATCTGTAACTTTCGCATACTTCTGTAACTCCAAAAAAATTGAAATAAATTGGTAAACGTGAGGAATTTGTCTATTAATCATCTGCAAAAAGAATCAACTAAATAGTACTCTCTAGTAAAATTTGGTGACTATTCTAGCGAGTGCTAACGTTTCTGTTTTTTACTGCAAAATCATATAAACTTCGCACAAGTCTTCCCAAAGGTTCTACTTGGAAAAAACACTAATTAAAACCCAAAACCACATCTAAAGGGAATCTAGATGCAATATTTATTCCTAAACAGAAGCAAAAACAAAAAATATAAAATTGGGTTGCCTCCCAACAAGCGCTATCGTTTAACGTGTTGGGGAACGTAGTATTTCAAAAAAATCCTACGATCACGCATGATCTATCTACGAGATGCATAGCTACGAGGGGGATAGTGTGTCTACGTACCCTCGTAGACCGAAAGCGGAAGCATCTAGTGACGCGGTTGATATAGTCGAACTTCTTCGCGATCCAACCGATCAAGCACCGAACGTACGGAGCCTCCGCGTTCAGCACACGTTCAGCTTGATGACGTCCCACGAGCTCTTGATCCAGTAGAACCTCGTGGGAGAGTTTTGTCAGCACTACGGCGTGGTGACAGATATGATGAAGTTACCGACGCAGGGCTTCGCCTAAGCACTGCAACGGTATGACCGAGGTGTGTTTCTTTGGAGGGGGGCACCGCACACGGCTGGAAAGGTCAACTTGTGTGTTCTAGGGTGCCCCCCTGCCCCTGTATATAAAGGAGCAAGGGGGAGGCCGGCCGGCCCTCCTATGGCGCGCCTAGAGGAGCAATCCTACTAGGAATAGGATTGCAATCCTATTCCTAGTAGGAATCACCAAGAGGGAGAGAGGGGGAAGGAAGGAGAGGGAGAGGGAGAAGGAAAGGGGCGCCGCCCCCCTCCTTTCCTTGTCCAATTCGGACCAAGGGGGAGGGGCATGCGGCCCAGCCCTCGCCAGCCCTCTCTCTTTCCACTAAAGCCCATTAGGGCCCATAGCCTCCCCGGGGGGTTCCGGTAACCCCCCCGGCACTCCGGTTTATTCCGAAACTTTTCGGAACACTTCCGATGTCCGAATATAGTCGTCCAATATATCATCTTTCCGTCTCGGACATTCCGAGACTCCTCGTCATGTCCGTGATCTCATCCGGGACTCCGAACTACCTTTGGTACATCAAAACTCATAAACTCATAATACCGATCGTCATCAAACGTTAAGCGTGCGGACCCTGCGGGTTCGAGAACTATGTAGACATGACCGAGACTCATCTCCGGTCAATAACCAATAGCGGAACATGGATGCTCATATTGGCTCCTACATATTCTACGAAGATTTTTATCGGTCAAACCGCATAACAACATACGTTGTTCCCTTTGTCCTCGGTATGTTACTTGCCCGAGATTCGATCGTCGGTATCTCAATACCTAGTTCAATCTCCTTACCGGCAAGTCTCTTTACTCGTTACATAATACATCATCTCGTGACTAACTCATTAGTCATTTGCTTGCAAGGCTTATTATGATGTGTATTACCGAGAGGGCCCAGAGATACCTCTCCGACACTCGGAGTGACAAATCCTATTCTTGATCTATGCCAACACCACGAATACCTTCGAACACACCTGTAGAGCATCTTTATAATCACCTAGTTACGTTGTGATGTTTGATAGCACACAAGGTGTTCCTCCGGTATACGGGAGTTGCATAATCTCATAGTCATAGGAACATGTATAAGTCATGAAGAAAGCAATAGCAGTAAAACTAAACGATCATAGTGCTAAGCTAACGGATGGGTCTTGTCCATCACATCATTATCCTAATGATGTGATCCCGTTGATCAAATTACAACTCATGTCTATGGCTAGGAAACATAACCATCTTTGATCAATGAGCTAGTCTAGTAGAGGCATACTAGGGACACATTGTTTTGTCTATGTATTCACACATGTACTAAGTTTCCGGTTAATACAATTCTAGCATGAATAAAAGACATTTATCATGATATAAGGAAATACAAATAACATCTTTATTATTGCCTCTAGGGCATATTTCCTTCATAACGCCCCTAGCTAGGCACGATACAAGGATAGATCTAGGTATTGCCATCTTTGGAAGGCAATCCATAAGTGGCTCTCATAATAGATTCATAAGGTAATTTGATTTTCTTTCTAGGAAGGTGTTCCATGCCTTTCCTTAACGGAAATTGGAATCTAATATTTCCTTCTTTCATATCAATAATTGCACCAATCGTTCTAAGGAAAGGTCTACCAAGAATAATAGGACATGAATGATTGCAATCTATATCAAGAACAATGAAATCTACGGTCACATAATTCCTATTGGCAACAATAAGAACATCATTAATCCTTCCCATAGGTTTCTTAATGGTAGAATCCGCAAGATGCAAATTTAAAGAACAATCATCAAGCTCACAAAACCCTAGCAAATCACACAAAGTTTTCGGGATAGTAGAAACACTTGCACCCAAATCACACAAAGCAAAGCATTCATGATCTTTAATTTTAATTTTAATAGTAGGTTCCCATTCATCATAAAGCTTTCTAGGGATACAAACTTCTAATTCAAGTTTTTCTTCATAAGATTGCATCAAAGCATCAACTATGTGTTTGGTAAAAGCTTTATTTTGACTATAAGCATGCGGAGAATTTAGTATGGATTGCAACAAGGAAATACAATCAACCAAAGAGCAATTATCATAATTGAATCCCTTGGAATCCAAAGTAGTGGGTTCATCACTATGCAAAGTTTAAATCTCTTCAATCCCACTTTTAACAATTTTAGCATCAAGATCCAAAAACTCCGAATCATTGGGACACCTTTTAATTAAAGTAGACTCATCTCCAATCCCATCTTTATCAAGATTCATACTAGAAAACAAGGATCTAATAGGAGACACATCAATAACTTTCAGATCTTTATCTTTATTTTCATGATAACTAGAAGAACACGCTTTTATGTAACTCTCTTTTTTTAGCATGCATCCTAGCGGTTCTTTGTTTGCATTCATCAATGGAATTTCTCATGGCTTTGAGAGACTCATTGATATCATGCTTAGGTGGAATAGATCTAAGTTTCAAAGAATCAACATCAAGAGTAATTCTATCCACACTTCTAGCCAATTCATCAATCTTAAACAATTTTTCTTCAAGGAAAGCATTGATTTTTTTTGCGAATTCATAAACTCCTTAACACTAGTTTCAAATTTAGAAGGCATCTTTCCATAAGAGTTATTGTAGGAATTACCATAATTATTAGAGGAATTACTAGGAAAAGGCCTAGGATTAAAGTTTCCTCTATAAGCATTGTTACCAAAATTATTCCTACCAACAGAATTCACATCCAAAGATTCACTATTATTTTCAATCAACGTGGATAAAGGCATATCATTAGGATCAGAAGAAGCACTCTTAGCAACAATTAATTTCATAAGTTCATCCATCTTTCCACTCAAAACACTAATCTCTTCAATAGCATGCACTTTTTTACTACTATAACTTTCGGTGTGCCATTGAGAATAATTGACCATAATATTATCTAGGAGTTTGGTAGCTTCTCCTAAGGTAGTTTCCATAAAAGTGCCTCCTGCGGCCGAATCTAAAAGATTTCTAGAAGCAAAATTCAAGCCAGCATAAAAGTTTTATATAATCATCCGTAAGTTCAAACCATGTGTAGGGCAATTATGTATCATTAATTTCATTCTCTCCCAAGCTTGTGCAACATGCTCATGATCTAGTTGCTTAAAATTCATAATATCGTTTCTAAGAGAGATGATCTTAGCAGGAGGAAAATACTTAGAGATAAAAGCATCTTTGCACTTATTCCACGAATCAATACTATTTCTAGGCAAAGAGGAAAACCAAGTTTTAGCACGATCTCTAAGTGAAAACGGAAATAACTTCAATTTAACAATATCATTATCCGTATCCCTCTTCTTTTGCATATCACACAAATCAACAAAGTTGTTTAGATGGGTAGCGGCATCTTCATTAGGAAGGCCGGAAAGTTGATCTTTCATGACAAGATTCAACAGAGCAGCATTGATCTCACAAGATTCAGCATCGGTAATAGGAGCAATCGGAGTGCTAATAAAATCATTATTGTTGGTATTGGAGAAGTCACACAATTTGGTATTGTTCTGAGCCATAGTGACAAGCAAGCAATCCAACACACAAGCAAACAAGAAGCAAGCGAACGATAAACACACGGCAAAAAGAAGGGCAAATAAAATGGCAAGGGTGAAGTGGGGGGGGGGAGAGGAAAACGAGAGGCAAATAAATGTAATGCGAAGGATAAGGGTTTGTGATAGGTACTTGGTATTTGACTTTTGCGTAAGCCTCCCCGGCAACGGCGCCAGAAATTCTTCTTGCTACTTCTCGAGCTTGCGTTGTATTCCCTCGAAGAGGAAAGGGTGATGCAGCACAGTAGCGTAAGTATTTCCCTCAGTTTTTGAGAACCAAGGTATCAATCCAGTAGGAGACCACGCGCAAGTCCCTCGCACCTGCACAAACAAATAAGAACTTCGCAGCCAACGCGATAAGGGGTTGTCAATCCCTTTACGGTCACTTACGAAAGTGAGATCTGATAGATATGATAGTTTGATATTTTTGGTATTTTTGGATATAAGAACAGAAAGTAAAACCGGTAAAGTAAAGTAGATCGTAGATTGATATGTTGAGAATAGACCCGGGGGCCATAGGTTTCACTAGTGGCTTCTCTCATGATAGCATAATTCTACGGTGGGTGAATGAATTACTGTCGAGCAATTTATAGAAAAGCGAATAATTATGAGAATATCTAGGCATGATCATTATATATAGGCATCGCGTCCGTGACAAGTAGACCGAAACGATTCTGCATCTACTACTATTACTCCACACATCGACCGCTATCCAGCATGCATCTAGAGTATTAAGTTCATAAGAACAGAGTAATGCCTTAAGCAAGATGACATGGCGTAGAGGGATAAACTCAAGCAATATGATATAAACCCCATCTTTTTATCCTCGATGGCAACAATACAATACGCGCCTTGCTGCCCGTACTGTCACTGGGAAAGGATACCGCAAGATTGAACCCAAAGCCAAGCACTTCTCCCATTGCAAGAACTATAGATCTAGTAGGCCAAACCAAACCAATAATTCTAAGAGACTTGCAAGTATATTATAATCATACATAAAAGAATTCAGAAAAGAACCAAATATTTCTCATAGATAATCTTGATCATAAACCCACAATTCATCGGATCTCGACAAACACACCGCAAAAAGAGATTACATCGAATAGATCTCCTCGAAGACCGAGGAGAACTTGGTATTGAGATCCAAAGAGAGAGAAGAAGCCATCTAGGTACTAACTATGGACCCGAAGGTCTGTGGTAAACTACTCACAACTCATGGTGAGGCGATGGTGTTGATGTAGAAGCACTCCGTGGTAGATCCCCCCTCCGGCGGAGCTCCGGAAGAGGCCCCAAGACGGGATCTCACAGGAACAGAAGGTTGCGGCGGTGGAATTAGGGTTTTCTCTCCCGTTCTGATGTTTTCGGGGTACATATGTATATATAGGAGGAAGGAGGGCGTCGGGGGACCAACATGGGGCCCACGAGGCAGGGGGCGCGCCCTGTAGGGGGGGCGCCCCCACCCTCGTGGATGCCACGTGTGCCCTATTCCGTGGTTCTCAAGTCTCTCGTGAAGATTTCGCTCCAAAAATATCTCTCCCGAAGGTTTCATTCCGTTTGGACTCCGTTTGATATTCCTTTTCTGTAAAACCCCGAAATAGGCAAAAAAAAACAGCAATCTGGACTGGGCCTTTGGGTTAATAGGTTAGTCCCAAAAATAATATAAAAGTGTATAACAAAGCCCATTAAACACCCAAAACATCATAAATAATAGCATGGAACAATAAAAAATTATAGATACGTTGGAGACGTATCAACAGGCCAGATCTGGAGTCTGTTCGGGGCTCCGGAGAGGGGATCTTCCGTCTTCGTCGTCATCAACCATCCTCAATCAGCAATTCCATGATGCTCACCGTTGGGAGTGAGTAATTCGTTCGTAGGCTCGCTGGTCGGTGAGAGGTTGGATGAGATTCATCATGTAATCGAGTTAGTTCTGTTAAGGCTTGATCCCTAGTATCCACTATGTTCTGAGATTGATGTTGCTATGACTTTTCTATGCTTAATGCTTGTCACTAGGGCCCTGATACGTCTTCAATGTATCTATAATTTTTTATTGTTCCATGCTATTATATTATCAAATTTGGATGTTTTATATGCATTAATATGCTATTTATATTATTTTTGGGACTAACATATTAACCTAGAGCCCAGTGCCAGTTTCTGTTTTTTCCTTATTTCTGAATTTTTTAGAAAGGGAATATCAAACGGAGTCCAAACGGAATAAAACTTTCGTGATGATTTTTCTTGGACCAGAATACATCCAGAAGACTTAGAGTTCAAGTCAGAAGATCCCCAAAGAGGCGGCAAGCCGCAAGGGCACGCCCCTAGGCTTCTGCCCCCCTCGAGAGTCCCCTGATGACCTACGGGTCCATAGCTAGTAGTTAGATGACTTCTTCTCTCTCTCTTTGATCTTCAATATAATGTTCGCCTTGATGTTCTTGGAGATCTATTCGATGTAATCTTCTTTTGCGGTGTGTTTGTCGAGATCCGATGAATTGTGGATTTATGATTAGTCCATGAATATTATTTGAGTCTTTTCTAACTCGTTTATGCATGATTAAGATAGCTTTGTATTTTTCTTTGATCTATCGATTTGGTTTGGCCAACTAGATTTGTTTTTTCTTGCAATGGGAGAGCTGCTTTGTGATGGGTTCAATCTTGTGGTGTCCTCACCCAGTGACTATCAGGAAACGTTGCATGGAAAACAAAAAAATCTACGCACACGTAAGATCTATCCATGGAGATGGATAGCATCTAGAGGGGAGAGTGTGTCTACGTACCCTCATAGATAGTAAGCGGAAGCGTTTAGTAACGCGATTGATGTAGTCGAACTTCTTCATGATCCAACCGATGAAGTACCGAACGTACGACACCTTTGCGTTCATCACACGTTAAGCTTGGTGACATCCACGCCTTCTTGATCCAGCAAGACAGCGCGGTAGTAGATGAGTTCCGGCAGCATGGCGGTGTGGTGACGGTTGTCGTAGTGGTCTCACGACAGATGCCATAGGATGGCTAAAGAGCGGGACAAACACAAGGGCAACGGTGGGTTCTAGAGGCGAGGTTGATACTCGCAAGTGTGAGACATGAGATGTACCCAGGTTTGGGGCTCTCCGAAGAGATAACACCCCTAGTCCTGCCGAGTGTGGTTTATATGAAGATGAAATAAGCTTGCTCCTTGAGCTGTTCTCAGGAGGGAGGAAGACATGCCAAAGCATAGGTTGAGCCAGGTCAGCTACAGTGCCGGGACGCCTGGTCACCGTCGGTTCTTGTCGATGGGATGGAAGCATTGTTGGGAAACGTAGCATGCAATTTCAAAAATCTCCTACACTCACGCAAGATCTATCTAGGACATGCATAGCAACGAGAGGGGAGAGTATGTCTACGTACCCTCGTAGACCGAAAGCAAAAGCGTTTAGTAACGCGATTGATGTAGTCGAACTTCTTCACGATCCAACCGATCAAGCACCGAACGCATGGCACCTCCATGTTCAGCTCGGTGACATCCTCGCCTTCTTGATCCAGCAAGACGGGCGAAGCAGTAGACGAGTTCCTGTAGCACGACGGCGTGGTGACGGTTGGTGATGAAGAACAATCTATGCGGGGCTTGATACTCCATTTTGCATCATGCTTATATGTTGATATTTATTGCATTATGGGCTGTTCTTACATGTTTTGTCACAATACTTATGCCTTTTCTCTCTTATTTTACAAGGTTTACATGAAGAGGGAGAATGCCGACAGCTGGAATTCTGGGCTAGAAAAGGAGCAAACTCTGGAAACCTATTCTGCACAGCTCCAAAAGCCATGAAACTCAACAGAACATTGTTTCGGAAAATATAAAAAATATACGACGAAAGAAACCCACGAGGGGGGCCACCGGCTGTCCACGAGGGTGGGGGCGTGCCCCCCTTCCCAGGGCGCGCCCCCTACCTCGTGGGCCAGCCGGCAGGCCCCCGATGCCCATCTTCTCCTATATGAGCTATTTTGACCTGGAAAAAATCATAAGGAGGCTTTCGGGACCAGACGCCGCCGTCTCGAGGCGGAACCGAGGCGGAAACCAATCTAGGGCTCCGGCATAGCTGTTCTGTCGGGGATACTTCCCTCCGGGAGGAGGAAATCGTCACCGCCGTCATCACCAACAACTCTCCCATCTTGGGGAGGGCTATCTTCATCAACATCTTCACCAGCACCATCTCCTCTCAAACCCTAGTTCATCTCTTGTATCCAATCTTTGTACCCAAACCTCAGATTGGTACCTGTGGGTTGCTAGTAGTGTTGATTACTCCTTGTAGTTGATGCTAGTTGGTTTATTTGGTGGAAGATCATATGTTCAGATCCATTATGCATATTAATACTCCTCTGATCATGAACAATATTATGTCTTGTGAGTAGTTACTTTTGTTCCTGAGGACATGGGAGAAGTCTTGCTATTGGTAGTCATGTGAGTTTGGTCTTCGTTCGATATTTTGATGAGATGTATGTTGTCTCTCCTCTAGTGGTGTCATGTGAACGTCGACTACATGAAACTTCACCATTATTTGGGCCTAGAGGAAGGCATTGGGAAGTAATAAGTAGATGATGGGTTGCTAGAGTGGCAGAAGCTTAAACCCTAGTTTATGCGTTGCTTCGTAAGGGGCTGATTTGGATCCATATGTTTCAGGCTATGGTTAGGTTTACCTTAATACTTCTTTTGTAGTTGCGGATGCTTGCATTAGAGGTTAATCATAAGTGGGAGGTTTTTCCAAGTAAGGGCAGCACCCAAGCACCGGTCCACCCACATACCAAATTATCAAAGTACCGAACGCGAATCAGATGATCGTGATGAAAACTAGCTTGACGATAATTCCCATGTGTCCTCGGGAGCGCTTTCCTTTATATAAGAGTTTGTCCAGGCTTGTCCTTTGATACAAAAAGGATTGGTCCACCTTGATGCACCTTATTTACTTTTACCTTTTGTCACTTGCTACCAATTACCTTATCACAAAACTATCTGTTACCTATAATTTCAGTGCTTGCAGAAAATACCTTACCAAAAACTGCCTATCATTTCCTTCTGCTCCTCGTTCGGTTCGACACTCTTCCTTATCGAAAGGACTACGATAGATCCCCTACACTTGTGGGTCATCAAGACTCTTTTCTGGCGCCGTTGCCGGGGAGTGAAGCCCCTTTGGTAAGTGGAATTTGATAAGGAAAAATTTATATAGTGTGCTGAAATTTATTGTCACTTGTTACTATGGCTCAAAATCCTTTGAGGGGCTTGTTCGGGGTATCTTCACCCCAAACAGAAGAGCAAAGAGTTGCTCCTCAACCTACTGCACCTATTTAAAATGATTACTTTGAGATTCCTTCGGGTATGATAGAGAAACTGCTTGAAAATCCTTTTACAGGAGACGGAACACTACATCCCGACTTACACCTAATCTATGTGGATGAAGTTTGTGGATTGTTTAAGCTTGCAGGTATGCCCGAGGATGTTATCAAGAAGAAGGTCTTCCCTTTATATTTGAAGGGAGATGCATTGACATGTTTTAGGCTATGCGATGATATGAGATCATGGAACTATAATCGTCTGAAGTTGGAATTTCAACAGAAGTTCTACCCTATGCACCAAGTTCATCGTGGTCGTAATTATATTTATAATTTCTGGCCTCGCGAAGGAGAAAGCATCGCTCAAGCTTGGGGGAGGCTTAAGTGAATGTTATATTCATGCCCCAATCATGAGCTCTCAAGAGAAATGATCATTCAAAAAATTTATGCTCGGCTTTCTCATAATAATCGCTCCATGCTCGATACTTCTTGTTCTGGCTCTTATATGATGAAGACTATTGACTTCAAATGGGATTTATTGGAGAGAATTAAATGCAACTCTGAAGATTGGGATCTCGACGAAGGTAAGGAGTTAGGTATGACCCCTAAGTTTGATTGTGTTAAAGCTTTTATGGATACCGATGTTTTCCGTGAGTTTAGCACTAAATATGGACTTGACTCTGAGATAGTAGCTTCTTTCTGTGAATCTTTTGCTACTCATGTTGATCTCCCTAAGGAGAAGTGGTTTAAATACCATCCCCCTATTGAAGTAAAAGTAGTTGAACCTATTAAAGTTGAAGAAAAGACTATCACTTATAATGTTGATCCTGCTATTCCTACTGCTTACATTGAGAACCCACCTTTCCCTGTTAGGATAAAGGATCATGCTCAAGCTTTAACTGTAGTTCGTAAGAGTAATACTAGAACACCTACACCCTCTGAGCAAATTAAAGTTGAACCTAGTGTTGCTATGGTTAAAGATCTCTTGGTAGAAGATTTAGATGGACATGATATTTACCTCCAAGAAGAGTCTGCTAGAATAGCTAAACCCAATGCTAGGAACAAACATAAACCTGTTGTAGGCTTGCATGTTATCTCTGTCAAGATAGGAGATCATTGTTATCATGGTTTATGTGACGTGGGTGCTAGTGCGAGTATTATCCCTTTTGATCTGTACAACAAAATTATGCATGATATTGCACCTATTGAGTTAGAAGGGATTGATGTTACTATTAAGCTTGCTAATAGAGATACTATTTCACCAGTTAGGATTGTTAGAGACGTTGAAGTCTTGTGTGGGAAGGTTAAATACCCTGTTGATTTCCTTATTCTCAGTTCCCCACAAGATGAATTACGTCCCATTATATTTGGTAGACCCTTCTTGAATACTGTTAATGCCAAGATAGACTGCATGAAAGACATTGTCACTGTTGGATTAGGGGATATGTCTCATGATTTTAACTTTTCTAAATTCCATAGACAATCCCTTGAAATGGCACCACCTAGTAAGGATGAAATTATTGGTCTTGCTTCTATTGCCGTGCCACCTAATGATCCATTAGAACAATACCTGCTAGACCATGAAAATGATATGCATATGAATGAGAGAAGGGAAATAGATGAAATATTCCTTACACTGGGACCTATATTGAAAAACAACTTGCATGTTGAAATCCTAGGGGATCCTCCTCCACCCAAGGGTGATCCCGTGTTTGAACTTAAACCTTTGCCTCATAATCTTAAGTATGTTTATCTTGATGAAAAGAAGATATATCATGTTATTATTAGTGCTAACCTTTCAGAGTAGGAAGAAGAAAAATTATTGAAAACTCTGAAGAAGCACCATGCTGCTATTGGATATACTCTGCACGATCTTAAGGGCATTAGTCCCACTATATGCCAACACAAGATAAAATTGGAAGAAAATGCTAAACCAGTTATTGATCATCAGCGACGGTTAAATCCTAAGATGAAAGAAGTGGTAAGGAAGGAAATACTAAAGCTTCTAGAGGTAGGTATTATCTATCCAGTTGCTGATAGTGGGTAAGTCCTGTCCATTGTGTTCCTAAGAAAGGAGGTATGACTGTCGTTCCTATTGATAAAGATGAATTGATCCCGCAAAGAATAGTTACAGGTTATAGGATGGTAATTGATTTTCGTAAGTTTAATAAAGCTACTAAGAAAGATCATTACCCCTTGCCATTTATCGATCAAATGCTAGAAAGGTTATCCAAACATACTCATTTCTGCTTTCTAGATGGTTATTCTGGTTTCTCTCAAATACCTGTGTCAAAAGGGGATCAAGAAAAGACGACTTTTACTTGTCCTTTCGGTAACTTTTCTTATAGACGTATGCCTTTTGGTTTATGTAATGCACCTGCTACCTTTCAAAGATGCATGATGGCTATATTCTCTGATTTTTGTGAAAAGATTGTTGAGGTTTTCATGGATGATTTCTCCGTTTACGGAACTTATTTTGATGATTGCTTAAGCAACCTTGATCGAGTTTTGCAGAGATGTGAAGACACTAACCTTGTCTTGAATTGGGAGAAGTGCCACTTTATGGTTAATGAAGGCATTGTCTTGGGACATAAAATTTCTGAAAGAGGTATTGAAGTTGACAAATCTAAAGTTGATGCTATTGAAAAGATGCCATGCCCTAAGGACATCAAAGGTATACGAAGTTTCCTTGGTCATGCCGGGTTTTATAGGAGGTTCATTAAGGACTTCTCCAAAATCTCCAGGCCTCTGACTAATCTTTTACAAAAAGATATTCCTTTTGTCTTTGATGATGATTGTCTAGAAGCATTTGAAATTCTTAAGAAAGCATTGATCTCTGCACCCATTGTCCAGCCTCATGACTGGAATTTACCCTTTGAGATTATGTGCGATGCTAGTTATTATGCTGTAGGAGCTGTTCTAGGGGAAAGATTTGATAAGAAATTGAATGTTATCCAGTATGCTAGTAAAACTCTAGATAGTGCCCAAAGAAATTATGCCACTACTGAGAAAGATTTTTTAGCAGTTGTATTTTCTTGTGATAAGTTTATACCCTATATCGTTGATTCTAAAGTAACTATTCACACTGATCATGCTGCTATCAAATACCTTATGGAAAAGAAAGATGCTAAACCTAGACTTATTAGATGGGTTCTCTTGCTGCAAGAATTTGACTTGCATATTATTGATACAAAGCGAGCTGAGAACCCCGTGGCAGATAACTTGTCTAGGTTAGTGTAATGCCCCGGATGTAACACTTTCCCTATATGACAATATATAAACTTTGGCTTCATCAATTCCATTCCGGGTTCTTCTTTATTTTCGGGTTCTTCGTTTTGTCGCGTGCGTGTGTGCATTTCATCCATGTCGTGTTGTCATGTGCATTGCATTGCATTTGTGTTGTCACTTGCATCCGGTCCCACTCATCTCTTCCCGTTGTCCATTTCGAGTTCCGACGCTCTCACACGTGCCCATGGCATCCCCGAGTCCTTATTTCGTGTTTGGACGTGTAACGTTTCCTGTATGACGCGAGACTTGTCGTGCGATGTTGTTTTGGTACGTGTAGGCCGCCTGTCAAGTTTCGTCGCGTTTGGAGTTCGTTTGATACTCCAACAGTTAACCTCGTGGGCTAAAAGTACCTCCTCTTTGAGGCCCAAGACCCCCTCCTCAACAGCCCACCAACCCAGCACAACCCTTCCCATCATCCCAGTCATTGAATTGTGATCGCGTGGCCGAAAACCGCTCCCCATTTGGAGTCTCCTAGCTCCTTGTGCCTATAAAAACGTCCACCCCTCCATTTTTCGTCCAAAAACCCTAATTTTTCTCCTCCCGCACCCATCGGACGTGTCCGTACGTCGCCGGACACGTCCAGCCGACCTCCGCGCCAGTGAGAGTCCGCCACGTTGATACGTCTCAAAGGTATCTACTTTTCCAAACACTTTTGCTATTGTTTTGCCCTCATTCTTGCATGATTTGAACTAAACTAACCCGGACTGACGCTGTTTTCAGCAGAGCTGCCTGTATGGTTTTATTGTGTGCAGGAAAACGGATTTTTAGGTGTCTTAGAAAATTCCAAGAAAAATCACAGAAAATCCACGCACCCGAAGGGCCATTGTGCCAGAAGTGGGGCCAGAGGGCAGCCAGGGGGCCCCAGGCGTCCTGCTGGCGCGGCCCCACCCCTGGCCGCGCCGGGAGGCCGCCTGGGAGGGTCCTCCCCCCTCTGGTGCCCTACCTTGGCTCGTATTTATTCCCGTGGCGAGAAAACCACAGAACAGAAGTCGTTTTTCCAGTTTCCATCGCGGAGCCGCCGCCACCCTCTGTTCTTCTTCGGGAGGGCTAATCTGGAGGCTGATTTGGCCTCCGGAGAGGGGAGATCGTCGCCATCGTCATCATCATCACCACTCCATCCTCCCTCCATGACTTCTCCTTCCATGTGTGAGTAATTCCCTGCTGTAGGCAAAGAGGATGGTAGGGATTGGATGAGTTAGATCATGTAATAGTTTATCAGATTATTGGGGGCATGTTGCCTATCATCTACTTTGGTGTTTATCATCTTTGCTTCAACTTGTTGCTCTTAATGCTTGTCAGTTAGGGCCCGAGTGCCATGTTTTCAGATCTGAACCCTATGTGTTTGCATGAATATATTTGTGTTCTTGATCCTATCTATGAGTTGATTGCACCTATTATAGTCCGGAACCGGCGATCCCAAAAGTGACAGCTTGGGACACCAAAGGGGATGGTCCATAATTTGAGGATTCCATGTATCCATTGAGTTTATTGCTTTGTTCCGGTGCTCTTTGACAGGAGCACCTTAATCTCCATAAGTTCCTTTTGGCCCCGTTCGTAGCGGGATGGTAGGACAAAAGATGTTGTGCAAGTTCTTATTGCAAGCACGTACAACTACCTGTGGGATACATGCCTAATGTTTGATATTTGCCTAGATGATCATTACTTTTCTGTGTGCCTTGCCCCAAGTTAGATTCATGATGTATCTCATCCATGCAGCGCCCAACCATCCATCTCCCTAGCCTACAATGTTTCAATCCTGCTGGTTATTAGTTGTTACTTTTGCTGTTTACTTTTGTTGTCACCACCATCACTATCATATCACCGTTACCACTTATCTTTTGTTGCAAGTAAGTATATTTCAGGTGCGGTTGAATTGACAACTCAACTGTTAAAGCTTATAAATACTCTTTGGCTCCCCGTGTGTCGAATCTATAAATTGGGTTATTCTTACCCGCGAAGACTATCTCCATCCCTTACGGTTGAGGGTTATCTAGTACCGTTTTCTGGCGCCGTTGCCGGGGAGCATAGCAATATTTACAAGTCTACTTGACGTATCCTACCTGCTGCACTTCATCCGCTATGGGTAAGAAAGGAGACCCCAAGGTTCTGATCTTACTATCCACTACAAGAAGAGGTACTGTTCTGAACACTAGTGCTACACTTGATTCACCTTCTGTTATGAGTAAGTTTGCCTCACCACCACCACATGATGCTTCTACTGAATCTGTTACTATGTCCGATACTTTTGATGATGCTTCTACTACTCTTGATGATATTGGTTCACTTGGTTATGCTCTTGAGAAATAGATCGCTGCTGCTGCAAAAAAATTTGGAATTGAAATTCCTGTTACTCGCTACCTTATTGGTGGAACTTATGATTATCCTGATTTGAGTAAACTCAAGGAGAGACTCCTTGACGATGATTACATTATTCTTGATGATGATTTATGCAAGGAACTGACAGAGTTTGCCGACTCTGACCCTGAAGCTATCAAGAAGCTGCTTGAAAAACACTCCTTGAAGAACAAGACTGTTCCTGATCCTGAATTTGCTACATCTCCTATATGCATCAATGATCCTGATTATGATTTCTCTATTGATCTTTCACTTATATCTATGGTTGAAGCTGACCCCTTTTATGGCAGAGAAAATGATGATGCTATTGCACACCTGACCAAACTCACTGAGTTGGGTGGCTTGTTTACCACGAATGAAAAGATACAAAACTTTTATGTGACTAAGCTTCTTCCTTTCTCTTTGAAGGAAGGTGCTAAAACATGGTATGATGCACTACCATATGGTTCCATTAAGAGTCCTCAAGACTTAGCTCACTCTTTTGTTGATAAGTACTTTCCTGCTCATATGCAACATGCTGCTTTATAAAGAATTTATAACTTTAAACAGTTGCAGGATGAGCACCTCCCTAAAGCTTGGGGGAGGTACTGTAGTCTGATCCAGGCTAGACCAGGACATGGAGTCCTTAAGAATGAATTAATCGATATATTTTATGCTGATCTAACTGATGAATCCAGGTCCTATTTGGATAGTTGTGCTGGTTGTGTTTTCAAGAAAAGAACACCGGACGATGCAGAAGAATTGATGGGCAGGATTGCCAAAAACCATGAAGATTGGTCCGTCCCTGAACCACCTCCACCACCAAAGAAGAGGGGCATGCTTGTTCTAAGCCCCGAAGATATGCAAGAAGCAAGGAAGTCTATTAAAGAGAAGGGTATTAAAACTGAAGACGTGAAGAATCTACCCCCTATTGAGAAGTTGTGTGAGCCTACCACTCACCCTCCTATGGTAGAGGTACACTCTCTTTTAGATTTCAACGCAAGTGACATCCCTCATGGTAAGCCTCCTGATAAATGTTTAGATGAGCTTGATAATTTTATTATGAAGCAAAGTCATTTTAATGAGAGGATACAAAGTCAATTGCATGATAATTCCCTTGCTATCAAACGTTTGCTTGATGTTCTAGGTAGAACAGTTAATGATGTTAAATGTCTTGTGAAGCATTTTCATATGGTTCAAACTCAGCTTGAACAAATTTCTAGTGTGCAAAAATATTTGCTTGCTAACATGTAATGCCCCGGATGTAATACTTTCCCTTTTGGGTATATAATATATCTCCGGCTTCATCTATTTCCATTCCGGGTTCTTTGTCTTTCGGGCTTTCGTCGTTTTGTTGTGTGAGTGTGTGGCATTCATTCATATCATGTAGACATGTGCATCGCATTGCATTTGTGTTGTCGGTTGCATCCGGTTCCGCGTGTTTCTTCCCGTTGTCCGTTTCGTGTTCCGGAGCTCCCTCACGTGTCCGTGACGTCCCGTAGGCCTACTTTGTTGTTCGGGCGTTTAACGTTACCGGTGTGCCGCGAGGTTGTTTTGTGTGTTGTTGTTTTGTTGTGTGCAACCCGCCTCTCAAATCTCGTCTCGTTTGGACTCCGTTGACTATCCCATCCGTTGTCCGTGTGGGTCCGAAGTGCCTTCACTTTGTGTCCCGGAAACACCCCTACTGCATTCTTTTATCTCCCTCCTAGGCCTCCTAGACTATCCCCGCGATCGGATCCGTCGGATCGCGATCGGAGGGCTCCTAACGCCCCTAAATCCCCTCCTAACCCTAAAAACTGCTATTTATAGTCCCCTCTAGGTCTATTTTGGCATCCCCTATTGTTTTTTTTCTCAGATCCAATCTTCCTTCTTCTCCACTAAAAGTATCCTCTGATCCCGAGGAGGATCCCTCGATCGACCGAGCCGCCGGCCTCGACGCAAGTCAACGAGGCAGCGACCCTGGCGATCTGGAGCTCGATCGCTGCCTGGGCGCGAGGGCCCAGGTCCTCACTTCGTCGCTAGGAGGCCGCCCTCGACCGCTGCTTCCCCGTCGACCGAGCCGGCTGGGCCGATCCAGACGGTCCCGTACGCCGCCTCCACTCCGCGGGGTCCCCACTTCGACGCCCTTCCGCGCCTGGGCCGCCGGGCCGCATCCCGGCAGTCGCCAGCTCCCCTCGCCACCGCGTGCGACCGGGCCGCCGCTCAGATCCGCGCGCGCGCCGCCTCACCGGGCCTCCACCTCCCGGGCCGCCCCGCACCAGCCGTGCCGCGGGCCGCCGTCAGATCCGCGCCGCGGCCCACTTCTTCCTCCAGCCGCGGGCCGCCGCCCCGCTTCGCCCCGCGGGCCCAATCGCCTCCCGCGCGCCGCCGCGAAGGCCCAGTCGCCGGGCCCGTCTTCTTCTTTTCCCAGATCTGATCTGCTAAGGTTGACCCCCCCCCCTAAAACTACTAAGTCCCTGTTACTTGTTGTCTGATGCTATGTTTGACCATGCATATCTTTTACTGTGTTGCTCCGTTTTGCGCGTGTAATATGTCCAGACGTTCGTGGAGACGTGCTCTACGTTTTACCTGTTGTTGTCATGCATGTTAGAGATCATCTAGGTGCTTGTTTTGCTGTTGCAAGAGTGCATCATGATAAAAACTGCTGTTGTGTGTTATTTTCATGCCACCTTTGCCATGTGATATCTTTTAGCTCGTTTGTCCAAATGATGCAAATGACATGTCCACGTGTTCGTCTTGCCACGAACTACGTGTTGCTTATGATAGGTTGCATGGTAGATTTATTATTGCCTTGTTATCATCGTTGCAAAGTGCCATGTGGCTGTGATGTGTTTTCACTTGTTATGAAATGCCATCTTGTTGAGCTCGTTGTAATCGTTGTGTTCACCTCTATGAAGCATGCTTGTGTTTTTCGGGATCACCTTCATGTGCACTTTGATGAGGTGCTTACCCTTTGCCATGTTTAGTTTCGAGGTGACTTAAACATGCTCTTTTATATGCCATGATGATATTGCTGTTTTAGGACTTAGTGGTTTTTCACTAAGTCTGAAACCTGTAACGTTCCGATGCCTTGTTCGTGTGATGTTCTAGGAAAAAGCATGATAGTTTTGGAGTGGATTTTGATTGTTCCTTGAAGTATATATTGTTGTCTTTCCATTCATGTCCTCACATGTCCATTTGAGTGGCTGTAGCATGTTTATCCTTTGCTCTAAAGTTTCAATAAAAATTCTGCTGCCAGAATTTTATTGTCAAGTTCAATATGTCCATGATCATTGCTATTGATCCGTGACTCCGTTGGGGTGCACCTTTGGACTTAGTTGCTGTACTATATATCTAGTTTGTGTTCAAGTCCTTTGCCATGCTTTTTGGGTGCTGTAGCTTAATTATTTTGAGCTCCGAAGATGCTATGTTGCTGTAATTTTCAGCTTTCGCTCAAATCTTGTTTCGGGCATAACTTTTAGCCCGTAACTCCGATTTCAGCGAATCTTATATCAAACTTGATTGTTTTTCTGTGTAGATTAATAATATCAGATTGTTATCATGTTTTGAGGTGTTTTGCTTGAGTGATGTTTTACGTGCTCCATGTGCATCCTTAGTGCATCCATCATGCATTCATGTTTTACGAGTGCGCATTGCATCTTGTTGATTTGTGCTTGGTGTGATTGTTGTGTTTAGAGCCGGAAGCTGAGACCGAGTACGAGGTTGAGCACGAGGTTTCCAACGAGGTTGAGCACGAGGTTTCCAACGAGGTTGAGCACGAGGACCCTTACGATCCGAACGACTTCTCTTCAGGCAAGATGACCGAACCCCGATAACATTACTATCTTTGCCTATTGCTAGTAGTCTCGATCTATAGTTTTGCCTCGATGCCCATGATCTTCTTGTCAGCCTCCTACTTGTAACCAATTGCCATGTTTAACCAACCCACCTATGCAAACCGTTGTTTGGCTAAGTACGCTTCGCTCAGCCCTTCTTATAGCGTTGCTAGTTGCAGGTGAAGTGAAGATGCTTGCTCCATGTTGAAGTTTGGTTGGGTTATATCACACTATTTAAATGCGTAAAATGAAATCATCTATATATTGACAAGGGTGGAAGGCTAAGCCTTTTGCTTGGTGATTTGTTCCACTCATGCCGTTAGGATCCGTATAAGCCGGTGTAATGTTCCTTGATTATGCGTTCCTAACACGGTTGGGGTGTATGGACCCCCTCGATAAACCGCTAAGTGCTAAGTCTTTTCCAGCAAGTCCCAACATTGGTACTATTTGCCTAATAACAAACTAAACATGCATAGGGAGTAATTAACCCTCTTTCTTAATCAACAACCCCGGGCCAGTGCTCCACATGAGTGTTGGTCCGAAACGGGGAGCCTGCGGGGCCACCTCGAGGAAACTCAAGGTCTGGTAAAAACCCGTAGCTTCGCCCATCCGGTCGTGTCCTGAGACTTAGATACGCGCGGCTACTATCAGGGTGTCGACACGCTGGGAGGATTTGCTGGATTAGCCTTACCTTAGCTTGGTATATCTTGAGCACGGGATTCCGAGGATACTCGGGTCTTCCCACTTTGGAGTTGCGACTCCGCGGATCGTGGGCTTGTAATGGGTCAAGTTGGAACACCCCTGCAGGGTTTGAACTTTCGAAAGCCGTGCCCACGGTTATGTGGCAGATGGGAGCTTGTTAATTCCGGTTGTAGATAACTTGACACAATGTTTCTAATACACTACCAGCGTGTGTTCCGTGACTGTCAATTTTCGAATAGGGATTCGGAAGTTGAACACGGAGGGGTTATGTTTGTTGAGCTTGTAGCTAGGATCACTTCGTGATCACTTCTCGCCGAGGCCTTCTCTTCTCGCTCTCACTTACGTAAGCTAGATGCTAGTTGCTGCTGCAGACTTATTCTTTTCTTCAGCCTTTTCCTCACCCAAAGGCTTAAATAGTTCTGTTACCCGGGAACGGGATTGCTGAGTCCTCTGTGGCTCACAGTTACTTCACACACCAGATGCAGGTCCAGCTGTGAGCTATCTAGGTGATGGCACCGAGCTGGATTGGGAGTACGACGAGGAGCGTAGTCGGTACTACGTGCGCTACCCGGACGATCAGTAGTGGAGTCTCTTACTAGGATTCGATCCGCCTGTGGTTTATTTATCTGAGTTTGGTACTTTGACATTTGGCTTTTGCCCTTAGAGGGTTGTGATGTTCTTAATGTATGATGTTTGAGACTTGTACTGTAATTCTGTGACGTGGCGAGTGTAAGCCAACTATTTTCAGTTTACTATCCCCTCTTTTACATGAGTTGTGCAAAGATTACCGAACTTGAGATCATTCTAGGATGGAATTATGCCTTTAAGTCGTGCCTCGACACGTAGGAGGTATAACTCCATCCTGGGCATTACAAGTTGGTATTCAGAGCCTTCTCCGACCTAGGAGCCCCCACTGTTTGATCGAACCGTTGACGGTTGAGTCTAGGCACACACTGAAAACTTTTTTGAGTCCTATATTATATCGGAGAGTAGGATTTCTTTGCTTCTCATCCCCTTTCTCTCTGGTGAGGACTCCTGACGTCTACTCTTGTCTCTCCTATCTTCAAAATTTGCACAAATTTTTTTTTAGGAATCCCGCGAGTATTCTGGGATTGTTTCGATGGTCTTGTGACAAGGATATTGTTCCCGATGCCTCCTGTTACCGAGGAGTTGAGCTTCGGGGTATCATTGTAACAAGCATATCGCGGCAGTACTAAATACTTAAGACGGCCGACATCGAAAATCTCCCCTATACGGCCAGTGGCAAGATTACCCCGACATCACCCAGTACTGGGGAGGTAGTTCGGGAGTATTGCCATAGCTTGTTATAGTGGATGCTTTTCGAAGGTCCGAGGTACACAGTTTCCGAGAAAGACTGGTTATGTGTTGAAGGATGGATACACCTGGATGTAGGTTTAGAGTTGATTGCGCGGTGCTTCCCGTGTATCCCCAACACCTGATTGCATAACTGGAATCTTTCGGAAATCTATAGGTGGGTTTTATCCAGTAGATCGTAGGCATTCTTCCAACGAATGTAGGTTAGTGAGTTCGGGGTTCGACATTGAGTGAAGGGGTTATATGACCGATGTTACTATCAGGAGTTGCATCTTAAAGGGTCCTTGGCTATGCTGATCCGGGGATTGCAAAACCTTTTCGTAACGCGTTCATATGCTTTCAGCACAAAGATGTTAGAACGAAACTCCTCTCTTGTGTTTGTTCCCGTCCATACCTTGTTGTTTTTCTTATTTATCCTTTTGTCCCCTATGTGGCTTCTCGTGAAGATTGATGTTATCATTTAACTGAGAAATTCATTCGTTCCTCTTGTTCGGATGATTTCATTCGTTCTTGTTGTTCGAATGATTATTGTGAAGACTTGTTGCAATTCATTCCATTGATTCAGCTTATTCCTTTTGTCAATCAATTGCTGATTCGTGGTCATCTCTTACAGGATGGCTCCGAAAAGGGTTCCCAACGCTAACCCAGAGGGTGAAGAGGTTCCAGAACGTCCTCCTTCTCCTCCTCCTCCGCCTGAGGCTTGGAGAGCAATTATGCAGACTACTGCCCAGAACACTCAGTTGATGATGCAGATGATGCAGCTGATACAAGCTAATCAAGCTAATCAAGCTAATCAGGGTGTTCCAGGGAATCAAGGCAACTTCTTCCAGCAGCACCATGCTACTCTTAATCAGTTCTTGGCCAACAATCCTAAAGCTTTCAGTTACTGTGTCGACCCTCTTGATGCTGAGGATTGGTTGACCGACATAAAGAAGCATTTTGAGTGCAGTAACGTGAAGGAAGATGACTATGTGAAGTTTGCAGCCTTCCAACTGAAAGATCAAGCAGCTGACTGGTGGCAGCAGTACAAAGACTCCAGGCCGGGTCAAGTGATCTCTTGGGAGAATTTCTGCAAGGATTTCCGCTCGCATCACATTCCTACAAGTGTCATCGAGGGTATGCGTGAGCAATTCCGCAACCTCAAGCAGGGCTCCATGACAGTCTATCAGTATAATGTCAAGTTCCAAAACCTCGCTCGCTATGCTAAGCAAGACATTCCTGATGCCAAGAGTAAAATCTATCAGTTCCGTGGAGGTCTCAAAGATGAACTTCAGCTTGCTCTCACTTTGTTCGAGCCCGATGAATTCGACAAGTTCTATAATATGGCTTTGAAACAAGAAGCAGCTCAGCTTAAGATGGAGGCTTCTAAGAAGAGAATTCGAGATGCTGTTCACTCTTCCTCATCGTCTCAGTTGGCTGCGAAACAACAGAAATTCTGGCTTCCTCCTCCTCCAGTGATTCGAGCTCCATACAACAACTCCAACAACTTCAACAACTCCAACAACAAGAACTCTAGTGGTCGTGGTTTCTCCCACCCACCCAACCCGAGCAACCAGTCGAAGAAGCAGTTTCAGTCTCAAGGCTCCAAGTCCAGTGGCTCTCATTTCCGTCCTCTCTCTGAAGTGGTGTGCAACAAGTGTGGCCAGAAGGGTCATTATGCCAACAGATGTCCGAATCCGAAGCGTCTTCCTCCTCCTCCACCTATGAGTTCAGCTATTGTCAGGCATGATCCAAAGTCAGCAAGGGTCAATCTGATGAATGCAGCGCAAGCGGAGAATGCTTCTGATGTCATTTTGGGTAACCTTCCAGTGAACTCTATCCCTGCTAAAGTGTTATTTGATTCGGGTGCTTCTTGCTCTTTTATGTCATATCCATTTGCATCCAAGAATAATGTTCACTCTGAAGCCTTGCCAAGACCTTTGAGTGTCATATCACCTGGCAAGAGATTGAGTTCTAGTATGGTGGCTCCGAATGTTTCTATTCGCATGGGTGATTATCGATTTTTGGCTTCTCCGGTGATTCTCGGTAATTCTGATATTGACCTCATCCTCGGAATGGATTGGCTTTCTCAGCACGATGCTCATATTGATTGTGCACAAAAGGAAGTCAAGTTGACTCATTCTGATGAAGATGTGATTATCTTTGCTTCAAGGGATAATACTATCCGGCTTTTCTCTCTTAATGATAAGGGCGAAATTAATGCCATAAATCAAATTCCTGTGGTGAACGAATATCAAGACGTCTTTCCAGAAGAACTTCTAGGCATGCCTCCACACCGTCAGGTGGAGTTTGTCATTGAACTCGAGCCGGGCACTGAGCCTGCATGCCGGCGTCCATACAAGCTCTCTCTGGATGAATTGAAGGAATTGAAGAAGCAGCTTGATAAGCAGGAGAGTATGGGTCTCATCAGACCGAGTACATCTCCGTGGGGCTGTGGTGTCTTATTTGTCAAGAAGAAAGATGGCACGGAGCGTCTCTGTGTTGACTACCGGCCATTGAACAAGAAGACGATTAAGAACAAGTATCCGCTCCCCAACATCAACGAACTCATTGAGCAGCTCAAAGGAGCTAAAGTGTTCTCTAAGCTTGACCTCCGAATGGGCTATCATCAAATTCGCATTCGCGAGGAAGACATTCCCAAGACGGCCTTCAGAACGAGCTATGGTTCATACGAGTATACCGTCATGTCCTTCGGTCTCGCCAATGCTCCTCCTACCTTTTCAAGGATGATGCATTACATCTTCAACCCCTATACTGGAGAGTTTGTGCTCGTGTATCTGGATGATATTCTGGTGTTTTCCAAGAATGAAGAAGATCACGAAAAGCACTTGCGTCTGGTTCTTGATCGACTCCGAGAGCATAAATTCTATGCCAAGTTCTCCAAGTGCGAGTTTTGGCTCGATAAGGTTTTGTACCTGGGCCACATCATCTCAGCTGACGGTATTGCGGTTAATCCCGAGAAAGTTGAAGCAATTGTCAACTGGGAAGCTCCTCAGAACGTCAAGCAGCTCCGCAGTTTTCTGGGTCTTGCCAGCTATTGCAGAAGGTTTGTTGAAAACTTCTCCAAGATTGCCAAGCCTCTTTCCAACCTGCTTCAGAAGAATGTCAAATACTTTTGGTCTCCAGAATGTGAAGTGGCATTCAAAATCCTCAAAGAGAAGCTTGTTTCTGCTCCAGTTCTGACTCCTCCGGATGAAACCAAGCCCTATGAAGTGTTCTGTGACGCTTCTCTTCAAGGCCTTGGTGGTGTGCTTATGCAAGATAAGAGAATTGTGGCATATACTTCTCGGCAGCTCAAGCCAAGTGAGAAGAACTATCCCACACATGATCTCGAGCTAGCAGCTGTGGTACATGCTCTGATTACATGGAGACATCTGTTGTTGGGCAGAAAGGTCGACATCTTCACTGATCACAAGAGCTTGAAGTACATCTTCACACAGCCGCATCTGAACCTCCGCCAGACTCGTTGGGTTGAAATGATCCAAGAGTACAACCCCAGCATCGAATACACTCCAGGCAAGGCGAATGTGATTGCAGATGCTTTGAGCAGAAAGGCATATTGCAACAGCCTTCTTATCAAGCCGTACCAGCCTGAGCTTTGTGAAGCATTCAGGAAACTCAACCTTCAAGTTGTTCCGCAGGGTTTTCTTGCAAATCTCCAAATTGCTCCTACCTTGGAAGATCAAGTCCGTGAGGCCCAGCTCAGTGATACCATGGTGAAGAAAGTGAAACATGGGATTGCAAAGGGCACTCCAAAATACAAGTGCTTCCGTGTTGATGAGAGAGATACCTTGTTCTTCGAGGACAGACTCGTTGTTCCCAAAGGTGATCTCAGGAAGCTCATAATGGAAGAAGCTCATGATTCTCTCCTTTCCATTCATCCTGGCAGTTCCAAGATGTACCAAGACCTCAAGCAGTCTTACTGGTGGACACGCATGAAAAGGGAGATTGCCCAATTCGTGAACGAATGTGATGTATGCAGAAGAGTGAAAGCAGAACATCAACGTCCAGCCGGTCTTCTCCAACCTCTTCCTATCCTCGAGTGGAAGTTCGACCACATTGAAATGGACTTCGTCACTGGCTTTCCTAAATCCAAGTGAGGAAATGATGCTATCTTTGTGGTGATTGACAAGCTTACCAAAGTCGCTCACTTTCTTCCAGTCAAAGAATCAATCAATGCAGCTCAACTTGCAGAGCTGTACACTTCCAGAATTGTGTCCCTACATGGCATTCCTCAAGTGATATCCTCAGACCGTGGAAGCTTGTTCACATCAAGATTCTGGGACTCCTTTCAGTCCGCCATGGGCACTAAGATCAGGTTCAGCACTGCCTTTCACCCTCAGACCAGTGGTCAAGTCGAGCGTGTGAATCAGATTCTAGAAGATATGCTCAGAGCCTGTGTCATCTCCTTTGGCATGAAATGGGAAGACTGCCTTCCATTTGCCGAGTTCTCTTACAACAACAGCTTTCAAGCAAGTGCAGGCAAAGCACCGTTTGAAATTCTCTATGGCAGAAAGTGCCGTACCCCTCTCAACTGGTCTGAAACAGGCGAACGTCAACTTCTTGGCAATGACTTGATCTCAGAAGCCGAAGAAATGTGCAAAGTCATACGTGAGAATCTCAAGGCCGCTCAGTCGCGTCAGAAGAGCTACTATGACGGAAAGCATCGTGATTTGGTTTTCGACATCGGTGATCATGTCTATCTCCGAGTTTCTCCGATGAAAGGAACCCAAAGATTCGGTATCAAAGGAAAACTTGCTCCTAGATACGTCGGGCCTTTCAAGATTCTTGGCAAAAGAGGCGATCTAGCCTATCAGCTCGAGCTCCCTTCCAACTTTGCAAATGTTCATGATGTCTTCCATGTGTCTCAGCTTCGCAAATGCTTCAAGGCACCTGAGCGCATGATTCCGTTTGAGGAGATTGATCTTCAACAAGACCTTTCCTACCGAGAGCATCCAGTTGCAATTCTCGAAGAAACCGAACGCAAGACTCGCAACAAGTCCATCAAGTTTCTGAAAGTCAAGTGGTCACATCACA
>LR738712.1:55737364-55785214 GCA_902687465.1 Secale cereale
TTTCGGGATCACCTTCATGTGCACTTTGATGAGGTGCTTACCCTTTGCCATGTTTAGTTTCGAGGTGACTTAAACATGCTCTTTTATATGCCATGATGATATTGCTGTTTTAGGACTTAGTGGTTTTTCACTAAGTCTGAAACCTGTAACGTTCCGATGCCTTGTTCGTGTGATGTTCTAGGAAAAAGCATGATAGTTTTGGAGTGGATTTTGATTGTTCCTTGAAGTATATATTGTTGTCTTTCCATTCATGTCCTCACATGTCCATTTGAGTGGCTGTAGCATGTTTATCCTTTGCTCTAAAGTTTCAATAAAAATTCTGCTGCCAGAATTTTATTGTCAAGTTCAATATGTCCATGATCATTGCTATTGATCCGTGACTCCGTTGGGGTGCACCTTTGGACTTAGTTGCTGTACTATATATCTAGTTTGTGTTCAAGTCCTTTGCCATGCTTTTTGGGTGCTGTAGCTTAATTATTTTGAGCTCCGAAGATGCTATGTTGCTGTAATTTTCAGCTTTCGCTCAAATCTTGTTTCGGGCATAACTTTTAGCCCGTAACTCCGATTTCAGCGAATCTTATATCAAACTTGATTGTTTTTCTGTGTAGATTAATAATATCAGATTGTTATCATGTTTTGAGGTGTTTTGCTTGAGTGATGTTTTACGTGCTCCATGTGCATCCTTAGTGCATCCATCATGCATTCATGTTTTACGAGTGCGCATTGCATCTTGTTGATTTGTGCTTGGTGTGATTGTTGTGTTTAGAGCCGGAAGCTGAGACCGAGTACGAGGTTGAGCACGAGGTTTCCAACGAGGTTGAGCACGAGGACCCTTACGATCCGAACGACTTCTCTTCAGGCAAGATGACCGAACCCCGATAACATTACTATCTTTGCCTATTGCTAGTAGTCTCGATCTATAGTTTTGCCTCGATGCCCATGATCTTCTTGTCAGCCTCCTACTTGTAACCAATTGCCATGTTTAACCAACCCACCTATGCAAACCGTTGTTTGGCTAAGTACGCTTCGCTCAGCCCTTCTTATAGCGTTGCTAGTTGCAGGTGAAGTGAAGATGCTTGCTCCATGTTGAAGTTTGGTTGGGTTATATCACACTATTTAAATGCGTAAAATGAAATCATCTATATATTGACAAGGGTGGAAGGCTAAGCCTTTTGCTTGGTGATTTGTTCCACTCATGCCGTTAGGATCCGTATAAGCCGGTGTTATGTTCCTTGATTATGCGTTCCTAACACGGTTGGGGTGTATGGACCCCCTCGATAAACCGCTAAGTGCTAAGTCTTTTCCAGCAAGTCCCAACATTGGTACTATTTGCCTAATAACAAACTAAACATGCATAGGGAGTAATTAACCCTCTTTCTTAATCAACAACCCCGGGCCAGTGCTCCACATGAGTGTTGGTCCGAAACGGGGAGCCTGCGGGGCCACCTCGAGGAAACTCAAGGTCTGGTAAAAACCCGTAGCTTCGCCCATCCGGTCGTGTCCTGAGACTTAGATACGCGCAGCTACTATCAGGGTGTCGACACGCCGGGAGGATTTGCTGGATTAGCCTTACCTTAGCTTGGTATATCTTGAGCACGGGATTCCGAGGATACTCGGGTCTTCCCACTTTGGAGTTGCGACTCCGCGAATCGTGGGCTTGTAATGGGTCAAGTTGGAACACCCCTGCAGGGTTTGAACTTTCGAAAGCCGTGCCCGCGGTTATGTGGCAGATGGGAGCTTGTTAATTCCGGTTGTAGATAACTTGACACAATGTTTCTAATACACTACCAGCGTGTGTTCCGTGACTGTCAATTTTCGAATAGGGATTCGGAAGTTGAACACGGAGGGGTTATGTTTGTTGAGCTTGTAGCTAGGATCACTTCGTGATCACTTCTCGCCGAGGCCTTCTCTTCTCGCTCTCACTTACGTAAGCTAGATGCTAGTTGCTGCTGCAGACTTATTCTTTTCTTCAGCCTTTTCCTCACCCAAAGGCTTAAATAGTTCTGTTACCCGGGAACGGGATTGCTGAGTCCTCTGTGGCTCACAGTTACTTCACACACCAGATGCAGGTCCAGCTGTGAGCTATCCAGGTGATGGCACCGAGCTGGATTGGGAGTACGACGAGGAGCGTAGTCGGTACTACGTGCGCTACCCGGACGATCAGTAGTGGAGTCTCTTACTAGGATTCGATCCGCCTGTGGTTTATTTATCTGAGTTTGGTACTTTGACATTTGGCTTTTGCCCTTAGAGGGTTGTGATGTTCTTAATGTATGATGTTTGAGACTTGTACTGTAATTCTGTGACGTGGCGAGTGTAAGCCAACTATTTTCAGTTTACTATCCCCTCTTTTACATGAGTTGTGCAAAGATTACCGAACTTGAGATCATTCTAGGATGGAATTATGCCTTTAAGTCGTGCCTCGACACGTAGGAGGTATAACTCCATCCTGGGCATTACATAACAATACCAAACAAGATGATTTACAGGCCTTCGGGATTAAGACCCGAGGAGGAACTAGCACTCAAGATCCTCTCTATCCAGAGGGGCATCCGAGGAGAATCGAGCAAGATTCTCAAATGCAGGAAGAAGAAATTGTTGGATCTCCAAAGAAGAAGAAGAAGAAACACAAGGAGGCTGACAATTCTAATGATCCTATTACAAGTGAAGAGCCAGCTGTTGATCCCAACAGTATATCTACCTCCGATGCTGAGACTGAAGACGGTGCCGAACCTGAAGATAAGGATAAGGAGAAGAATGATCCGCCTGAAGTTCGAGAAGAAGAAGCACCTGATAAATGCAAGAAGTACACTAGAGAAGACTTCGTCGCAAGAAGACATGGGAAGGAAAGAGAACCATGGATACAGAAACCCATGCCCTTTCCAGGTAAGTCTCTCAAATCTAAAGAAGAAGAGCATTACAATAAGTTTTGTGAGTGGATGAAACCTCTTTTTCTTCAAATCCCTTTGACTGATGCTATTAAGTTACCTCCCTATTCAAAATATATGAAAGATATTGTTACTAATAAAAGAAAAGTTCCTAATGAAGCAATATCTACTATGCTTGCTAACTACTCTTTCAGTGGCAAGATTCCTGAGAAGCTTGGTGATCCAGGTATACCCACCATTCCTTGCTCCATAAAGAATAATTATGTCAAAACTGCTTTATGTGATCTTGGAGCAGGAGTGAGTGTTATGCCTTTATCTCTCTACAAGAGGCTTTGTTTAGAGAAGCTAATCCCTACAGATATCTCTCTTAAGATGGCTGACAAGTCAACCGCCGTCCCGATAGGTATTTGTGAGGATGTTCCCGTAGAAGTTGCTAATTGTTTGATCCTTATTGATTTTGTCGTGCTTGACATGCCCGAGGATGGGACCATGTCCATTATTCTTGGTAGACCTTTTCTTAACACCGCAGGTGCTATTATTGATTGCAATAAAGGAAAGGTTACCTTCAATGTGAATGATAAAGAACACACGGTGTATTTTCCAAAGAAGACCGACAAGAGGCATGGCCTCAACTCTATAGAAAATATCGAGACCGTAAAGATTGGAGAATGGGACTGTCCACTACATGTGCACCACAAATACAAAACTATTATGGTGGGGACAATGTCCATTAAAGTAAAGGTGCAATGATCACTTCGTAAGAGGTGAGACTTTTTGCTCTATATATCGCCGGTTTGTTGGTAAGACTTGATCAACCTTACTAGTGAGCATGCTTTATATAGGTAAAAAGTTGAGCTTGTTATGTTTTCATTTGTTTTAGCTTTTGTTCTCCTTGTTGTACCAAGTGTTTGTGTTTTTGAAGCTTCACAATACTAATCACTGCTTTAAGTTTTCAGAAAGTTTTGCAGCTTTTTGAACTTCGAAAAAATTTCAACAGTGAAGTTTTCAGAAAAATTCCAGAAAAACTAAAATTAAAATTTCCATGCCGGGAGTGACCCAGAGGCACCTGGGGCTGACCCGGGGGGGGGCACCAGTGGCCCAGGCGGCCAGCTGGCGCGGCCTGCCCCCTGGCCGCGCCCATAGGGCGCCTGGGGCCCACAGGTCCCGCCTCCAGGTGAGTCTTCTTCCTCTCTATCTCTTTCTCTCCGAAAACACGAGTTCTGCACCTGTTCTTGCGTTCTTGCTGTTCTTGGAGGCAATTTTCGATCTCTCTCTACAGCCTATCATTCGAGCTGAGATTTTGAACAAATACTCCCTGGTATGTAACTCCTCCACCCCTCCAATCAGATTTTTGGTTGGTGGCTTCATTTGTGAGTATTTAGTAGTTCTTGGTGCTGTGTAGATGAGCTTGCATGCATGTGTAGAAATTTATTTTCCAAGTTTTGATGCAAGTTTATGCTTTAGGTAAGTGAGTTGAGTAGTTTGCCTTAACCCACTTTGTTTAAATCCTTGTTTTTGTAATTTGCCAAAAATTTCAGAAATGAGTTTGTTAGGAAGGGCAAAGGGGTGGCTTGAGAAGAAGAAGCCCGCGCACTCCGATCGAGTTACTAGAGCCGCAGCTTCACCCTCGACTGCTAGGGTGAGCTACAATGAAGATCATGTGCCCCTAGAGTTGTTGGAAGACACAAATCCAGCACGTGCGATGATGTTCCCATGTGATGAATTCCTTGAAGCTGCAAGAATTAAGGATGAGTTTTATAATCTTTGTGCTAATGCAGGTCTGACACGGCTCGTCACGTGCCGTGTTGCTCAGTATCAAAAACTCACCTCCGGTTTCATTAACAGTTTTAGATATAACCTTGATACTGGTTCTATTGAGTTTAAAATTTACAATAATCTTTTGACCATGCCCTTGGAAAAGTTTTTTGAAATAATAGGTGCGCAAACGTTGGGCGGACGGCGAAGATGACCTCTCAGCCCTCCGAGCTGAAAACCGTCTTCAACTCTCTCTGCAGCATGGATACGAGGGATATTCATCAGTCAAAAATCTCCAGCATCTTATTCCCTCACCTCAGGTATTTTGCGTATTATGTTGCTAGAGGGGTGTTAGCTCGTGACAACACGAGCAACATTTCTGCGCCGGATATTGCTATCCTAGCAACCGCCCTCTCAGGGAGGTTTGATTATAATGTGGGTGCCTTAATTGCTCGACGCCTTGCTATGAACGGTAACAGGGGAGATTTATTTGGTGGCGTTTATGCCACACTTATCTTAGAGTATCTTAAAGGCACCCCACACCCTGATGATAAGCCTTTTACTTATTTAAGTTTTGATCTTGCTGCTATGAAAAGGCATAAGTTTGTTACCATGACTTCTGAGCTTGGTAACCTTGTTTATATCTTGCGTTTCGGAACTACCGCGGAACGCAAGATCCGTCTACCTGCACCTCTTTTGTTTGATTTTTCTCGCAGGAACGGATGGTCCTTTGATGTTATCCAGTTCGATGAGTTCATGGTCCAACATCAGTTTCATAACCCCATGGAGGGGGTTGTGCCCGACGAGGAGGAGCACGGTGAGTTACCACCTTTTCAGGGGGAGACCATCACCTAGTTTGGTGAAGGGTCTTCCTCTGCTTGGAGTGCAGACCCTTCTTCGTGGGAGGATCCGAGGACTTCGGTGTACGCGCCGGAATCCTTATACGAACCTTGGACTCACCAGTACCACCCCGGAGCAGGAGGCTCCTGGGGGCAGTAGCTACTACCAACTTAGGCCAAAAGCCTAAGCTTGGGGGAGTACGTGCCCTTCTCACTTTTCCATTGTATTATCCGTTTTATTTTTGTTCGCTTTGATCTTTTCGAAGTTTTTTCCCGTTCTTCTTTGTTTCCTTCTTTGCAAAAACAACAAAAAGATTTCCCTTTTTCTTTTGCTTTTGTTTAACCTTTGGAAAAAACCCAAAAAGATTTCCTTTCTCTCTTTAGTTTGCTTTGTTTTCAGAGTTCAGCTCGAGTCCGTGATGGCATTTAATTATATTTCCTACGTTCGATCGTGCAAGTGACAAGGCAGTAATGACGAAGATCGACGGAAGGGAAGCAACAAGGAAAACCTGTATGAACTCTTCTTGTTTCTACTTTTGTACATATGCCTGTACTTATGATCTAGAGACCAGCTTGTAGCGACATAGTGCTATGTTTACAATGCTTTCCCAGTGGTTCATGCTTTCCTTGTGGCTAATCTCAAATAGCTAGAGTATATAATGTGTTATTGAAATGATTTACATGCATTGCATTGTTCATGGTTTGGCATACTAAGGTGGTATTTCCCTTTGGAGAATTCTTGGATTGACTTGGCACATGTTTACACATGTTTAAGGCTAAAAAGTCTGCTTTGCCTTGATGATCTTTGAGTTTCAGAATAGTTATATCACTTTCATGCCCAATTCAATGTTGCTTTGTCGCTCTGCATGATTATGACCGTTATTGCTCTCTAGTTGGTCGCTTCCCAGTCTCTTGCTAGCCTTCGCTCGCACTAAGCGGAATTCTGCTTATGCATCCAAATCCTTTCAAACCAGTTATTCCATATGAGTCCACCATACCTTCCTATGTGGTATTTACCGGCCATCCTAACGAAGACTTTCTTGTACCATCTCGAAATTATTGAAATTTACTCCTGTTCTGTGCCTCTGTTTTAGCTCATGAGGAAGTAGTAGGTAATTCATGATCTTCTTGTGTTGGACATGTTTTATCCCGGGATTGCATGTCTAATCTGCAAACCCCTAATACGAGGAGGGACTGGCATGAGTGCGCCCAGCTCACAAAAGATAATCACAACCAACAAACCCTCCTTCACGCTTTGTTTATGAGAAATCAGAAAACTTTGGTAGTGATAAACAAAGGAGATTAAGGGGATGTGATCGTCCCCATCTTGGGAGCCGTTCCTTGAAACATGTCTAGCGTAAGATGTGATTGGGTTGTCTACTAACATTCGTTGACGAAATATGCACCTCCCAAAATCATTTTTACCTCTGTTTTCAAATCCAAGAGCTCTGGTACATGTTTAGTCTTTGCTTCCAACCACGGGTTTTCAACCTCGCCATCAAATTCCACGGTTCGAGAGTCTCCACCTTCTTTCTTCAAAGCACCAACTAGGAGAGCATAATTGTCATTCTGAGTGTAATGTGCATTGTCCCAAAGTATTACATTGTCTTCTGCATGCTTGCGGTATTATTTATTCTGAAATTCTTAGTTCTAGTCTCCTTTAAAACTCTGGAGGAGTTTCTGCATTTATGTTTTGCTTCACTCATGGAGGCTAGCGAGATACCACTCTAGTATGTTCAAGCTATGTGCAATATTATCTTGTCTTGATTTTCAGTAGTATATTATTTACTTTTGGTTATTTGTGATTGGTCACTTGAAAGAAGGATTGCTTCGTGCATTGTCCTCATAGCATTGTTTCAATACTTGCTAGACTCTTTTCGTAATACATGTTTATCTACATCTAATTAAGCAAAAGAGTTTGTCAAAGTTTTCTTTGTCGCGTCCAGTTCGCTGAACTGAATTGCTTGAGGACAAGCAATATGCTAAGCTAGGGGGAGTTGATACGTCTCAAACGTACCTACTTTTCCAAACACTTTTGCTATTGTTTTGCCCTCATTCTTGCATGATTTGAACTAAACTAACCCGGACTGACGCTGTTTTCAGCAGAGCTGCCTGTATGGTTTTGTGTGCAGGAAAACGGATTTTTAGGTGTCTCAGAAAATTCCAAGAAAAATCACAGAAAATCCACGCACCCGAAGGGCCATTGTGCCAGAAGTGGGGCCAGAGGGCAGCCAGGGGGCCCCCAGGCGCCCTGCTGGCGCGGCCCCACCCCTGGCCGCGCCGGGAGGCCGCCTGGGAGGGTCCTCCCCCCTCTGGTGCCCTACCTTGGCTCGTATTTATTCCCGTGGCGAGAAAACCCCAGAACAGAAGTCATTTTTCCAGTTTCCGTCGCGGAGCCGCCGCCACCCTCTGTTCTTCTTCGGGAGGGCTAATCTGGAGGCTGATTTGGCCTCCGGAGAGGGGAGATCGTCGCCATCGTCATCATCATCACCACTCTATCCTCCCTCCATGACTTCTCCTTCCATGTGTGAGTAATTCCCTCCTGTAGGCAAAGGGGATGGTAGGGATTGGATGAGTTAGATCATGTAATAGTTTATCAGATTATTGGGGGCATGTTGCCTATCATCTACTTTGGTGTTTATCATCTTTGCTTCAACTTGTTGCTCTTAATGCTTGTCACTTAGGGCCCGAGTGCCATGTTTTCAGATCTGAACCCTATGTGTTTGCATGAATATATTTGTGTTCTTGATCCTATCTATGAGTTGATTGCACCTATTATAGTCCGGAACCGGCGATCCCAAAAGTGACAGATTGGGACACCAAAGGGGATGGTCCATAATTTGAGGATTCCATGTATCCATTGAGTTTATTGCTTTGTTCCGGTGCTCTTTGACAGGAGCACCTTAATCTCCATAAGTTCCTTTTGGCCCCGTTCGTAGCGGGATGGTAGGACAAAAGATGTTGTGCAAGTTCTTATTGCAAGCACGTACAACTACCTGTGGGATACATGCCCAATGTTTGATATTTGCCTAGATGATCATTACTTTTCTGTGTGCCTTGCCCCAAGTTAGATTCATGATGTATCTCATCCATGCAGCGCCCAACCATCCATCTCCCTAGCCTACAGTGTTTCAATCCTGCTGGTTATTAGTTGTTACTTTTGCTGTTTACTTTTGCTGTCACCACCATCACTATCATATCACCGTTACCACTTATCTTTTGTTGCAAGTAAGTATATTTCAGGTGCGGTTGAATTGACAACTCAACTGTTAAAGCTTATAAATACTCTTTGGCTCCCCGTGTGTCGAATCTATAAATTGGGTTATTCTTACCCGCGAAGACTATCTCGATCCCTTATGGTTGAGGGTTATCACACGTGTCCTCCGTCGCCGCGCCGCGCCGTCGGGCCCGACGGCCCGGATCGGGCCCTCCCCGGCCCATCTCGCCTCCCCGCCGCCTGTGCCCGTCGCCTCCGCGCCCAGCGCCCCGGCCGCCGCCCGGCCGCCGCGGGGCCTCGCCGCCGGCCGCCGCCCGAGCTCCATCGCCGCTGGAGCGCTCCGCCTCCCCCCCACGCCGATCTCCGCCTCCCCCCACTCCGATCTCCGCTGCCCGGCCAGATCCGCCGCCTCCCCGGCCGGTCTCGCCTCCCCGTCGGTAGCCGCGCCCTCGCCGGCGGGATCCGCCGCCGTCGCCGCCTTCGTGCTCGTCGGGCACGAGCTGCTCCCCGAGCCAGCCCCGAGCCAGCCTCCGCTGGGCCCTGCCTCCACCTCGGGTGGCCCAGTCTCCCGAACCGCCGGCCTCCACCCCACCTCGGGCCAAGGCCCGTAAGGTGAGGCCGAGTCCCCCTCCGGCCCTGGTGTTTTTTTCCCACCGGAGTTTTTTTTTCCTTTTTCCCGAATATTTGCTTATATGCAGTTTAGTCCCTGGCATGTGTTATTTTGTTGCATTTTTGAACATCTGTAACTATTTGTGTGATTATCCAAATTGTGCAAATGATATGTCAAAATGATCGTGGTGACATGTACTATGTTTTGTTCCATTGTGTCATGCATGTTTGAGTCCATCTAGATGTCTTAATCATCATGACAAGTGTGCTACATGTTATAAACTGCTGCTATTAGTTGTTTTCATGCCATGTTTGAGATGTGATAACTTGGTGCATGTTTATCCAAATGAAGCAAATGAGATGTCCAAATGTTCATCATGAGATGCTCTACATGTTGGTTGCTATAGCATGCATGTTAGAGTTCATATTGCCATGTTTATCTCCATTGCAAAAGTGTATGTGGCTGTTAGGTCTTGTAACTTGTTACGAGATGCCTAGTTGAGGAGCTCGTTGCTATTGATGTGTTTGTCCCCATGTTGCATGCTCATATGTTTTAGATTCTACATCATGTGTTCCTTGCTGTGGTGCAAACCATTTGCCATGATATGCTTTGAGGTGACTTAAACATGCTCACAAACATGCCATGATAATATTGCTGTTTTAACACTTAGTGAAATTTCACTAAGTCTGGAATTTGTAATATCCAGATGCTATGTTTGCTTGATGTCCTAGGCAAATCCATGTTAATTTTGGGGTGGCCATTGATCATTACTTGTTGTATATGTTGTTTTCTATCCATCCATGCCCTCACATGCTCATTTGGGTTGCTGTAGCATATTTAACTCTTGCTCCCAAGTTGCTATAAAATATTGCTGTCAGGTTTTTATTGTCATGATCAAAATGTTGTAGCTTGTTGCTATTGATCCATGCCTCCTATGGAGATGCTCCAATGGAGTTGTTTGCTGTAGGATATGTATACTTCATGTCCATGCTTCTTGTCACCATGTTTGAGTGTTGTAGATTATATATTTCTTGCTCCGAAGTTGCTATGTGGCTGTTAATTTCAGCTTTGCATTGTTTCTTATTTCGGGTGTATCTTTTAGCCCGTTGCTCTGTTTTGAGCGTGCCCTACATGAAACTTGTGTGATTTTGCATGTAGATTCATATTATCATCTTGTTAACATGTTTTGGAGTATGTTGCTTGATGTTTGGGTGCATCTTGCACCGTTGCCATGCTTATCTTGTTTTGATCATATCTTCTAGACCGTAGCTCCGTTTCAAACAATCTTTATATGAAACTTGACTAGAATTTCGTGTAGATTGTCATGGTGCATTTTAACTTGCTGTTTAACAACATTAACTTAAGATTTGTTCAGATCTGGACTAATTTCAAACTATGCATATGAGGACTTACCGGTTTTGTCTTAAGTAGTTTCCGACCTCATTTAAACCTGCTGTTTCTTGTGTTGTTTCTCTGTGCTTCCTACCTTGCCATGTTTTGCATCCTAATTAGACTTGTCTTGCATCTTATTTGCTTGAGCATATTGTCATGTTTCTTGTGCCGTTTCTCTGTGATACGTCCAAAACGTATCTATAATTTCTGCTTGCTCTATGCCTCTTTTGTGTGATATTGCTATGATATTTATGCACTTCCATACACTTTTGATCATATTTGGACTAACCTATTAACTCAGTGCACCACAGTGCCAGTTCCTGTTTTCTGCTGTTTTTCTATTTCAGATTTCCCCCATATTAAAAGTGCTCCAAAAATTCCGGGAAAAATACAGAAAAAATCAGCGTACAGGAAGCTTCGAGAAAAACCAAAGTGGGGCCAGAGGGGAGCCAGCGGCGGCCCAGGCCGCACCAGGGGGGCGCCTGGGGCCCCCTCTCCGCCTCTGGTGACCCCCCTTTGCATATATATTCCACGCGTCCCGAAACCCTCGAGGACAGAACCCTTTTCTCCAGAAGCAATTCCGATCTCCGCCGCCATCGCCACCAAGTTTCGGGGGACCAGAATTCCTGTGCCGGCATCCTGCCGGGACGAGGAAGTGCCCCCGGATTCATCTCCATCGACGTTGCTTCCTCCCTCCATGATGCGGGAGTAGTTCCTCCTCGGGGCTGAGGTTTCTACCAGTAGCTATGTGGTCAATTCTCTCTCCCATGATGTGATCTTCGTTGTGATCATAGGCTATGCTAATCTAGGGTGATCCCATGATATTTCCCCTTCCTCTATGTATTGGATTGATGTACTCACTTGTCTTTATCTAGTATAATCCCCGAGACCAAGGTGACAGCGGTCTATTGGACATGGATTAGAAGAATATTTTCATGAGTGATTTCCTCTTTTGTGTGTTGATTGAAGATTGAGAGTCTCTTGGTGCTTGTCTTTGACTATCCTTGAGATATGTTGTGGTGATTGTGGTACTCTCTTTGGATGGCCGCGGTGACATTGGGAAATCCATAGATTGAGAACTACGAACTTTGAGGTGTGCTTTTGTAGCCCTACATAATTCGCGTCCTCTCTTGACCACGAAGGAATGACCTCCGAGTGCATCTCCATTGCATGTTTTATGGGAAATATCATGTGATTAGACTATGTTAATGTTGTTGGGAGTTGCCACTAGTGAAAGTATGAAGCCTAGGCCTTGTTTCCACCATTGCAATACCATTTGTGCTCACGTTTACCACTTGTTTGCTTGCTGCACTTTTTATTACAGATTTATATTACTTTGCTTTGCCACTCCTATCATCCATATTTTACCATCTCTTCGCCGAACTAGTGCACCTATACAACTCCTAGTTGTATTAGGTGTGTTGGGGACACAAGAGACTTCTTGTATCTTAGTTGCAGGGTTGCTTGAGAGAGACCATCTTCAACCTCTACTTCCCTGAGTTCGATAAACCTTAGGTCATCCACTTGAGGGAAATTGCTGCTGTCCTACAAACCTCTGCGCTTGGAGGCCCAACATAGTCTACAAGAATAGAAGCGTGTGTAGACATCAAGCTATTTCTGGCGCCGTTGCCGGGGAAGTAAGTGCTTGAAGGTATATCTTTAGATCTTGCAATTAAATCTTTTTGTTTCTTGTTTTTAGTTTCACTAGTTATGTTTATGGAAAACCGCACTCTTAGTTCGCTGCTTGGGGAAGGCCGCTTTACCACACCCGTGGTAGAGAAGTCTCCTCCACCTACTGAATGTATCCCGTTCCAAATACCACTTGGGATAATTGAAATAATTAGGAATGATTGTTATGATGGGACAGTCAATCATAGTATTCATTTGTTGAAACTTACAGAACTTTGTGAGTTGTTTAAGATTTCAGGTTTGACAAGAGATGGAGTCATAAGGAAATTATTTGCCTTGTCACTGAAAGGAAAAGCATTGGAATGGTATAGGATACTAGATGACTCTCACTTGCTAGATCGGGAAGAGATCCAGTCTCTCTTTTACTCCAAGTTTTATCCTCTTCATGAAGCCCATGAGAATAGGAATTATGTTTATAATTTCTATCCTCATGACGGAGAGAGCATAGCTCAAGCTTGGGGGAGACTAAAAACGTTAATGCTAAAATGTCCTAACCATGGGCTCCCCAAAGATATGATTATTACTAATTTCTATGCGAGGCTCTCTCGACAGGATAAAGATTTGCTCGATGCTTCCTCTATGGGTTCTTTCACAAACGAAAAGATTGATGCTAAATGGGAACTCCTTGAAAGAATTCAACGCAACACTGAAGATTGGGAGATCGACAAGGTAAAGAGTCATGTATAATTTATGAGTATGATTGCATTAAGTCCTTTGTTGAAACTACAAGTTTTAATAAGTTTAGTGCTAAGTTTGGGCTTGATTCTCAACTCCTTGTTGATTTCCTTAAATCTTTTGCTTCACATCTTAATATGCCTAAGGAGGATTGGATCAAGCATCATGAACCTTTTAAAGAGATTTGCAAAGAAAATGAAATTGTTCATGATGATTGCAACATGCATGATCCAATTCCTGAAAATGAAGTTTTATATAAGCATGTTAATTTTTGTGGAGTGGATAGACCTTGTGAAAGACCTATGATTGAAGAAGAGAAGTATTGTAAGCAACATAAGCATGAAAGAACAATCACTTGGGTCAAAGATTTAAATGAAATTGCTAGAGAATTGTGTGACCTTTATCCTTTTACTTGTGAACTTTGCCGTATAGAGGGTCACTTTAATTTTCAATGCATGCACTTTCAAAACATAACTGTTAACCAGTTGTGTGATAACATGATCACCCCTGATCTTTATGATGAGCTTATGTTATTTTTGATGTGTGAAGAGTTATCAGAAAAGACTTCTTGGCTAAATGTTAACGCCGTAGGAATAAAAAACACTTTGCAAAATTGCCATCTCTATTGTGTTGTTAATTGCCATAAAAATGATTACATAAGTAAGATTAGAAAGGAGGGAACTTTACCAAAGTATAAAAATGTCTCTTATATTTCTGCTAATAAAAAGGAGAGTTTCTCCCAAGTTTCCCCTATTGTTTCTAATGATAAACCAGGATATGTGGAGAAGCTTCATCTCCAACCACTCCCTCCTAAGGTGAAGAAGAAGAAAAAGAAGAGGAGGAGGAAGAGGAGCAAGAAGGAAGAAGAATGGGTATCAACCTGGCCTGAGCATATTCCTTCCATCAACTGTTATCCTAACGGTTGTAAGTTTAAAGAAGAAGGTGAAGTTTATTGCCTTAATTATCATCTTGATGATACGTTCGTAGGTACTATTGGAGATGATTTTGATTACGATATGCATGTTACTTATTGTGATTGGGAAAATGATGATAGTGCTACTTATGATCTTGAAAATCTTTTTGGTCCCAACTCTGAAAGTGATGATATGGAAAGCTCTAAGCTTGGGGATGATAGGATTGCAAATCCTTTACCCACTAGTGATGTGATAATTGATAGTTCTTTTGCTAGTAAGAATAAAGACAACATGTTTACAAATATAGTTGCTAGCAATGATAATGCTCTTCTCTACTATGATGATGTTATAACTCCAATCTATAGTGATTATAAAGGTACCTATGACATAAGGAGAAATTATCCTTATGAAACTTGTCATAATCATGGAAGGAATTACTCCCTTGTTGAACACCATCTTCCTAATACACAATTAATCTATAGTGTTCAAGTTGTTTATGATAGTCCTACTCCCACTATTACCAATGAGAAAGATTATGCTTATGTGGAGAGTAAGAGTACCTTTTTGCATGTGGATCATGGTAACAATGCTTTATGTGATGCTTATATTGTTGAGTTTATTCGTGATCCCACTGAAAATTATTATGAGAAGGGAACATATGCTTATAGATATTTCAATAATATCAAGTTCCCTCTCTTTATGTTGAAGGTTTTGAAGCTGCACTTGTTTTGTCTTCCTATGCTTATTGCTTTGTGCTTCAATGAATTATTCTATTGCAATATTCCTATGCATAGGAAGCATGTTAGCCTTAAATGTGTTTGGTATTTGCTTCTTGATGCTCTCTTTTGTTCTTCAACTCTTATTCCTACGAGAGCATCATTAAAGTCTTAAGCCTATCTTTATGGCTATAAAGAAAGATCTCTAGGGAGACAACCCTTGTTATCTTTGCTTTCAGTTTGTTCTTTCAGTTTTTAGTGGTCTTGATGTTTGTTACTACTGTAGCAACATCATTGTATCTTTATTTTTCAGCTTTGTGCCAATTTTAGCCTCCGATTGCAAGAAAGTTCAAAAGTTGTGACGTGCTGTCCAGAAAACAGATTCTGTCCTTGGACAGAAAAATTCGAATAAAATCACCAGACCATCATTTTGATCTGAATTTTTTTGACAGCGTGCTCTATACAATTGGCTTTCGGGCGTCTGTTCTGAGTTTTTTGATTTGAGTTGCAGAAGTGCCCCGAAAAAATTATTTACTACTTGCTGGTCTGTTTTTCACAGATTCTGTCCTGTTTTGCCTTTTCTTCGTTTTGCAAACCTTGAGCTTGCCTTTTCTTTGCAAAAACCTTTTGGTAATCTTGAGAAACAGTAGCTCTTCAAGATTATCCTTATTTCCAGTAGGGAAAAACTATTTTATTGTGGGTACTAACCTCGCTAATCAGATTATGATGAGTTATGTATGAAGGGAGTTTTCAAGTGTGCGAGGGAAGATGATAAAAAAAGATTCAGGAGGTTCAAACGCTCAAGCTTGGGGATGCCCCCGTGCACCCCCAAGAAATATTCAAGAAGACTCAAGCGTCTAAGCTTGGGGATGCCCCCATGCATCCCCTTCTCCATCAACAATTATCAGTTCGTCTTTAGTTCCACTATATTTTAATCACTTCATGCGTTATGTGCTATGCTTGGAGCGTCTTGCTCTTAGTTTCCTTTTTAGTTTTCTTTAGCTTTGCTTGCTGTTCATAACAAGTTAGAACCCAGCTTTCTTTATGTGGGAGAGAAATACGCTCCACTTCAACCTAGAATACAACATAGGATTTCCATGCTTATCTTTGATGTGTGTGTTCTTTGTCTTTCCATAGCTGCTGTCATGTTTAGCTCTTAGTTTTCATGCTTTTCTTTTTAAAGAGCTTTTGTTTAGTTGGTTGTTGAACTCTCTTGACTTTTCATGATTATCTTGTTAAGAGAGTTTGCCTGTTGCACTGAGTTGTGTGTCTTAAAGTAGGTAATTGAGGTTGCTATTTAATTTTAGTAGTAACTTGCAATAGTTTTGAGGTATTGCCATGAGTAATGTCTGAACTTTTGGTGTCAAGAGCTTTAGCCTATTAGTGATAGATGTCGTATTTTGGGCAATCCGTGTTTATTTTCGAAAACCTACAAAATAGTTGAGAACTTTAGCTACTAGATGGATCACTAATCTTTGGAGGGATCGAATATTAGAGTACACTCACGTACCATGAGCCGAGGATGCGCAAGGATAACCAAACCCCCATACACTCCTCCTCGGGGTACTTGTCTCTTTGTGAACCTCCTAATTAGATTGAGAGTTACCGATAATAAGTGCATGAGTTCTTCGGACTAATGTGAGTATTCGAAAGTTGACACTTCCACCTATCCATATTTTTCTAGCCTCTTCGGTGCCGTGCATTGCCCTTTCTCATCTCGAGAGTTGGCGCATACTTCGCCGGTGCATCCAAATCCTTGGCACGATACGCTCTGTCATCATAAGCCTCATTATATCCTTCCTCAAAACAGCCACCATACCTACCTATTAAGGCATTTCCATAGCCTTTCCGAGATACATTGCCATGCAACATCCATCTTCTCATGACTTGATCTTCATGTCATACATGCTTTTTGCTTGATCGATGAGCCGCATGCTAGTTGGGCCTTGCCCTAATCATTGCTACATGACGCGCTAGTATCATTGCATATCCTGCTACACTGGCAGAGGCATACATTTGCATACATCATGATAGTTTCATTTTCTTTATGTTGAGTACTTTTGTAAAGTGTGAAAGATCTTCTATACTTCTTGTAATACATAGAGTGTTGCCCCTAAAGTGAGGAAAAGATCCCAAAGAGGACAAAATCAAAAGATCCCAAAGAGGACAAAATCAAAAGATCCCAAAGAGGACAAATGAGAGTTAAATAGAAAGAGCCATTGAGGCCACAAAAAAATAAAAAAAATAGAAAAAAAGAGAAAAAGAAATAAAAAGAGAGAAGGGGGCACACTACTATTTCTTTTGAGAGATCCACACTCGTACTCCATCTTATACCTTGTACTCCATAGAGATTATCATTCATGCATATAGCTATGTGGGGACCTTCACACTATAGAACTTGGCTTCTATATTCCAATGATGAGCCTCCTCAAAAGAGCTCTAGGTCTTCTTGAGCAAGCAAGTTGGATGCACCCCCACTAGTTCCATTGGAGAGCTTACCTTAGCTCATATGTGCATCCGTTGCATGGCAATCCCTACTCCTCACATCATATCTATCATTTGGCTTTCTCTCGCCGATGATTGTCCTCATTGATGTGAGCCTTTCACACCTTTTTTGTCTTCCCCCTCCATCATTTTTCTCTCTTTGCCATCCTAAGTGTCGACTTTCTTGCTTACGCTCATCCATTGCATGAGTGCTCAAAATATCGAAAGGGAGTGGATCATTTTGACTTGTACCTGGCTGTTGGTCTGGGGATGAGTCAAGATAAGATTCCAAAGAAGACCAAGTGTGAAACTTTAGTAGATTAAGTTCTCAACAATATAAAAACTATGTTTTACTCTCTCGTATATCCCTATCCCCTTTCTTGCACGCAAACACCATTTGGAGACATTCGAGTCACGGACAGCGAGAGCTCTTGCACCTTTATGTTCTTATGTTGCTTGTTACAATGCTAATATAGACTCTTGCTTGTTATGACTTGAATTGAATTACATGCCTTGATTGCTTTACTTAAAAAGTTCTTATATGGTTGATAGCATGTCACCACAGAAATTATGCTTGTTATCATTTACCTACTCGAGGACGAGCAGGAATTAAGCTTGGGGATGTTGATACGTCCAAAACGTATCTATAATTTCTGCTTGCTCTATGCCTCTTTTGTGTGATATTGCTATGATATTTATGCACTTCCATACACTTTTGATCATATTTGGACTAACCTATTAACTTAGTGCACCATAGTGCCAGTTCCTGTTTTCTGCTGTTTTTCTATTTCAGATTTCCCCCATATTAAAAGTGCTCCAAAAATTCCGGGAAAAATACATAAAAAATCAGCGTACAGGAAGCTTCGAGAAAAACCAAAGTGGGGCCAGAGGGGAGCCAGGGGCGGCCCAGGCGGCCACCTGGGGCGGCCCCACCCCTGGCCGCGCCAGGGGGGCGCCTGGGGCCCCCTCTCCACCTCTGGTGACCCCCCTTTGCATATATATTCCACGCGTCCCGAAACCCTCGAGGACAGAACCCTTTTCTCCAGAAGCAATTCCGATCTCCGCCGCCATCGCCACCAAGTTTCAGGGGACCAGAATTCCTGTGCCGGCATCCTGCCAGGACGGGGAAGTGCCCCCGGATTCATCTCCATCGACGTTGCTTCCTCCCTCCATGATGCGGGAGTAGTTCCTCCTCGGGGCTGAGGTTTCTACCAGTAGCTATGTGGTCAATTCTCTCTCCCATGATGTGATCTTTGTTGTGATCATAGGCTATGCTAATCTAGGGTGATCCCATGATATTTCCCCTTCCTCTATGTATTGGATTGATGTACTCACTTGTCTTTATCTAGTATAATCCCCGAGACCAAGGTGACAGCGGTCTATTGGACATGGATTAGAAGAATATTTTCATGAGTGATTTCCTCTTTTGTGTGTTGATTGAAGATTGAGAGTCTCTTGGTGCTTGTCTTTGACTATCCTTGAGATATGTTGTGGTGATTGTGGTACTCTCTTTGGATGGCCGCGGTGACATTGGGAAATCCATAGATTGAGAACTACGAACTTTGAGGTGTGCTTTTGTAGCCCTACATAATTCGCGTCCTCTCTTGACCACGAAGGAATGACCTCCGAGTGCGTCTCCATTGCATGTTTTATGGGAAATATCATGTGATTAGACTATGTTAATGTTGTTGGGAGTTGCCACTAGTGAAAGTATGAAGCCTAGGCCTTGTTTCCACCATTGCAATACCATTTGTGCTCACGTTTACCACTTGTTTGCTTGCTGCACTTTTTATTACAGATTTATATTACTTTGCTTTGCCACTCCTATCATCCATATTTTATCATCTCTTCGCCGAACTAGTGCACCTATACAACTCCTAGTTGTATTAGGTGTGTTGGGGACACAAGAGACTTCTTGTATCTTAGTTGCAGGGTTGCTTGAGAGAGACCATCTTCAACCTCTACTTCCCTGAGTTCGATAAACCTTAGGTCATCCACTTGAGGGAAATTGCTGCTGTCCTACAAACCTCTGCGCTTGGAGGCCCAACATAGTCTACAAGAGTAGAAGCCTGTGTAAACATCACTCTGTGCTTCCTATGTTGTCATGATGTGCATCCTAAGTGCATCTGCAGTGCTTCCTTAGTGCATCAGCCATGCATCCTGTAGTTTGCGCATTGCATCTTGGTTGATTTCGTGCCTCGTGTGTTCTTGTGTTGAGTAGAGTCGGAAGCCGAGATCGAGTACGAGAACGAGGTTACTACCGAGGTTGAGAACGAGGAGCCCTCTTACGATCCCATCGATGACTCGACAGGCAAGATGACCTGACCCAGATATCATTACTATCTTTGCCTATTGCTAGAAGTCTCGCTCTTTAGCTTATTGCGTCGATGCCCATGTTTGACTGTCAGCCTCCTGTTGTAACCATGAATCTGTCTAACCGCCCTACCTATGCAAACCTTTGTTTGGCTACGTAGGCTTCGCTCAGCCCCTCTTATAGCATTGCTAGTTGCAGGAGAAGATTTGATGATTCTTGCTTGATGTTGAAGCTTGTTGGGATATCACACTATATAAATTCTTTAATGAAATCATCTATATATTGGTAATGGGTGGAAGGCTAAGCCTCTTGCTTGGTGATTTGTTCCACTCATGCCGCCCTAGGAACCGTATAAACTGGTGTTATGTTCCTTGATTTTGCGTTCCTCACACGGTTGGGGTTATGGGACCCCCTCGATAAACCGCTTAGCGCTAAGTCTTTTTCAGCAAGTCCCAACATTGGTACTCCATTTGCCTAATAACTAAAAAACTTGCATAGGGACTAGCTATCCCCTTTTATTAATCAACCCCTGGGCCAGTGCTCCACATGAGTGTTGGTCCAGCCGAGCAGACTGCAGGGCCGCCTTGGGGAAACCCGAGGTATTTGGTATTTTCCTGTAGGCTGTCTCATCCGGTCGTGGCCTGAGACTAGATACGCGCGGCTACTGTCAGGGTGTCGGCACGCCGGGAGGATTTGCTGGATTAGTCTTACCTTAGTCGAAGTATCTTGAGCACGGGATTCCGAGAATACTCGGGCCTTCCCACCTTGGAGTTGCGACTCCGCGGATCGTGGGCTTGTAATGGGCCAAGTTGGAACACCCCTGCAGGGTTTTGAACTTTCGAAAGCCGTGCCCGCTGTTATGTGGGAGATGGGAATTTGTTAATATCCGGTTGTAGAAAACTTGACACCATGTTCAGAACACACTACCAGCGTGAGTACCGTGACGGTCATTTTCCGAAAGGGGTTCGGGAAGTGAACACGGTGGGGTTATGATTCACGTGCTTAGTTAGGATCACTTCGTGATCACCTTATCGCTCGTGGCACTTCTCTTCTTGCTCTTATTACGTAAGCTAGTGCTAGTGCAGCTGCAACCTTTTAATCTTTCTTCAGCCTTGTTCCACACCCAAGGCTTAGATAATTCTGTTACCCAGGAACGGGATTGTTGAGTCCTCTGTGGCTCACAGATTCTACACCACACCAGATGCAGGTACTCAGGTGAACTATTCAGGTGACGGCACAGAGCTATACTGGGAGTACGATGAGGAACGTAGCCGTTACTATGTGCACTATCCCGATGATCAGTAGTGGTTTCTACTAGGGGCGATCCGAACCTGTGGTTATGTATTTGGTATCTTTTATTTGGATCTTCAGCCGTAGTCGGGTTGTGATGTTATTTGAATGATGTTTGGCTATGTAATGAATTGTGTGACGTGGCGAGTGTAAGCCAACTATATCTTTTCCTTTTCATCCCTATTTTTACATGAGATGTGCAAAGATACCGAACTTGAGATCATTCCAGAATGGGCTTATACCTTTAAGTCGTGCCTCGACACGTAGGAGGTATAGTCCCATCCTGGGCATTACAAGTTGGTATTCAGAGCCTTCTCCGACCTAGAAGCCCCCACTGATTGATCGAATCGTTGACGGTTGAGTCTAGGCACACACTTAAAATGTTTTGAGTCCTATATATATATATCGGAGAGTAGGATTTCTTTTGCTCCTCATCTCTTTTCACTCTGGTGAGGACTCCTGACGATTACTCTTGCCTCTTCTACTCTCAAAATTTCACCAAATTTTTTTTAGGAATCTCAGTAGTATTGTTTGGATTGTTCCGATGTCTTTGTGACGAGAACATTGTTCTCGATGCCTCCTGTCATTTAGGGGTTGTGGCAGTGTCCCGGGGAGTTGGGCTCCGAGGTGTTGTCGTCACAAATATATCGCATCAGTTCTGGAATACTTAAGACGGCCGACATCGAAAACTCTCCTATGAAGTTAGTGGCAAGATAACCCTGACGTCACCCAGTACTGGGGAGGTAGTTTGGGAGTATTGCCATAGCTTGTATAGTAGATGCGTTTCGAAGGTCCGAGGTAGACGGTTTCCGGAAATAACTGGTTATGTGTTGAAGGATGGATACAGCTGGATGTAGGATTAGAGTTGAGTGCGCGATGCTTCCCCTGTATCCCCAACACCTGATTGCATAACTGGAAACTTTCGGAAATTAATAGGTGGGTTCATCTAGTAGCTCATAGGCATTCTTCCAACGAATGCATGATATGGAGTTCGGGGTTCTACATTGAGTGAAGTAGTTTTATGGCCGTTGTTCCGATCGGGAGTTGCATCTTAAAGGGTCCTTGGCTATGCTGATCCGGGGATTGCAAAACCCTTTTGTAACACGTTCCATAAGCTTTCAGCACGAATATGTCGAACGAAACTTCTATGTTGTATTTGTTCTATCTGTTCCTTGTTGTTTTTTTATTTACCTTCTGTCTCCCAAGTGGCTTCTCGTGAAGAATGTTGTTACTATTAAACTGAGAATTTCATCCGTTCCTCTTGTGCGAATGATTCTTGTGAAGACTATGTTGCAATTCTAGCCGTTGATTCAGCTTATATCTTCTTTCAATCAAATGGCTAATAGTGGTCATCTCTTTCAGGATGGCTCCTAAAAGGGTTCCCAACGCTAACCCAGAGGGTGAAGAGGTTCCTGATCGTCCTCCTTCCCCTCCTCCTCCATCTGAGGCCTGGAGAGCAATTATGCAAGCTACGAACCAGAACACCCAGATGCTTATGCAAATGATGCAGAATTTTCAAGCAAATCAAACAAATCAGGGTGCTCATGGGAACCAAGGCCAAGGCAATTTGTTCAACCAACCTCATTTTGCTACGCTCAACCAGTTCTTGGCAAATCAACCAAAGGCATTCAGTTACTGCGTGGACCCTCTAGATGCTAAAGACTAGTTAACAGATATCAAGAAGCATTTCAAGTGCAGTAACGTCAGGCCCGAGGACTATGTGAAGTTTGCAGCCTTCCAACTCAAGGACCAAGCCGCTGATTGGTGGTAGCAGTACAAAGACTCCAGAGCAGGGCGTGTAATCTCCTGGGATGATTTCTGCAAGGATTTTTGCTCTCACCACATTCCAACAAGTGTCATCGAGGGTATGCGTGAGCAATTCCGCAACCTGAAGCAAGGCTCAATGTCTGTCTACCAATATAATGTCAAGTTCCAGAACCTTGCCTGCTATGCCAAGCAAGACATCCAAGATGCCAAGAGCAAGATCTATCAGTTCCGAGGTGGTCTGAAGGATGAACTCCAGCTTGCTCTCACCCTGTTCGAGCCTGAGGAGTTTGATCAATTCTATAACATGGCACTTAAGCAAGAGGCAGCCCAGCTCAAGATGGAAGCTTCCAAAAAGAGGATCACAGACGCTGTTCACTCCTCCTCTTCTTCTCAAGTGGTCGCAAAGCAACAGAAGTTTTGGCTTCCACCTCCTCCAGTGATCCAAGCTCCCAACAACAACAACAAGTATTCTGGTGGCCGTGCTTTCTCCTATCCACCCAACCCAAGCAACCAGTCAAAGAATCAGTTTCAAGCTTCCAAGTCAAGTGCTCCTCATTTCCGTCCTCTCTCAGAAGTGGTTTGCAACAAGTGTGGCAAGAAGGGTCACTATGCCAACAAGTGTACTCAAAGGCGCCTTCCGCCTCCTCCACCTGTCAGCACTGCTATTGTCAAGCATGATCCGAAGGCAGCAAGAGTGAATCTGATGAATGCAGCTCAAGCAGAGAATTCTTCAGATGTGATACTTGGTAACCTTCCAGTCAACCTTAAACCTGCTAAAGTGTTGTTTGATTCTGGTGCATCACATTCCTTCATGTCATTTCCATTTGCATCCAAGCACAATGTGGGCACAGTGGCCTTGCCAAAGATGTTGCAAATTATTTCTCCGGGCAAGTGCATGACTTCAAATTTGATGGCTCCGAATGTATCTATTCGCATGGGTGATTACCGCTTTCTGGCTTCTCCGGTTATTCTCGGCAACTCCGACATTGACCTTATTCTCGGGATGGATTGGCTTTCTCAGCATGATGCTCACATTGATTGTGCAAATAAGGAAGTCAAGATTACTCATCCTAACGAAGACGTGATTATCTTCGCCTCTCGAGATAACACAATCAGGCTATTCACTCTCAATGACAAGGGCGAGATTAATGCCATCTCTCAAATTCCGGTGGTCAATGAATACGAGGACGTTTTCCCTGAAGAACTTCCAGGCATGCCTCCGCATCGTCAAGTTGAATTCGTCATTGAACTCGAGCCTGGTACTGAGCCAGCATGCCGGCGTCCGTACAAGCTCTCCCCTGAAGAGTTGAAGGAGTTGAAGAAACAGCTTGATGAACAAGAGCGTCTGGGCCTAATTAGGCCTAGCACTTCTCCTTGGGGCTGTGGTGTCTTATTTGTCAAGAAGAAGGATGGCACGGAGAGCCTTTGCGTTGATTACCGACCATTGAACAAGAAGACAATAAAGAACAAGTATCCGCTCCCCAACATCAATGAATTGTTCGAGCAGCTCAAAAGAGCAAAAGTGTTCTCAAAGCTCGATCTCCGGATGGGTTATCACCAAATTCGCATTCGTGAAGAAGATATCCACAAGACTGCCTTCAGAACGAGCTACGGCTCCTATGAATATACAGTCATGTCATTTGGCCTCGCTAATGCTCCACCTACCTTCTCGAGAATGATGCACTACATTTTCAACCCCTACACCAACGAATTTGTGCTTGTGTATCTGGATGACATCTTGGTATTCTCCAAGAATGAAGAGGATCACGAAAAGCACCTCCGTCTGGTTCTCGACAGACTCCGTGAACATAAGTTCTATGCCAAGTTCTCCAAGTGCGAATTCTGGCTCGATAAGGTCTTGTATCTGGGCCATATCATCTCTGCTGACGGTATTGCTGTTAACCCCGAGAAAGTTGAAGCGATTGTAAACTGGGAACCTCCTCAGAACATCAAGAAACTCCGAAGCTTCCTTGGTCTTGCTAGCTATTGCATAAGGTTCGTTGAGAACTTCTCCAAGATTGCCAAGCCTCTCTCCAACTTGCTGCAGAAGAATGTCAAGTACAACTGGTCTCCGGATTGTGATGTGGCATTCAAAACTCTCAAAGAAAAGCTCATCTCTGCTCCAGTTCTTACTCCTCCAGATGAGTACAAGCCCTACGAAGTATTCTGTGATGCTTCTCTTCAAGGACTTGGTGGTGTTCTAATGCAAGACAAGAAAATTGTGGCATACACTTCTCGTCAATTGAAGCCAAGTGAGAAGAACTACCGCACACATGATCTCGAGCTAGCAGCTGTGGTACACGCCTTGATCACGTGGAGACACCTTCTGTTGGGCAGAAAAGTCTACATCTTCACCGATCACAAGAGCTTGAAGTACATCTTCACACAGCCGAACCTGAACCTTCGCCAGACTCATTGGGTTGAGATGATCCAAGAGTATGATCCAAGCATCGAATACACACCTGGCAAGGCCAATGTCATTGCAGATGCTTTGAGCAGAAAGGCATATTGCAACAGTCTCCTTATCAAGCCGTTTCAGCCTGAGCTTTGTGAAGCATTCAGGAAGCTCAACCTCCAAGTTGTTCCGCAAGGCTTTCTTGCAAATCTTCAAGTTGCTCCTACCTTGGAAGATCAGATCCGTGAGGCCCAACTCAGCGATGCTATGGTGCAGAAAGTGAAATATGGTATTGCAAAGGGTACTCCCAAATACAAGTGCTATCGCGTTGATGAGAGAGATACCTTGTTCTTTGAGGACAGACTTGTGGTTCCCAAGGGTGATCTCAGGAAGCTCATAATGAACGAAGCACATGACTCCCTCCTCTCGATTCATCCTGGAAGTTCCAAGATGTACCAAGACCTCAAGCAATCTTACTGGTGGACTCGCATGAAAAGGGAGATTGCCCAATTCGTGAATGAATGTGATGTCTGCAGAAGAGTGAAGACAGAGCATCAACGTCCAGCCGGTCTTCTCCAACCTCTTCCTATCCCCGAGTGGAAATTCGACCACATTGAACTGGATTTCGTCACCGGGTTTCCTAAGTCCAAGAAAGGGAATGATTCTATCTTTGTGGTGATTTACAAGCTTACCAAAGTAGCTCACTTCCTTCCAGTCAAAGAATCCATCAATGCAGCTCAACTGGCAGAGTTGTACACTTCCAGAATTGTGTCCTTACATGGCATTCCTCAAGTTATCTCCTCAGACCGTGGAAGTTTGTTCACATCCAAGTTCTGGGACTCCTTTCAGTCTGCCATGGGCACTAAGATCCGTTTCAGCACTGCATTTCACCCTCAGACTAGTGGTCAAGTTGAGAGAGTGAATCAGATTCTAGAAGACATGCTTAGAGCTTGTGTCATATCTTTTGGCATGAAGTGGGAAGATTGCCTTCCGTTTGCCGAGTTCTCTTACAACAACAGCTTCCAAGCAAGTGCCGACAAAGCTCCATTTGAAATTATCTATGGCAGAACGTGCGGTACTCCTCTCAACTGGTCCGAGACAGGTGAATGTCAACTTCTTGGCAATGACTTGATCTCAGAAGCCGAAGAAATGTGCAAAGTCATACGTGAGAATCTCAAGGCCGCTCAGTCGTGTCAGAAGAGCTACTATGACGGCAAGCACCGTGATTTGGCCTTCAACATTGGTGATCATGTCTATCTCCGTGTTTCTCCTACGAAAGGCACCCAAAGATTCGGTATCAAAGGAAAGCTTGCTCCTAGATACGTGGGCCCTTTCAAGATCCTTGGCAAAAGAGGCGATCTAGCCTATCAACTTGAGCTCCCTTCCAACTTTGCAAATGTTCATGATGTGTTTCACGTGTCTCAACTCTGCAAGTGCTTCAAGACACCTGAACGCACCATTCCGTTTGAGGAGATTGATCTTCAACAAGACTTGTCTTACCGAGAGCACCCCGTTGCTATTCTCGAAGAAACCGAGCGCAAGACCCGCAACAAGTCAATCAAGTTCTTGAAAGTCAAGTGGTCACACCATACCGATCGAGAAGCTACGTGGGAACGAGAAGATCACCTTCGTTCCGAGTATCCTTCCTTCTTCCAGTCCTAGATCTCGGGACGAGATCTTTTCGTAGTAGAGGAGAGTTTGTAATGCCCCGGATATAACACTTTCCCTATATGGCAATATATAAACTTTGGCTTCATCAATTCCATTCCAGGTTCTTCTTTATTTTTGGGTTCTTCGTTTTGTCGCGTGCGTGTGTGCATTTCATCCATGTCATGTTGTCATGTGCATTGCATTGCATTTGTGTTGTCACTTGCATCCGGTCCCACTCGTCTCTTCCCATTGTCCGTTTCGAGTTCCGACGCTCTCACACGTGCCCGTGGCATCCCCGAGTACTTCTTTCATGTTTGGACGTGTAACGTTTCCGGTATAACGCGATACTTGTCGTGCGATGTTGTTTTGGTACGTGTAGGCCGCCTGTCAAGTTTCGTCGCGTTTGGAGTTCGTTTGATACTCCAACAGTTAACCTCGTGGGCTAAAAGTACCTCCTCTTTGAGGCCCAAGACCCCCTCCACAACAGCCCACCAACCCAGCACAACCCTTCCCATCATCTCGGTCGTTGAATTGTGATCGCGTGGCCGAAAACCACTCCCCATTTGGAGTCTCCTAGCTCCTTGTGCCTATAAAAACGTCCACCCCTCCATTTTTCGTCCAAAAACCCTAATTTTTCTCCTCCCGCAGCCACCGGACGTGTCCGTACGTTGCCGGACACGTCCAGCCGACCTCCGCGCCAGTGAGAGTCCGCCACGTGTCCTCCATCGCCGCGCCGCGCCGCCGGGCCCGACGGCCCGGATCGGGCCCTCCCCGGCCCGTCTCGCCTCCCCGCCGCCTGTGCCCGTCGCCTCCGCGCCCGGCACCCCGGCCGCCGCCCGGTCGCCGCGGGGCCTCGCCGCCGGCCGCCGCCCGAGCTCCATCGCCGCTGGAGCGCTCCGCCTCCCCCCCGCGCTGATCTCTGCCTCCCCCCCGCTCCGATCTCCGCCGCCCGGCCAGATCCGCCGCCTCCCCGGCCGGTCTCGCCTCCCCGCCGGTAGCCGCGCCCTCGCCGGCGGGATCTGCCGCCGTCGCCGCCTTCGTGCTCGTCGGGCACGAGCTGCTCCCCGAGCCAGCCCCGAGCCAGCCTCCGCTGGGCCCTGCCTCCACCTCGGGCGGCCCAGTCTCCCGAGCCGCCGGCCTCCACCCCACCTCGGGCCACGGCCCGTAAGGTGAGGCCCAGTCCCCCCTCCGGCCATTGTGTTTTTTTCCCACCGGCATTTTTTTCCTTTTTCCCGAATATTTGCTTATATGCAGTTTAGTCCCTGGCATGTGTTATTTTATTGCATTTTTGAACATCTGTAACTATTTGTGTGATTATCCAAATTGTGCAAATGATATGTCAAAATGATCGTGGTGACATGTACTATGTTTTGTTCCATTGTGTCATGCATGTTTGAGTCCATCTAGATGTCTTAATCATCATGACAAGTGTGCTACATGTTATAAACTGCTGCTATTAGTTGTTTTCATGCCATGTTTGAGATGTGATAACTTGGTGCATGTTTATCCAAATGAAGCAAATGAGATGTCCAAATGTTCATCATGAGATGCTCTACATGTTGGTTGCTATAGCATGCATGTTAGAGTTCATATTGCCATGTTTATCTCCATTGCAAAAGTGTATGTGGCTGTTAGGTCTTGTAACTTGTTACGAGATGCCTAGTTGAGGAGCTCGTTGCTATTGATGTGTTTGTCCCCATGTTGCATGCTCATATGTTTTAGATTCTACATCATGTGTTCCTTGCTGTGGTGCAAACCATTTGCCATGATATGCTTTGAGGTGACTTAAACATGCTCACAAACATGACATGATAATATTGCTGTTTTAACACTTAGTAAAATTTCACTAAGTCTGGAATCTGTAATATCCTGATGCTATGTTTGCTTGATGCCCTATACAAATCCATGTTAGTTTTGGGGTGGCTATTGATCATTCCTTGTTGTATATGTTGTTGTCTATCCATACATGCCCTTACTTGCTCATTTGACTTGCTGTAGCTTATTTAAGTCTTGCTCCCAAGTTGCTATAAAATATTGCTGTCAGGTTTTTATTGTCATGATCAAAATGTTGTAGCTTGTTGCTATTGATCCATGCCTCCTATTGAGATGCTCCAATGGAGTTGTTTTCTGTAGGATATGTCTACTTCATGTCCATGCTTCTTGTCACCATGTTTGAGTGCTGTAGATTATATATTTCTTGCTCCGAAGTTGCTATGTGGCTATTAATTTCAGCTTTGCATTGTTGTTTCGGGTGTATCTTTTAGCCCGTTGCTCCGTTTTGAGCGTGCCCTACATGAAACTTGTGTGATTTTGCATGTAGATTCATATTATCATCTTGTTAACATGTTTTGGAGTATGTTGCTTGATGTTTGGGTGCATCTTGCACCGTTGCCATGCTTATCTTGTTTTGATCATATCTTCTAGACCGTAGCTCCGTTTCAAGCAATCTTTATATGAAACTTGAATATAAATTCGTGTAGATTGTCATGGTGCATTTTAACTTGCTGTTTAACAACTTTAACTTAAGGTTTGTTCAGATCTGGACTAATTTCAAACTATGCATATGAGGACTTACCGGTTTTGTCTTAAGTAGTTTCCGGCCTCATTTAAACCTGCTGTTTCTTGTGTTGTTTCTCTGTGCTTCCTACCTTGCCATGTTTTGCATCCTAATTAGACTTGTCTTGCATCCTACTTGCATGAGCATATTGTCATGTTTCTTGTGTTGTTTCTCTGTGCTTCCTATGTTGTCATGATGTGCATCCTAAGTGCATCTGCAGTGCTTCCTTAGTGCATCAGCCATGCATCCTGTAGTTTGCGCATTGCATCTTGGTTGATTTCGTGCCTCGTGTGTTCTTGTGTTGAGTAGAGTCGGAAGCCGAGATCGAGTACGAGAACGAGGTTACTACCGAGGTTGAGAATGAGGAGCCCTCTTACGATCCCATCGACGACTCGACAGGCAAGATGACCTGACCCAGATATCATTACTATCTTTGCCTATTGCTAGAAGTCTCGCTCTTTAGCTTAGTGCCTCGATGCCCATGTTTGACTGTCAGCCTCCTATTGTAACCATGAATCTGTCTAACCGCCCTACCTATGCAAACCTTTGTTTGGCTACGTAGGCTTCGCTCAGCCCCTCTTATAGCATTGCTAGTTGCAGGAGAAGATTTGAAGATTCTTGCTTCATGTTGAAGCTTGTTGGGATATCACAATATATAAATTCTTAATTGAAATCATCTATATCTATACCTATACTAATTTGTGACTCCCTAGAAATTCCCACAATAATTAGAATTTATGAGCCGTTAATCTGGTGGGACCAAATTATTATGGTGTAGATCGACTCATGGAATCCTCCATAAAAAAAATCTATATATCTCTCCGTTTGTAACTAAAAAATAAAATCCCAACAAGATAGGCACTCCTATCTGATCCCATGCGTATGCCTAATTCCATTGGTTGCAAAAAAAAAAATTCCACCTGCCCTCCGTATTCCTTGATAACCCCCTCCCCGTGGAAACACATGTTCTATCTATCTCTCCGTATTCTCTCTTCCCCGTATCATCCTCTCTCTCCTGACCGACCCTTCCTCTCTCCATCCTCTCTCTTCCTGGATGGAAAACAAAACAATCATCTCTCTCCAACCGGAAGCAAGCGAGTTTGGTGGCATGCATCTAGTTGATCAACATCTTACTGCCTCAAATTTGAGGTCCTCTTCTAGATTGGGTTCAACTCGAAAAGAAAAAAAATCATCTGGACCTGAACTCCCATCAATACATGTTTTTTTTTCGATAAAGGACTTTTCATTGAATAGATGGTATGGCGATGCAAGTTGGATAATTTCCTAGCAGGTCTCAGCATGAACTGTGTGCATCCAGGCCCAGTTCTACCCCCAACCTACATGGAGATCCTACAGTATATGCCGCTTCAACACAAATCTCGCTGATCTCAGGTAACCATGCTCTCATCTTCAAAGTCCAATCATGCGCTGCTTCGATCTAGAACATTTGACAGACTAGGAGTACATAGATGGCTACTTATAGGTCCTTCCATATATGGATGCATTGATCTGATCCGGTTCTAAACCGTTGAATCACATTAATATCTGATTTGGTGTATCCCTTCGTTGGAACCCTCCGATCCAATCTCCGCACCCAAGTCTAGCACGTCTGCCAGCTCTCCAGGATGTCTTCGGTTGAAGAAGAAGAGGTGTTCCAAATTTCGCCTCTACTGTGGTCGTACAACCCGACCTCGCCGATGCAACAAGCAGATTTCTTTCCAGCATCACGCACCTATGGAAGCTAATTCGACTGCTTTTTTAAAGGACCGGACGGGGGAAAACATGCAAGTAAATGGCAGCTAGCTGATTAATTCACGTACAGTGCATGCACGTACACATATCATTATTTGTATTCGGCCATAGATAGATTCTGGCATTATGTATTTTGGCATGTGTTATTGCAGGTTGATTTTTTTTCACAAGCTAGCTTTATACACGGGGATAGCTTCGGGCAAGATTACAGCAGGCAAATGGAGCCAGTTTTTGCAGATCTCTTTCACAGGAAAGTACGTTGCAACTCGACGGATCATCTCAGTTAAAGAAAAGCCCAGTCCGGACCAACACTGGAGTAATTTTCTAAGCATTCAACATATCCATATTTGCACTTGGGGAGATCCAGGAGTACAGGCTCCAGCACTTTAAGCAAACAGCACAAGCCTCTTACAATTCTACCCATGTGTGTCTTAAGTTTTTCTCCCTGTTTGCTTAAGTTTTTCTTATTCTGACATCTTAAGCTTCTTAATTTATACCCACTTGTGCTTACAGTAGTTGTTTGTTGCTATAATGTTGGAAGAGGCTTCTCTGTCATCAATTATATGGATTTATTATGTTTAATCTTACTGACAACAAGACTATTTCCCTTTCAGTGACATGGAAGAAATCTGAGAGTGTAATGTGTGAGATGGGACAAGCAAACGATGTGGCTCTTTACCATGTTGTGACTATCGCAACCCTGTGTTAAAACAAGTTTATGTTCAGGTATTTTTTTTGTTTTCCCGATTTATACTTGAATCTATCTGAACTTTACCATTGGATTTGGATTAGTGAATCATCTTCTGTCCAATTATTTTCAACCGATTTGTGGTCCCGTCTTCGAATCATGTTGTGAGAGCATGTAGTTTGTATTGCTTACAGGAACAGGACAACCAACATTTGGTTCAATAATTTTAGTACTCCTTAGTTTCTGATTTGCGGCTTGAATAATCTTCAAAATTTATATTACTTTGATCTGTTATATATATATAAAGTTTTGCTTTCTTCGTTTTCTGGAATTTAGGGTCTAAAACAATGGCATGTGGTTATACTTAATGCAGTTAGCCTTTGGGAAGCTATTAAGCTCAACAGAAACGAACTTATGATGAAGAGGTCAGATGATTGGTTACCAAGTTTAGGCCGTTGATACAAGAAGGTTTATACTACATTACATACAATTTTAGGGTAACATGAGCTTTGAATTTCCATCCAGTTGAAGGCGACAAGATGCTTATTTTCTTGCGCATGCGAGGTAAAAGGTCTAAAATATATCTTATAATAGCAACCTTCAGATTACCTAGAATTGAAATTCTTTCCACATGAGAGATGGACAGAAGATTTATTGACTATATTTTCTAAATGATTACTTTAATGTTTTTTTTTTGCATACTAACACCAACTTATTTATCATATGTCATTGGCATAGCAACTTACATCGGACATATGGAAGAAACAAAGACTATTCATGGTACTTCGAAGATGTGGATATATTGCCCTTCTAATTGGGTGAGTATACTGGAAGAAAGAAAACACGTACAAATACATGGCTGCCAATTGAGACTGTGCGTACAAGATACTTCAACATCCATTTTATTGTCATATTGGTTGTGTCAAATATATACCACTCTTGGAATATACACGCATGGATAAATGAAGGTTAGAATATATGGTGAGAAGGTCAACCAAATTGATGACGAATCTTTGGGGCATGTTGTCATAGTAAAATTGACATTCTGCAGCCCACAATAGGATGATTACTACTCCACAATAAAATGAAAACACGTGCAACAACTGTTAGAAAATTGACATGTTTGTATTTCTTTTGATAGCAAATGAGTGTTCCTATACTGCCGAAGCAACAATTAAATCAATTACTACATTATATGGGTAGTACTACATAGGATGTGGGCAAATACGAGAAAAGGAAAAAACTGTAATCACTTCTACTATTATGAATGTGAAAGAACTTGAGAAGACATGTGTCCAATGTACATTCTGATAATGTCTCATTGTTAGGTAGTAATTTGTTCTACACCAAACCATATAGGCTGTGTATAGGTACAAACTTAGGCTAGAGATGTGTCACCTGAATGGTACATCAACTTGAACCATGTTTGACACATATGGAAGAAAACTGACAAGAAATCTCAAGATTCTTGATAGATACAGATAATTATGATATGAAAGAGAAGAAAAAATAATCCAGAAAGTACGTCCATAGAGATTTATATAACACTTCACACGCTCGGAAAAGGATTTGGGAATACTGAATGGAATCATTTTCATACGCTCAGAAAAGGATTTAGGAATACTGCATGTTGATGAACGTTTTGTAAAACTAAACAGAATAAAAGCAGGTCCTGTACTAGGGAGACGGAAGAGATCAAAAGCAAATTTTAAACATGCATCAAACCTTTCTACTATGATACTCTCTGCTTTTGAGTATCTACTACATACCAAATAATATTAACAATCATTATTTAACAGCAGTTCACACAAGTTTGGTTATGTTTTTGTAGAAGCATGTTAACGATGATATACTAACTGTGAAAAACAACAAAAACACTAGAACAAACAAAACATATTGTGTTGTATATTCTGATGGTGGTGAGGATAAAGATGAATCCGTATTTAAAGAATCAAGACCTAAGAAAGCATACAATAACTCGGATATGTGGCACATTGCTAAATTACCAGAAAAAATTGCATATTCAGGGAAATAAGTGAAAATTATCAGACAAACAAAAGGGTAGTGTCACGAACAAGGGAAATTAAAAGGATAACCATGTAAGCTTTTTTGCTTTATTTGCATGCTCTTTTATAATATAAGTTCCATAGCGGTGTTGATAATGAATCGATGACCAAAGATAAGTGGCACATTGATAGATATTTAATAAAAATTAGGGTGCAATTTAGCATATATGGGAGTGTCAGATTTGAGCTCTACATATATACTTTGTTGTTTATCCCTTTCATCTATGTCAATAAGTTCCTAATATGCCTCTTAGTCGAGAGCAGATAGTAGGCATATATGTTGAGTGCGTGAAGAGTTCAATCCACCCGTGTTGCTTGCTATATCAAGAGAGAGCATATGACCTAAGGTAAAATAGACTAAATATGCAACACTGTTACCTCAATACATATGATGAAAATCTGCTATTTTGCACTAGCCATCTGCTCTCCTCGCCACCAAGCATAATATAGTACGCAACCTAGCACACCTTGGCATCCTCAAGAAGTACAATGCCCTCCCAGGTGTCTACTCCTTGAGCTAGAGTCACACACAATGTTCAAATTCATCTATACACTTTGTTTAGATTACAAATTAACAATGTAATTAGACCAATGACTGGTCAAAATAAGGTGCATCAGCCAATAATCTGTATTGCCAACCCATAAGGTACATCAGCCAATAATTTAGATTAGAATTAAATATTAGTTTTACAGTGAGGAGATATAGATAAGCATAAGTCATACATGATAATACACATTTCTACAAATGCAAATAGAAAACGTAATATATGGACTATAGACGTGCAGCAAATTTTTTACATCCTAGAGTTCAACCAAATTTACCGTTATACACTAAAGCTAAGTATCTTATGGAATGTGCGCGAAGTGGAGTAAATTCAGACACCAATGTTCAAAGCGCGAGATACTTTTAGAATCGCTATAAACCAATTAGTATGTGTATTGAAAGAAATGGATACATGGGAAGCTATGTCGGGCCTTCTGTGAATAATTAAAAACCATTATTAACTAATAATAGATAATTTCCATAAAAAACAAATAATAGATGAATTGTAATGTATATTCAACGTTCCTCGAAGCTAGCATTCTCTTGCTAGCCCGTGCGAATGCACGGGTTGACGACTAGTATTGGTAATGGGTGGAAGGCTAAGCCTCTTGCTTGGTGATTTGTTCCACTCATGCCGCCCTAAGAACCATATAAACCGGTGTTATGTTCCTTGATTTTGCGTTCCTCACACGGTTGGGGTTATGGGACCCCCTCGATAAACCGCTTAGCGCTAAGTCTTTTCCAGCAAGTCCCAACATTGGTACTCCATTTGCCTAATAACTAAAAAACTTGCATAGGGACTAGCTATCCCCTTTTATTAATCAACCCCCGGGCCAGTGCTCCACATGAGTGTTGGTCCAGCTGAGCAGACTGCAGGGCCGCCTTGGGGAAACCCGAGGTATTTGGTATTTTCCTGTAGGCTGTCTCATCCGGTCGTGGCCTGAGACTAGATACGCGCGACTACTGTCAGGGTGTCGGCACGCCTGGAGGATTTGCTGGATTAGTCTTACCTTAGTCGGAGTATCTTGAGCATAGGATTCCGAGAATACTCGGGCCTTCCCACCTTGGAGTTGCGACTCCGCGGATCGTGGGCTTGTAATGGGCCAAGTTGGAACACCCTGCAGGGTTTTGAACTTTCGAAAGCCGTGCCCGCGGTTATGTGGCAGATGGGAATTTGTTAATATCCGGTTGTATAAAACTTGACACCATGTTCAGAACACACTACCAACGTGAGTACCGTGACGGTCATTTTCCGAAAGGGGTTCAGGAAGTGAACACGGTGGGGTTATGATTGACGTGCTTAGTTAGGATCACTTCATGATCACCTTATCGCTCGTGGCACTTCTCTTCTTGCTCTTATAACGTAAGCTAGTGCTAGTGCAGCTGCAGCCTTTTAATATTTCTTCAGCCTTGTTCCACACCCAAGGCTTAGATAGTTCTGTTACCCGGGAACGGGATTGCTGAGTCCTGTGTGGCTCACAGATTCTACACCACACCAGATGCAAGTACTCAGGTGAACTATTCAGGTGACGGCACAGAGCTATACTGGGAGTACGATGAGGAACGTAGCCGTTACTATGTGCACTATCCCGATGATCAGTAGTGGTTTCTACTAGGGGCGATCCGAACCTGTGGTTATGTATTTGGTATCTTTCATTTGGATCTTCACCCGTTGTCGGGTTGTGATGTTATTTGAATGATGTTTGGCTATGTAATGAATTGTGTGACGTGGCGAGTGTAAGCCAACTATATCTTTTCCTTTTCATCCCTATTTTTACATGAGATGTGCAAAGATACCGAACTTGAGATCATTCCAGAATGGGCTTATACCTTTAAGTCATGCCTCGACATGTAGCAGGTATAGTCCCATCCTGGGCATTACAGTTAGAGAATGTACTTGATGACCCACAACCTATTGATGATAGCTTTCCTGATGAACAACTAGCTGTCATAAATACTTCTCGTACTGCTCCATGGTATGCTGATTATGCTAATTATATTGTTTCTAAGTTTATACCTCCTAGCTTCACATACCAGCAAAAGAAAAAGTTCTTCTATGATTTGAGACATTACTTTTGGGATGACCCACATATTTATAAAGAAGGAGTAGATGGTATTATTAGACGTTGTGTACTGGAGCATGAACAGGAAAAGATCCTACGCAAGTGCCACTCCGAAGCTTATGGAGGACACCATGCGGGAGATAGAACTGCACACAAGGTATTGCAATCCGGTTTTTATTGGCCTACTCTCTTCAAGGATGCCCGTAAGTTTGTCTTATCTTGTGATGAATGTCAAAGAATTGGTAATATTAGTAGACGTCAAGAAATGCCCATGAATTATTCACTTGTTATTGAACCATTTGATGTTTGGGGCTTTGATTATATGGGACCTTTTCCTGCCTCCAATGGGTACACACATATTTTAGTTGCTATTGATTACGTTACTAAGTGGGTAGAAGCTTTTCCAACTAGTAGTGTTGATCATAACACTTCTATTAAGATGCTTAAAGAAGTTATATTTCCGAGGTTTGGAGTCCCTATATATCTAATGACTGATGGTGGTTCACACTTTATTCATGTTGCTTTCCGTAAGATGCTTGCAAAGTATGATGTCAACCATGGAATTACATCCTCTTATCACCCACAGACTAGTGGTCAAGTAGAACTAAGTAATAGGGAGCTGAAACTAATCTTGCAAAAGACAGTTAATAGGTCTAGGAAGAATTGGTCCAAGAAATTAGATGATGCATTATGGGCCTATAGAACTGCATACAAAAATCCTATGGGTATGTCTCCATATAAGATGGTATATGGAAAGGCTTCTCACTTACCTCTTGAGCTAGAGCATAAGGCATATTGGGCTATTAAAGAGCTCAACTACGATTTCAAACTTGCCAGTGAAAAGAGGTTATTTGACATTAGCTGTCTCGATGACTGGAGAACCCAGGCTTATGAGAATGCCAAACTGTTTAAAGAAAAAGTTAAAATATGGCATGACAAGAGGATACAAAAGCGTGAGTTTAATGTAGGTGATTATGTCTTCCTATGCAACTCTCGTTTAAGATTTTTTGCAGGAAAACTTCTCTCCAAGTGGGAAGGACCTTACGTTATCGAGGAGGTCTATAGTTCCGGTGCCATAAGAATCAACAACTTTGAAGGCACAAATCTGAAGATGGTGAATGGTCAAAGATTCAAACATTATATCTCAGGTAATCCTATCAATGTTGAAACTAATGTTATTGAAACCATAACCCCAGAGGAATACATACGAGACACTTTCCAGAACGATTCAGCCTCCAAAAAGGAAGAGGTACGTGATACGCTAAGTAAACCAACTCCAAAACAGTTCTAAAGGCAATTTTTCTCCGTTTTGGAATATTTAGAAAAATAGAAAAATAAACCGCAGTCCGGAAGAGACACGGGCCGTCCACGAGGGTGGAGGGCACGCCCCCCTTCCCAGGCTGCGCCCCCTGCCTCGTGGGCACCCCGTGTGTCTTCCGGTCTCTGTTTTCTTGTGGGTTACTCCTTTCGGTCGGTAAAAAATCATTATATATACTCCCGAAGGTTTTGACCTCTGTATCACGCAAAAATCCTCTGTTCTTGTTTCAAGCTGTTCCTGTCGCAGATAAAGCTGCATGTCTTCCCAGGATTCAGAGGGAGAAAGCTATGTGGCTGATTCCCTTGCTGATCCTAAAGTCTATGGGGATTGGGAGCATTATGGTTGGACCACGGAAGAAGAAGAAGACCATGATGCAAAGAAGAAGGATTGGACTAGCTTAGATGAAGACGAAGTCCCACTACCTCAACCTGGAGACATGCACATGGAATTCAAAAAGTCAAGCCTCCCAAACAGAGTAAAGAAACCTAAGATCGAATTTATCCATTTTAACCTCTTGCAGGAGAACAAGCACGCACTATGCAAGAAGATATTAAATCTTGAGCAAGAGATCAATGATCTAAAGGAGCAAAATGCTGCCCTTAAGCGTAAGCTGAGGAAGAAGTCATCATCACTATCCCCGAAGAAGGAGACATAATCATATGGGTATGGGCACTCCCCTTGGCAACTGCCAAGCTTGGGGGAGTGACCCCGGTATCGTATCACCATCACTCCTATCCTTACCATTTTACTTAGTTCGATCCTTTTGGTAGTTTCTTGATCTAGTAGAATAAAGTTAGCATGATCTAGTTGTGAGATTTTTCCTTGTGAGCTTTACCTTTTGTAATCGAGTACGTGAGCTTTATAATAAAGTTTAGTGTTGAGTCAAGGGCTTGATTTCCTTACTTGGGACATGATAAAAAGAAAGAAAACATAAAGAGTATCAAAGAGATCATATCGATCTTATGGAAAGTAATGACTTCACATACAAGAGTATGATAAATAAAAGTTGTTCGGAGGTGACAAACATAGTTTTGGTCATCGTTGCAATTAATAGGAAGTAATACAAGAAGAGAGGCTTCACATACAAACATATTATCTTGGACATCTTTTATGATTGTGAGCACTCATTAAAGTATGACATGCTAAAGAGTTGATGTTGGACAAGGAAGACAACATAATGGGTTATGTCTTCTTGTATCCGAAATAAAGTATATTGTCATGGATCATCCAACATGTTGAGCTTGCTTTCCCCCTCATGCTAGCCAAAACTCCTCGCACTAAGTAGAGATACTACTTGTGCTTCCATATATCCTTAAACCCGGATTGAGAAAGATCCTTCCAAGTAAGTTGTCATGTTGCAAACTCTCTAAAATATGTATGATTTATTAGTGTGGGAGAAATTAGCTTTATACGATCTTGTGATATGGGAGTAATAAAAGCGACGGGTTGCATAATAAAGGTCCTTATCACAAGTGGCAATATAAAGCGAAGTTCTTTTATGCTAAGACTTTGTGCATCAAACCATAAAAACACATGACAACCTCTGCTTCCCTCTGCGAAGGGCCTATCTATTATTCCTGTCTTATAAGTGTCAAGGTGAAATCCACCTTTCCTTTTTACATTTTATCCTTTGGCAAGCACATTGTGTTGGAAAGATCCTGACATATATACCCACTTGGATGTAAGTTTTCATGATCTATTACTGTTGACATTACCCTTGAGGTAAAAGGTTGGGAGGCAACACCATAAGCCCCTATCTTTCTCAGTGTCCGATTAAAACTCCATAGACATAAGTATTGCATGAGTGTGAGCAATTGTGAAAGACTATATGATAGTTGAGTATGTAGGCTTGCTGAAAAGCTCTTATTGACTCTTTCCGATATTACGATAAATTGCAATTGCTTCAATGACCGAGACCAAAGTTTGTTAGTTTCCAATGAAGTTTATGATGCATACTCGATATTCTGGATGAATTGTTACTTTAGCATAAGAATCATATGACTATATTTATATAAGTTGCTGTTATGATAATGATCATGATGCCCTCATGTCCGTATTTTGTTTTTATCGACACCTCTATCTCTAAACATGTGGACATATTTTTCGATATCGGCTTTCGCTTGAGGACAAGCGAGGTCTAAGCTTGGGGGAGTTGATACGTCCAGTTTGCATCATGCTTATATGTTGATATTTATTGCATTATGGGCTGTTCTTACATGTTTTGTCACAATACTTATGCCTTTTCTCTCTTATTTTACAAGGTTTACATGAAGAGGGAGAATGCCGGCAGCTGGAATTCTGGGCTAGAAAAGGAACAAACTCTGGAAACCTATTATGCACAACTTCAAAAGCCCTGAAACTCAACAGAACATCGTTTCAGAAAATATAAAAAATATGTGACGAAAGAAACCCACGAGGGGGCCACTGGCTATCCACGAGGGTGGGGGCACGCCCCCCTTCCCAGGGCGCGCCCCCTACCTCGTGGGCCAGCCGGCAGGCCCCCGATGCCCATCTTCTCCTATATGAGGTGTTTTGACCTGGAAAAAATCATAAGGAGGCTTTCGGGACCAGACGCCGCCGTCTCAAGGCGGAACCGAGGCGGAAACCAATCTAGGGCTCAGGCAGAGCTGTTCTGCCGGGGATACTTCCCTCCGGGAGGAGGAAATCATCACCGCCGTCATCACCAACAACTCTCCCATCTTGGGGAGGGCTATCTTCATCAACATCTTCACCAGCACCATCTCCTCTCAAACCCTAGTTCATCTCTTGTATCCAATCTTTGTACCCAAACCTCAGATTGGTACTTGTGGGTTGCTAGTAGTGTTGATTACTCCTTGTAGTTGATGCTAGTTGGTTTATTTGGTGGAAGATCATATGTTCAGATCCATTATGCATATTAATACTCCTATGATCATGAACAATATTATGTCTTGTGAGTAGTTACTTTTGTTCATGAGGACATGGGAGAAGTCTTGCTATTAGTAGTCATGTGAGTTTGGTCTTCGTTCGATTTTTTGATGAGATGTATGTTGTCTCTCCTCTAGTGGTGTCATGTGAACGTCGACTACATGACACTTCACCTTTATTTGGGCCTAGAGGAAGGCATTGGGAAGTAATAAGTAGATGATGGGTTGCTAGAGTGACAGAAGCTTAAACCCTAGTTTATGCGTTGCTTCGTAAGGGGCTGATTTGGATCCATATGTTTCAGGCTATGGTTAGGTTTACCTTAATACTTCTTTTGTAGTTGCGGATGCTTGCATTAGAGGTTAATCATAAGTGGGAGGCTTGTCCAAGTAAGGGAAGCACCCAAGCACCGGTCCACCCACATACCAAATTATCAAAGTACCGAACGCGAATTAGATGATCGTGATGAAAACTAGCTTGATGATAATTCCCATGTGTCCTCGGGAGCGCTTTCCTTTATATAAGAGTTTGTCCAAGCTTGTCCTTTGCTAGAAAAAGGATTGGGCCACCTTGCTGCACCTTATTTACTTTTACCTTTGTCACTTGCTACCAATTACCTTATCACAAAACTATCTGGTACCTATAATTTCAGTGCTTGCAGAAAATACCTTACCGAAAATTGCCTATCATTTCCTTCTGCTCCTCGTTGGGTTCGACACTCTTACTTATCGAAAGGACTACGATAGATCCCCTACACTTGTGGGTCATCCGGGCTTCACCAAGCACTACAGAAACTGGACAGAGGATAAACTAGAGTGTCGGGGTTGCCGGCACACGGCTTGGTGAATCTTGACGTGTCTCGGGTGCTAGCCCTGCCCCTCTATTTATATGTTGAGCCCTGCGGTCGAAACTTGGAGCAAAATCCTCCTCAAAGTCGGTTTTGCCCGAAAGGCAAGAGTCCTACTCGGACTCCAGGGGTAGACGCGAGGGTTCCTGGCGTCTTCCCCCTAGACGCCAGGGTTCCTGGCGTCTAGCCTCTAGTCTCTGCAAAACCCCCTTTTCCACTTTCCAAAAGCCTCGTGGGCTTTCCCCTTTGGCCCAAATAAAGTGTTCTCGTACCCAAACATTTCGGGAAACATCCGGAACCCCATCCGATGAATTCCGGAACCTTTCCGGAGATCAAGCACTATTATTCCATATATTAATCTTTACCTCCGGACCATTCCGGAGCTCCTCGTCATGTCCGTGATCTCATCTGGAACTCCGAACAACATTCGGTCACCAACATACATAACTCATATAATACTATATCGTCAACGAACGTTAAGCTTGCGGACCCTACGGGTTCGAGAACTATGTAGACATGACCGAGACACCTCTCTGGTCAATAACCAATAGTGGAACCTGGATGCCCATATTAGCTCCTACATATTCTACGAAGATCTCTATCAGTCGAATCGCTATGACAACATACACAATTTCCTTTGTCCGTCAGTATGTTACTTGCCCGAGGTTCGATCGTCGGTATCTCGATACCTAGTTCAATCTCGTTACCGGCAATTCTCTTTACTTGTTCCATAATAAATCATCCCATGACTAACATATTAGTCATTTGCATGCAATGCTTATTATGATGTCTATTATCGAGAGGGCCCAGAGATACCTCTCTGATACTCGGAGTGACAAATCCTAATCTCGATTCGCGCCAACCCAACAAGACACCTTTGGAGATACCTGTAGAGCATCTTTATAATCACCCAGTTACATTGTGACGTTTGATAGCACACAAGGCACTCCTCCGGTATCCGGGATTTGCATGATCTCATAGTCATAGGAACATGTATTTGACATAGATGAAAGCAGTTGCAATAAACTGTACGATCAAATGCTAAGCTAACGGATGGGTCTTGTCCATCACATCATTCTCATAATGATGTGATCCCGTTATCAAATGACAACTCATGTCCATGGTTATGAAACCTTAACCATCTTTGATTAACGAGCTAGTCTGGTAGAGGCTTACTAGGGACACGATATTTTTTTTATGTATTCACACATGTATTTAGGTTTCCAATCAATACAATTCTTGCATGAATAATAAACCTTTGCATGATTAAGGAAATATAATAATAACCATTTTATTATTACCTCTAGGGAGTATTTCCACCAGTCTCCCACTTGCACTAGAGTCAATAATCTAGTTCACACCGCCATGTGATTAACACTCATAGTTCACATCGCCATGTGACTAACATCTAAAGAGTTTACTAGAGTCAATAATCTAGTTCACATCGCCATGTGATTAACACTCATAGTTCACATATCCATGTGACTTACAACTAAAGAGTTTACTAGAGTCAATAATCTAGTTCACATCGTTATGTGATTAACACTCTAAGGTATGAGCATGGTTTGCTTGTGAGAGAGGTTTTAGTCAACGGGTATGCAACATTCAGACCCGTGTGTACTTTGCAAATTTCTATGTCTACAATGCTCTGCATAAAGCTACTCTAGCTAATTGCTCATCCATTCAATACGCATCTAGATTGATACTCATAGTCATCTGGATTAGTGTCAAAGATTGCATTGACATAATCCTTTACTACGAACTCTTTATCACCTCCATAACGAGCAACATTTCCTTATTCCTTTAAGGATAATTTTGACCGTTGTCCTATGATCCACTCCTGGATTACTCTTGTACCCCCTTGCGAGACATGTGGCAAGGTACACATTTGATCTGGTACACAGCGTGACATGATTTATAGAACCTATGGCTGAGGCATAGGGAATGACTTTCATTCTCGCTATTTTCTTGCCGTGGTCGGGCTTTGAGTCTTACTCAACTTCATACCTTACAACTCAGGCAAGAACTCCTTCTTTGACTGATCTATTTTGAACTCCTTAAAAATCTTATCAAGGTATGTACTCATAAAAAGTCTTATCAAGCGTCTTGATCTATCTCTATAGATCTTGATGCCCGATATGTAAGCAGCTTCACCAAGGTCTTTCATTAAAAAATTCTTATTCAAGTATCCTTTTATGCTACCCAGAAATTCTACATCATTTCCAATCAATAATATGCCATCCACATATAATATCAGAAATGCTACAGAGCTCCCACTCACTTTCTTGTAAATACATGCTTCATTGTAAGTCTGTATAAAACCGTATGCTTTGATCACCCCATCAAAGCATATATTCCAACTCCGAGATGCTTGCACCAATCCATAGATGGATAGCTGGAGCTTGAACACTTTGTTAGCACCTTTAGGATCGACAAAACCTTCTGGTTGCATCATATACAACTCTTCTTTCAGAAATCCATTAAGGAATGTAGTTTTGACATCCATTTGCCAAATTTCATAATCATAATATGCGGCAATTGCTAACATGATTTGAACAGAGTTAAGCATCGCTACGGGTGAGAAAATCTCATCATAGTCAACTCCTTGAACTTGTCAAAAACCTTCTACGACAAGTCGAGCTTTGTAGATAGTAACATTACCATCAGCGTTCGTCTTCCTCTTGAAGATCCATTTATTTTCTATGGCTTGCCGATCATCGAGCAATTCCACCGAAGTCCATACTTTGTTCTCATACATGGATCATATCTCAGATTTCATGGCATCAAGCTATTTTTCGGAATCTGGGCTCATCATAGCATCTTAATAGTTCGAAGGTTCGACGTTGTCTAACAACATCACTTCCAGGACATGATTGCCATACCACTCTGGTGTGGAACATGTACTTGTCGACCTTCGAGGTTCTGCAGTAACTTGATCTGAAGTTTCATGATCATCATCATTAGCTTCTTCTCTACTTGGTGTAGGCATCACGGGAACGGTTTTCTCGAATGATCTACTTTCCAATTTGAGCGAAGGTACAATTACCTCATCAAGTTCTACTTTCCTCCCAATCACTTCTTTCGAGAGAAACTCCTTCTATAAAGGACCCATTCTTAGAAACAAAGATCTTGCCTTTGAATTTGTGGTAGAAGGTGTACCCAACCGTTTCTTTTGGGTATCCTATGAAGACGCACTTCTCCGATTTTTGTTCGAGCTTATGAGGCTGAAGCTTTTTGATATAAGCATCGCAACCCCAAACTTTAAGAAACGACAACTTTGGTTTCTTGCCAAACCATAGTTTATACGGTGTCGTCTCAACGGATTTATATGGTGCCCTATTTAACATGAATGCAGTTGTCTCTACTGCATAACCCCAAGACGATAAATGCAAATCGGTAAGAGACATCATAGAACGCACCATATCCAAGAAAGTACGGTTACGAGGTTCGGACACACCATTATGATCTGGTGTTCCATGTGGCGTGAGGTGTGAAACTCTTCCACATTGTTTCAAATCAAAACCAAACTCGTAACTCAAATATTTGCTTCTGTGATCGGATCGTAGAAACTTTATTTTATTGTTATGATGACTCTCTACTTCACACTGAATTCTTTGAACTTTTCAAATGTTTCTGACTTGTGTTTCATCAAGTAGATATACCCATATCTACTCAAATCATCTGTGAAGGTGAGAAAATAACGATACCTGCCGCATGCTTCATCACTCATCGGACCGCATACATCGATATGTATTATTTCCAATAAGTCATTAGCTCGCTCCATTGTTCCGAAGAACGGAGTTTTAGTCATCTTGCCCATGAGGCATGGTTCGCAAGTATCAAATGATTCATAATCAAGTAATTCCAAAAGTCCATCGGCATGGAGTTTCTTCATGCGCTTTACACCCATATGACCTAAATGGAAGTGCCACAAGTATGTTGCACTATCATTATCAACTTTGCATCTTTTGGCATCAACATTATGAATATGTGTATTACTACGATCGAGATTCAATAAACCACTAACATTGGGTGTATGACCATACAAGGTTTTATTCATGTAAACAGAATAATAATTATTCTCTGGCTTAAATGAATAATTGTATTGCACTAAACACTATCCTATCTTGTTCATGCTCAACGCAAACACCAAATAATATTTATTTAGGTTCAATACTAATCCCGAAAGTATAGGGAGTGTGCGATGATGATCATATCAATCTTGGAACCACTTCCAACACACATCGTCACCTCACCCTCAACTAGTTTCCGTTTATTCTGCAACTCTTGTTTCGAGTTACTATTATTAGCAACCGAGCAAGTATCAAAATACCCAGGAGCTACTACGAGCACTAGTAAGGTACACATCAATAACATGTATATCAAATATACCAGTGTTCACTTTTCCATCCTTCTTATTCGCCAAAATATTTGGGGCTATTTTGCTTCTAGTGATCATTTCCTTTGCAGTAGAAGCACTCAGTTTCAGGCTTAGGTCTAGCTTTGGGCTTCTTCTCAGGAGTGTCAACTTGCTTGCCGTTCTTCTTGAAGTTCCCTTTTTCCTTCCCTTGCCCTTTTTCTTGAAACTAGTGGTCTTGTTAACCATCAACACTTGATGCTCTTTCTTGATTTCTACCTTCGCCGATTTCAGCATCGTGAAGAGCTCGGGAATCGTTTCTGTCATCCCTTGCATATTATAGTTCACCACAAAGTTCTAATAGCTTGGTGATAGTAACTAGGGAACTCTGTCAACCACTATCTTATCTGGAAGATTAACTCCCACTTGATTCAAGTGATTGTAGTACCCAGACATTCTGAGCACATGCTCACTAGCTGAGCTATTCTCCTCCATCTTGTAGGCAAAGTATTTGTTAGAGGTCTCATACCTCTCGACATGGGCATGAGTCTGAAATACCAATTTTAGCTCTTGGAACATCTCATATGATCTGTGTCATTCAAAACATTTTTGAAGTCCCAGTTCTAAGCCGTAAATCATGGCGCACTAAACTATTAAGTAGTCATCATATTGAGCTTTGCCAAACATTCATAACGTGTGCATCTGCTCCTGCAATAGGTTTGTCACCTAGCGGTGCATCAAGGACATAATACTTTTGTGCATCAATGAGGATAATCCTCATATCACGGACCCAGTCCGCGTCATTGCTACTAAAATCTTTCAACTTAGTTTTCTCTAGGAACATATCAAATATAGGGGAGCTATATCGCGAGCTATTGTTTTTTTTTTGAAAATTGGGACAGTAGGAGAGTTTCCTACTGCATATATATTAAAAGGGGTGGTGGTGTTACATGGTATTTACAAGAGAGGGGGGGTTACATGGGGGGTTACATGGGGGAGGTGGCTAGATAATAGCAGCAATAATCGTGGCCACTAAGTGTTTCTTATGTGGTGGTAGCCTATGGCTAATATCAGAAAAGTCCTTTTCGAAGCGTGTTCTGCACGAGGCGACCGTTGGGTTCACATGTCGAAAGTAGTTGTTTTTGCGTTCCTTCGAGAGACTCCAGGCAGCCACCAAAAAGATGTCCATGATCATTTTACGCCCATGCCTCATTTTTAGGTGTGAGATCATATCCGGCCTATTACCTTGTGTCGGCCAGTGAATACCCACGAGATGCCAGCATGATCTACTAAAGGTGCAGCCAAAGAACAGGTGCTCCACAGTCTCCTCAATGTGCTGGTCACAAAGAAGGCAGTCTAGGTTGTCACCAATATTGTAGTGTCGCCTGCTCATCATATTGCGTGTATTGAGTCAGTCAGATAGCAAGAACCAGCCAAACACCGTGATTTTGGGGATTGATTATGCCGTCCAAAGCCATTTAAACCCATCATGGGCATGCATGTCCCGGAAGATAAAAGTGTAGTAGGCAGAGGTCTTGAATGTCTGCGCTCCCCATGCACAAATCCATTTATCACTTGAGTCACACAAGGTGATATGAGAGACCTCCTGTTGAATCTGTCGCAGTTTCATCATGGGCTTGCATGGAGAGCAGTAGGTGAAAGGTTGCAGCCAAGTCAGTGGTTGCTAGGAACTCTCGAACTGAAATATCTTCATTGGTAGCGAAGGAGAATGCTCGTGCGGAGGATGTGGTGTAGATAGATTCATTCCACATGTCCTTCCAAAACAGAGCTGTAGAACCACAGTTGATTTGTACAGTTGTAACCCCACGATAGGTAGGCATGAGCTTGATGAGTTCTTTCCACCAGAATGAACCAGAGGGTTCAGCTGCGTGCGGGACAATGCAATTATAGTATGTGTGCCAGACTAGGTTTACCCATGGGATGTCGTGACAGTTATAGAACTTGTGTAGCATCTTGAGCAGAAGGGCATCATTTTGGATACGAAGATTTAGCACCCCAAGACCACCACATTTCTTGGGACGCATATCATGTCCCACGCAGCCAGGGGGTGCATTTCTCCCCAAACTCTGTCTTCTTTTTCCATAAGAAATGCCTTCTGATTTTATCCAGCTGTTCGAGTATCTTAGGGTGGGGGGGGGGGG
>LR738712.1:55785306-55880366 GCA_902687465.1 Secale cereale
AGGGTTCCCATGGGATAGATCGCAAGTGTGGTGACGAGGGAGTTCATAAGAGCCAATTTTCCGGCAAACGACATCAGGGACATACCTGCGGAAATTCTGCGTTCAGCCTTGCAAACCATAGGGGCCATATCAAGAACCGTTGGTTTGGTCGTGCCAAGTGACAGGCCTAGGTAGGTGAAGGGCATGCTGGCAATGGTGCATCCAAATAGGTCCGCGAGGGTTTTGCATTTGTCATGGGGGGTGTTGATCGGAACCATAGTTGACTTATGGAAATTGATTTTGAGCCCGATTGAGACAACATAATCGGTCAGAATCTGCTTCATGCGGATGACTTGCTCCAGGTATGCCGGCATGACAATGATGGTGTCATCCGCGTATTGAATGACCAGGTAATTCTCATCAGATGTGGGTGGGATCGGGTGTTGCAAGAGATTATTAGCCATAGCATCATTAATTGCCATTTGGAGTAAATCACCGGCCACCACGAAAATCAAAGGTGACAGAGGATCACCTTGTCGGACTCCACATTTGCATTGGAATTGGCGGCCCAGAGTCCCATTGAGAAGAACCGAAGATTTCCCAGAGGCAAAGATGCATTCTATCCATTGGAGCCATTGCTTGTTAAATCCCATTTTCTTCATAATTTGCAGCATAGTCGAATGTTCTATAGTGTCGAATGCCTTGGCAAAATCCAACTTCAATAATATAATTTCTCGTTTGGAAGCATGACATTGGTGGATGTATTCGAAGGCCCAGGCCAGGCAGTCATGTATGGATCTACCATGTAGAAAGCCATATTGGTTGCGATGGACGATTTGAAGGATGATTTTCTGAAGTCTATTGGCAAGGATTTTGGTGATCATCTTAAGACAGCAGTTAAAGAGCGTGATGGGTCGATAATCATTAACATTCTCCGGGGCATTTTTCTTAGGTATCAGAGTGATGAATCCATAGTTGATACTTTCCAAGCTCAGTTTGCCCGAGTGAAATTCTTCACAAAGCTAATAAAATTCTATTTTGATGATCAGCCAACACGCTTTTAAAAAAAGCACCGTTGAAACCGTCAGGCCCAGGTGCGCGATCAGCCGGCATTTCCTTGATAACTGCATTTATTTCTGCATGTATGAAAGGAGTGGTGAGACTATCAAAATCCACCTGTGATCTAAACAACTTGGACAGGTTGAATCGCATAGGTTGAGGATTGGATTTCCCTAGGCGATCTTTGAAAGTCTCAAAAAGAATTGACTCTTTGCCCACTTGATCATCAACAGTCGTACCATCCGTCGTTTTTAGGGTGGAGATGCAATTTCTTCTGTAGCGTTCTATTGCCACGGCCTGAAAAAACTTGGAATTTTCATCGCCAAACTTAATCCATCTAATAGTGCATCATTTTTTCCAATATTCCTTCTGGTATTGCAAAAGCCCGAGAATGTGTTTTTTAACGATAGCAGGAAGTTCCTTTCAGGTATTGTGAGACTTCGGTGGTCTACAGTGGAGTCCAATTCTAGGATGGCTTTGTTGGTGTTTTCAATGGCAACTTTGAGGTGGGAAATCTTTTTACTCCACTGAGAGAGGGCATGACGAACAGACTTGAGCTTTTGGCACATGCTGGACGCAACATTCGATTTTTTCCCGTGGCGGATAGGTTTGTTCCAAGCCTGCTCTATGACGTCCATAAACCCAGGGTGCGCGATCCAATATGTTTCAAACCTGAAGATTTTACTTTTAGGAATCGTGGTCTGGATAACCACCAAACAAGGAATATGATCTGAAACCAGTCTACCAAGTGGGTGGACAATCGTATTGGGGAAGGAGGCAGTCCAATTTAGAGAGGGGGAAACCCAGTCGAGTTGCTCAAGCAGTGGGTTTTGTTGCATGTTTGACCAGGTATAGCTTCTACCTTTGAGAGGAATTTCCGTGAGCATCTGTTGTCGGATGAAATCATTAAATATGAACATATCATGCACATTACCACCAGGTTTGCTATGATTATCAGGCGATCGAATGTAATCGAAATTCCCAAGAATGAGCCAATCTTCAGAAGATGGGATATCAATGTCAAAGAGCCATTGAGTAAACTTGTCGCGTTGTTCACCCTGGCACGGGCCGTACACATTAATCAATTTCCACCGATGCGCTGATTGAGTGGAAGTGAATTCTATGCCCAGAGCAAAATGTTCAGATAAAAAGACATCGCCCGTGAACATACTACTATTCTAGATCGTTAAGATGCGCCCGAAGCTCCTTGCAACAGGATAAAAGCAAACTTATCAAAACATCGAGGGCATAAAGCCTTGAGCATGGCTGCATCAAAAGAAGGCATTTTGGACTCCTGAAGACAAATAACAGCGCATCCACTAGCATTGATCACATTTGAAAGAGCTAAATGTTTATCAGGGGAATTAAGACCATGAATATTCCAACAGAGCACATTCCAACTCTGCAAAAGTACCATCGACTTAAAAAGTAAATAGAAAAGCTCGCAAATAGATTAGGCGGAGGAGGTGGAATCCTCGGGCCCCTTGGTAAGAGCTGCATGAGACAGCTCCTCAGCTGGGATGGCGCACAGTTGTGTGCCCACTGCTTGCATAGTAGCAAGTGGAGTTGGAGGTGGGAAAACAAGAACCTGGAGTTCAGAGGCTTGTACTTCAGGAGTGCGCTATGTAGCATCAGCCGTGGCCGAAGGGATGAGACGAGGTTTAACCTTGGATTTCTGCTGGCGGGAATCAGTAGGCTGTGAGACTCGAAAGCCATCATACTTGGTGGACCTGTTGCTGCGTCGGAGATTGGCTGTATCAATGGGCACTGACATCTTCCCTTTGTGTTAGTTCTGAGTGCTAGGGTTCATGCTGGAGCTCTTGTAAATCAGGGTGGGCTCAGACATCGCGCTGTTCATTGTGTCCATGTCAGAAGAGAAGGATTCAGAAATCACTCCAGTACTGGTGGACAAGATCTGTTCGTCAGACTGAACAGCAACAGTTTCAAAAATTTCAGTTGTCTGAACATCTTCAGACTGCACAACTTCAGATGCAGCCAGCTGCAAATCCTCAGGCTGATTGATTGTGATCTCAGCAGTCTGCACTAGGAATTCCGGCGAGGACAGAGCTGGGGGGGGGGCAGCAGGTAAGAGTTGCATAGCAGGTGTTGTCTCCAGAATCAGTTGTTCTACCTCAAATGAGGTCTCATTCAGCTCTGTGATGATTACAGAAGAGCCAATGGTTGAGTTGGGCAATTGGCTGAACTGCAGCCCCTCCGAGTCGACAAAAACATGTATTTCTACCTGCAAGTTGGATCTCAGCTCGTAGCCACTACTCCAAGGGCCCCAAGTGGCCAAGATAGGACGAATTGCTGAAAACGGAGCATTGTTGAGCAGTTGGCGGGGAGTTGGGTCTCCAAGCAAAAGATTTTATGAGCGTTTCTACATGGGTAGAGAGACCGAAGCGCATCCCCTCATTATGCATTTCAACAGAGACAGTAAGAAATTCAGCAGACACAACTGGCACCGTCTCCTGATGGGCCGGGGTGTCCATAATCACCATGGCAATAGCAGACTCCGAGTGATCCGAACTGACCTCATCAGAGACTGTGATCGAGTCATTCCATGCTTGAGTAGCACTATCCTCCAGGTTGTTCACACGTACCAACCCATGTTGCAATGTTTGGCCCTGCGCGGCCAGCCAAGCTTGAAAATTCATCAGATATGGTGGCATTTGGACAACATGCGGTGCTGGTTGCGCCTTCCATTCACCCCATCCATTGTTGCCTTGCTGACCACCATTGGCCGGAGTTGCATTCTGAATAAGCCAATTATGCACTTGCTACTGATAAAGCTATTCCGCAGTGATCTTTGGACCAAACTGTGGATGCGGGTTGCCGTCCGGAGGAGGTGGTTCTTTGCATGCAGGTGAAACTTCAGGAAGGAGCGCATTCCAATCATTGCTACGCAAGATAGTGATTTGGACAGTCTAGCAATCCCATGCACCTCCCAGTTGCCACACCACAAAACTCTTAGGGACTAGCCGCAGACTGATCACTCTAGCTTTGATCAACATGAACCTCCTATCCCGAGGAGGATTATACCAAGAGACCAAAGATCCAAATCCCCCTAAAGACTTGTTAATATAGTAATCTATTTGATAGTCATAGGGGAAACCAAAATACATCATCCAGATCTCAGGACCAAAATAATTAGTGCACCTATTATGAGCCTCATGATGCGGTACAAAAGTAATGAGCAGGTCTTCTTCCTCTAGTTCCAGAGGGGTGGCTACAACAGTGTCTCTGAGGAAGGAATCTGCAAATCCAAAGATCCCAATGCCCAAAGGATGATCACTAGTCTCAGTGGTGAAAAGTTGGGCTTCATGAAGCAAACCTTGGATAGCAGTGCGGATGGCGGCCCGATGATGCAGAGGAACATACCGACTGACTTCAACAATGGCAAGGTAGTCGTGATTCAAAGGAGGAATCGGGCCGACCACCATCCCGCTCCGGACGATGCGATCTGCTGGCCCCGGCTCGACGGCGGAGCCCTACGGCAGGAACGGCACCGGGTTCAAGGGGTAGTTCGCCATGGTGGAGAGGGGGAGCGAGGGTGGTGACTGCGGTCTGGTGATAGAGCAGAGCAGGGTCATATCAGTATTCGAGACAGAAGTTGGAACGTGAGGGGTAGGATTGGAAAGAGTAGATTTTTTGGGCACCCATTTCCATTGCCTCTGTCTGCGACGTTTAAGGCAAGATCTTGCCACATGTCCATAGAAGCCACAGCCAGTGCATCGGACGGTGGTCGAAGGTTTGGTAGTTGTGGAAGTGGTAAAAGTTGTAGGCATTGAAGAGCGTGATTGATTGATATGATTCCCAATACGTGTGGATTCCGAGCTCAAATGTGACGGTTGATTAGCGTGTAATGGGCAAAGGCTTACCTTATGGTCAGGTGCGGAACAATTAATGCAAATAATCCTGGCATGGCAGGCTATCTTTTTGTGACCCCATTGAAGGCATCTTCCACACAAATTTTCCCAATTAGCTGATAAATCCAAAATTTCCTCGTCTGTGTATGTGGCCTGGGCCAAATCTGCCTTATGTTGGGCTGAAAGTATCGGGGGGGGGGCAATTCTTGTGGGCCGGTGCATATTTGAACGCCGAGGAAAGGAAACCTTGCGGGAGAGTGGGATATGACATGTTGATTCTGCATTTAAAGGTGCCCAAACGGAGAAAGACCGGGATTTGTGATTCCTCTAATCTCGCTAATTGGAGATATTTGTCCACTAAGGAAATAGGTTGATCAGTTACCACAATTGGTGGCGTGACCTGGAAAGATCCAAAATGGAGTTGTTCTTCCTAAGCAAGAACATTAGCATGAACAAATGAATCTGGACGTTGATCATTCCCAGTTGCTGAAGTAGAAGCTTCACCCGAACCCTTATTGGAAAACCGCATAAAACTGAGTGGGACTAGATTAAACTTTGCAAGCTTCTGCATGGAGTTTGAGACAGATGTGGGATTTGTAGAACCCAAATTGGACTTGATCGCAATAGGTCTCCGATCAATTAACTCAGGTAATTCCTCATCAGCATGCCAACAAGAGGCTGCCACCGGAGCACGGTTAAAACGGCCATTGAATAAGTGAAAGTGGCAAACAAAATCAGGCCAAACCCGATCCTTAAGACTGTGTATGAAATGGCCAACTTTATTATTAGCAACAGAAAACCGAAATGCTCGAGGAGAAATTTGGGCCACTTTGAGACCAACATGATAGCCCCCAATGCAGCACCGAAGAGCAATACCAACTAATTCCACCGTGAGAGGGAACGAGGCAGAAGATAATGAGGCCACCAAACAGAATTCTTGACGTCTCGAGAGGGGGAGAAATGCATTGTAGAGCCAAACCTTCGTCTCACCTGATCTGCCAGGGCAAGGCCCAGGGCAAGGCCTGGGGCAAAATCCCAATGGAGTAATCCCTCCATCACCATAAACTAGAAGGAACTCCATGAGGCTTGGTGGGAGGAGGAGGAGGTGGGAGGAGGAAGAGGTGGTCGAGCTATTATTCTACTACATAGATATGCAAATACTATCAGGACTAAGTTCATGATAAATTAAGTTCAGTTAATAAAATTACTCATGAACTCCCACTTAAATCAACATCCCTCAGGTTATCTAAGTGATACATGATCCAAATCAACTAAACCATGTCCGATCATCACGTGAGATGGAGTAGTCTTTAATGGTGAACATCTCTAAGTTGAACATATCTACTATATGACTCATGTTTGACCTTTCGGTCTCCAGTGTACCGAGGCCATGTCTGTACATGCTAGGCTTGTCAAGTTTAACCCAAGTATTTCGCGTGTGAAAAATTGTATTACACCCGTTGTATGTGAACGTAGACTCTATCACACCCGATCATCATGTAGTGTCTCAACACGACAAACTGTCGCAATGGTGCATACTCAGGGAGAACACTTATACCTTGAAATTTAGTTAAGGGATCATCTTATAATGCTACTACCGTTCTAAGCAAAATAAGATGCATAAAAGATAAACATCACATGCAATCAAAATATGTGACATGATATGGCCATCATCGTCTCGTGCTTTTGATCACTATCTTCAAAGCATCGTCATGATATCCATCGTCACCGGCTTGACACCTTGATCTCCATCGTAGCGTCATGGTCATCTCGCTAAATATTGCTTCTACGACTATTGCTAACTCATAGCGATAAAGTAAAGATATTACATGGCGCTTGCATTTCATACAATAAAGTGACAACCATAAGGCTCCTGTCGGTTGTCGATAATTTACAAAACATGATCATCTCATACAATAACATCCTGACCATATCACATCACATGCCCTGAAAAAACAAGTTAGACGTCCTCTACTTTGTTGTTGCAAGTTTTACGTGGCTGCTACGGGCTTCTAGCAAGTACCATTCTTACCTACGGCACAAAAACCACAACGATGATTTATCAAGTTTGTTGTTTTAACCTTCAACAAGGACCGGCCGCAGTCAAATTCGGTTCAACTAAAGTAGGAGAAAAAAACACCCGCCATTCACCTTTATGCAAACAAGTTGCACGTAACGGTGAAACCGGTCTGATGTACCTGGACATGTAATGTTGGTTCGGGCCGCTTCATCTTACAATACCGTCGGATCAAAATAAGACGCTGGTGGTAAGCAGTATGAACATCACTGCCCACAACTCCTTTCTGTTCTACTCGTGCATATCATCAACGCATAGACGTGGCTCATGATGCCACTGTTGGGAAACGTAGCATGCAATTTCAAAAATTTCCTACGCTTACGCAAGATCTATCTAGGAGATTCATGATAAGTCTCCAATGTATCTATAATTTTTTATTGTTCCATGCTATTATATTATCCATCTTGTATGTTTTATATGCATTTATATGTTATTTTACATGATTTTTGGTACTAACCTATTAACCCAGAGCCCGGTGCCAGATTCTATTTTTTCCTTGTTTTTGAGTTTCATAGAAAAGGAATATCAACCGGAGTCCAAACGGAACGAAACTTTACGGGGATTTTTCTTGGACCAGAAGACACCATATGGACTTTGAGTACACGCTAGGGGAGCCTCGAGGTGGCCACGGGCGCGTCCTGCGGGGTAGGGGCCGCCCCCTAGCTTGTGCCACCCCCCCCCCCGAGACCCCCTGACCTATTTCTTCCGCCTATATATTCTCATATATTACAAAAACCATAGGACATCCATCGAAACCACTTTTCCGCCGTCATAACCTTCTGTTCTCGCGAGATCCCATCTGGAGGCCTTTTCCGGTACTCTGCTGGAGGGAGAATCAACCACAGAGGGCATATACATCAACACCATTGCCCTTCCGATGAAGTGTGATTAGTTTACCAGAGACCTACGGGCCCATAGCTAGTAGCTAGATGGCTTCTTCTCTCTCCTTGATCCACAATACCATGTTCTCCTCGTTGTTCTTAGAGATCTACCCGATGTAATCTTCTTTTGCGGCGTGTTTGTCAAGATCCGATGAATTGTGGGTTTATGATCAGATTATCTATGAATAATATTTGAGTTTCTTCTGAATTCTTATAAGCATGATTTAATATCTTACTTCGAACTATCGGTTTGGTTTGGCCAACTAGATTGGTTTTTCTTGCAATGGGAGAAGTGCTTTGCTTTGGGTTCAATCTTGTGGTGCTCAATCCCAGTTACAGAAAGGGACATGGTATGTATTGTATTGTTTCCATCGAGGATAACAAGATGGTGTTTTCATCATATTGCTTGAGTTAATTCCTCTACATCATGTCATATTGCTTAATGTGTTACTCTGTTCTTATGAACCTAATACTCTAGATGCAGAATTCTTTCGGTCGATGTGTGGAGTAATAGTAGTAGATGCAGGAAGGGGTCGGTCTACTTGTCACGGACGTGATGCCTATATTCATGATCATTTCTAGAGATGTCGTTATAATTGTTCGCTCTTCTATTAATTGCTTGACAGTAATTTGTTCACCCACCGTAATAGTTGCTATCATGAGAGAAGCCTCTAGTGAAACCTATGGCCCCCGGGTCTACTTTACATCTTATAAGTTTCCGATCTACTATTTTGCAATATTTTACTTTTCAATCTAGAAACTAAAACCCCAAAAATATTTACTTTACTAGTTCATCTATCTCTATCAGATCTCACTTCTGCAAATAATCGTGAAGGGATTGATAACCCCTTTATAGCGTTGGGTGCAAGTTGTTTGTTTGTTTGTGCAGGTATTTGGTAATTTGTGCCTAATCTCCTACTGGATTGATACCTTGCTTCTCAAACTAAGGGAAATACTTACTATAATTTGTTGCATCACCTTTTCCTCTTCAAGGGAAAAACCAACGCAACTCAAGAGGTAGTAGGAAGAATTTCTAGTGCCGTTGCTAGGGAGATCTACGCCAATTCAAGTCAAGATTTGTCTTCTTTCAACTCACCAATCTCTGGTGCCGGGGAGGTCTACATCAAGTCAAGATATACCAAGTACCCTTCATAAAACTCTCATCTCTTGCATTTACATTATTTGCCATTGACCTTTCGTTTTCCTCTTCCCCGCTTCCAAAACAATTTTCGAAAAGATTTGCCTTTTCTTCGTGTAATGCCCAGGATGGGACTAAATCTCCTACGTGTCAAGGCACGACTTAGAGACCTAACCCCATGCTGGAATGATCGCATGTCTGGTATCTTTGCATAACTCATGTAAAAGAAGGGGATGGAAAACATAAAATAGTTGGCTTACACTCGCCACGTCACACAAATACAATACATGTCTCAGTCATCATACATTTAAAACATCACTGCCCTCTAAGGGTAAAATCCAAATGTCAAGATACCAAACATAATTTAAAACCACAGGTCGGATCGAATCCTAGTAGAAGTCTCCACTACTGATCATCAGGATAACGAACATAGTATCGACTACGCTCCTCGTCGTACTCCAGTCTAGCTCGGTGCCATCACCTGGATAGCTCACCGTCGGACCTGCATCTGGTGTGGTGAAGTAACTGTGAGCCACAGAGGACTCAGCAATCCCGTTCCCAGGTAACAAGACTATTTGAGCCTTGGGAGAGGATAAGCCTGAAGAAAAGAATAAGTGTCTGCAGCAGCAACTAGCACTAACTTACGTGAAAGAGTGCGAGAAGAGAAAGCCTCGGTCGAGAGATGATCACGAAGTGATCCTAGCTAAAGCTCAACAAACATAACCCCACCGTGTTCAACTCCCGAATCCCTATTCGGAAATTGACAGTCACGGTACACACGCTGGTAGTGTATTGTAACATTGTGTCAAGTTATCTACAACCGGATATTAACAAGCTCCCATCTGCCACATAACTGCGGGCATGGCTTTTGAAAGTTCATAACCCTGCAGGGGTGTTCCAACTCGACCCATTACAAGCCCACGATCCGTGGAGTCGCAACTCCAAAGTGGGAAGACCCGAGTATTCTCGGAATCCCGTGCTCAAGATACTCCGAACTAAGGTAAGGCTAATCCAGCAAATCCTCCCGGCGTGTCGACACCCTGATAGTAGCCGCGCGTATCTAAGTCTCAGGACACGACCGGATGGGTGAAGCTACGGGTTTTTACCAAACCTCGAGTTCCCTCGTGGTGGCCCCGCAGGCTCCCCGTTTCGGACCAACACTCATGTGGAGCACTGGCCCGGGGTTGTAGAATTAAGAAAGAGGGTTAATTACTCCCTATGCAAGTTATTTAGTTATTAGGCAAATAGTACCAAAGTTGGGATTTGCTGGAAAAGACTTAGCACTTAGCGGTTTATCGAGGGGGTCCCATACACCCCAACCGTGTTAGGAACGCATAATCAAGGAACATAACACCGGTTTATACGGTTCCTAACGGCATGAGTGGAACAAATCACCAAGCAAAAGACTTAGCCTTCCACCCTTGCCAATATATAGATGATTTCATTTTAAGCATTATATGTAGTGTGCTATAACCCAACAAAACTTCAACATGAAGCAAGCATCTTCGATCTTCACCTGCAACTAGCAATGCTATAAGAAGGGCTGAGCGAAGCATACTTAGCCAAGCAACGGTTTGCATAGGTAGGGTGGTTAAACATGGTAATGGTTACAAGTAGGAGGCTGACAGGAAAGACATAGGCATCGAGGCAAAACTATAGAGCGGAACTACTAGCAATAGGCAAAGATAGTAATGTTATCGGGGTTCGGTCATCTTGCCTGAAGAGAAGTCGTTCGGATCGTAAGAAGGGTCCTCGTGCTCAACCTCGTTGGTAACCTCGTGCTCGTACTCGTACTCGGTCTCAGCTTCCGGCTCTAAACAATACAATCACACAAGGCACGAATCAACAAGATGCAATGCGCACACAAAAATGATGGATGCACTATGAGAGCACACGGAGCACGGAAAATAGCACTCAAGCAAAACACCTCATAACATGATAACAATAGGAAATTATGAATCTACACAGAAAATCAATCAAGTTTCATATAAGACTCGCTGAAATCGGAGCTACGGGCTAAAAGTTATGCCCGAAACAAGAAACGAGCGAAAGCTGAAAATTACAGCAACATAGCAACTTCGGAGCACAAAATAATTAAGCTACAGCACTCAAACAACATGGCAAAGAGCATGAACATAAACTAGACATAACCTACAGCAAATAAGTCCAAAGTTGCACCCCCAAAGGAGCCACGGATCAATAGCAATAAGCTTGGACATATTGAACTTGACAATAAAATTCTGACAGCAGAATTTTATTGAAACTTTGGAGCAAAAGTTAAACATGCTACAGCCACTTAAATAAGCATGTGAGAACATGAATGGAAAGCCAACAATATCTACTACAAGGAACCATCAAGATCCACCCCAAAACTATCATGGTTTGTCCTAGAGCAGCAAGCAAACATGGCATCGGAACGTTACAGATTTCAGACTTAGTGAAAATCCACTAAGTGTCAAAACAGCAGTTTCATCATGGCATCTAAAAGAGCAAGTTTAAGTCACCTCGGAACTAAACATGGCAAGTGGTAAGCACCACATCAAAGTACACATGATGGTGATTCCGAAACATACAAGCATGCATCATGGAGATAAACACGACGATAGCAATGAGCTCAACAAGATGGCATTTCATAACAAGTGAAACAACGTCACAGCCACATAGCACTTTGCAACGAAGATAACCATGGCAAGAATAAATCTATCATGCAACCTAACACAAACAACATGTAGAGCATGGCAAGACGAACACGTGGACATGTCATTTGCATCATTCGGACAAACGAGCTAAAAGATATCACTATGCAAAGATGGCATAAAAACAACACATAGCAGCAGTTTATATCGGGATGCACTCTTGCAACAGAAAAACAAGCATCTAGATGATCTCTAACATGCATGGCACAATGGAATGAATCGTAGTGCTAGTCACCACGAACGTGTGGACACCTCATTTGCACAAAACGGATCACCACACTAAAAGATATAGCAGTTTGAAAAGTGCATCAGACAACAACAGATCTGGGACTTAGGATTTGAAATAACCTAGATCTGTAGCAAAAAGGCCTCGGCCCGCGGATCTGGAGAGGCGGCGCGGAGGAGTAGGTGGGCCGGCTCGGGGCAACAGCCCAGCTGCGGGCGGCGGCGGGGTCCAGACGGGAGGCGCCTTGGGCCCTTCGGGCGATCGGGACGCGGCCCGATCGGGAGCGGCGGCCTGGCGGAGCCCGGTGGCTGGCGCCTGGTCGAAGCGGGAGGAGCCCAGCGGCTGTGGGCCGGCTCGGGCGATCGGCCCAAGCGGGTCCGCGGCAAACCGGAGGAGGGAGGCGAGCGCCTGGCGCTGGAGGCGAGGCGACCGGGCCGACTGGCGGAGAGGCCGGCCTGGCGACCCGTCGGCTGGATCAGCGGGGTGGCGATGGAGGCTTGGGCCCGACGATGTGGTCCAGGCGAGAGCCTCGTGTGAAGAGGCTCGGGCCTCGGGGCGAAGCGGCGAAGTGGTCCAGTCGATCGGTGCTTCGAGCGAGCGGGACGCCCAGGCTGCGTTGACCGACGCGGCGGATCCCTGGCGATGCGGGAGGCTCGGCCTCGAGCCAGAGAACTGGCGGCGGCGACTGGCTGCTGCGGGAATCGAGGAGGAACAGGAAAAAATCCGTTTTGGATCTGGTGGAGCACAAAATTGAGGGGAGATTGGGGGAAGAAGTTAGAGATGCCCAAAATGGACATAGGGGGTCTATAAATAGCAGTTTTTGCTAGGGTTAGGGGTTTTGGGGTGTTTTAGAGCCCTCCGATCGCGATCCGACGGATCTGATCGCGAGGGGAGTTAGGATGGGCCAAGAGGAAGGAAGTGGGCTGTAGGAGGGGTGCTTTGGGCCACAAAGTGGAGGCACTTTGAGCCCACACGAATAACTGTTGGGATAGCAAACGGACTCCAAACGCGACGAGATTTGACAGGCGGGTTACACACACCACAACAACAACACACGACAAGTCTCGCGCCACACCGGTAACGTTACACGGCCAAACACCAAAGTAGGTCTACGGGACGCCACGGACACGTGAGGGAGCTCCGGAACGCGAAACGGACAACGGGAAGGAACGCGTGGAACCGGATGCAACCGACAACACAAAAGCAATGCGATGCACATGACTACATGATATGAATGAATGCCACACACGCACACAACAAAACGACGAAAACCCAAAAGACAAAGAACCCGAAATGGAATAGATGAAGCCGGAGATATATTATATGCCCAAAAGGGAAAGTATTACATCCAAGGCATTACAAACTCTCCTCTACTACAAAAAGATCTCGTCCCGAGATCTAGGACTGGAAAAAGGAAGGGTACTCGGAACGAAGATGATCTTCTCGTTCCCACGTAGCTTCTCGGTCGGTGTGATGTGACCACTTGACTTTCAAGAATTTGATGGACTTGTTGCGGGTCTTGCGTTCGGTCTCTTCGAGAATAGCAACGGGATGCTCTCGGTAAGACAGGTCTTGTTGAAGATCAATCTCTTCAAACGGAATCATGCGCTCAGGTGCCTTGAAGCATTTGCGGAGTTGAGACACATGGAACACATCATGAACATTGGCGAAGTTGGAAGGGAGCTCAAGTTGATAGGCTAGATCGCCTCTTTTGCCAAGAATCTTGAAAGGCCCGACGTATCTAGGAGCAAGCTTTCCTTTGATACCGAATCTTTGGGTGCCTTTCATCGGAGAAACACGGAGATAGACATGATCACCAATGTTGAATGCCAAATCACGATGCTTGCCGTCATAGTAGCTCTTCTGACGCGACTGAGCGGCCTTGAGATTCTCACGTATGACTTTGCACATCTCTTCAGCTTCTGAGATCAAGTCATTGCCAAGAAGTTGACGTTCGCCTGTTTCAGACCAGTTGAGAGGGGTACGGCACTTTCTGCCATAGAGGATTTCAAACGGAGCTTTTCCGGCACTTGCTTGAAAGCTATTGTTGTTAGAGAACTCGGCAAATGGAAGGCATTCTTCCCATTTCATGCCGAAAGATATGACACAGGCTCTGAGCATGTCTTCTAGAATCTGATTCACTCGCTCGACTTGACCACTAGTCTGAGGGTGAAAAGCAGTGCTGAACCTGATCTTAGTGCCCATGGCGGACTGAAAGGAGTCCCAGAACCTTGAAGTGAACAAACTTCCACGGTCTGAGGATATGACTTGAGGAATGCCATGTAAGGACACAATTCTGGAAGTGTACAACTCTGCCAATTGAGCTGCATTGATGGATTCTTTGACTGGCAGGAAGTGAGCGACTTTGGTAAGCTTGTCAATCACCACGAAGATAGAATCATTCCCTCTCTTGGATTTAGGAAAACCAGTGACGAAGTCCATTTCAATGTGGTCGAACTTCCACTCGGGAATAGGAAGAAGTTGGAGAAGACCGACTGGACGTTGATGTTCTGCTTTCACTCTTCTGCAAACATCACATTCATTCACGAATTGGGCAATCTCCCTTTTCATGCGTGTCCACCAGTAAGACTACTTGAGATCTTGGTACATCTTGGAACTGCCAGGATGAATGGAAAGGAGAGAATCATGTGCTTCTTCCATTATGAGCTTCCTGAGATCACCTTTGGGAACAACGAGTCTGTCCTCGAAGAACAAGGTATCTCTCTCATCAACACGAAAGCACTTGTATTTGGGAGTGCCCTTTGCAATTCCATGTTTCACTTTCTTCACCATGGTATCACTGAGTTGGGCCTCACGGACCTGATCTTCCAAGGTAGGAGCAACTTGAAGATTTGCAAGAAAACCCTGCGTAACAACTTGGAGGTTGAGTTTCCTGAATGCTTCACAAAGCTCAGGCTGGTACGGCTTGATAAGAAGGTTGTTGCAATATGCCTTTCTGCTCAAAGCATCTGCAATTACATTCGCCTTGCCAGGAGTGTATTCAATGCTGGGATCATACTCTTGGATCATTTCAACCCAACGAGTCTGGCGGAGGTTCAGATTAGGCTGTGTGAAGATGTACTTCAAACTCTTGTGATCACTGAAGATGTCGACTTTTCTGCCCAACAACAGATGTCTCCACGTAATCAAAGCATGTACCACAGCTGCTAGTTCGAGATCATGTGTGGGATAGTTCTTCTCACTTGGCTTGAGCTGACGAGAAGTGTATGCCACAATTCTCTTATCTTGCATAAGCACACCACCAAGGCCTTGAAGAGAAGCATCACAGAATACTTCATAGGGCTTGGACTCATCTGGAGGAGTCAGAACTGGAGCAGAGACGAGCTTTTCTTTGAGAGTTTTGAATGCCACTTCACACTCTGGAGACCAAAAGTATTTGACATTCTTCTGAAGCAAGTTTGAAAGAGGCTTGGCAATCTTGGAGAAGTTCTCAACGAACCTTCTGCAATAGCTGGCAAGACCCAGAAAACTGCGGAGTTGCTTGACGTTCTAAGGAGCTTCCCAGTTGACAATTGCTTCAACTTTCTCGGGGTTTACCGCAATGCCGTCAGCTGAGATGATATGGCCCAGGTACAAAACCTTATCGAGCCAAAACTCGCACTTGGAGAACTTGGCATAGAACTTATGCTCTCGGAGTCGATCAAGAACCAGACGTAAGTGCTTTTCATGATCTTCTTCATTCTTGGAAAACACCAGAATATCATCCAGATACACAAGCACAAACTCGCCAGTATAAGGGTTGAAGATGTAGTGCATCATCCTCGAGAAGGTAGGAGGAGCATTGGCGAGACCAAAGGACATGACAGTATACTCGTATGAACCGAAGCTCGTTCTGAAGGCTGTCTTGGGAATGTCTTTCTCGCGAATGCGAATTTGGTGATAGCCCATTCGGAGATCGAGCTTTGAGAACACTTTAGCTCCTTTGAGCTGCTCGAAGAGTTCGTTGATGTTGGGGAGCGGATACTTGTTCTTTATTGTCTTCTTGTTCAATGGCCGGTAATCAACACATAGACGCTCCGTGCCATCTTTCTTCTTGACAAATAAGACACCACAGCCCCAAGGAGACGTACTAGGCATGATGAGACCCATACGCTCCTGTTCATCAAGCTGCTTCTTCAATTCCTTCAATTCGTCTGGAGAGAGCTTGTACGGACGCCGACATGCTGGCTCAGTACCCGGCTCGAGTTCAATGACAAATTCCACCTGACGGTGTGGAGGCATGCCTGGAAATTCTTCAGGAAAGACGTCTTGATATTCGTTCACCACCGGAATTTGAGATATGGCATTAATTTCGCCCTTATCATTGAGAGAGAAAAGCCTGATAGTGTTATACCTGGAGGCAAAGATAATCACATCTTCATCAAGATGAGTCATCTTGACTTCCTTCTGTGCACAATCAATGTGAGCATCATGCTGAGAAAGCCAATCCATCCCGAGGATGAGGTCGATGTCAGAATTACCAAGAACCACCGGTTTAGCCAGAAAGCGATAATCATCCATGCGAATAGAAACATTCGGAGCAAATATGTTGGAAGTCATACGTCTCCCCGGAGAAATGACTTGCAACTTCTGAGGCAGACTTTGGATGTCAACATTATACTTGGATGCAAATGGTTGAGACATGAAAGAACATGAAGCACCCGAATCAAACAACACTTTAGCTGGAAAAGAGTTAACTGAAAGGTTACCCAAAATGACATCAGAAGAATTCTCCGCTTGCACTGCACTCATCAGATTGACCCTTGCTTGCTTGGGGTTATGCTTGACAATAGCTAAACTCATAGGTGGAGGAGGTGGAAGACGCTTCGGGTTCGGACATCTGTTGGCATAGTGACCTTTCTGAGTGCACTTGTTGCAGACCACTTCTGAAAGAGGACGGAAATGAGAACCACTTGACTTGGAGCCTTGAGACTGAAACTGGTTCTTCAACTGGTTGCTCGGGTTGGGTGGGTGGGAGAAACCACGTCCACTAGAGTTCTTGTTGTTGGAGTTGTTGGAGTTGTTGTAAGGAGCTCGAATCACTGGAGGAGGAGGAAGCCAAAATTTCTGTTGCTTCGAGACCATCTGAGACGATGAGGAAGAGTGAACGGCATCTCGAATTCTCTTCTTAGAAGCCTCCATCTTAAGCTGAGCTGCCTCTTGTTTCAAAGCCATGTTATAGAATTTGTCGAACTCCTCGGGCTCGAACAGAGTGAGAGCAAGTTGAAGTTCATCTTTGAGACCTCCACGGAACTGGTAGATTTTGCTCTTAGCATCAGGAATGTCTTGCTTAGCATAGCGGGCGAGGTTTTGGAACTTGACATTATACTGATAGACTGTCATAGAGCCCTGCTTCAGGTTGCGGAATTGCTCACGCATACCCTCGATGACACTTGTTGGAATATGGTGAGAGCGAAAGTCCTTGCAGAAATTCTCCCAAGAGATCACCTGACCTGGCCTGGAGTCTTTGTACTGCTGCCACCAGTCAGCTGCTTGGTCTTTGAGTTGGAAGGCTGCAAACTTCACATAATCCTCTTCTCTTACGTTACTGCACTCAAAATGCTTCTTTATGTCGGTTAACCAATCTTCAGCATCAAGAGGGTCGACACAGTAACTGAAAGCTTTTGGATTATTGGCCAAGAACTGGTTGAGAGTAGCATGGTGCTGTTGGTTGAAGAAGTTGCCTTGATTCCCTGGAACACCCTCATTAGCTTGATTAGCTTGCATCTGCTGCATCATCTGCATCAACATCTGAGTGTTCTGAGCTGTAGTCTGCATAATCGCTCTCCAAGCCTCAGACGGAGGAGGAGGGGAAGGAGGACGATCTGGGACCTCTTCACCCTCTGGGTTAGCGTTGGGAACCCTTTTCGGAGCCATCCTAAAAAGAGATGACCACGAATCAGCAATTGATTGACAGAAGTTATAAGCTGAATCAATGGAATGAATTGCAACAAGTCTTCACAATAATCATTCGAACAATAGGAACGAATGAAATCATTCGAACAAGAGGAACGAATGAAATTCTCAGTTAAATGATAACATCAATCTTCACGAGAAGCCACATAGGGGACAAAAGGTAAAATAAGAAAAACAACAAGGTACAGACGGAAACAAACACAAGATAGGAGCTTCGTTCTAACATCTTTGTGCTGAAAGCATATGAACGCGTTACGAAAAGGTTTTGCAATCCCCGGATCAGCATAGCCAAGGACCCTTTAAGATGCAACTCCTGATCGGAACATCGGTCATAATACCACTTCACTCAATGTAGAACCCCGAACTCACTAACCTGCATTCGTTGGAAGAATGCCTACGATCTACTGGATAAACCCACCTATTAATTTCCGAAAGATTCCAGTTATGCAATCAGGTGTTGGGGATACACGGGAAGCACCGCGCAATCAACTCTAAACCTACATCCAGGTGTATCCATCCTTCAACACATAACGAGTCTTTCTCGGAAACTGTTTACCTCGGACCTTCGAAAAGCATCCACTATAACAAGCTATGGCAATACTCCCGAACTACCTCCCCAGTACTGGGTGATGTCGGGGTTATCTTCGTTGCAAAGTGCTATGTGGCTGTGACGTTGTTTCACTTGTTATGAAATGCCATCTTGTTGAGCTCATTGCTATCGTTGTGTTTATCTCCATGATGCATGCTTGTATGTTTCGGAATCACCATCATGTGTACTTTGATGTGGTGCTTACCACTTGCCATGTTTAGTTTCGAGGTGACTTAAACTTGATCTTTTAGATGCCATGATGAAACTTCTGTTTTGACACTTAGTGGATTTTCACTAAGTCTGAAATCTGTAACGTTCCGATGCCATGTTTGCTTGCTGCTCTAGGACAAACCATGATAGTTTTGGGGTGGATCTTGATGGTTCCTTGTAGTAGATATTGTTGGCTTTCCATTCATGTTCTCACATGCTTATTTAAGTGGCTGTAGCATGTTTAACTTTTGCTCCAAAGTTTCAATAAAATTCCGCTGTCAGAATTTTATTGTCAAGTTCAATATGTCCAAGCTTATTGCTATCGATCCGTGGCTCCTTTGGGGGTGCACCTTTGGACTTATTTGCTGTAGGTTATGTCTAGTTTATGTTCATGCTCTTTGCCATGTTGTTTGAGTGCTGTAGCTTAATTATTTTGTGCTCCGAAGTTGCTATGTTGCTGTAATTTTCAGCTTTCGCTCGTTTCTTGTTTCGGGCATAACTTTTAGCCCGTAGCTCCGATTTCAGCGAGTCTTATATGAAACTTGATTGATTTTCTGTGTAGATTCATAATTTCCTATTGTTATCATGTTTTGAGGTGTTTTGCTTGAGTGCTATTTTCCGTGCTCCGTGTGCTCTCATAGTGCATCCATCATTTTTGTGTGCGCATTGCATCTTGTTGATTCGTGCCTTGTGTGATTGTATTGTTTAGAGCCAGAAGCTGAGACCGAGTACGAGTACGAGCACGAGGTTACCAACGAGGTTGAGCACGAGGACCCTTCTTACGATCCGAACGACTTCTCTTCAGGCAAGATGACCGAACCCCGATAACATTACTATCTTTGCCTATTGCTAGTAGTTCCGCTCTATAGTTTTGCCTCAATGCCTATGTCTTTCCTGTCAGCCTCCTACTTGTAACCATTACCATGTTTAACCACCCTACCTATGCAAACAGTTGCTTGGCTAAGTACGCTTCGCTCAGCCCTTCTTATAGCATTGCTAGTTGCAGGTGAAGATCGAAGATGCTTGCTTCATGTTGAAGTTTTGTTGGGTTATATCACACTACATATAATGCTTAAAATGAAATCATCTATATATTGGCAAGGGTGGAAGGCTAAGCCTTTTGCTTGGTGATTTGTTCCACTCATGCCGTTAGGAACCGTATAAACCGGTGTTATGTTCCTTGATTATGCGTTCCTAACACGGTTGGGGTGTATGGGACTCCCTCGATAAACCGCTAAGTGCTAAGTCTTTTCCAGCAAATCCCAACTTTGGTACTATTTGCCTAATAACTAAATAACTTGCATAGGGAGTAATTAACCCTCTTTCTTAATTCTACAACCCCGGGCCAGTGCTCCACATGAGTGTTGGTCCGAAACGGGGAGCCTGCGGGGCCACCACGAGGGAACTCGAGGTTTGGTAAAAACCCGTAGCTTCACCCATCCGGTCGTGTCCTGAGACTTAGATACGCGCTGCTACTATCAGGGTGTCGACACGCCGGGAGGATTTGCTGGATTAGCCTTACCTTAGTTCGGAGTATCTTGAGCACGGGATTCCGAGAATACTCGGGTCTTCCCACTTTGGAGTTGCGACTCCGCAGATCGTGGGCTTGTAATGGGTCGAGTTGGAACACCCCTGCAGGGTTATGAACTTTCGAAAGCCGTGCCCGCGGTTATGTGGCAGATGGGAGCTTGTTAATATCCGGTTGTAGATAACTTGACACAATGTTACAATACACTACCAGCGTGTGTACCGTGACTGTCAATTTCTGAATAGGGATTCGGGAGTTGAACACGGTGGGGTTATGTTTGTTGAGCTTTAGCTAGGATCACTTCGTGATCATCTCTCGACCGAGGCTTTCTCTTCTCGCACTCTTTCACGTAAGTTAGTGCTAGTTGATGCTGCAGACACTTATTCTTTTCTTCAGCCTTATCCTCTCCCAAGGCTCAAATAGTCTTGTTACCCGGGAACGGGGTTGCTGAGTCCTCTGTGGCTCACAGTTACTTCACCACACCAGATGCAGGTCCGACGGTGAGCTATCCAGGTGATGGCACCGAGCTAGTCTGGGAGTACGATGAGGAGCGTAGTCGATACTATGTTCGTTATCCTGATGATCAGTAGTGGAGACTTCTACTAGGATTCGATCCGACCTGTGGTTTTAAATTATGTTTGGTATCTTGACATTTGGATTTTACCCTTAGAGGGCAGTGATGTTTTAAATGTATGATGACTGAGACATGTATTGTATTTGTGTGACGTGGCGAGTGTAAGCCAACTATTTTATGTTTTCCATCCCCTTCTTTTACATGAGTTGTGCAAAGATACCAGACTTGCGATCATTCCAGCATGGGGTTAAGTCTCTAAGTCGTGCCTCGACACGTAGGAGATTTAGTCCCATCCTGGGCATTACACTTCGCCCTTCTTCCGTTCGTCTTTTCATTTGCCCTTATGTCTTACTTGGTTTGTTTGCTCGTTTACTTGGTATAATTGTGTGTTGATTCAAAATCAGAAACAAAGTTTATGGATCCTCATCCACTTGCTAATCTTTTTAAGAGATCCAATTATGAGGAACCAATTGCTAGTGAGTTGAGTGCACTAGATTATCTTTATGAAGTTTTGCTTGAAATTCATGAATCTGAAAGTTGTGAAGAAATTTATGAAGTGATTCACGATAGCTCCATAAATGAAAATCATAATTGTAATGATGTTATTATAAATTCTATTAATGTTAATTGTGCTGATATGCAAAACCAAAGCTTGGGGATGCTTATTTTGCTATGCCCACTACTTGTTGCAACGATCATGATTGGGGTGATGCTTCTTACGATCTTGAAAATTTATTTAAGCCCCATGATGAATATGAGATTGATAATAATGTCTGAAATACTATTGAAAGTGGGTTTGGAAGAGTGTCAACTTTAGATCCCATATATTTGGAGAATGTTCAATCTTATGAATTTTTTGATGAAAGTGGGTTTGGAGAGGCCATGACTTTAGTTAATGTTAATCCCACTATTTTGGAAGAGTGTCAACTTCGCATGCACGTAGATCGTGTTTAGAATATGTTATGTGATGGCTATATTGTTGAATTTGCTTATGATCGTACATGTAATTATTATGGGAGAGGAAAATATGGTTGTAGAAATTTTCATGTTACTAAATTACCTCTCGTTATGTTGAGATTGCTATTGTTTCTTTCTTCTTCCTTGCATATGCTAGATCTTGCTTGTCTTACTAATTTGTTTTCCTATAAAATGCCTATGCATAGGAAGTATGTTAGACTTAGATGTGTTTGTCTCGTGTTTTATGATGCTCTCTTTGCGCTTCAATTCTTCTCTTTCATGTGAGCATCATTAAAATTATCAATGCCTAGCTAAAACGCTTTAAAGAAAAGAGCTTGTTGGGAGACAACCCAATATTTTTATTTTCTGTTTTTGTGAGAATACACATTATTACTTCTTTAATAATTGTGTTTTTGTGTTTTGATTAGTGTTTGAGCCAAGTAAGACCTTTGGGATGGCTTACGGTGATCGTTGATTTGATTTTGCTGAAAAACAGAAACTTTTGCACCCAGTGCAGAAAATTCAATAATTCACTAAAACATCGAAACCTTCTGAATTTTTTACATAAAATTGATATAAAAATTCCCCATGTCGTCCTAATGTTTCAGAATTTTTATAGTTATAGAAGTATGCGGAGTTTTCAGATTGCTACAGACTATTCTGTTTTAGACAAATTCTGTTTTCTATGTGTTGTTTGCTTATTTTGATGCATCCATGGCTAGTATCGAGGGGGGGGGGGTATTATGAACCATGGAGAAGTTGTAATACAATAGATATTACACCTATATAAAATTAGAATAAGATCACAACAGTACTTTGAATGGTTATTTACTTTGTTTTACTAACGGAGCTCATGAGATTTCCGTTGAGTTTTGTGTTGTGAAGTTTTCAAGTTTTGGGTAAGGATTTGATGGAATAAGGAATAAGGAGTGGCAAAAGCCTAAGCTTGTGGATGCCCAAGGCACCCCAAGGTAAAATTAAAGGAAGGCCAAAAGCCTAAGCTTGGGGATGCCCCGGGAAGGCATCCCCTCTTTCGTCTTCATCCATCGGTAACTTTACTTGAGGCTATATTTTTATTCACTACATGATATGTGTTTTTCTTGGAGAATCTTGTATGATATGAGTCATTGCTTTTTAGTTTGTCACAATCATCCTTGCTTGACACACCTTTTGAGAGGTACACACTTCAATCGTGATTTATTAGAATACTCTATGTGCTTCACTTATATCTTTTGAGCTAGGCAATTTTGGTCTAGTGCTTCACTTATATCTTTTTAGAGCACGGCGGTGGTTTTATTTTGTAGAAATTGTTGAACTCTCTTACTTCACTTATGTTATTTTGAGAGTCTCTAAAATGACAAGCTAATTAGCTTGGGTTATGAATTTAGTCCTAATATGATAGACATCCAAAGTAGGTATAATAAAAACTTCCATATGACAATTGTGATTGTTTTGAGATATGTGAATGGTAATATTAGAATCATGCTAGTAGTAAATAGTAGGGTAGAGAAAATAATTGTTTTAGGGTTTGTGATTCCCGAAGCATGCGCGTATGGTCTACAAAAAGTGCAACCGAAAAGAAATGCTTGTGTCTTGATTGTTCACCTTTGTGTGAAGGTTAGGGGCGCGTGATGGTTAACTCCTACCAACCTCCCCCTAGGGGCATGCATAGTAGTACTTTGCTTCGAGGGCTAATAAATCTTTTGCAATAAGTATGTGAGTTATTTATGACTAATGTTGAGTCCATGGATTATACGCACTCTCACCCTTCCACCTTCCTAGCCACTCTAGTGCCGCGCAACTTTTGCCGGTGCATAAAACCATCCTTATACCTTCCTCAAAACAGACACCATACCTACCTATTATGGCATTTCCATAGCCATTTCGAGATATATTGTCATGTAACTCCACCGTTCCGTTTATTATGGCACGCATCTTCATTGTCATATTGCTTTGCATGATCATGTAGTTGACATAGTGTTTTTGGCAAAGCCACCATTCATATTTTTATACATGTCACTCTTGGTCATTGCACATCACGGTACACCACCAGAGGCATCCATAAGAGTCATATCTTTGTTCTAGCATTTAGTTGTAATATCGAGTTGTAAGTAAATAAAAGCGTGATGATCATCATTATTAAAATATTGTCCCATGTGAGGTTATCAAAAATAAAAGAGGCCAAAGAAGCCCACCAAAAAAGAGAGGCCAAAGAGCCCTCAAAAAGGGAAAAAACGAGAGAAAAAGAGAGAAGGTACAATGTTACTATCCTTTTCCACACTTGTGCTTCAGAGTAGCACCATGTTCTTCATGATAGAGAGTCTCCTATGTTTTCACTTTCATATACTAGTGGAAATTTCTGTTATAGAACTTGGCTTGTATATTCCAACGATGGGCTTCCTCAAATGCCCTAGGTCTTCATGAGCAAGCAAGTTGATGCACACTCACTAGTTTTATTTTTTAGCTTTCATAAACTTATAGCTCTAGTGCATCTGTTACACGACAATCCCTACTCGCTGACATTGATATCAATTGATGGAATCTCCATAGTCCATTGATTTGCCGAGTGTATATGAGACCTTCTCCCCACTTTTGTCTATTACCACCTTCTATTCCACCCATAGTGCTATATCCATGGCTCACGCTCATATATTGCGTGAAATATTGAAAAGGCTGAAGTGCGCTAAAAAGTATGAACCAATTGCTTGGCTGACACCGGGGTGGGCATGATCACCTTGTGTTGAGAAGAGGGAGCATAATAAGACTATATGATTTTGTAGGGATAACTTTCTTTAGCCATGTGATTTTTAAAGCTTGATGATTTACTATCTAGTATGTTATTGTTCCATGCTATTATATTATCCATCTTGGATGTTTTATATGCATTTATATGCTATTTTATATGATTTTCGGGACCAACCTATTAACCCAGAGCCCAGTGCCAGTTTCTGTTTTTCCTTGTTTTTGAGTTTTGTAGAAAAGGAATATCAAACTGAGTCCAAACGGAACGAAGCTTTACGGGGACTTTTCTTGGACCAGAAGACCCCAGATGGACTTGGAGTACACGCCAGGGGAGCCTTGATCCGGCCACAAGGGTGGAGGGCGCACCCTGGGGGTAGGGCGCGCCCCCTACCTTGTGGGGCCCCTGAGACCCCACTGACCTATTTCTTCCGCCTATATATTCTCATATATTTCAGAAACCCCAGAACATCCATTGAAACTACTTTTCCGCCGCCGTAACCTTCTGTTCTCGCAAGATCCCATCCGGAGGCCTTTTCCGGTACTCTGCCAGAGGGGGAATCAACCACGGAGGGCATCTACATCAACACCATTGCCCTTCTGATGAAGTGTGAGTAGTTTACCACAGACCTATGGGTCCATAGCTAGTAGCTAGATGGCTTCTTCTCTCTCTTTGATCCACAATACCATGTTCTCCTCGTTGTTCTTGGAGATCTATCCGATGTAATCTTCTTTTGTGGTGTGTTTGTCAAGATCCGATGAATTGTGGGTTTATGATCAGATTATCTATGAATAATATTTGAGTTTCTTTTGAATTCTTATATGCATGATTTAATATCTTAGTAATTCTCTTTGAACTATCGGGTTGGTTTGGCCAACTAGATTGGTTTTTCTTGCAATGGGAGAAGTGCTTTGCTTTGCGTTCAATCTTGCTGTGCTCAATCCCAATGATTGAAAGGGACATGACACATATTGTATTGTTGCCATCGAGGATAACAAGATGGGGTTTTCATCATATTGCTTGAGTTAATTCTGCTACATCATGTCATCTTTCTTAATGCGTTACTTTGTTCTTATGAACTTAATACTCTAGATGCAGAATCGTTCCCGTCGATGTGTGGAGTAATATTAGTACATGCAGGCAGGAGTCGGTCTACTTGTCACGGACGTGATGACTATATTCATGATCATTGCCATAGATGTCGTTATAATTATTCGCTCTTCTATCAGTTGCTCGACAATAATTTGTTCACCCACCGTAATATTTGCTATCATGAGAGAAGCCTCTAGTGAAACCTATGGCCCCGGGTCTACTTTACATCTTATAAGTTTCTGATCTACTATTTTGCAATCTTTTACTTTCAATATATAAACCAAAAACCCAAAAATATTTACTTTACTAGTTCATCTATCTCTATGAGATCTCACTTTTGCAAATAACCGTGAAGGGATTGACAACCCCTTTATAGCGTTGGGTGCAAGTTGTTTCTTTGTTTGTGCAGGTATTTGGCAATATATGTGTAACCTCCTACTAGATTGATACCTTGGTTCTCAAACTGAGGGAAATACTTACTCTACTTTGCTGCATCACCCTTTCCTCTTCAAGGGAAAAACTAACGCAAGCTCCAAAGGTAGCAATGCATAGCAAAGAGAGGGGAGAGTATGTCTACGTACCCTCATAGACCGAAAGCGGAAGCGTTTAGTAACGCGGTTGATGTAGTCGAGTTTCTTCTCGATCCAACCAATCGAGCACCAAACGCACGACACCTCCGTGTTCAGCACACATTCAGCTCGAGACGTCCTCGCCTTCTTGATCCAGCAAGACGGGTGAAGTAGTAGATGATTTCCGGTAGCATGATGGCGTGGTGACGGTTGGTGATGAAGAACAATCTCCGCAGGGCTTCGCCAAGCACTGCAGAAACTAAACGAAGGATAAACTAGAGGGTCGGGGTTGCCGGCACACGGCTTGGTGAATCTAGATATGTCTTGGGTGCTAGATTTGCCCTTCTATTTATATGTTGAGCCCTGCGGTCGAAACTTGGAGCAAAAGCCTCATCAAAGTCAGTTTTATCCGAAAGGCAAGAGTCCTACTCGGACTCCTGGGCTAGATGCCAGGGTTCCCATCGTGTACCCCCTAAACGCTAGGGTTCCTGGCGTCTAGCCTCTGGTCTCCGCAGAACTCCCTTTTGCACTTTCCAAAAGCATCGTGGGCTTTCCCCTTTGGCCCAAATAAAGTGTTCTCGTACCCATACATTTCGGGAAACATCCGGAACCCCATTCGATGAATTCTGGAACCTTTCCGGAGATCAAACACTATTATTCCATATATTAATCTTTACATTCGGACCATTCCGGAGCTCCTCGTCATGTCCGTGATCTCATTCGGAACTCCGAACACCATTCGGTCACCAACATACATAACTCATATAATACTATATCGTCAACGAACATTAAGCTTGCGGACCCTATGGGTTCGAGAACTATGTAGACATGACCGAGAAACCTCTCTGGTCAATAACCAATAGTGGAACCTGGATGCCCATATTGGCTCCTATATATTCTACGAAGATCTTTATCGGTCGAACCATTACGACAACATACACAATTCCCTTTGTCCGTCGGTATGTTACTTGCCCAAGATTCGATCGTCGGTATCTCCATACCTAGTTCAATCTTGTTACGACAAGTCTCTTTACTCGTTCCATAATACATCATCCTGTGACTAACTTATTAGTCATTTGCTTGCAAGGCTTATTATGATGTCTATTATCGAGAGGGCCCAGAGATACCTCTCCGATACTCGGAGTGAAAAATCCTAATCTCGATTCACGCCAACCCAATAAGACACCTTCGGAGATACCTGTAGAGCATCTTTATAACCACCCAGTTACGTTGTGTCATTTAATAGCACACAAGGCACTCCTCCGGTATCCGGGAATTACATGATCTCATAGTCATAGGAACATGTATTTGACATAGATGAAAGCAGTAGCAATAAACGGTACAATCAAATGCTAAGCTAACGGATGGGTCTTGTCCATCACATCATTCTCATAATGATGTGATTCCATTATGAAATGACAACTCATGTCCATGTGACCATGTTTATGAAACTTTAACCATCTTTGATTAACGAGCTAGTCTAGTAGAGGCTTACTAGGGACATGGTATTTTTTATGTATTCACACATGTATTTAGGTTTCCAGTCAATACAATTCTAGCATGAATAATAAACCTTTATCATGATTAAGGAAATATAATAATAACCATTTTATTATTGCCTCTAGGGCATATTTCCATCAAGCGCACTGTAGCTACCCCGCGCAGGTCAGCGGGGTAGGTGGGCCACTGTAGCCACGCTCGCCCCCTCGTGGGGGCATGTCTTGCCGTACGCCTAGAGGGGACGGGCGTTGACCTGACGCTGGGTTGAGAGTTATGCCATGTTCAGGCTCGTTTGTCTTCTTTGGGTTCATCTTCTTGAGAACGGCGGGCATGCGCCTGTCGGCTGGCCGGGTTGCCACGTCTGTCCGGGTTGCACTGGGAAGCCGGCCAGGGTGAGCCGGGTTGAGGGGCGTTGCTGGCCCCGATGTTTTTGAAAGGGTTATGTGCTCTATTGCCTGCCCGGGGTCCATCCCCTAACAATAGTCCCCGAAGTTGTGTAGGCTCGCCGGCTTCAAGCAGGGGGGCATTCGCAGTTTCACCCCTTCAGAAGGTGGCCGACGCTGATGGAGCTTGCAACTGCCAGGTCTGGCAACACCCTCGGTGTGCCAGCTCCTGGAAGCCGTATCAAAATGTCCTAACATGGGCGGGAAACCGAAGAGCTTGTCGAATCCTGAAGGGGAAGGGACGCACCTCCCGTGCCCCGATGCATGCGCCATGTGGTGAATGGTAGCCGTAGAGGCCCTACCAGGCCACGCGCGCGACGGGGCCTTACAGCGGGCTGGGGCCCGCCACGCCGCGCCCTCGGCCCCCGCGCGAGGTTTTAGTGCGGCCGCCATGGACGGTTGCACTTCTTGACGCAGTTAATTCGCGCGCGGGGGGGGGGGGTCATGCCCACACAACGCTGGGAAGTAGAAAAGCGGGCGGTACCGATCCCACTTCCCCACATTCAGCCGTGGTTATAAAACTAGAAGGAGGGGCGGCGGAAAATCTCATGCACACATCCCTCGCTCCGTCCTTCTTCCTTACGCCCAGTTCTCGAGCTTGTCGCCTACCGAAGAGCCAGGCGCTGCTCGAATTGCCGGCAGGCCGCGCCAGCTCCTTCTAGCCGCCGCTCTCCGCTCCCATGCCGAGCCCCACAAATGGCGTTGCCAAAGGGCTCGTGGGAGGGATCCATTGTCACCGATGCCGACATCCAGCACCTCTGCGAGACCCGACAGCTGCCGCCGGTGGCGGATATTGCCGCACGCGCACTTGGAGGGGAGGTGGAGCCGCAGCCGTGAAACGGCAAGCGAGTGGTCTTCTACAACCACTTCCAGCGTGGGCTTGGCCTTCCCGCGAGCGCGTTCTTCCGCGCCTTCCTCTATTTCTTCGGGCTACAGCCGCACCACCTTGGTGTGAATGTCGTGCTGCAGCTCTCGGGCTTCGTCACCCTCTATGAGGGCTACCTAAGGGTGTAGCGAAATGTGGAGTTTTGGTGCCGCCTCTTCTTCTTGAAGCAGCAGGGGCTAGAGGCCAGGGCCATGTCGGACTGCGGGGCCGCCGTTGTTTTAGGCCGGCCGATCGGGGTATTCCCCAAGATGCCCATCGAGGATTCTGCCAAGAAATGGCAGAGCACCTTCTTCTACGTACGCAACATCGGTGGGAGAGCCGATGCCATCAACTATCCCCTATTCCTCAGCGAGTGGCCGCTCGCAAAGAAGGAGTGGGGCCACATGCCCAAGAACCCGCTACAGTGGATGCGGAACCTGAGCGACCGGATCCACGAGATGACGGCACGGGAGAGCCTCAAGGGTGCGGACCCCGTTACAGCTTTCATCGCGCACCGGGCGATGTCGCTGCAGCACCGGGCGCATATCATCAGCCAGATGGGCGACGGCCGAGATCCGACCTGGACATTGTCCCGGAGGCTGAGCCCGGAGCAGGTGGCCGACCGGGTGAACGCCATCTCCAAGGCCGGGTTGGCCCTCCGACGGTGCTTTGGCAAGGCGCCCTAGAACGCCTAGCATCCGGAGCCTGAAGTGAGTCTTTGGTCTCCCTTCTTCGCAATGTCCCAACTCTTCCTTCATCCTGATGCGACACGGGAGGTGTTGCTGAACGCAATCTAGCAGACGCGTTACTGGATGGGGATGCCGATACTGGCGTTCGAGCAGGCCGCTTGGAGGGGGCGGAATCCTTCATCGAGAACCCGGGGCAGGCCGGCGCTGGAGCCGGCAAGGCGCGCCGTGCGAGTAAGTCTACGCACCCAGATCTCTTGCGAGATTGGTCGGACGACAGCGTGGAGATCTTGATGGACATCGGCGGTGCAACGCCATCAAGGGGAGGGAGCGGCGCCGTTGACCCCTCAAGACGGTCGGTGAAGGCGACCAACGCCGAGTCGTCCCACGCGCTGTCCACGGCAAGCCGGCCGCACGGGAAGGATGAAGTGCCGCCAAAGCTAGCCGCGAAGCACGCGGCGGAGGGCACGGCCACGGGCGGCAAGCCCACCGCCAAGAAGAGGTGTCGCTCCATCCCGGTGGTGCCACTGAGACAGGCCATCCCGATGGAGATCAGGTAAGTTTCCTTGTTGATATCGGTGATGCCAAGTCATTTCTTTCTTATGCTCTCCTTGTTGTAATTCAGGACGCCGCTGGACTTGTCGCTGGTGGCGACAGACGCCTCGTCCGAGGTGGCTTCTCGTTCCAGCAGACTCGGAGCAGCATCATCGACCTGCTCAAGGGCTCAGACGAGGAGGACCACGGCCTGCACCCCTTGGACGCCGAGCGCATGGCTTGGCGGGACCGGAACTGGGCCATGGATGAGATGGAGGTGGCCTCTGCCCAGGCTTGGGCGAGGGCCACAGAGGCGAGTGGGCATGCCACCAAGGAGCCGGCTTGGTCGGAGATGCCGGCGGGTATGGAGCTGGCTGCGACCATCGTCGAGCCCCAGACGGACGAGGGACGCCTCCGGGATGAGCGGGAGGATGAGGACGGCAGCGATGCCGATGACGTCGTGGACGCCTCGCCCGAGGCCGAAGTGGCCGAGCGGGTGGAGGGGGAGCGTGCGCAGAACGCCGCCCCGGGAGGGGCCCCATAGGAGACGCCGGTCGGATCGCCGAAAGCGCCGCCGTCCGTGGAGGAGTCAGCAGAGGGCAGGCATGCCCTGGCGATCAGGCCGCCGTAGGCGGCACCGAGAAGCGGACCCATCGTCGGGTCGCAGCAGCCTCGAGGTGGTGCCGGTGGGGCAGTCATTAGGCCCCGTGAGCAGGAGGAGGCGGCGATGAACGCTGTTCGCCAGTGCCTCCGAGGGCGCGAGGAGTGGCTTCGGGCCTTTGCCCAGAGCGATCTGGAGCAGACGCGGGAGCTGGAGCACTCACTGGCCGTAAGTCTTCTTTTTGTCCTTCAGGCTTGTCAGTGGGGGTGCGCTAGCGCACCCACTAGGTGTAGCCCCCGAAATTTTGGCCAACTGCGGAGCAGTTGGGTCGAATCTTAAAAAATGTCTTTTCAGTTTGTGTTGATTCTCGCTTTCTTGCAGCACTTGGACGGCCTCCGAGTCGGTATTCATAACCGGCTTCTGGAGAGGCACAACCAGGTCACGGCGCAGCTTGCCGCCAAGGAGGAGGCACTCCGTCTTGCTGAAGGTACGTCTTGCACGCTCTTTAGTGGGGGCGTGCTAGCGCACCCACTAGGTGTAGCCCCCGAGATTCGGGCCAACTGCAAAGCAGTTGGGTCAAAACTTAAAATGTTCCTTTCTTTCTGTCGTCGTCTTGACTTGAGATTTTGCTGCACAGCCGCCGCGACCAAGGTGCCGGGCATGCGAACCTGGCTGGCTGAAGCCGGCCAGCAGCACGACCAGGCGGTTGCCGATGCCGGCCAGCTCCGGGCCAAGGCGGAGCGGTTCAAGGCGGAGGCCACAAAGGTGGTGCTGGCCCACCATGCGCTTGTCGAAGTCGGTCAACAGCGCGACCAGCTGGCTGGTGAGAAGAGCGAGCTCCAGGCCGAGGTGGAGCGGCTAAAGACGGAGGCCACCAAGGCGGTCAAGGCCCACCAAGCCGAGCTCCTCCGCCATCGGGAAGAGCACGAGAAGGCGGCCGCCGCCAAGGATGACGAGTAGAAGGTGGCCGTGGACAAGCGCGCCGGGATGGAGAACGCACTAGAGGTGTGCCGCTGATGACCCACAAGTGTAGGGGATCTATCATAGTACTTTCGATAAGTAAGAGTGTCGAACCCAACGAGGAGCAGAAGGAAATGATAGGCAGTTTTCAGTAACGTATTCTCCGCAAGCACTGAAATTATCGGTAACCGATAGTTTTGTGATAAGGTAATTTGTAACGAGTAACAAGTGGTAAAAGTAAATAAGGTGCAGCAATATGGCCCAATCCTTTTTGTAGCAGAGGACAAGCCTGGACAAACGCTTATATAAAGGAAAGCGCTCTCGAGGACACATTGGAATTATCGTCAAGCTAGTTTTCATCATGCTTATATGATTCGTGTTCATTACTTTGATAATTTGGTATGTGGGTGGACCGGTGCTTGGGTACTGCCCTTGCTTGGACAAGCATCCCACTTATGATTAACCTCTATTGAAAGCATCCTCAACTATAAAAGAAGTATTAAGGTAAACCTAACCATAGCCTGAAACATATGGATCCAAATCAGCCCCTTACGAAGCAACGCATAAACTAGGGTTTAAGCTTCTCTCACTCTAGCAACCCATCATCTACTTATTACTTCCCAATGCCTTCCTCTAGGCCCAAACAATGGTGAAGTGTCATGCAGTCGACATTCACATAACACCACTAGAGGAAAGACAACATACATCTCATCAAAATCGAACGAATACCAAATTCACATGACTACTTATAGCAAGACTTCTCCCATGTCCTCGGGAACAAACGTAACTACTCACAAATCATATTCATGTTCATAATCACACCTGAGGTTTTGATACAAAGATTGGATACAGGAGATGAACTAGGGTTTGAGAGGAGATGGTGTTGGTGAAGACGTTGATGGGGATTGACCCCCTCCCGATGAGAGGATCGATGGTGATGACGATGGTGACGATTTCCCCCTCCCGGAGGGATGTTTCCCCGCCAGAACAGCTATGCCAAAGTCCTAGATTGGTTCCGCCAAGGTTCCGCCTCGAGATGGCGGCGCTTCCTCCCAAAAGCTTCCTTATGATTTTTTCCAGGGCGGAAGACACCTTATACCATAAGATGGGCATCGGGAGGCTGCCAGGTGGCCCACGAGGTAGGGGGCGTGCCTAGGGGGTAGGGCGTGCCCCCACCCTCGTGGACGGTGGGTGGCCCCCCTCTGGTTCTTTCTTCGCCCGATATTTTTTATATATTCCAAAACCGACTTTCGTGGAGTTTCATGACTTTTTGAGTTGTGCAGAATAGGTCTCCAATATTTGCTCCTTTTCCAGCCCAGAATTCCAGTTGCCAACATTCTCCCTCTTCATGTAAACCTTGTAAAATAAGAGAGAAAAGGCATAAGTATTGTGGCATAATGTGTAATAACAGCCCATAATGCAATAAACATCAATATAAAAGCATGATGCAAAATGGACGTATCAACTCCCCCAAGATTAGACCTCGCTTGTCCTCAAGCGGAAGCCGATATCGAAAAATATGTCCACATGTTTAGAGATAGAGGTGTCGATAAAATAATATACGGACATGAGGGCATCATGATCATTCTTACAATAGCAACATATATATTGTCATATGGTCTTCCACAATTGCTAACACTCACGCAATACTTATGGGTATGGAGTTTAAATCGGACACAGAGAAAGATAGGGGCTTATAGTGTTGCCTCCCAACCTTTTACCTCAAGGGTAATGTCAACAACAATAGTTTATGATAACTTACATCCAATTGGGTATATATGTCAAGATCTTTCCAACACAGTGTGCTTGCCAAAGGATAAAATGTAAAAAGGAAAGGTGAAGATCACCATGACTCTTGTATAAGGTATAAGGCAAGAACAATAGATAGGCCCTTCGCAGAGGGAAGGAGAGGTTGTCATGTGCGTTTATGGTTGGATGTACAAAATCTTAGTGCAAAAGAATGTCACTTTATATTTCCACTTGTTATATGGACCTTTATTATGCATGTAATGCCCCGGATGTAATACTTTCCCTTTTGGGCATATAATATATCTCCGGCTTCATCTATTCCATTCCGGGTTCTTTGTCTTTTGGGTTTTCGTCGTTTTGTTGTGTGAGTGTGTGGCATTCATTCATAGCATGTAGTCATGTGCATCGCATTGCATTTGTGTTGACAGTTGCATCCGGTTCCACGCGTTCCTTCCCGTTGTCCGTTTCGCGTTCCAGAGCTCCCTCACGTGTCCGTGGCGTCCCGTAGGCCTACTTTGTTGTTTGGCCGTGTAACGTTACCGGTTTGGCGCGAGACTTGTCGTGTGTTGTTGTTTTGGTATGTGTAACCCGCCTGTCAAATCTCGCCGCGTTTCGAGTCCGTTTGCTACCCCAGCAGTTATTCTCGTGGGCTCAAAGTGCCTCCACTTTGAGGCCCAAGACACCCCCTCCAACAGCCCACTTCCCTCCTCTTGGCCCATCCTAACTCCCCTCGCGATCGGATCCGTCGGATCGCGATCGGAGGGCTCTAAAACCCCCCAAATCCCTCAAACCCTAGCACCTACCATATATATAACATCCCCATGCCATTTTTAGCAGCCTACACTCCCTCCACCTACCTCTAGCTCCTCCTCCCCTCAATTTTCGGATCTGGCCAGTTCCAGATCGCCACTTGGAGTTTCCCTCCCGCAGCGTAGGAGCCAGCCGAACTGGCTCGAAGCCGCCGCCTTCCCGTCGCCTGGATCTAGATCGATCCAGGTCAACGACCCCAGCGTAGCGCCTCGTCGAGCCTCCCGCCTCGCTGATCCAGTCCTCTCCAGTCGCTGGACCACATCGCCAGCGCGGCCCAGTCCCCTCGCCGATCCCGCCGCTCGCTTCGCCAGCCTCCCGCGACCTCCTTCCCGAGCGCGGCCCAGCCCAGCGCGCCCCTCTCCTCCCTTCGCCTCCAGCGCGGCCCTCTCGCTAGGCCGGCTCCCTCGGCCTCGCCGACCGCCTGGGGCTCGCCTCCCCACCGAGCCGGTCTAGAGCCAGGTCGGCCGCAACGCTCCAGCCGCCTGGGCCCTTCTCAGCGGGCCTCGCCTCCTTCCACCGCTACTGGGCCCGATACCGCCGCCCGGAGGCCCAGTCCGTCCCTCCAGCGTGGGCCCGCGCCGACGCCATCCTCCCGGGCCGCCAGATCCCACCGAGCGGTCGGGCCGGCCTCCTCCGTCCCGCGGGACCTTTCCAGCGCCAGCGACGCCGCGGATCCGCCGGGCCGGATCCACGTCCCGGGCCCGTTTTGCTGCAGATCTGAGGTTGTTTCTAAAAAAAACCTAGATCTAGTACATGTTGTTTTGTTCACTGATGCACTTTTCAAACTACGATAACTTTGTGTGTGTGTTGCTCCGTTTTGAGTGAATGAGATGTCCAGACGTTCGTGGTGACTAGCACTACGTTTCATTCCATTGTGCCATGCATGTTAGAGATCATCTAGATGCTTATTTTTCTGTTGCAAGAGTGCATCCCGATATAAATTGCTGCTATGTGATGTTTTTATGCCATCTTAGCATAGTGATATCTTTTAGCTCGTTTATCCGATTGATGCAAATGACATGTCCACGTGTTCGTCTTGCCTTGCTCTACATGTTGCTTGTGTTAGGTTGCATGATAGATTTATTCTTGCCATGTTTATCCTCGTTGCAAAGTGCCATGTGGTTGTGATGTTGTTTCACTTGTTATGAAATGCCATCTTGTTGAGCTCATTGCTATCGTTGTGTTTATGTCCATGATGCATGCTTGTATGTTTCGGAATCACCATCATGTGTACTTTGATGTGGTGCTTACCACTTGCCATGTTTAGTTTCGAGGTGACTTAAACTTGCTCTTTTAGATGTCATGATGAAACTGCTGTTTTAAGACTTAGTGAAATTTCACTAAGTCTGGAATCTGTAATGTTCTGATGCCATGTTTGCGTGCTATTCTAGGACAAACCATGATAGTTTTGGAGTGTATCTTGATGGTTCCTTGTAGTAGATATTGTTGGCTTTCCATTCATGCTCTCACATGCCTATTTAAGTGGCTGTAGCATGTTTAACTTTTGCTCCAAAGTTTCAATAAAATTCTGCTGTCAGGATTTTATTGTCAAGTTCAATATGTCCAAGCTTGTTGCTATTGATCCGTGGCTCCTTTGGGGGTGCACCTTTGGACTTACTTGCTGTAGGATATGTCTAGTTTATGTTCATGCTCTTTGCCATGGTGTTTGAGTGCTGTAGCTTAATTATCTAGTGCTCCGAAGTTGCTACGTTGCTGTAATTTTCAGCTTTCGCTCGTTTCTTGTTTCGGGCATAACTTTTAGCCCGTAGCTCCGTTTGGAGCGAGTCTTATATGAAACTTGATTGATTTTCTGTGTAGATTCATAATATCCTATTGTTATCATGTTTTGAGGTGTTTTTCTTGAGTGCTATTTTCCGTGCTCCGTGTGCTCTCATAGTGCACCCATCATTTTGGTGTGCGCATTGCATCTTGTTGATTCGTGCCTTGTGTGATTGTATTGTTTAGAGCCGGAAGCTGAGACCGAGTACGAGTACGAGCACGAGGTTACCAACGAGGTTGAGCACGAGGACCCTTCTTACGATCCGAACGACTACACTTCAGGCAAGATGACCGAACCCCGATAACATTACTATCTTTGCCTATTGCTAGTAGTTCCGCTCTATAGTTTTGCCTCGATGCCCATGTTTTTCCTGTCAGCCTCCTACTTGTAACCATGAACCTGTTTAACCGCCCTACCTATGCAAACCGTTGCTTGGCTAAGTACGCTTCGCTCAGCCCTTCTTATAGCATTGCTAGTTGCAGGTGAAGATCAAAGATGCTTGCTTCATGTTAAAGTTTTGTAGGGTTATATCACACTATATAATTGCTAAATGAAATCATCTATATATTGGCAAGGGTGGAAGGCTAAGCCTTTTGCTTGGTGATTTGTTCCACTCATGCCGTTAGGAACCGTTTAAACCGGTGTTATGTTCCTTGATTATGCGTTCCTAACACGGTTGGGGTGTATGGGACCCCCTCGATAAACCGCTAAGTGCTAAGTCTTTTCCAGCAAGTCCCAACATTGGTACTATTTGCCTAATAACTAAATAAACTTGCATAGGGAGTAATTAACCCTCTTTCTTAATTCTACAACCCGGGCCAGTGCTCCACATGAGTGTTGGTCCGAACTGGGGGTTCTGCAGGGCCGCCTTAGGGCAACCCGAGGTATCTGGCATACACCTGTAGAATCGCCCATCCGGTCGTGTCCTGAGACTAGATACGTGCGGCTACTATCAGGGTGTCGACACGCCGGGAGGATTTGCTGGATTAGCCTTACCTTAGTTCGGAGTATCTTGAGCACGGGATTCCGAGAATACTCGGGTCTTCCCACTTTGGAGTTGCGACTCCGCGGATCGTGGGCTTGTAATGGGCCAAGTTGGAACACCCCAGCAGGGTTATCAACTTTCGAAAGCCGTGCCCACGGTTATGTGGCAGATGGGAGCTTGTTAATATCCGGTTGTAGATAACTTGACACATTGTTCTAATACACTACCAGCGTGTGTACCGTGACTGTCAATTTCCGAATAGGGATTCGGGAGTGGAACACGGTGGGGTTATGTTTGTTGAGCTGTAGCTAGGATCACTTCGTGATCATCTCTCGACCGAGGCCTTCTCTTCTCGCACTCTTTCACATAAGCTAGTGCTAGTTGCTGCTGCAGCCTCTTATTTCTTTTCTTCAGCCTTATCCTCTCCCAAGGCTTAAATAGTCTTGTTACCCGGGAACGGGATTGCTGAGTCCTCTGTGGCTCACAGTTACTTCACCACACCAGATGCAGGTCCGATGGTGAGCTATCCAGGTGATGGCACCGAGCTAGACTGGGAGTACGACGAGGAGCGTAGTCGATACTATGTTCGTTATCCTGATGATCAGTAGTGGAGACTTCTACTAGGATTCGATCCGACCTGTGGATTTAAATTATGTTTGGTATCTTGTTATTTGGATTTTACCCTTAGAGGGCTGTGATGTTTTATTGAATGATGATTTGAGACATGTAATGTAATTGTGTGACGTGGCGAGTGTAAGCCAACTATTTTATTTTTTCCATCCCCATCTTTTACATGAGTTGTGCAAAGATACCAGACTTGCGATCATTCCAGCATGGGGTTAAGTCTCTAAGTCGTGCCTCGACACGTAGGAGATTTAGTCCCATCCTGGGCATTACAAGTTGGTATTCAGAGCCTTCTCCGACCTAGGAGCCCCACTGATTGATCGAATCGTTGACGGTCGAGTCTAGGCACACACTAAAAACATTTTGAGTCCTATATATTATATCGGAAAGTAGGATTTCTTTGCTTCTCATCCCCTTTCTCTCTGGTGAGGACTCATGACGTCTACTCTTGTCTCTTCTATCTTCAAAATTTGCACCAATTTTTTTTAGGAATCTCGCGAGTATTCTGGGATTGTTTCGATGTTCTTGTGACGAGAATATTGTTCTCGATGCCTCCTGACATTAGGGGTTGTGGCAGTGTCCCGGGGAGTTGAGCTTCGGGGTATTGTCGTCACAAGCATATCGCGGCAGTACTAAATACTTAAGACGGTCGACATCGAAAATCTCTCCTATACGGTTAGTGGCAAGATAACCCCGACATCACCCAGTACTGGGGAGGTAGTTCGGGAGTATTGCCATAGCTTCTTATAGCGGATGCTTTTCGAAGGTCCGAGGTAAACAGTTTCCGAGAAAGACCGGTTATGTGTTGAAGGATGGATACAGCAGGATGTAGGTTTAGAGTTGATTGCGCGGTGCTTCCCCTGTATCCCCAACACCTGATTGCATAACTGGAATCTTTCGGAAATTAATAGGTGGGTTTATCCAGTAGATCGTAGGCATTCTTCCAACGAATGCAGATTAGCGAGTTCGGGGTTCTACATTGAGTGAAGTGGTTTATGACCGATGTTCCGATCGGGAGTTGCATCTTAAAGGGTCCTTGGCTATGCTGATCCGGGGATTGCAAAACCCTTTCGTAACGCGTTCATATGCTTTCAGCACAAAGATGTTAGAACGAAGCTCCTATCTTGTGTTTGTTTCCGTCTGTACCTTGTTGTTTTTCTTATTTAACCTTTTGTCCCCTATGTGGCTTCTCGTGAAGATTGTTGTTATCATTTAAATGAGAATTTCATTCGTTCCTCGTGTTCGAATGTTTTCATTCGTTCCTATTGTTCGAATGATTATTGTGAAGACTTGTTGCAATTCATTCCATTGATTCAGCTTATACCTTCTGTCAATCAATTGCTGATTCGTGGTCATCTCTTTCAGGATGGCTCCGAAAAGGGTTCCCAACGCTAACCCTGAGGGTGAAGAGGTCCCAGAACGTCCTCCTTCCCCTCCTCCTCCGTCTGAGGCTTGGAGAGCGATTATGCAGACTATAGCTCAGAACACCCAGATGTTGATGCAGATGATGCAGCAGATGCAAGCTAATCAAGCTAATCAGGGTGCTCCAGGGAACCAAGGCAACTTCTTCAACCAGCAGCACCATGCTACTCTCAACCAGTTCTTGGCCAATAATCCAAAAGCTTTCAGTTACTGTGTCGACCCTCTTGATGCTGAAGATTGGTTAACCGACATAAAGAAGCATTTTGAGTGCAGTAACGTGAAGGAAGAGGATTATGTGAAGTTTGCAGCCTTCCAACTCAAAGACCAAGCAGCTGACTGGTGGCAGCAGTACAAAGACTCCAGGCCAGGTCGTGTGATCTCTTGGGAGGATTTCTGCAAGGACTTTCGCTCTCACCACATTCCTACAAGTGTCATCGAGGGTATGCGTGAGCAATTCCGCAATCTGAAGCAGGGCTCTATGACAGTCTATCAGTATAATGTCAAGTTCCAAAACCTCGCCCGCTATGCTAAGCAAGACATTCCTGACGCCAAGAGCAAAATCTACCAGTTCCGTGGAGGTCTCAAAGATGAACTTCAACTTGCTCTCACCTTGTTCGAGCCCGATGAATTCGACAAATTCTATAATATGGCTTTGAAACAAGAGGCAGCTCAGCTTAAGGTGGAGGCTTCTAAAAAGAGGATTCGAGATGCCGTTCACTCCTCCTCATCGTCTCAGATGGTCTCGAAGCAACAGAAATTTTGGCTTCCTCCTCCTCCAGTGATTCGAGCTCCTTACAACAACTCCAACAACTCCAACAGCAACAAGAACTCTAGTGGACGTGGTTTCTCCCACCCACCCAACCCGAGCAACCAGTCGAAGAAGCAGTTTCAGCCTCAAGGCTCCAAGTCAAGTGGTTCTCATTTCCGTCCTCTCTCAGAAGTGGTGTGCAACAAGTGTGGCCAGAAGGGTCACTATGCCAACAGATGTCCGAACCCAAAGCGTCTTCCACCTCCTCCACCTGTGAGTTCAGCTATTGTCAGGTATGATCCAAAGGCAGCAAGGGTCAATCTGATGAGTGCAGCGCAAGCGGAGAATTCTTCTGATGTCATTTTGGGTAACCTTCCAGTGAACTCTTTTCCAGCTAAAGTGTTATTTGATTCGGGTGCTTCACATTCTTTCATGTCATACCCATTTGCATCCAAGCATAGTGTGACCACAGCAGCTTTACCAAGGCAGTTGGCAATTTCTTCTCCGGGAAAGCAGATGCATTCTAGCTTGTATGCTCCGAATGTTTCTATTCGCATGGGTGATTATCGCTTTCTGGCTAATCCGGTGGTTCTTGGTAATTCCGACATCGACCTCATCCTCGGGATGGATTGGCTTTCTCAGCATGATGCTCACATTGATTGTGCACAGAAGGAAGTCAAGATGACTCATCCTGATGAAGACGTGATTATCTTTGCCTCCAGGGATAACACTATCAGGCTTTTCTCTCTCAATGATAAGGGCGAAATTAATGCCATATCTCAAATTCCGGTGGTAAACAAATATCAAGACGTCTTTCCTAAAGAACTTCCAGGCATGCCTCCACACCGTCAGGTGGAATTCGTAATTGAACTCGAGCCGGGTACTAAGCCAGCATGCCGGTGTCCGTACAAGCTCTCTCCTGATGAATTGATGGAATTGAAGAAGCAGCTTGATCAACATGAGCGTATGGGTCTCATCAGGCCTAGTACGTCTCCTTGGGGCTGTGGTGTCTTATTTGTCAAGAAGAAAGATGGCACGGAGCGTCTCTGCGTTGATTACCGGCCATTGAACAAGAAGACAATAAAGAACAAGTATCCGCTCCCCAACATCAACGAACTCTTCGAGCAGCTCAAAGGAGCTAAAGTATTCTCTAAGCTCGACCTCCGAATGGGCTATCATCAAATTCGCATTCGCGAGAAAGACATTCCCAAGACAGCCTTCAGAACGAGCTTCGGTTCATACGAGTATACCGTCATGTCCTTTGGTCTCGCCAATGCTCCTCCTACCTTCTCGAGGATGATGCACTACATCTTCAACCCCTATACTGGCGAGTTTGTGCTTGTGTATCTGGATGATATTCTGGTGTTTTCCAAGAAAGAAGAAGATCACGAAAAGCACTTACGTCTGGTTCTTGATCGACTCCGAGAGCATAAGTTCTATGCCAAGTTTTCCAAGTGTGAATTTTGGCTCGATAAGGTTTTGTACCTGGGCCATATCATCTCAGCTGACGGTATTGCGGTAAATCCCGAGAAAGTTGAAGCAATTGTCAACTGGGAAGCTCCTCAAAACGTCAAGCAACTCCGAAGTTTTCTGGGTCTTGCCAGCTATTGCAGAAGGTTCGTTGAGAACTTCTCCAAGATTGCCAAGCCTCTTTCCAACTTGCTTCAGAAGAATGTCAAATACTTTTGGTCTCCAGAATGTGAAGTGGCATTCAAAACTCTCAAAGAAAAGCTTGTCTCTGCTCCAGTTCTTACTCCTCCAGATGAGTCCAAGCCCTATGAAGTATTCTGTGATGCTTCTCTTCAAGGACTTGGTGGTGTGCTTATGCAAGATAAGAGAATTGTGGCATATACTTCTCGTCAGCTCAAGCCAAGTGAGAAGAACTATCCCACACATGATCTCGAGCTAGCAGCTGTGGTACATGCTTTGATTACGTGGAGACATCTGTTGTTGGGCAGAAAAGTCGACATCTTCACTGATCACAAGAGCTTGAAGTACATCTTCACACAGCCGAATCTGAACCTCCGTCAGACTCGTTGGGTTGAAATGATCTAAGAGTATGATCCTAGCATCGAATACACTCCTGGCAAGGCGAATGTGATTGCAGATGCTTTGAGCAGAAAGGCATATTGCAACAGCCTTCTTATCAAGCCGTTCTAGCCTGAGCTTTGTGAAGCTTTCAGGAAACTCAACCTCCAAGTTGTTCCGCAGGGTTTTCTTGCAAATCTTCAAATTGCTCCTACCTTGGAAGATCAGGTCCGTGAGGCCCAACTCAGTGATGCCATGGTGCAGAAGGTGAAACATGGTATTGCAAAGGGCACTCCTAAATACAAGTGCTTTCGTGTTGATGAGAGAGATACCTTGTTCTTCGAGGACAGACTCGTTGTTCCCAAAGGTGATCTCAGGAAGCTCATAATGGAAGAAGCACATGATTCTCTCCTTTCCATTCATCCTGACAGTTCCAAGATGTACCAAGACCTCAAGCAGTCTTACTGGTGGACACGCATGAAAAGGGAAATTGCCCAATTCGTGAACGAATGTGATGTTTGCAGAAGAGTGAAAGCAGAACATCAACGTCCAGCCGGTCTTCTCCAACCTCTTCCTATTCCCGAGTGGAAGTTCGACCACATTGAAATGGATTTCGTCACTGGTTTTCCTAAGTCCAAGAGTGGGAATGATTCTATCTTCGTGGTGATTGACAAGCTTACCAAAGTCGCTCACTTCCTTCCAGTCAAAGAATCCATCAATGCAGCTCAATTGGCAGAGTTGTACACTTCCAGAATTGTGTCCTTACATGGAATTCCTCAAGTTATATCCTCAGACCGTGGAAGTTTGTTCACATCCAAGTTCTGGGACTCCTTTCAGTCCGCCATGGGCACTAAGATCAGGTTCAGCACTGCTTTTCACCCTCAGACTAGTGGTCAAGTCAAGCGAGTGAATCAGATTCTAGAAGACATGCTCAGAGCCTGTGTCATATCTTTTGGCATGAAATGGGAAGACTGCCTTCCATTTGCCGAGTTCTCTTACAACAACAGCTTTCAAGCAAGCGCCGGCAAAGTTCCGTTTGAAATCCTCTATGGCAGAAAGTGTCGTACCCCTCTCAACTGGTCTGAAACAGGCGAACGTCAACTTCTTGGCAATGACTTGATCTCAGAAGCCAAAGAGATGTGCAAAGTCATACGTGAGAATCTCAAGGCCGCTCAGTCGCGTTAGAAGAGCTACTATGACGGCAAGCATCGTGATTTGGCATTCAACATTGATGATCATGTCTATCTCCGTGTGTCTCCGATGAAAGGCACCCAAAGATTCGGTATCAAAGGAAAGCTTGCTCCTAGATACGTCGGGCCTTTCAAGACTCTTGGCAAAAGAGGCGATCTAGCCTATCAACTTGAGCTCCCTTCCAACTTCGCCAATGTTCATGATGTGTTCCATGTGTCTCAACTCCGCAAATGCTTCAAGGCACCTGAGCGCATGATTCCGTTTGAAGAGATTGATTTTCAACAAGACTTGTCCTACCGAGAGCATCCCGTTGCTATTCTCGAGGAGACCGAACGCAAGCCCGCAACAAGTCCATCATATTCTTGAAAGTCAAGTGGTCACATCACACCGACTGAGAAGCTACGTGGGAACGAGAAGATCATCTTCGTTCCGAGTACCCGTCCTTTTTCCAGTCCTAGATCTCGGGACGAGATCTTTTTGTAGTTGAGGAGAGTTTGTAATGCCCCGGATGTAATACTTTCCCTTTTGGGCATATAATATATCTCCGGCTTCATCTATTCCATTCCGGGTTCTTTGTCTTTTGGGTTTTCGTCGTTTTGTTGTGTGAGTGTGTGGCATTCATTCATAGCATGTAGTCATGTGCATCGCATTGCATTTGTGTTGACGGTTGCATCCGGTTCCACGCGTTCCTTCCCGTTGTCCGTTTCGCGTTCCGGAGCTCCCTCACGTGTCCGTGGCGTCCCGTAGGCCTACTTTGTTGTTTGGCCGTGTAACGTTACCGGTTTGGCGCGAGACTTGTTGTGTGTTGTTGTTTTGGTATGTGTAACCCGCCTGTCAAATCTCGTCGCGTCTCGAGTCCGTTTGCTACCCCAGCAGTTATTCTCGTGGGCTCAAAGTGCCTCCACTTTGAGGCCCAAGACACCCCCTCCAACAGCCCACTTCCCTCCTCTTGGCCCATCCTAACTCCCCTCGCGATCGGATCCGTTGGATCGCGATCGGAGGGCTCTAAAACCCCCCAAATCCCTCAAACCCTAGCACCTACCATATATATAACATCCCCATGCCATTTTTAGCAGCCTACACTCCCTCCACCTACCTCTAGCTCCTCCTCCCCTCAATTTTCTTATCTGGCCAGTTCCAGATCGCCACTTGGAGTTTCCCTCCCGCAGCGTAGGAGCCAGCCGAACTGGCTCGAAGCCGCCGCCTTCCCGTCGCCTAGATCTAGATCGATCCAGGTCAACGACCCCAGCGTAGCGCCTCGTCGAGCCTCCCGCCTCGCCGATCCAGTCCTCTCCAGCCGCTGGACCACATCGCCAGCGCGGCCCAGTCCCCTCGCCGATCCCGCCGCTCGCTTCGCCAGCCTCCTGCGACCTCCTTCCCGAGCGCGGCCCAGCCCAGCGCGCCCCTCTCCTCCCTTCGCCTCCAGCGCGGCCCTCTCACCAGGCCAGCTCCCTCGGCCTCGCCGACCGCCTGGGGCTCGCCTCCCCACCGAGCCGGTCCAGCGCCAGGTCGGCCGCATCGCTCCAGCCGCCTGGGCCCTTCTCAGCGGGCCTCGCCTCCTTCCACCGCTACTGGGCCCGACACCGCCGCCCGGAGGCCCAGTCCGTCCCTCCAGCGTGGGCCCGCGCCGACGCCATCCTCCCGGGCCGCCAGATCCAACCGAGCGGTCGGGCCGGCCTCCTCCGTCCCGCGGGACCTTTCCAGCGCCAGCGACGCCGCAGATCCGCCGGGCCGGATCCACGTCCCGGGCCCGTTTTGCTGCATATCTGAGGTTGTTTCTAAAAAAAACCTAGATCTAGTACATGTTGTTTTGTTCTCTGATGCACTTTTCAAACTGCGATAACTTTGTGTGTGTTGCTTCGTTTTGAGTGAATATGATGTCCAGACGTTCGTGGTGACTAGCACTACGTTTCATTCCATTGTGCCATGCATGTTAGAGATCATCTAGATGCTTATTTTTCTGTTGCAAGAGTGCATCCCGATATAAATTGCTGCTATGTGATGTTTTAATGCCATCTTTGCATAGTGATATCTTTTAGCTCGTTTATCCGATTGATGCAAATGACATGTCCACGTGTTCTTCTTGCCTTGCTCTACATGTTGCTTGTGTTAGGTTGCATGATAGATTTATTCTTGCCATGTTTATCCTCGTTGCAAAGTGCCATGTGGCTGTGATGTTGTTTCACTTGTTATGAAATGCCATCTTGTTGAGCTCATTGCTATCGTTGTGTTTATCTCCATGATGCATGCTTGTATGTTTCGGAATCACCATCATGTGTACTTTGATGTGGTGCTTACCACTTGCCATGTTTAGTTTCGAGGTGACTTAAACTTGCTCTTTTAGATGCCATGATGAAACTGCTGTTTTAAGACTTAGTGAAATTTCACTAAGTCTGGAATCTGTAATGTTCCGATGCCATGTTTGCGTGCTGTTCTAGGACAAACCATGATAGTTTTGGAGTGTCTCTTGATGGTTCCTTGTAGTAGATATTGTTGGCTTTCCATTCATGTTCTCACATGCCTATTTAAGTGGCTGTAGCATGTTTAACTTTTGCTCCAAAGTTTCAATAAAATTCTGCTGTCAGGATTTTATTGTCAAGTTCAATATGTCCAAGCTTGTTGCTATTGATCCGTGGCTCCTTTGGGGGTGCACCTTTGGACTTACTTGCTGTAGGATATGTCTAGTTTATGTTCATGCTCTTTGCCATGGTGTTTGAGTGCTGTAGCTTAATTATCTAGTGCTCCGAAGTTGCTACGTTGCTGCAATTTTCAGCTTTCGCTCGTTTCTTGTTTCGGGCATAACTTTTAGCCCGTAGCTCCGTTTGGAGCGAGTCTTATAAGAAACTTGATTGATTTTCTGTGTAGATTCATAATATCCTATTGTTATCATGTTTTGAGGTGTTTTGCTTGAGTGCTATTTTCCGTGCTCCGTGTGCTCTCATAGTGCATCCATCATGCATCCATCATTTTGGTGTGCGCATTGCATCTTGTTGATTCGTTCCTTGTGTGATTGTATTGTTTAGAGCCGGAAGCTGAGACCGAGTACGAGTACGAGCACGAGGTTACCAACGAGGTTGAGCACGAGGACCCTTCTTACGATCCGAACGACTACACTTCAGGCAAGATGATCGAACCCCGATAACATTACTATCTTTGCCTATTGCTAGTAGTTCCGCTCTATAGTTTTGCCTCGATGCCCATGTTTTTCCTGTCAGCCTCCTACTTGTAACCATGAACCTGTTTAACCACCCTACCTATGCAAACCGTTGCTTGGCTAAGTACGCTTCGCTCAGCCCTTCTTATAGCATTGCTAGTTGCAGGTGAAGATCGAAGATGCTTGCTTCATGTTGAAGTTTTGTTGGGTTATATCACACTATATAATTGCTAAATGAAATCATCTATATATTGGCAAGGGTGGAAGGCTAAGCCTTTTGCTTGGTGATTTGTTCCACTCATGCCGTTAGGAACCGTTTAAACCGGTGTTATGTTCCTTGATTATGCGTTCCTAACACGGTTGGGGTGTATGGGACCCCCTTGATAAACCGCTAAGTGCTAAGTCTTTTCCAGCAAGTCCCAACATTGGTACTATTTGCCTAATAACTAAATAAACTTGCATAGGGAGTAATTAACCCTCTTTCTTAATTCTACAACCCGGGCCAGTGCTCCACATGAGTGTTGGTCGGAACTGGGGGTTCTGCAGGGCCGCCTTGGGGCAACCCGAGGTATCTGGCATACACCTGTAGAATCGCCCATCTGGTCGTGTCCTGAGACTAGATACGCGCGGCTACTATCAGGGTGTCGACACGCCGGGAGGATTTGCTGGATTAGCCTTACCTTAGTTCGGAGTATCTTGAGCACGGGATTCCGAGAATACTCGGGTCTTCCCACTTTGGAGTTGCGACTCCGCGGATCGTGGGCTTGTAATGGGCCAAGTTGGAACACCCCTGCAGGGTTATGAACTTTCGAAAGCCGTGCCCGCGGTTATGTGGCAGATGGGAGCTTGTTAATATCCGGTTGTAGATAACTTGACACATTGTTCTAATACACTACCAGCGTGTGTACCGTGACTGTCAATTTCCGAATAGGGATTCGGGAGTGGAACACGGTGGGGTTATGTTTGTTGAGCTGTAGCTAGGATCACTTCGTGATCATCTCTCGACCGAGGCCTTCTCTTCTTGCACTCTTTCACGTAAGCTAGTGCTAGTTGCTGCTGCAGCCTCTTATTTCTTTTCTTCAGCCTTATCCTCTCGCAAGGCTTAAATAGTCTTGTTACCCGAGAACGGGATTGCTGAGTCCTCTGTGGCTCACAGTTACTTCACCACACCAGATGCAGGTCCGATGGGGAGCTATCCAGGTGATGGCACCGAGCTAGACTGGGAGTACGACGAGGAGCGTAGTCGATACTATGTTCGTTATCCTGATGATCAGTAGTGGAGACTTCTACTAGGATTCGATCCGACCTGTGGATTTAAATTATGTTTGGTATCTTGTTATTTGGATTTTACCCTTAGAGGGCTGTGATGTTTTATTGAATGATGATTTGAGACATGTAATGTAATTGTGTGACGTGGCGAGTGTAAGCCAACTATTTTATGTTTTCCATCCCCATCTTTTACATGAGTTGTGCAAAGATACCAGACTTGCGATCATTCCAGCATGGGGTTAAGTCTCTAAGTCGTGCCTCGACACGTAGGAGATTTAGTCCCATCCTGGGCATTACAATGCAATCCGTTGCTTTTATTGCTTCCATATCACGAGATCGTATAAAGTATAGTTTCTCCACACTAATAGATCATACATATTTAGAGAGTTGCAACAATGACAACTTACTTGAAGGATCTTACTCAATCCATAGGTAGATATGGTGGACTCTCATGGCAAAACTGGGTTTAAGGATATTGGGAAGCACAAGTAGTATCTCTATTTGGTGCAAGGAGTTTGGCTAGCATGAGGGGGAAAGGCAAGCTCATCATGTTGGAAGATCCATGACTATATACTTCATTTCGGATATAATAAAACATAACCCATTACGTTGTCTTCCTTGTCCAACATCAGCTTTTTAGCATGTCATATTTTAATGAGTGCTCACAATCATAAAAGATATCCAAGATGTATATTTATATGTGAAAACCTCTCTTTCTTTATTACTTACTATTAATTGCAACGATGACCAAAACTATGTTTGTCAACTCTCACCAATTTTTATTCATCATACTATTTATATGTGAAGTGATTACCCCCATAACATCAATATGATCTCTTTGATTATTTTTATTCTTTCTTTTGTTCTCTCATGATCATAGTGGGGTAATCAAGCCCTTGACTCAAAACTAATCTTCATTATATATAGCTCACGGATTCGATTACATAGATAAGGATCACAAAGCAAAGATCACAACTAGATCATACTAAAATTTATTCTACTATATCAAGATATTACCAAAAGGATCGAACTAAGAAAAACGGTAAAGATAGAGGTGTGATGGTGATACGATAGTGGGGCACCTCCCCCAAGCTTGGCAGTTGCCAAGGGGAGTGCCCATACCAATGTGATTATGTCTCTATCTTCAGAGGTGGTGATGTGATATTCTTGGCGATGATACCCCTCAGGATACGATTCTCCTCCTCGACCTTGTTAACTTGCTACTTGAGGTCCATTATTTCCTTGCAGAGCTTGCCCGTGACGGCTAAAGCTCCTTTCACCCAAGGATGTTGCATAGCTGCGGGAGAACAAGTAACACTCTTTTTCATATTTTCATAAGAAAGAAACCTGACATTGGAAGGGATGACCAAGTTTGGAATAGCTGAGCTCTGTAGTTCCCCCATCATGAATCCGGCTCGAAACCGAGAAGTAACTTATTCATCTTCCTCCATGGCATCTATCCTTTTCAAGTCAGCCTCCATCTCTTCCTCCATTGATGGCCCAAAGTGGCCAGCATTGCTGTTTGCTCCTGGCCCCAGTGTCGGATGAGACATCCGACTCTCTCTGACTGACTCCTGAGAAGACATCTTGCTCTAATCTGCAGCAGAAACAGCTCGAAACAAAAACAGAGGATTTTGTCGTGGTACCATGGTCAAAACCTTTGGGGGATTATATAATGATTTTTTACTGACCAAAGAAGTATCGTGCAAGAAAACAGAGTCCGGAGGGCACACGAGGTGCCCACGAGGCAGGGGGGCGCGCCCAGGGGGTAGGGCACGCCCTCCACCCTCGTGGACGCCTCGTGTCCCTTTCAGACTACTTCTTATTTTCCTATTTTTCTTAAATATTCCAAAACGGAGAAAAATTGCCATTAGAACTGTTTTGGAGTCGCTTCACTTACCGTACCACATACCTCTTCCTTTTCGGAATCTGAATCATTCTGGAAAGTGTCCCTTATGTATTCCTCCGGGGTTACGGTTTCAATGACATTAGTTTCAACATTTATGGGATTACCTGAGATATAATGTTTGATTCTTTGGCCGTTCATCACCTTTGGATTTGTGCCTTCGAAGTAGATGATTTTTATGGCACTGGAACGATAGACCTCCTCAATAACGTAAGGACCTTCCCATTTAGAGAGAAGTTTTCCTGCAAAAATCTTAAACGAGAGTTGTATAGCAAAACATAATCACCTACATTAAACTCACGCTTTTGTATCCTTTTGTCATGCCATCTTTTAACTTTTTCTTTAAACAATTTGGCATTTTCATAGGCCTGGGTTCTCCATTTATCAAGTGAGCTAATGTCAAATAACCTCTTCTCAGCGGCAAGTTTGAAATCATAATTGAGCTCTTTAATGGCCCAATATGCCTTATGTTCTAGTTTGAGAGGTAAGTGACATGCTTTTCCATAAACCGTTTTATACGGAGACATCCCCATAGGATTTTTATATGCAGTTCTATAGGCCCATAGTGCATCATCAAGTTTCTTGGACCAATTCTTTCTAGATCTATTAACAGTCTTTTGCAAAATTAATTTCAGCTCTCTGTTACTTAGTTCTACTTGACCACTGGACGGTGGGTGGTATGGGGATGCAATTCTATGATTAACATCATACTTGCAAGCATTTTACGGAAAGCATCATGAATAAAATGTGAACCACCATCAGTCATTAAGTATCTAGGGACTCCAAACCTCGGAAAAAATAACTTCTTTACGCATCTTAATAGAGGTGTTATGATCAGCACTACTCGTTGGAATAGCTTCTACCCACTTAGTAACGTAATGAACAGCAACTAAAATATGTGTATACCCATTGGAGGAAGGAAACGGCCCCATATAATCAAAGCCCCAAACATCAAATGGTTCAATATCAAGTGAATAATTCATAGGCATTTCTTGATGTCTACTAATATTACCAATTCTTTGACATTCATCACAAGACAAGACAAACTTACGGGCATCCTTGAAGAGAGTAGGCCAATAGAAACCAGATTGCAGTAGCAGTTCTATCTCCAGCATGGTGTCTTCCATAAGCCTCGGAGTGACACTTGCGTAGGATCTATTCCTGTTCATGCTCAGGTACACAATGTCTAATAATACCATCTACTCCTTCTTTATAAAGGTGTGGGTCATCCCAGAAGTAATGTCTTAAATCATAGAAAACTTTTTCTTTTGCTGGTATGTGAAACTAGGTGGTATAAATTTGGCAACAAAGTAATTAGCATAATCAGCATACCATGGAGTAGTACGAGAAGCATTTATGACAGCTAATTGTTCATCAGGAAAGCTATCATCAATAGGTAGTGGGTCATCAAGAATATTCTCTAACCTAGACAAGTTGTCTGCAACGGGGTTTTCAGCTCCCTTTCTATCAGTAATATACAAATCGAATTCTTGTAGCAAGAGAACCCATCTAATAAGTCTAGGTTTAGCATCTTTCTTTTCCATAAGATATTTAATAGCAGCATGATCAGTGTGAACAGTTATTTTAGAATCAACAATATAAGGCATGAACTTATCACAAGCAAATACAACTGCTAAAAATTCTTTTTCAGTAGTAGCATAATTTCTCTGGGCACTGTCTAGAGTTTTACTAGCATATTGGATAACATTCAATTTCTTATCAACTCTTTGTCCTTGAACAGCACCTATAGCATAATCACTAGCATCACACATAATTTCAAAGGGTAAATTCCAGTCAGGTGGCTGGACAATAGGTGCAGAGATCAAGGCTTTCTTAAGTATTTCAAATGCTTCCACACAATCATCATCAAAGACAAAAGGAACATCGTTTTGTAAGAGGTTAGTCAGAGGCCTAGAGATTTTTGAGAAGTCCTTAATGAACCTCCTATAAAAACCAGCATGACCAAGGAAACTTCTTATACCTTTGATGTCCTTGGGACATGGCATCTTCTCAATAGCATCAACTTTAGCTTTATCGACTTCAATACCTCTTTCAGAAATTTTATGCCCAAAGTCGATACCTTCATTAACCATAAAGTGGCACTTCTCCCAATTCAAGACAAGATTAGTTTCTTCACATCTCTACAAATCTCGATCAAGGTTGCTCAAGCAATCATCAAAAGAAGTTCCATAAACGGAAAAATCATCCATAAAAACCTCAACAATCTTTTCACAAATATCAGAGAATATAGCCATCATGCATCTTTGAAAGGTAGAAGATGCATTACATAAACCAAAAGGCATACGTATATAAGCAAAGGTAGCAAAAGGGCAAGTAAAAGTGGTCTTTTCTTGATCCTCTTTTGACACGGGTATTTGAGAGAAACCAGAATAGCCATCTAGAAAGCAAAAATGAGTATGTTTGGATAATCTTTCTAGCATTTGATCAATAAAAGGTAAAGGGTAATGATCCTTTTTAGTAGCTTTATTTAATTTGTGGAAATCAATTACCATTCTATAGTCTATAACAATCATTTGTGGGATCAATTCATCTTTATCATTAGGAACAACAGTAATACCTCCCTTCTTAGGGACACAATGGACAGGACTTACCCACTGACTATCAGCAACTAGATAAATTATACCTACCTCTAGAAGCTTTAGTATTTCTTTCCTTACCACTTCTTTCATCCTAGGATTTAACCGTCGTTGATGACAACAACCGGTTTAGCATCTTTCGCCAATTTTATTTTGTGTTCGCATAGAGTGGGACTAATGCCCTTAAGATCATCAAGAGTATATCCAATGGCAGCACGGTGCTTCTTTAAAGTTTTCAATAATTTCTCTTCTTCTTGCTCTGAAAGGTTAGCACTAATAATAACAGGATATATCTTCTTTTCATCAAGATAAGCATATTTAAGAGGGTCAGGTAATGGTTTGAGCTCAAACACGGGATCACCCTTGGGTGGAGGAGGATCCCCCAGAATTTCAACAGGCAAGTTGTGTTTCAGTAAAGGTCCCTGTTTAAAGAATATTTCATCTATTTCCCTTCTCTCATTCATATACATATCATTTTCATGGTCTAGCAGATATTATTCTAAAGGGTCGTTAGGAGGCACAACAATAGAAGCAAGACCAATAATTTCATCATTACTAGGCAATTTTTTATCATGGGGTTGTCTACGAAATTTAGCAAAGTTAAAATCATGAGACATATCCCCTAAACCAATAGTAACAACATCCTTTTTGCAGTCTATCTTAGCATTAACAGTATTCAAGAAGGGTCTACCAAATATAATGGGGCAAAACTCATCTTGTGGGGAACCAAGAACAAGAAAATCAGCAGGGTATTTAACTTTCCCACACAAGACTTCAACATCTCTAACAATCCCCATTGGTGAAATAGTATCTCTATTGACAAGCTTAATTGTAACATCAATACCTTCTAACTCAGGAGGTGCAATATCGTGCATAATTTTTTCGTATAAGGAATGAGGTATTGCACTATCACTAGCACCCATGTCACATAAGCCATGATAGCAATGATCTCCTATTTTAACAGAAATAACAGGCATGCCTACAACAAGTCTATGTTTATTCTTAGTATCTTGTCTAGCAATTCTAGCAGCTTCATCACAAAAGTAAATAACATGCCCATCAATATTATCGACCAAGAGATCCTTAACCATAGCAACACTAGGTTCAACTTTAATTTGCTCAGAAGGTGTAGGTGTTCTAGTATTACTCTTATGAACCACAGTTGAAGCTTCAACATGATCCTTTATTCTAGCTGGGAAGGGTGGTTTCTCAATATAAGCAGTAGGAACAATAGGATCAACATTATAAGTGATAGTCGTTTCTTCAACTCTAACATGTTCAACTACTTTTACTTCAATGGAAGGATGATATTTAAAACACTTCTCCTTAGGGAGATCAACATGAGTAGCAGATGGTTCACAGAAAGAAGCTACTATCTCAGAGTCAAGTCCATATTTAGTGCTAAATTCACAGAAAACATCGGTATACATAAAAGATTTAACACAATCAAATACCTGCCCCCTTACCTTCGTCGAGATCCCAATCTTCAGAGTTGTGTTTAATTCTTTCCAATAAATCCCATTTGAATTCAATAGTCTTCATCATAAAAGAACCTGTGCAAGAAGTATCGAGCATGGAGCGATTATCGAGAGAAAGTCGAGCATAAATTTTTTGAATAATAATTTCTTTTGAGAGCTCATGATTGGGGCATGAATATAACATTGACTTAAGCCTCCCTCAATCTTGAGCGATACTTTCTCCTCCGCGAGGCCAAAAATTATAGATATAATTACGATCACGATGAACCTGATGCATAGGATAGAATTTCTGATGAAATTCCAATTTCAACCAGTTGTAGTTCCAGGATCCAATATCATCGCATAGCCTAAACCATGTCAATGGCTTTCCCTTCAAAGATAAAGGGAAGACCTCCTTCTTGATAACATCCTCGGGCATACCTGCAAGCTTAAATAATCCACAAACTTCATCCACATAGATTAGGTGCAAATCGGGATGTAATGTTCCATCTCCTTTAAAGGGATTAGCTAGCAGTTTCTCTATCATACCCGAAGGAATTTCAAAGTAAACATTTTCAGTAGGTGGACGAGCAACTATTTGCTCTACTGGTCGGGGTGAAGATACCCCGAACAAGCCCCTCAAAGGATTATGTTCCATAGTAACAAGTGGCAGTAAATTTTAGCACACTATATAAAATTTTCCTTACCAAATTCCACTTACCAAAGGCGCTTCACTCCCCGGCAACGGCGCCAGAAAAGAGTCTTGATGACCCATAAGTGTAGGGGATCTATCGTAGTCCTTTTGATAAGTAAGAGGGTCGAACCCAACGAGGAGCAGAAGGAAATGATAGACAATTTTCAGTAAGGTATTCTCTGCAAGCACTAAAATTATCGATAACAGATAGTTTTGTGATAAGGTAATTTGTAACAAGTAACAAGTGGTAAAAGTAAATAAGGTGCAGAAATATGGCCCAATCCTTTTTGTAGCAAAGGACAAGCCTAGAAAAACTCTTATATAAAGGAAAGCGCTCCCGAGGACACATGGGAGTTATCGTCAAGCTAGTTTTCATCATGCTCATATGATTCGCGTTCGTTACTTTGATAATTTTGTATGTGGGTGGACCGGTTCTTGGGTACTGCCCTTGCTTGGACAAGCATCCCACTTATGATTAACCTCTATTGCAAGCATCCGTAACTACAAAAGAAGTATTAAGGTAAACCTAACCATAGCATGAAACATATGGATCCAAATCAGCCCCTTACGTAGCAACGCATAAACTAGGGTTTAAGCTTCTGTCACTCTAGCAACCCATCATCTACTTATTACTTCCCAATGCCTTCCTCTGGGCCCAAACAATGGTGAAGTGTCATGTAGTTGACGTTCACATAACACCACTAGAGGAAAGACAACATACATCTCATCAAAATATCGAACGAATACCAAATTCACATGTCTACTTATAGCAAGACTTCTCCCATGTCCTCAGGAACAAACATAACTACTCGCAAATAATATTCATGTTCATAATCAGAGGGATATTAATATGCATAAAGGATCCGAACATATGATCTTCCACCGGATAAACTAACTAGCATCAACTACAAGGAGTAATCAACACTACTAGCAACCCACAGGTACCAATCTGAGGTTTTGATACAAAGATTGGATACAAGAGATGAACTAGGGTTTGAGAAGAGATGGTGCTGGTGAAGATGTTGATGGATATTGACCCCCTCCCGATGAGAGGATCGATGGTGATGACGATGGTGACGATTTGCCCCTCCCGGAGGGATGTTTCCTCGGCAGAACAGCTCCACCGGAGCCCTAGATTGGTTTCGCCAAGGTTCCGCCTCCAGATGGCGGTGCTTCGTCCCGAAAGCTTCCTTATGATTTTTTCCAGGGCAGAAGACACCTTATACCAGAAGATGGGCATCGGGGGGTTGCCAGGTGGCCCACGAGGCAGGGGGCGCGCCCTAGGTGGCCCTCCTCTGGTGCTTTCTTCACCCGATATTTTTTATATATTCCAAAACTAGCTTTCGTGGAGTTTTAGGACTTTTTAAGTTGTGTAGAATAGGTTTCCAATATTTGATCCTTTTCCAGCCTAGAATTCCAGCTGCCAACATTCTCCCTCTTCATGTAAACCTTGTAAAATAAGAGTGAAAAGGCATAAGTATTGTGGCATAATGTGTAATAACAGCCCATAATGCAATAAACATCAATATAAAAGCATGATGCAAAATGGATGTATCAGTGGCCGCGCCGGATACCTGGAGTGGCACGGTATGTTGTGCGAGGTGCAGCATCTGGACGAGCTCCGTGTCAGTAAGTGTTTCTTCGTTAATATTGTCGGGTTGCCAGCCGACCTAGTTTTTTCGTGGCTAACTTTCTTGCTTCTCTGTTCGATAGAATACCTCTCGGAGATGCAGGAGGAGGCGGAGGGTGCCCTGCTTGCCCATCGGGCGACCAAGGCAGACGCGGGTGCCGGACTCGACCCCAACATCGGATGGTGATTCCCGGAGATCACGCACGCCGCTGAGGCCCGCCTGCGGGTCCTCGACAAGCAGATGGCATGGCTGGCCGGGGCCGAGTTGAGGATGGTGGCGGCACTCTTTGAGCCCAACAGCATTACGCGGTTGGCGCGGTGGTGAGCCCAACAGCTTTACACGGTTGGCGCGGTGGCTGGAAGCCGGACCGGCGTGGCTTCACGCGTGGCGCCTCTCCACCGCTCATGTCGGTGCTGACTTGGTGCTGAGGTTCGTCATGTCTTGGTATCCGGGTTTGAACCTGGACCAACTGGCGGCCCAGCGAGCCGGCACAGAGCCCCAACTGCAGGCGCAAGCAGACCGGATTGCCACATGGGTGAGCTACCTGGCCTCGTTTGCATTTCACGACGAGTTCCAGGTGGAGCGGACCGTAAGCGGCGGGGTGGTCGAGCCCGACAACTTCGGCTTGGCGCTTGACGACCCGGCGGGCAGGTCCGAGGAGTCAGGCCCCCTTGCGAGCGACACCGGTGGCTCGGCGGAGAACCCGACGGTCACCGCAAGGGAGCCGGCGACTGCGCCACCCGACGCGAGGGATGCCAGAAGCCGTCCTTCTTTATCTTTAGCCATATTTTGTTAAATGACAGGTCCACCCACCCACTGGGGTGTATGGTGAATATAAGGAACTCTGGTCGTAGGCCATTATTTTATGTGATGTAAATATTTTCGCAAGTGTTTGCTTTTGTTCTTTGTTCTTAAGCTTTTTTCTTGCTTTCCCCCAATTTGAGTTTCCCCCCGTGAGTCAAACAGTCGGGTTTCGGTCTGTGACAAGGGGTTCGGCCTTGGGAGAGAGCGCACAGTACTTAGGCCTTTCGAACGTTTAGCATGAGCGGAACACCCGATGGGCCGGCTGGCGGCAGCCAACGGTGCCGGTTGGTGCGCAGACGTCTGTGCAACAACTTAGTACGGTGAGGACGGGTTGGCCGATCCGGCAAGTCCTACTCAGCATTTTTTGGCGTGCCGATGCTCTGGCCCATGGTTCTTGCCGGCCCACAACCGAAGCTGGACTGTGGCTTAGGGCGAAGTGGAGGGCCTCGGCGACTTCGGGCACGCCTGGTAGCGCCAATGAAGACGGCGGAGTGCGGTCAAGCCGGCTAGCCCCCGAGCCCCCGGGCTTGGACGAGCCAACCCGGCGGTGGGCGTTAGGAAAATTTTACATGGATGTGCGAGATACAATAAGTTGATAGGAAAGGTTAGCCCCCGAGATACGTTTGGGGGTCCCATTGTCTCCCATTGAACTTCAAAAGATACTGATACGTACGTGCATACAACTAACTATAAAACGGGCGGAGGAGCTCTGCAATCCAGGGTCGACTTATCTCTTCGCCGGCGGTATCTCTTTTGTGCTTGTTCGGCTTGTGTGCGTCGATGAGGTAGTAGGCATTGTAGTCGCACACGGCCTTGCTGACGATGAAAGGGCCCTCCCATGGAGAGGCCAACTTGTGCTGGCCGTCTTGCTGCTGGACAGGCCGGAGGACGAGATCTCCCTCGCGAAATGCCAAGGGCTTGATTTTATTGTTGTGGTAGTACCTGATAACCCACAAGTGTAGGGGATCGCAACAGTTTTCGAGGGTAAAGTCTTAAACCCAAATTTGTTGATTCGACACAAGGGGAGCCAAAGAATACTCTTAAGTATTAGCAACTGAGTTGTCAATTCAGCCACACCTGGAAACTTAGTATCTGCAGCAAGATAGTTTAGTAGCAAAGTAATATGATAGTGGCGGTAGCAGCAATAAAAGTAAAGATAATGTTTTTGTAGTTTTTGTGATAGTAGCAACGGAAAAGTAAATAAGCGACAAGCAATATAGGTAAAGCTCGTAGGCATTGGATCGGTGATGGGAAATTACGTCGGATGCAATTCATCATGTAGAAGTTATAACCTAGGGTGACACAGAACTAGCTCCAGTTCATCAATGCAATGTAGGCATGTATTCTGAATATACTCGTACGTGCTTATGCAAAAGAACTTGCATGACATCTTTTGTCCTACCCTCCCGTGGCTGCGGGGTCCTATTGGAAACTAAGGGATATTAAGGCCTCCTTTTAATAGAGTACCGGACCAAAGCATTAACACATAGTGAATACATGAACTCCTCAAACTGAGGTCATCACCGGGAGTGGTCCCGATTATTGTCACTTCGGGGTTGTCGGATCATAACACATAGTAGGTGACTATAGACTTGCAAGATAGGATCAAGAATACACATATATTCATGAAAACATAATAGGTACAGATCTGAAATCATGGCACTCGGGCCCTAGTGACAAGCATTAAGCATAGCAAAGTCATAGCAACATCAATCTCAGAACATAGTGGATACTAGGGATCAAACCCTAACAAAACTAACTCGATTACATGATAGATTCCATCCAACCCATCACCGTCCAGCAAGCCTACGATGGAATTACTCACACACGGCGGTGAGCATCATGGAATTGGTGATGGAGGAAGGTTGATGATGATGATGGCGACGATCTCCACTCTTCGGAGCCCCGAACAGACTCCAGATCAGCCTTCCCGAGAGATATTAGGGCTTGGCGGTGGCTCCGTCTCGTGAAACGCGATAATTCTTTCTCCTTGATTTTTTTCTCCGCGAAATGGAATATATAGGACCTGGGGATACGTCGGTGGGGCATCGGGGTGCCCTCGAGGCAGGGGGCGCGCCCCCCACCCTCAAGGACAGCCCGTGGGGCCCCAGGTGTGGATCTTCTTGCATGTATGTTTTATATTTTCTGAAATAAATCTCCGTTGATTTTCAAGCGATTCCAAGAACTTTTTATTTCTGCACAAAAACAACACCATGGCAGTTATGCTGAAAACAGTGTCAGTTCGGGTTAGTTCCATTCAAATCATGCAAGTTAGAGTCCAAAACAAGGGCAAAAGTGTTTGGCAAAGTAGATACGTTGGAGACGTATCAACTCCCCCAAGCTTAAACCTTTGCTTGTCCTCAAGCAATTCTGTTGATAAACTGAAAGTGATAAAGAAAAACTTTGACAAACTCTGTTTGCTCTTGTTGTTGTAAATATTTAAGCTAGCATTCAGGTTTTCAACAAGATCATGAACTAACCACATTCACAATAACTTTCAGGTCTCAAGACTACTCACATCAATGGCATAATCAACTAGCGAGCAATAATAATAAACCTTGGATGACAACACCTCTCAAAACAATCATGATATGATATAACAGGATGGTATCTCGCTAGCCTTTTCTGAGACCGCAAAACATAAATGCAGAGCACCTTTAAAGATCAAGGACTGACTAGACATTGTAATTCATGGTAAAAGAGATCCAGTCATGATCATACTCAATGCAAATTAATAGTAATACATGTAACGACAGAGGTGCTCTCCTACTGGTGCTCTTTGATAAGAGGATGATGACTCTGCATAAAAGTAAATAGATAGGCCCTTCGCAGAGGGAAGCAGGGATTTGTAGAGGTGCCAGAGCTCGATTATTAAATAGAGATTGAATAACATTTTGAGCGGTATACTTTCATTGTCAACATAACAACCAAAAATCTCGATATCTCCCATGCTACGCACATTATAGGCGGTTCCCAAACAGAATGGTAAAGTTTATACTCCCCCAACCACCAACAAGCACACTCCACGGCCAGCCGAATCCACGGGTTACCGTCCAAACAAGCAACGGCCCTGGGGGAGTTTTGTTTAATTATTATGATTTTGAGCATGGGACTGGGCATCCCGGTTACCAGCCATTTTCTCGTGAATGATGAGCGGAGTCCACTCATTGTGAGAATAACCCACCTAGCATGGAAGATATAGACAGCCCTAGTTGATACATGAGCTGTTCGAGCATACAAAACAGAATTTCATTTGAAGGTTTAGAGTTTAGCACATACAAATTTACTTGGAACGGCAGGTAAATACCGCATATAGGAAGGTATGGTGGACTCATATAGGATAACTTTGGGGTTTATGGAAGTGGATGCACAAGCAGTATTCTCGCTTAGTAAAGGTGAGGGCTAGAAAGAGACTGGGAAGCGACCAGCTAGAGAGCAACAACGGTCATGAACATGCATTAAAATTAATCAGCAATGAATGCAAGCATGAGTAGGATATAAATCACCATGAACATAAATATCATGAAGGATATGTTGATTTGTTTCAACTATATGCGTGAACATGTGCCAAGTCAAGTCACTTAAATCGTTCAGAGGAGGATACCACCCATCATACCACATCACAACCATTTTAATATCATGTTGGCACGCAAGATAAACCTGAAGGAAATATGCCTTAGAGGCAATAATAAAGTTGTTATTTTATATTTCCTTATATCATGATAAATGTTTATTATTCATGCTAGAATTGTATTAACCGGAAACTTAATACATGTGTGAATACATAGACAAAACAGAGTGTCCCTAGTATGCCTCTACTAGACTAGCTCATTGATCAAAGATGGTTATGTTTCCTAGCCATAGACATGAGTTGTCATTTGATCAATGGGATCACATCATTAGGAGAATGATGTGATGGACAAGACCCATCCGTTAGCTTAGCAGTACGATCGTTTAGTTTTACTGCTATTGCTTTCTTCATGACTTATACATGTTCCTATGACTATGAGATTATGCAACTCCCGAATACCGGAGGAACACCTTGTGTGCTATCAAACGTCACAACGTAACTGAGTGATTATAAAGATACTCTACAGGTGTCTCCGAAGGTGTTCGTGGTGTTGGCATAGATCAAGAATAGGATTTGTCACTCCGAGTGTCGGGGAGGTATCTCTGGGCCCTCTCGGTAATGCACATCATAATAAGCCTTGCAAGCAAATGACTAATGAGTTAGTCACGAGATGATGTATTACGGAATGAGTAAAGAGACTTGCTGGTAATGAGATTAAACTAGGTATTGAGATACCGACGATCGAATCTCGGGCAAGTAACATACCGATGACAAAGGGAACAACGTATGTTATTATGCGGTTCGACCGATAAAGATCTTCGTAGAACATGTAGGAGCCAATATGGGCATCCAGGTTCCGCTATTGGTTATTGACCGGAGAGATGTTTCGGTCATGTCTACATAGTTCTCGACCCCGTAGGGTCCGCACGCTTAAACGTTCGTTGACGATATAGTATTTAATGAGTTATGTATGTTGGTGACCGAATGTTATTCAGAGTCCCGGATGTGATCACGGACATGACGAGGAACTCCGGAATGGTCCGGAGATAAAGATTAATATATGGGATAATAGTGTTTGACCTCCGGAAGGGGTTCCGGATGTTTCCCGAAATGTTTGGGTACGAGAACACTTTATTTGGGCAAAAGGGGAAAGCCCACGAGGCTTTAGGAAAGTGCAAAAGGAAGTTTTGCGGAGACCAGCGGCTAGACGCCGGGAACCCTGGCGTCTAGGTGGTAGACGCCGGGAACCCTGGCGTCTAGCCCCGGAGTCCGAGTGGGACTCTTTCCTTTCGGGCAAAACTGACTTGAGGAGGCTTTTGCTCCAAGTTTCGACCCCAGGGCTCAACATATAAATAGAGGGGTAGGGCTAGCACCCAAGACACATCAAGATACACCAAGCCGTGTGCCGGCAACCCCGACCCTCTAGTTTATCCTCCGTCTAATTTCTGCAGTGCTTGGCGATGCCCTGCAGAGATTGTTCTTCATAAACAACCATCACCACGCCGTCGTGCTGCCGGAACTCATCTACTACTTCACCCGTCTTGCTGGATCAAGAAGGCAAGGACGTCATCGAGCTGAACGTGTGCTGAACGTGGAGGTGCCGTACGTTCGGTACTAGATCGGGACGGATCGTGAAGGTGCACGACTACATCAACCGCGTTGATAAACGCTTCCGCTTTCGGTCTACGAGGGTACGTAGACACTCTCTCCCCTCTCGTTGCTATGCATCTAGTAGATAGATCTTGCGTGATCGTAGGAAATTTTTGAAATACTACGTTCCCCAACAGTGGCATCATGAGCCAGGTCTATGCGTAGATGATATGCATGAGTAGAACACAAGTGAGTTGTGGACGATACTAGTCATACTGCTTACCAGCATGTCATACTTTGCTTCGGTGGTATTGTGAGATGAAGCGGCCCGGACCGACATTACGCGTACGCTTACGCGAGACTGGTTTCATCGTTATGAGCACTAGTTGCTTAAAGGTGACTGGCGGGTGTCTGTCTCTCTCACTTTAGCTGAATTGAGTGTGCCTACGCCCGATCCTTGTGAAGGTTAAAACAGCACATACTTGACGAAACATCGTTGTGGTTTTGTATGCGTAGGTAAGAACGGTTCTTGCTAAAGCCCGTAGCAGCCACGTAAAACTTGCAACAACAAAGTAGAGGACGTCTAACTTGTTTTTGCAGGGTATGTTGTGATGTGATATGGTCAAGACATGATGAGTTATACGGTTTTGTATGAGATGATCATGTTTTGTAAAGTTATCGGCAACTGGCAGGAGCCATATGGTTGTCGCTTTATTGTATGAAATGCAATCGCCATGTAATTGCTTTACTTTATCACTAAGCGGTAGCGATAGTCGTAGAAGCAATAGTTGGCGAGACGACTACGATGCTACGATGGAGATCAAGGTGTCGCGCCGGTGACGAAGGTGATCATGATGGTGCTTTGGAGATGGAGATCAAAAGCACAAGATGATGATGGCCATATCATGTCACATATTTTGATTGCATGTGATGTTTATCTTATTATGCTTCTTATTTTGCTTAGTACGACGGTAGCATTATAAGATGATCCCTTACAAAATTTCAAGGTACAAGTGTTCACCCTGAGTATGCATTGTTCGAAAGTTCTTCGTGCTGAGACACCACGTGATGATCGGGTGTGATAAGCTCTACGTTCAAATACAACGAGTGTAAGCCAGTTTTGCACACGCAGAATACTCGGGTTAAACTTGACGAGCCTAGCATATGCAGATATGGCCTCGGAACACTGGAGACCGAAAGGTCGAGCGTGAATCATATAGTAGATATGATCAACATAAGATGTTCACCATTGAAAACTACTCCATCTCACGTAATGATCGGACATGGTTTAGTTGATTTGGATCACGTGATCATTTAGATGACTAGAGGGATGTCTATCTAAGTGGGAGTTCTTAAGTAATATGATTAAAGTGAACTTTAATTTATCATGAACTTAGTCCTAGTAGTATTAGCATATCTATGTTGTAGATCAATAGCTCGCGATGTTGCTCCCCGTTTATTTTTTTATATGTTCCTAGAGAAAACTAAGTTGAAAGATTAGTAGCAATGATGCGGAATTGTTCCGTGATATGAGGATTATCCTCATTGCTGCACAGAAGAATTATGTCCTTGATGCACCGCTAGGTGACAGACCTATTGCAGGAGCAGATGCAGACGTTATGAACGTTTTGACAAAAGCTCGGTATGATGACTACTTGATAGTTTCAGTGCACCATGCTTTACGGCTTAGAACCGGGACTTCAAAAATGTTTTGAACGCCACGAAGCATATAAGATGTTCCAAGAGTTGAAATTAGTATTTCATACTCATGCCTGTGTCGAGAGGTATGAGACCTCTGATAGTACTTTGCCTACAAGATGAAGGAGAATAGCTCAACCAGTGAGCATGTGCTCAGATTGTCTGGGTACTACAATTGCTTGAATCAAGTGGGAGTTAATCTTCCAGATAAGATAGTAATTGACAAAGTTCTCTAGTCACTATCACCAAGTTAGTAGAACTTCGTGATGAACTATAATATGCAAGGGATGACGAAAGTAATTCCCGAGCTCTTCGCGATGCTGAAATCGGCGAAGGTAGAAATCAAGAAAGAGCATCAAGTGTTGATGGTTAACAAGACCACTTGTTTCAAGTAAAGGGAAAAGGGATAGAAGGGGAACTTCAAGAAGAATGACAAGCAAGTTGTCACTCCCGTGAAGAAACCCAAAGCTAAACTCAAGCCTGAAACTAAGTGCTTCTACTGCAAAGGAAATGGTCACTGGAAGTGGAACTGCCCTAGATACTTGGCGGATAAGAAGGATGGCAAAGTGAACAAAGGTATATTTTGATATACAGATTATTGATGTGTACTTTACTAGTGTTCATAGCAACCCCTAGGTATTTGATACCGGTTCAGTTGCTAAAATTAGTAACTCGAAACGAGAATTGCAGAATGAACATAGACTAGTTAAAGGTGAAGTGATGATGTGTATTGGAAGTGGTTCCAAGATTGATATGATCATCATCACACACTCCTTATACTTTCGGGGTTAATGTAAGACCTAAATAGATGTTATTCGGCATTTGCTTTAAGCATGAATATGATTTGATCATGTTTGTTACAATACGGTTATCCATTTAAAGTCATAGAATAATTGTTATTTTGTTTACATGAATAAAGCCTTCAATGGTCATACACCCAATGAAAATAGTTTGTTGGATCTCGATCGTAGTTAACATATTCATAATATTGAAGCCAAAAGATGCAAGGTTAATAATGATAGTGCAACTTACTTGTGGCACTGCCGTTTAGGTCATATTGGTGTAAAGCGCATGAAGAAACTCCATAGTGATGAACTTTTGGAATCACTTGATTATGAATCACTTGGTGCTTGCGAACCATGCCTCATGGGAAAGATGACTAAAACTCTGTTCTCCGGAACAATGGAGCGAGCAACAGATTTGTTGGAAATCATACATACTGATGTATGCACACCAATGAGTGTTGAGGCTCGCGGCGGGTATCATTATTTTCTCACCTTCACAGATGATTTGAGCAGATATGGGTATATCTACTTGATGAAACACAAATCTGAAACATTTGAAAAGTTCAAAGAAATTTCAGAGTGAAGTAGAGAATCATCGTAACAAGAAAATAAAGTTTCTACGATCTGATCATGGAGGTGAATATTTGAGTTACGAGTTTGGTCTTCATTTGAAACAATGTGGAATAGTTTCACAACTCACGCCACCCGGAACACCACAGCGTAATGGTGTGTCCGAACGTCGTAACCGTACTTTATTGGATATGGTGCGGTCTATGATGTCTCTTACCGATTTACCACTATCGTTTTGGGTTATGCATCAGAGACAACTGCATTCACGTTAAATAGGGCACCATCTAAATCCGTTGAAACGACACCTTATGAACTGTGGTTTGGCAAGAAACCAAAGTTGTTGTTTCTTAAAGTTTGGGGCTGCGATGCTTATGTGAAAAAGCTTCAACCTGATAAGCTCGAACCCAAGTCGGAGAAATGTGTATTCATAGGATACCCAAAGGAGACTATTGGGTACACCTTCTATCACAAATCCGCAGGCAAGATATTCGTTGCTAAGAATGGATTCTTTCTAGAGAAGGAGTTTCTCTCGAAAGAAGTGAGTGGGAGGAAAGTGGAACTTGATGAGGTAATTGTACCTTCTCCCGAATTGGAAAGTAGTACATCACATAAACTAGTTCCAGTGATTCCTACACCAATTAGTGAGGAAGCTAATGATGATGATCATGAAACTTCGGATCAAGTTACTGCTAAACTTCGTAGATCAACCAGAGTACGTTCCGCGCCAGAGTGGTACGGCAACCAAGTTCTGGAAGTCATGTTACTAGACCATGATGAACCTATGAACTATGAGGAAGCGATGATGAGCCCAGATTCCACAAAATGGCTTGAGGCCATGAAATCTGAGATGGGATCCATGTATGAGAACAAAGTGTGGACTTTGGTTGACTTGCCCGATGATCGGCAAGCCATCGAAAATAACTGGATCTTCACGAGGAAGACCGATGCTGACGGTAATGTTACTGTTTACAAAGCTCGACTTGTTGCGAAAGGTTTTTGACAAGTTCAAGGAGTTGACTACGATGAGACTTTCTCACCTGTAGCGATGCTTAAGTCTGTCCGAATCATGTTAGCAATTGCTGCATTGTATGAAATCTGGCAGATGGATAACAAAAACTACATTCTTTAATGGATTTATTAAAGAAGAGTTGTATATGATGCAGCCAAAAGGTTTTGTCAATCCTAAAGGTGCTAACAAAATGTGAAAACTCCAGCGATCCTTCTATGGACTCATGCAAGCATCTCAGAGTTGTAATATACGCGTTGATAAGTTGATCAAAGCATATAGTTTTATACAGACTTGCGGTGAAGCCTGTATTTACAAGAAAGTGAGTGGGAGCACTACATCATTTTTTGATAAGTATATGTGAATGATATATTGTTGATCGAAAATGATGTAGAATTTTCTGGAAAGCATAAAGGAGTGTTTGAAAGGAGTTTTTCAAATAAAGACCTTGGTGAAGCTGCTTACATATTGGGCATCAAGATCTATAGAGATAGATCAAGACGCTTGATAAGACTTTCGATGAGTGCATACCTTGATAAGATTTTGAAGTAGTTCAAAATGGATCAGTCAAAGAAGGAGTTCTTGCCTGACTTGTAAGGTGTGAAGTTGAGTAAGACTCAAAGCCAGACCACGGCAGAAAAATATAGAGAGAATGAAAGTCATTCCCTATGCCTCAACCATAGGTTCTATAAAGTATGCCATGCTGTGTACCAAACCTGTTGTGTACCTTGCCATGAGTTTGACAAGGAGGTACAATAGTGATCCAGGAGTAAATCACTGTACAGCGGTCAAAATTATCCTTGGTAACTTGATGACTAAGGAAATGTTTCTCGATTATGGAGGTGATAAAGAGTTCGTGGTAAAGGGTTACGCCGATGCAAGCTTTGACACTAAATCCAGACGAATCTAAGTATCAATCTGGATGCGTATTGAAAGTGGGAGCAATTAGCTAGAGTAGCTCCATGCAGAGCATTGCAGACACATAGAAATTTGTGAAATACATGCGGATCCGAATGTGACAGACCTGTTGACTAAACTTCTCTCATGAAGCAAAACATGATCACACCTTAGTACTCTTTGGATGTTAATCACATAGCGATGTAAACTAGATTACTGACTCTACTAAATCCTTTGGGTGTTGGTCACATGGAGATGTGAACTATGGGTGTTAATAACATGACGATGTGATCTATTGGTGTTAAATCACATGGCGATGTGAAGTAGATTATTGACTCTAGTGCAAGTGGGAGACTGAAGGAAATATGCCCTAGAGGCAATAATAAAGTTGTTATTTTATATTTCCTTATATCATGATAAATGTTTATTATTCATGCTAGAATTGTATTAACCGGAAACTTAATACATGTGTGAATACATAGACAAAACAGAGTGTCCCTAGTATGCCTCTACTAGACTAGCTCATTGATCAAAGATGGTTATGTTTCCTAGCCATAGACATGAGTTGTCATTTGATCAATGGGATCACATCATTAGGAGAATGATGTGATGGACAAGACCCATCCGTTAGCTTAGCAGTATGATCGTTTAGTTTTACTGTTATTGCTTTCTTCATGACTTATACATGTTCCTATGACTATGAGATTATGCAACTCCCGAATACCGGGGGAACACCTTGTGTGCTATCAAACGTCACAACGTAACTGGGTGATTATAAAGATGCTCTACAGGTGTCTCCGAAGGTGTTCGTGGTGTTGGCATAGATCAAGAATAGGATTTGTCACTCCGAGTGTCGGGGCGGTATCTCTGGGCCCTCTCGGTAATGCACATCATAATAAGCCTTGCAAGCAACTGACTAATGAGTTAGTCATGAGATGATGTATTACGGAACGAGTGAAGAGACTTGTCGGTAACGGGATTGAACTAGGTATTGAGATACCGACGATCGAATCTCGGGCAAGTAACATACCGATGACAAAGGGAACAACGTATGTTGTTATGCGGTTCGACCGATAAAGATCTTCGTAGAACATGTAGGAGCCAATATGGGCATCCAGGTTCCGCTATTGGTTATTGACCGGAGAGATGTCTCGGTCATGTCTACATAGTTCTCAAACCCGTAGGGTCCGCACGCTTAAACGTTCGTTGACGATATAGTATTTAATGAGTTATGTATGTTGGTGACCGAATGTTATTCGGAGTCCCGGATGTGATCACGGACATGACGAGGAACTCCGGAATGGTCCGGAGATAAAGATTAATATATGGGATAATAGTGTTTGACCTCCGGAAGGGTTCCAGAATTCACCGGAAGGGGTTCCGGATGTTTCCCGAAATGTTTGGGTACGAGAACACTTTATTTGGGCCAAAGGGGAAAGCCCACGAGGCTTTAGGAAAGTGTAAAAGGAAGTTTTGCAGAGACTAGAGGCTAGACGCCAGGAGTCCGAGTGGGACTCTTTCCTTTCGGGCAAAACCGACTTTGAGGAGGCTTTTGCTCCAAGTTTCAACCCCAGGGCTCAACATATAAATAGAGGGGTAGGGCTAGCACCCAAGACACATCAAGATACACCAAGCCGTGTGCCGGCAACCCCGACCCTCTAGTTTATCCTCCGTCTAGTTTCTGCAGTGCTTGGCGAAGCCCTGCAGAGATTGTTCTTCATCAACAACCGTCACCACGCCGTCGTGCTGCCGGAACTCATCTACTACTTCGCCCGTCTTGCTGGATCAAGAAGGCGAGGACGTCATCGAGCTGAACGTGTGCTGAACGCGGAGGTGCCGTACGTTCGGTACTAGATCAGGACGGATCATGAAGGTGCACGACTACATCAACCGCGTTGATAAACGCTTCCGCTTTCGGTCTACGAGGGTACGTAGACACTCTCTCCCCTCTCGTTGCTATGCATCTAGTGGATAGATCTTGCGTGATCGAAGGAAATTTTTGAAATACTATGTTCTCCAATAAAACCATTATAAACTCTCAGCTAATTAAGCATGGCATAAGCAGCTATGATCTCTAATTGTCATTTCAAACATGTTTCATTCCTAACAAGCTGAATCAAGAATGACGAGCAATCATATTTACCAAAACAAAAGAGGTCGAGTTCATACCAGCTTTTCTCATCTCAATTAGTTCATCATATATCATCCTTATTTCCTTTCACTCGCACGACCGAATCGTGTGGATAATAATAGTAGTGCACGTGCATTGGACTAAGCTGGAATCTGCAGACATTTTAATGCAAGAGAGAAGACAAGGTAATGTGGCTCAAGATTAAATCAACAATAAAGCATATGAGAACCACTAAGCATTTTCATCATGGTCTTCTACTCTTAACCCCTAAAGAAAAGAAAATAAACTATTTACACGGGAAAGCTCCCAAAAAGCAAAAGAAGAACGGGAAATCTTTTTGGGTTTTCATTTTTAGTTACTACTACAAGCAAAGAAAGTAAACTAGCTAGAAGTTGCAAGTAATATTTTTTTGTTTTTCTGGGTTTTTCTAGCACACAAGAAAAAGACTAAGAAAAAGAAACATAAAATAAGCATGGATGGTACAGTGAAAGAGTGTGAGCACCGACAGCTAGAATAAGTGTGAGCATGAAAGTAAGTCGGTGAGAAACACATACTCCCCCAAGCTTAGGCTTTTGGCCTAAGTTGGTCTATGGCCAGTACTAGCCTGACGGATATCCAAAGTTATAGTTAGGGTCGTACTATGATGCAGCAGATGCTGCCTGCTGAGCTGCAGCTCGAAGACGGTTTGCCTCCGTCATGGTATAATAGGCATTTGCCTCCTCCATAGTTATAGTGTGTCTTCCTTTTTCCTGAAAGTTAAACAAAGTAGGGGCAGGAAGAACAATAAGGATGGCATGTTGCCGGTTAAAGATTAGTCGATATTTGAGAGTTTGATTATCCCACTCTATAAACCGGTGACTAGCCATAGCATTACAGTATAAATAAACAATAGGTAAGGGGTCATCGTACGGGTGCACAGACACACCGAGATAGCGGGCTATGCGAGTAGCATAGATCCCACCAAATAAATCTCCATTAGAACCATTATGGTGTAGCCTGCGTGCAACAATAGCTCCCAGATTATATTGCCTATCACCTAGCACAACACTCCTGAGAACGCTAAGATCAGGGACACACATGTGACAAGCCTCATCTTTACCATTTAAGCATCTACCGATAAAGAGAGCAAAGTAATGAATAGCAGGAAAATGTATGCTCCCAGTGGTGGCTTGTGTGATGTCCCTGGATTCCCCCACTGTAATACTAGCTAGGAATTCTCTAAATTTAGATTTACATGGATCACTCATACTGCCCCACTGTGGGAGCTTGCAGGCCTCATTAAAATCCTCTAAGTCCATGGTATAAGATTTATCATATATATCAAACAAGACAGTGTGAAAATTACGTGAAGATGAAAATTTAAACCTTCTCACAAAGCTATCGGTCAAGCCACGGTATTGGAGGCACTTATCTTGCATGAAGTCCTCGAGGTCAGCGTTACGCACATATGCGTAAAATTCATCTTTGATGCCCGCTTGACTCATAAATTCATCTGACGGCCATTCACAAGGCCGTACATCAGCATCCCTCGGTGGTTCATCGTCCGGCTCACGGAACGCAAGCCTTGGTCCTTGCTTCCTTGAAGGACCACCTTGGAAGTTTTTCCTAGACATATTTATAAAATTTTCTGAAATTTTTAGTAACTCACAATAAAAGTTAACCAAACTCAACAAGAATGATAGCAACAACTCCTACAAGTGCCTAGAAGCTATATCATGCATTAGAACTACTTGGGACCAAGAAATTTTGACATGCAAGCTCAAGAACAAGGTCACCACAGCAGCACAAATTTGCAACAAATAAAGCACTAGAACAAAAACTAATTGGACCAATGGAGGAGTCACATACCAAGGAACAATCTCCCCAAACAGTTTGGTGAGTGGTGCTTTGAGCAAGGAGATCGAAAATGGCAGCAAAACGAGCTCGAACTCGGGTTTGAGCTGGTTGGGGATTTTTTTGGGAGGAAGGAGAAGAGTATGGGTGAAAGGATAAGTGGAGGGGGGCCACGTGGGGCCCTCGAGGTAGGGGGCGCGCCCAGTGCCCTCGAGGCCACGTGCTAGCTCCCCTCGTTGTGTGTTCAGTGCCATATTTTCTTAAATATTCAAGAAAAAATCGTATTTCATTTTCATGGCATTTGGAGAACTTTTATTTTCGGGATATTTTTTTATTGCACGGATAAGTCTGGAAACAGACAGATAATGATATTTTTGTTTTATTTAAACTAATTAACAGAAAGTAAAAGGAGGGTACAGAAGGTTTGTGTTGTAGGGTGGAACCCTAATCAGCAGATCTTTCACGAACGGAGGAAAACACGGGGGAAAACACTCAAATCAACACAAATACGGTCACACAGGTGCTAGATCCACGATACATATCAAGATACACGGTCCATAGTCAACGACGGTGGTACAAAGATAGTCTTCTCCCGGAGGAGGTCTTGGATATCCCTTGGGATCTTCCCCGATGTGGAGGTCTTGAATCCGAGGTGGATCTTCTCCGAAGAGGCCGCGGTCTCGTAGGAGAGAATCCACAGAGGTCTATGATGAGCTATCCAAAAGCTACCTCGAAAGGATGGGCGTCAACGAGTATATATTACACGAGTGGTCGCCGTCGGGGCGGACGTCCGCTGGTTACCGGACGTCCGGTGGTTCCGGAGGGACCGGACGTCCGGTAATCCTCGGATTTCCGCTATTTAGCTTCTGTGGTTGGAGTCACGGACGTCCGGTGGCTTCCGGTCGTCCGGTCATCTGGGAGTCGCCGGACGTCCGGTGGCTTCCGGTCGTCCGGTGCCTGGAAGTCGCCGGTCGTCCGGTGTTGGCCGGACGTCCGGTGCCTATAGCATCTTCAGCCTTCCTTCTTCTTGTCCCGGGTACTTGTCGAACTCGCCGTCTTTACCATTGTGCAGAGCTGTCCCGTGGCCTTCACCCAAGTACCTGAGTATGCACAGAGTTTTTGATGAGGGTAGAAGCCATGTCTCATGTACATCGGAAGGATTTAGAGCAAGGAGTGAAGTCACCTCGGTCTCGAGAGCTCTTGCACGGGCTCGAGTCATTGGTCCTTTGGGCACTTGATGAGGCGATGAAGGGTCCATGGGGATGACCTTAGGATGCTCTGCATCATCTCCCCTCCCTTGGGAAAGATCCGACCTCGGATCGAAATCTTCATCACCATGGAAAGGAGATAGGTCCTTGATGTTGAAAGTATCGCTCACTGAGTACTTGTCTCGTGGGATGTCGATCTTGTAGGCGTTGTCGTTGTAGCGTGCTAGCACCTTGAAGGGTCCGTCAGTGCGAGGTAGTAGCTTGGACTTGCGCTCGTGTGGAAAACGGTCCTTGCGAAGATGAAGCCAAACAAGATCTCCCGGTTGGAACACCGTTGGTGCTTTGTTGACGTTGAGCTTGGTGGTGAGACGATGGACTTGTCGCTCGATCATTGCCCTTGTATCTTCGTGCACCTTCTTGAGATAGCTTGCTCGTGCACTTGCGTCCATGTGGATGCGCTCTTGTAGAGGTAGAGGTAGGATGTCCAATGGGTACAATGGGTTGAAGCCGTAGACGACCTCGAAAGTGGACTTGCCGGTGGTCGAGTGTCTTGCGCGGTTGTAGGCGTACTCGGCGATGGGAAAGCATTGCTCCCATTCCTTGATGTTCTTCTTGATCAACACACGAAGAAGCGTCGAAAGCGTGCGGTTCGTCACCTCCGTTTGGCCGTCCGTTTGTGGATGGTACGCCGAAGAGAATAGTAGCTTGATTCCTAGTTTGGCACATAGGGTTTTCCAAAAGTAGCTCAAGAACTTGACGTCCCGGTCCGACACGATCGTTTTGGGCATGCCGTGTAGACGAACGACCTCCCTACAAAAGAGATTGGCAACATGTGAAGCATCGTCTATCTTGTTACAAGGAATGAAATGAGCCATTTTAGAGAATCTATCTACCACAACTAACACGGAATCTTTGCCATTTTGAGTCCTAGGCAATCCAAGTACAAAGTCCATGCTTATGTCTTCCCATGGATGGTACGGAATAGGAAGAGGCATGTAAAGACCATGAGATTGAGCTTTGGACTTAGCATTCTGGCATGTAGAACATCGGTTGGTGAGGCGTGAAACGTCACGGAGCATCTTGGGCCAAAAATAGTTCTTAGAGAGTGTAGCAAACGTCTTGTCGCGTCCAAAGTGTCCCATGAGTCCTCCTCCATGAGATTCCTGCAAAAGGAGCAAACGAAGCGAAGACTCGGGAATGCAAAGTTTGTTAGCTCTAATAAGATATCCATCCTTGATGTAGTAATGTTCCCAAGAAGTGTGAGTCAAGCACTTAGCATAAGGATTTGCAAAGAAAGGATCATGCTCATATAAATATTTTATGTGCTCAAAGCCAATCACATTCAACTCAAGTTGTGTTACAAGCATGCATTTTCGTGAAAGCGCGTCCGCCACAACATTTTCTTTGCCTTTGATGTATTTGATCACATAGGGAAAAGACTCAATGAACTCACTCCATTTAGCATGACGCTTGTTCAACTTAGTTTGACCCTTGAGATACTTGAGAGTCTCATGGTCCGTATGAAGAATGAATTCATGAGGTCTAAGATAATGTTCCCAAACACGTAAAACACTCACCAAGGCATAAAGCTCTTTATCATAAATGGGATAGTTAAGTTGCGCTCCCGATAGCTTCTCGCTAATGTACACAATTGGGCGCTTTTCTTGCATGAGCACGCCACCTATGCCGGTACCACTAGCGTCACAATGGATCTCAAAAGGTTTGTCAAAGTTTGGTAGGGCTAGAAGTGGTGCGTGGGTAAGCAAGCTTTTTAGCTCATTGAACGCGGTGTCTTGTGAAAGACCCCAAATGAAGGGTGCGTTCTTCTTGCTCAAGGTGTGTAGAGGCATAGCAATAGTTCTAAAGTCCTTTACGAAACGTCGGTAGAAACCGGCTAGACCAAGGAAACTACGCACTTGCATGAGATTCGTTGGTTGAGGCCAAGTTTTAATTGCTTCAATTTTAGTTTCATCAACGTGAACACCTTGTGAAGAAACGACAAATCCTAGGAAGACGACCTTGTCAACGCCAAAGGTGCATTTCTCCATATTAGCATATAAGCGCTCTTTCCGAAGGGTTTGTAAAACCATGCGGATGTGTGTCACATGGTCCTCTAGCGTCTTGCTAAAAATGAGGATGTCGTCAAAGTAAACCACTACAAAGACAAGGATGTATGGTCGTAGACAAAAATGCATAAGACGCATAAATGAACCGGGTGCTTCCGATAAGCCCATTGGCATAACAAGCCATTCATATAACCCAAACTTGATTTTGAAAGCCGTTTTCCACTCATCACCCTCTTGAATGCGAATTTGGTAGTAACCACTTTTAAGATCAATTTTTGAAAAGATGGCGGCACCACATAATTCATCAAGCATGTCGTCTAAGCGTGGAATAGGATAACGGTATCTAACGGTGATAGCATTTATAGGTCGACAATCGGAGCACATGCGAAAACTTCCATCTTTCTTAGGCACGAGAATAACCGGAACGGCACAAGGGCTTAAGCTTTCACGTACATGACCTTTGTCGATGAGTTTCTGCACTTGCCGTTGTATCTCCTTTGTTTCCTCGGGGTTGACGCGGTAAGGAGCCTTGTTTGGAAGTGGTGCGCCGGGTATGAGGTTGATGCGGTGTTCGATTCCGCGAAGTGGAGGTAGACCCGGAGGTAGTTCGTCGAGAAAGACGTCCGAGAATTCCTGCAACAAATTAGACAACACTAAAGGTAGAGGTGGTGAAGTGTTAGTATGTTTGGCTTCCCCTTTGCATAAAAGCATAAGGTGAAAGACACTCGATGGGTTCTCACACACTTCTCTCATCTCACTTCTGGTGGCAAATAGCACTAGTTGCTTCTTGTCGCTCATCGTGGAGTCGCTCATATTTGGCTTGTGGCTCTCACTCTCTTTTTGGTGGCTCACTCTCTCACCATTCTCTCCATGATGGTTGGTAGGTAAGTGTTTGTCGGCGGCTACTTGACTTGGAGACATTGGTCGAAGCACGAATTCCTTGCCCTTCATCTTGAAGCTATAGTGATTGGTCCGTCCATTGTGTGTGACTCCACGATCATATTGCCATGGACGTCCAAGAATAAGGTGGCACACGGACATGGGAATCACATCCAATTCAAGAGTGTCCTCGTAGGCGCCTATCTTGAAAGAGACTTGCACGGTGTGCTCGGCTCGAAGAATTCCGGCGTCGTTGAGCCACTGGACCTTGTAGGGGTGAGGATGCTTCGTCTTGACCAAATGAAGCTTGTCGCATAGCTCTTCGCTTGCCAAGTTGTGGCAACTTCCTCCATCGATGATAACCTTGACGGAGCGTCCATTGATGCCGGCCTTCGTATGGAAAATGTGACATCGTTGGTCGTCATCTTGTTGGTGTTGGAGTGTCAAGACTTTGGAGACAACAAGATTGGGGCTTGAGTCATTGTCGCAAAACACTTGACGGTCTTCTTCTTCATTCACTTGGCGATGCATAGCGACATGCTCAAGTGCTTCCATCTCATCATCGCTCATGGAGTCATAAGATCTGTCATCATTGATGATCATGGTGCAAACGGTCTTGCACTCAAATGACTTGTGTCCTCGTCCTTGGCACTTGAAGCATTTGATGGAGCTCGTCTTGGTGTTGTCTTCGGTTGGAGTTGTAGTTGAGGAAGCTCTTGGCCTGAAGTTGTTGGTAGAAGGTGGACGACTCGATGTAGTCGCATTCTTGTAGCTTGACTTGTCACCGAAGTTTGTAGATGGCTTGGTAGAGGTAGGAGGAGTAGCCGAAGTCGTTGAAGCTTGATTATAGGAGCCGAAGTTCTTGGAGTTGAACTTGGAGTACTTGTAGTCCTCTTGAACTTGTCGCTCCGCTTTGGTTGCTTGATGTACTAGCTCGAGGAGATTGTTGTACGGTTGGAAGCCCGCAATCTTCTTGATAGGATAGTTGAGTCCATTCAAGAATCTCGCCATTGTTTGCTCTTCATCTTCCGTGATGTTGGCTCTTATCATGGCAATCTCCATCTCCTTGTAGTACTCTTCAACGGACTTGGTACCTTGCTTGAGGAGTTGTAGCTTCTTGAACAAGTCACGGTTGTAGTGTGCTAGCACAAAGCATGCTCTAATGACTTCCTTCATTTGAGCCCAAGTGGTGATAGGAGGTTCGCCTTTTGCTTCTCTTCTCTCTATGATTTGCTCCCACCAAATGAGAACATAGTCTTGGAACTCAAGGGATGCCATTGCGATCTTCTTCTCTTCATCGAAGTTGTGAAGGAGAAAGATCTTGTCAACCTTCAATGCCCATGAGAGGTAGTCTTCGGGATCAATGCTTCCGGAGAACTTTGGCATGGTGAACTTGAGCTTGCCATAGCGATGCTCTTCATTGTTTCCTTGCCTATTGGGAGGGCGGTCTTGATTTTGGCGGTTTGCAATATCATGTTGCTATTGTCGAAGTAGATGTCCATTATCATGGTGTGCTTGTCAAGCTTGTTGTTCTCGTTGAGGAGGAGCTTCTCGTTGCATTCTTGCTTGGTGGCGTCTCTCTTGCATCTCATCACGAAGGAAATCCTCTTCTTGACGAGTGTGTCGAGTGCGGGCTGCCACATTGCGATGTGCATCTTGTAACGCTCGTTGCGCCTCCATAGCTTGAGCTTCTCGGTGTTGTTGTGCTTGGCGGTTAGCCTCGGCATCTAGTTCTTCTTGGTGTTTACGTGCTCACTCTTGTTGTTGTTGGCGTAGTCGTTGTCGTTCTTGTGCTTGCTCAAGTGTAGCTTGGTTTTGACGACGTCGGCTTTCTTGCTCGTCGAATAGCTCTTGTGAACTCTTGTCATGAAGAGGCTGTCGGTTGTCATGTCGAGCTTGACGTGCGGCTTGACGAAGAGTGTTGGACGTAGGGGTACTTGAGTCTTGCGTGGAGTCGGAATGTCGACTTGAGCGGCTTCGTCTTTGAGATGATGTGGAAGAAGAACGTCGGTTGACTATCAAAGTCCGGAGCTCGTTGAATTGAGTAGACATGTTGGTGTTGATGAGGTCGAATTGCTCTTTTGTTCTTGCTTCAAATTGGCGCGCGTCCTCGGCGACTTGACCAATGTACTCGCGCATAGCTTCACTCTCTTGATGTAGAGCTCGTTGGACACCGAAGAGATGTAGTTTGGTGACGTAGTTGTTCGCTTCTTGAGGATCGTCGAAGATCGGGTTGGAAGATGTACTTGGCCTATCCATCATCACAAGCAAGTATGTGAGTGGGAGAAAGGAGAAGACAATACCAAATGTACCTTAACCGAAGTTGAAAATGGATCAATGATCACTCAATAATGTAACCCGGAAATAGCACTATTGGTACCACTTCGTGTTGATTATCACACCTACACAAGTAAAGCTTTGAGAGGAGCTTGGTTAGGATGGTGGCATAAATTCAATGCAATTGTCAAAGTGACTCAATGATGTTGAAAATGGTTCACAATTTGCTCATGCAACAAGTAGATCACTAGCAAAGTAGCACACGGAACACACGCACGGATAGATAAATGTGGTTGTGCAACCAAGGGTGAGTGAAAAATGTGGAATCCACGGAAAATGCTCGTGTTGCACAACACTAGAGAGACGCTAACCGATTGCTTAATAGGCGGGTACGCACTTGTGCACGACCTATAAGAGGCAAAACGTAGCGACTAACTATCACAAGTATGCTATGAGTGTATGATGTGCCGATGCTTGAGCACAAGATGGTATTGCTATGACGTATGATCTCTTTTGATGCAAGGCGTATGATGCTATTGTTCTTTTGCTTATAAGCTTTGGTTGGCTCTTTTGCTTAAAAGCTTGTGAGCTCTTTCTTTGGATACTTATGCATGCTTCTCGTATCAAGGTAGCTATTGTGTATGCGGATCACTCTTGTGGCACACGGAGATATGATGCTATGGTATGCAATATCTATGACTATCACTAATGTGCACAAGTGTCGTGGCCCAGCAATACTCAAATGGCTAGTCTCAATGGGAAAGCTACGCAAAGATGGTTCATAGGGTGACAATGCAATTGCAAGGTAGAATGAGCGAAGTGTTGTCAATGTTACCGTCCTTGCCGAAGTTGAGCGGTGGTGTTGTCGAAGTCTTGTCGTTCCAAGGTAGCCTAAACATGCAAGGAAACGGTGAAACCACAACTCAAGTATCCAAGGCAAAGGGAGACAAGATGTTTCAAATCGTAGCGGTTAATCGATGGTGGTTGCGGAAGGTGGGATGAAAAGTATGTGGTAGCGGAAAGGTGGTACGGAACTGAACAAGTTCAGCTTCGTCAGGGATTGCCGGACGTCCGGAGGTTGCCGGTCGTCCGGTCGGCCGGAAGGGGTCGGACGTCCGGTAAGTTCCGGAAGTCCGGGAAAAGTTTCTGTAGGCGGGGTTCCGGTCGTCCGGTGCTTAGCGGACGTCCGGTGTCTCGAGAGGTGCCGGACGTCCAGTAAACGTCGGTCGTCCGGTAGGTCTGGGGCTGGGGTTGGAGGAACCGTGGACAAATTGGTCAAACTTGGCCGAATTTGTGGGGGAAAGTCGGTGAAAAGGTGGGGAAAAGCTAGATCCACTCGTGGCACAGCAAATCCATGGAACAAAGTCAACAAAATCTTGCCAAATCAACAGATCACAAAAAAAAATTGCGGCTATTTTTGTGGGGAATTTTCGAAATTGGGAAGAACACAACAAAAACAAGCTAGAAAACAGGGTGTGGGGCTCCAAATTCGTGATCAACCTATGCTCATGATACCAAAGATTTTGTAGGGTGGAACCCTAATCAGCAGATCTTTCACGAACGGAGGAAAACATGGGGGGGAACACTCAAATCAACACAAATACGGTCACACAGGTGCTAGATCCATGATACATATCAAGATACACGGTCCATAGTCAACGACGGTGGTACAAAGATAGTCTTCTCCCGGAGGAGGTCTTGGATATCCCTTGGGATCTTCCCCGATGTGGAGGTCTTGAATCCGAGGTGAATCTTCTCCGAAGAGGCCGCGGTCTCATAGGAGAGAATCCACAGAGGTCTATGATGAGCTATCCAAAAGCTACCTCGAAAGGATGGGAGTCAACGAGTATATATTACACGAGTGGTCGCCGTCGGGGCGGACGTCCGCTGGTTACCGGACGTCCGGAGGGACCGGACGTCCGGTAATCCTCGGATTTCCGCTATTTAGCTTTTGTGGTCGGAGTCACGGACGTCCGGTGGCTTCCGGTCGTCCGGTCGTCTAGGAGTCGCCGGACGTCCGGTGGCTTCCGGTCGTCCGGTGCCTGGAAGTCGCCGGTCGTCCGGTGTTGGCCGGACGTCCGGTGCCTGTAGCATCTTCAGCCTTCCTTCTTCTTGTCCTGGGTACTTGTCGAACTCGCCGTCTTGACCATTGTGCAGAGCTGTCCCGTGGCCTTCACCCAAGTACCTGAGTATGCACAGAGTTTCTGATGAGGGTAGAAGCCATGTCTCATGTACATCGGAAGGATTTAGAGAAGGGAGTGAAGTCACCTCGGTCTCGAGAGCTCTTGCACGGGCTCGAGTCATTGGTCCTTTGGGCACTTGATGAGGCGATGAAGGGTCCAGGGGGATGACCTTAGGATGCTCCGCATCAGTTTGTGCTATCTAGATTCACCTATCCCATGTTCATCAAAAGGAATCCATTAACAAGGTTGATCAGGTCTTGTTAATAAACTCTTTCCGAGTAACATGAAACCGGAGAATTTTCGAATAACACTATGTTACCTCAATGGGGATATGTATGTCCCCAACAATAAGTATGTCATATGCCTTCTTGATAGTAGGAATAGGAAACTCAAAACCTCCAATAGTAATAGTTGAAGTTTTTCCAATATAATTGATACTATAGACCTGAGGTTGTTTCCTCGGAAAGTGTACCGTATGCTCATTACCATTGACATGAAAAGTGACATTGCCTTTGTTGCAATCAATAACAGGCCCTGCAGTATTCAAAAAAGGTCTTCCAAGAATAATAGACATACTATCATCCTCGGGAATATCAAGTATAACAAAGTCCGTTAGAATAGTAACACTTGCAACTACAACACGCACATCCTCACAAATACCGACAGGTATAGTAGTTGATTTATCGACCATTTGCAAAGATATTTCAGTAGGTGTCAACTTACTCAAGTCAAGTCTACGATATAAAGAGAGAGGCATAACACTAACACCAGCTCCAAGATCACACAAAGCAGTTTTAACATAATTTCTCTTAATGGAGCAAGGTATAGTAGGTAATCCTGGATCTCCTAATTTCTTAGGCATTCCACCCTCAAAAGTGTAATTGGCAAGCATGGTGGAGATTTCTACATCAGGTATCTTTCTTTTGTTGGTAATAATATCTTTCATATACTTGGCATAAGGGTTTGTTTTAAGCACATCAGTCAAACGCATACGCAAAAAGATAGGTCTAATCATTTCAGCGAAGAGCTCAAAGTCCTCATCATCCTTTTTCTTGGATGGTTTCGGAGGGAAAGGCATGGGTTTCTGCACCCAGGGTTCTCTTTCCCTACCGTGCTTCCTAGCAACAAAGTCTCTCTTATCATAACGTTGATTCTTTGATTGTGGGTTATCAAGATCGACATCAGGTTCAATCTCTACATCATTATCATTGCTAGGTTGGGCATCAACATGAACAACATCTTTAATATTATCACTAGGTTCACGTTCATTACCAGATTGTGTCTCAGCATCAGAAACAGATATATCATTGGGATTCTCAGGTGGGTGAGCTACAGGTTCACTAGAAGCATACAAAGTCCTATCATTTTTTTTTCTTCTTCTTAGAAGAACTAGGTGCATCTAAACTAGCTCTCTGAGAATCTTGCTCAATTCTCTTAGGTTGGCCTTCAGGATACAGAGGTTCCTGAGTCATTTTACCACCTCTAGTTGCAACTCTAACAGCATAGTCATTATTCTTACTATTTAATTCATCGAGCAAATCATTCTGAGCCTTAAGTACTTGTTCTACTTGAGTAGTGACCATGGAAGCATGTATACTAATAAGTTTCAGTTCATCTTTAGCACTAGACAGATAATCACTCAAGCGTGCAACAACTTAGTACGGTGAGGACGGGTTGGCCGATCCGGCAAGTCCTACTCAGCGTTTTTTGGCGTGCCGGTGCTCTGGCCCATGGTTCTTGCCGGCCCACAACCGAAGCCGGACTGTGGCTTAGGGCGAAGTGGAGGGCCTCGGCGACTTCGGGCACGCCTGGTAGCGCCAAGGAGGACGGCGGAGTGCGGTCAAGCCGGCTAGACCCCGAGCCCCCGGGCTTGGACGAGCCAACCCGGCGGTGGGCGTTAGGAAAATTTTACATGGATGTGCGAGATACAATAAGTTGATAGGAAAGGTTAGCCCCCGAGATACGTTCGGGGGTCCCATTGTCTCCCATTGAACTTCAAAAGATACTGATACGTACGTGCATACAACTAACTATAAAACGGGCGGAGGAGCTCTGCATTCCAGGTTTGACTTATCTCTTCGCCGGCGGTATCTCTTTTGCGCTTGTTCGGCTTGTGTGTGTCGATGAGGTAGTAGGCATTGTAGTCGCACACGGCCTTGCTGACGATGAAAGGGCCCTCCCATGGAGAGGCCAACTTGTGCTAGCCGGCTTGCTGCTGGACAGGCCGAAGGACGAGATCTCCCTCGCGAAATGCCAAGGGCTTGATTTTATTGTTGTGGTAGTACCTGATAACCCACAAGTGTAGGGGATCGCAAAAGTAATCGAGGGTAAAGTATTAAACCTAAATTTGTTGATTCGACACAAGCGGAGCCAAAGAATACTCTTATGTATTAGCAACTGAGTTGTCAATTCAGCCACACCTAGAAACTTAGTATCTGCAGCAAGATAGTTTAGTAGCAAAGTAATATGATAGTGGCAGTAGCAGCAATAAAAGTAAAGGTAATGTTTTTGTAGTTTTTGTGATAGTAGCAACGGAAAAGTAAATAAGCGACAAGCAATATAAGTAAAGCTCGTAGGCATTGGATCGGTGATGGGAAATTACATCGGATGCAATTCATCATGTAGAAGTTATAACCTAGGGTGACACAGAACTAGCTCCAGTTCATCAATGCAATGTAGGCATGTATTCCGAATATAGTCATACGTACTTATGGAAAAGAACTTGCATGACATCTTTTGTCCTACCCTCCCATGGCAGCGGGGTCCTATTGAAAACTAAGGGATATTAAGGCCTCCTTTTAATAGAGTACCGGACCAAAGCATTAACACATAGTGAATACATGAACTCCTCAAACTAAGGTCATCATCGGGAGTGGTCCCGATTATTGTCACTTCGGGGTTGCCGGATCATAACACATAGTAGGTGACTATAGACTTGCAAGATAGGATCAAGAATACACATATATTCATGAAAACATAATAGGTTCAGATCTGAATCATGGCACTCGGGCCCTAGTGACAAGCATTAAGCATAGCAAAGTCATAGCAACATCAATCTCAAAACATAGTGGATACTAGGGATCAAACCCTAACAAAACTAACTCGATTACATGATAGATCCCATCCAACCCATCACCGTCCAGCAAGCCTACGATGGAATTACTCACACACGGCGGTGAGCATCATGGAATTGGTAATGGAGGAAGGTTGATGATGACGATGGCGACGATCTCCACTCTCCGGAGCCCCGAACGGACTCCAGATTAGCCCTCCCGAGAGAGATTAGGGCTTGGCGGCGGCTCCGTCTCGTGAACCGTGATAATTCTTTCTCCTTGATTTTTTTTTCTCTGCAAAACAGAATATATAGGACCTGGGGATACGTCGTTGGGGCATCAGGGTGCCCTCGAGGCAGGGGGCGCGCCCCCCACCCTTGAGGACAGCCCGTGGGCCCCCAGGTGTGGATCTTCTTGCAGGTATTTTTTATATTTTCTGAAATAAATCTCTGTTGATTTTCAGGCGATTCCGAGAACTTTTTATTTCTGCACAAAAACAACACCATGGCAGTTCTGCTGAAAATAGCGTCAGTCCGGGTTAGTTCCATTCAAATCATGCAAGTTAGAGTCCAAAACAAGGGCAAAAGTATTTGGCAAAGTAGATACGTTGGAGACGTATCAGTACCTCAGGCTTTGCTGGTAGATGGCGATCGGCTGAGGGCCAATAGGAGTGCTTCTTCGAGTAGGTCGACACCGTCTTCACGGGATTCTTTTGCTTGTGCTTTTGTGTACATTGTGACTTGGGGCGAGTCAAACTCGATGTCGGTTGGGATGACGGCTTCGGCTCCGTCGACGAGGAAGAACGGGGTACGGTCGACCAGTTTGGCGTCGTCCGGAGGCTCCAGAGGAGGGCTGGCAGCTTGTCAAGCCAGCTGTCGGGAGAGCGGATGATGGGCTCGACGAGTCACGGCTTGATGTCAGACAAGATCAGGCCGTTGGCCCGCTCGACCTGGCCGTTGGATTTGGGATGAGCGACGGAGTCCAAGTCGAGCCGGATGCCGGAGACTGAGCAGTATTGCGCCAGAGCGCCTTTGGCAAAGTTGGTGTTGTTATCTGTGATGATGTTGTGCGGGACGCCGTAGCGAACCACGATGTCCTTCACGAACCGGATGGCCGTTGGCCCGTCCAGCTTCTTGATTGGTCGTGCCTTGATCTAATTGGTGAACTTGTCGACCGCCACCAACAGGTGCGTCATGCCGCCTCAAGCGGTCTTTAAAGGCCCCACCATGTCCAGACCCCAGACGGCGAAAGGCCAAGTGATCGGGATGGTCTGGAGATCTAAAACCGGCTGGTGGATGCGCTTGCTGAAGCATTGGCAATCTTCGCACTTGAGGACGAGCGACTCGACGTCTTTGAGACCAGTGGGCCAGTAGAAGCCATGGCGGAAGGCCTTGGCCACCAGGGACCTTGAAGCGGCATGATGCCCGCACTCGCCCTGGTGTATGTCGAGGAGGATCTCTATGTCCTTGTCTTGCTCGACGCAGCGCTGGAACACGCCCGTCGCGCAGAGCTTGACGACATCGATGTTGATGATGTTGTAGGCGGACGCCCGGCGTTTCACTTGCCGAGCTTCAGTCTCATCCATGGGGAGCGCTCCACTCTCCAGGAAGGCAAGGATATGTTGGGCCCACGACGGAGTCGTTACCACTATAAAGACGGTTACCTAGATGGGGCTTGGCGCGGCAGTCCCCAAGCCGGAGCCGGCAGTCCCCGGGCCGGGATGAGTGATGTCTAATATGAAATTTTATTCTTGTAGACTCGTGTTGGGCCTCCAAGCGCAGAGTTTTGTAGGACAGTAGCAATTTTCCCTCAAGTGGATGACCTAAGGTTTATCAATCCATGAGAGGCATAGGATGAAGATGGTCTCTCTCAAACAACCCTGCAACTAAATAACAAAGAGTCTCTTATGTCCCCCCAACACACCCAATACAATGGTAAATTGTATAGGTGCACTAGTTCGGCGAAGAGATGATGATAAAAGTGTAGTAACGATAGTAGATATTGATTTTTGTAATAGGAACAATAAAAACAGCAAGGTAGCAAGTAATAAAAGTGAGCACAAACGGTATTGCAATGCTTGAAAATGAGGCCTAGGGTCCGTACTTTCACTAGTGCAATCTCTCAGCAATGCTAATATAATTGGATCACATAACCATCCCTCGGCGTGCGATGAAGAATCACTCCAAAGTTCCTATCTAGCGAAGAACATAAGAAGAAATTGTTTGTAGGGTACGAAACCACCTCAAAGTTATTCTATCCGATCGGTCTATCAAGAGTTCGTACTAAAACAACATTAAGTTATCCTTTCCGATCAATCTATCAAGAGATCGTACTAAAATAATACCATATGATACACATCAACCAACTCTAATGTCACCAAGATAATCCAATCTCACCGTGAGTATCCATGAGTTAATTATACAATATTCATCGAACAATTTCATATTCATAATACTCAATCCAACACAAAGAACCTCAAAGAGTGCCCCAAGATTTCTACCGGAGAAAACAAAGACAAGAACATGCATCAACCCCTATGCATAGATTACCACAATGCCACTTCATAAATCCGCAAGTTGAGTGCCAAAACACATATCAAGTGAATAAATATGATGCCCCATTGTCACCATGGGAATTCATAGCAATACATGCATCAAGTGTTCTCAAATCCATAAATGTATTCGGTCCAAAGAAATCTCAAAGGGAAAACTCAATTCATCACAACAAGATAGAGAGGGGGAAACACCATATGATCTAACTATATTAACAAAGCCCGCGATACATCAAGATTGTGCATCTCAAGAACACGAGAGAGAGATTAAACACATAGCTACTGGTACAAACCCTCAGCCCCGAGGGTGGACTACTCCATCCTCATCATGGTGGCGGCCGAGATGACGAAGATGGCCATTGGTGATGATTTCCCCCTCCGACGGAGTGCCGGAGAAGGGCTCCAGATTGGATCTCGTGGTTTTGGAACTGGCGGCGGCTGGAACAAAATTTCGTCGACTCCCCTAGGGTTTTTGGAATATTTGGGCATTTATAGAGTGAAGAGGCAGTGGGGGAGGCCACCGAGGTGGGCACAACCCACCTCGGCGAGCCTGGGGCCCCAGGCATGCCCTGGTGGGTTGTGTCGTCATCCGGGCACCGCCAGGTGCTTGTCTGGCCCATTGGATGTCTTCTGGTCCAAAAAAATCCATAAAAAGTTTCGCTGCATTTGGACTCCGTTTGATATTGATTTTCTGTGATGTAAAAAATAAGCAGAAAATAGCAACTGGCACTTGGCACTATGTCAATAGGTTAGTCCCAAAAAATGATATAAAATGATTTTAAAACATCCAAGAATGATAATATAACAGCATGGAACAATCAAAACTTATAAATATGTCGGAGACGTATCAATGAGCAGTCTCTGGGCCGGGATGAGCAGTCCCCGGGCCGGGATCAACAGTCCCCGGGCCAGGATTGGCAGCCCCCGGGCTTGGGCTGGGATCTTCAGGGTTGGGTGGGAGTGTCACGGTTCGTCCGGCACGAAGATGGATTCAGAGTCCGGAGACGGCTTGATGGACGGCTTCCTCGGGTGCTCGAGGGAGACGTCGGTCGGGATGGCCTGCCAGGATGAGCCTATCTTGGCAAGCGCACCGACGGCTTCATTGTCCGCTCGGTGGACGTGGAGGAACTCACAGCCATCGAAGCTGTGGGAAGGTTGCTAGACGAGGAAATGGTAGCTGGGCATGTTGGAATCCCGGGCGTCCCATTCGCCCGAGGATTGTTGCACCACCAGGTCTGAGTCGCCATAGCAAAGAATGCGTTGGATACCTATCTCCTTGGCGATCTTGAGGCCGTGCATGAGAGCCTTGTACTCGGCGATGTTGTTGGAGGCAGCGAAGTGGATCTGGAGCGCATACCAGAGCCGGTCGCCTTTGGGGGAGGATAGCACGATGCCAGCTCCCTGGACGCCTCGCATCTTGGAGCCATCGAAGTGCATGTGCTAGTGCATTGAGTTGGGTGGAGGGGGCAGGTACTAGGTCTCCGTCCAGTCAACGAGGAAGTCGGCTAGCGCATGCGACTTGATGGTCGTGTGCGGCTTGTAGAGGATGGTGTGACCCGCCAGCTCGATTACCCACTTGGCAACCCGGCCGGAGGCATCCCAGCAGCCCATGATCTCTCTGATGGGGGCCGTGCTAACCACGGTGATGACATGGGCTGGGAAATACTACTTCAGCTTCTTGGCGGTGAGGTACACGCCGCAGCACTTCTTCTAGTAATGGGGGTAGTTTTGCTTGGAGGCGGAGAGTACTTTGCTCAGGTAGTACACCGGCCGCTAGACTGGCTAGACCTTGCCTTGTTCTGGACGCTCGACTACTGACCGCGAGGTGGCGGCAATGTAGAGCAGGAGCGGTTCCCGGTCAGCCGGCACGGCCAGGACGGATGCGGTGGAGAGCATCCGTTTGAGGTTGCGGAAAGCTTCATCCGACTGGTCGTTCCACTCGAACGATGATGCCTTCTTCATCAGCTGGTATAGGGGCAAGGCCCTCTTGCCCAACTGGCTGAGAGAAACTGGCTGAGAGAGGCCAAGCAGCCGGTGAACTTCTGGACATCGCGCAGCCGAGCCGGCTTGCACATACGCTCGATGGCCTTGATCTTCTCTGGGTTTGCCTCAATACTGTGCTCCGAGATGAGGAAACCGAGAAGCTGTCGGACGGGCACGCCGAGCACACACTTCTCCGGGTTGAGCTTGATCAGGTACGTGCACAGATTGGCAAAGGTTTCCTTGAGGTCGGCTAGGAGCGTGAGGTGTTGCTTGGTCTTCACCACGATGTCGTTGACTTAGACGTGCACATTGCGGCCGAGTTGCAGCAGCAGGCATTTCTGCATGTAGCGCTGGAAAGTGGCCCCGACATTCTTCAAGCCGAACGACATGGTGATGTAGCAATACACTCCAAATGGTGTGTTTAAGGACGCCTTCAGGGCGTCGGCCGGGTCCAGCTTGATCTGGTGGTAGCCAGAATAAGCGTAGAGGATGGACAGGAGGTCACAGCCGGTCGTGGAGTCGATCATCACCTGGTCTATCCGGGGGAGGGTGAAAGGATCCTTGGGGCAGGCCTTGTTCCGAATGGTGTAGTCGATACACATGCGCCAGGTGTTGTTTTTCTTCAGGACGAGGACCGGATTGGCCAGCCTGAACATAGCTACTTCGGAAGCAGCACATGAAGGAGTCAGGATGAAGGAGTTCATATCCGATCTAGGTGTAATACCTAGTGCATCGGGTCCAATTAAAATCTTTTGTGACAACACTGGAGCAATTGCCTTGGTGAAGGAATCCAGGTTTCACAAGAGAACCAAACACATCAAGAGACGCTTCAAGTCCATCCGTGATCAAGTCAAGGAGGGAGACATGGAGATTTGCAAAATACATACGGATCTGAATGTAGCAGACCCATTGACTAAGCCTCTTCCATGAGCAAAACATGATCAGCACCAAGACTCCATGGGTGTTAGAATCATAACATTGTAATCTAGATTATTGACTCTAGTTCAAGTGGGATATTGAAGGAAATATGCCCTAGAGGCAATAATAAAGTTGTTATTTTATATTTCCTTATATCATGATAAATGTTATTATTCATGCTAAAATTGTATTGACCGGAAAATTGATACATGTGTGGATACATAGACAAAACATAGTGTCCCTAGTGAGCCTCTACTAGACTAGCTCGTTGATCAAAGATGGTTAAGTTTCCTAACCATAGACATGTGTTGTCATTTGATGAACGGGATCACATCATTAGGAGAATGATGCGATGGAAAAGACCCATCCTTTAGCATAGCATATTGATCATTCAGTTTTATTGCTATTGCTTTCTTCATGCCAAATACATATTCCTTCGACTATGAGATTATGCAACTCCCGGATACCGGAGGAATGCCTTGTGTGCTATCAAACATCACAACATAATTGGGTGATTATAAAGATGCTCTACAGGTATCTCCGAATGTGTTTGTTGGGTTGGCATAGATCGAGATTAGGATTTGTCACTCCAAGTATCGGAGAGGTATCTATGGGCCCTCTCGGTAATACACACCATAAGAAGCCTTGCAAGCAAGGTGACTAATGAGTTAGTTGTTATTATGGAACGAGTAAAGAGACTTGTCGGTAACGAGATTGAACTAGGTATATAGATACCAACGATCGAATCTCGGGCAAGTAACATACCGATGACAAAGGGAATAACGTATGTTGTCACTACGGTTCTACCAATAAAAATAGGTGGAGTTTTCCCTATATAATGGGTCAAACAAAGAAAGAATGCCAAAGAGAAATCAATTAAAAGATACATCAATGAATGAGATATCCATTGATACAAGAGAGGATGGTTCCAAACAAACCAAACCCTCTACAAAGTTTCATGATGGCACAAAGTACCAAAAAGTAACGGCTTGCCTTCCACCAATACACACTTGATATGGATCACAAGATGAGTGTTCTATAGATAAAAGGATAGCTCCCCCAAGAGTTGTGCATTAAAGAGAATTTGCATTTGAATACAAAATGCGCAAAGTGGGATCACCACTTTCACTATATCTAGAAAACACTTGACAAGATCAAGAAAACAACAATATCCACAAGTGGCACGGAAGGCAATGGTATTTGACACAATCTTGGCAAGAGATAAGAAAAATAAAAATAAAAGATAGTGTAAAGATAATCAACAATTTCTACCACATAAATGATTACCAATTTTTAAGAGACAAGTAGTATTTGGGAATAATTCCCGGTGGTAGATTGCAAAGATATCCAACATCATCTTCACACCAAATACAAAAGCAAATTTGCAACTTGTAGAGCTAACATGCCACCTAGGAACAAGATAATTTACAATATCAACTCTAGGTGACAATTTATCAAATGTACATATTTTCTAGGCTTGTAATACGCACATAGCACATTACCCCCCCCCCCCCATAATGTGATACCAAAGACAACTTAACAAGACGCAAAAAGAGTATCCAACAAGAGATAATTAATGGACTATTTATAATTTGAATTTCTCATGAGAAGAGATACCACATAGCAACTACATAATCTTGTAATATAAAAACTAGATGGTATTCCTCATGTACACACATTTATAGGATTGTGAGGTGCACAAAGGCACATCACTACCTCAAAATGTGATGTTCCATTAATCTCTCATAAGAGCCAACTAAGATAAAAACAATAAGCATAAAGGCTCAACGCATGACACACACGTACATGATGTGCAAACCAACACACATAAACTTGATTGCTCAAGATTAAGCAAATTGGAAGCACAACATATACAAACACATGCAAGGTACAAAACCAAAACATGCAAAGGAGCAAGTAACTTTCAATGTAAACAATTTAAGTACAAGTTACCGCAAGGAGGCCCATCGGATATAAGATAGAAATTAACTTGACAACCCAATTGACTTGGCTTGAGACAATAAGAATGATGAAGTCCTCTTAATTCTTCATAATGCAGGCAAGTCTCCAATGCCCTCCAACAACACCTATTGACCAAGTTTTAGCTTGTTGGTCCCCAACCAAGTTGGGTCCTAAGAGGTTAGTCACAATAGGCTTGGCTACCCAATTGGTTCTTTTCTTGACACCTCTTTGATGTCTACACACGCTTCTACTCTTGTAGACTATGTTTGGCCTCCAAGTGCAGAGGTTTGTAGGACAGTAGCAATTTCCCTCAAGTGGATGACCTAAGGTTTATCGAACTCAGGGAAGTAGAGGTTGAAGATGGTCTCTCTCAAGCAACCCTGCAACTAAGATACAAGAAGTCTCTTGTGTCCCCAACACACCTAATACACTTGTTAGATGTATAGGTGCACTAGTTCGGCGAAGAGATGTTAAATGGCAAGTAATATGGATGGCAAAACAAAGTAATATAATTCTGTAATAAAAAGTGCAGCAAGCAAACAAGTGGTAAACGTGAGCACAAATGGTATTGCAATGGTGGAAACAAGGCCTAGTGTTCATACTTTCACTAGTGGCAACTCCCAACAACATTAACATAATCGAATCACATGATATTTCCCATAAAACATGCAAAGGGGACACACTCGGAGGTCATTCCTTCGTGGTCAAGAGAGGACGAGAATTATGTAGGGCTACAAAAGCACACCTCAAAGTTCGTAGTTCTCAATCTAAGGATTTCCCAATGTCACCGCGGCCATCCAAAGAGAGTCCCACAATCACCACAACATATCTAAAGGATAGTCAAAGACAAGCACCAAGAGACTCTCAATCTTCAATCAACACACAAGAGAGGAAATCACTCATGAAAATACTTTTCTAATCCATGTCCAATAGACCGCTGTCACCTTGGTCTCGGGGATTATACTAGAAAAAGACAAGTGAGTACATCAATCCAATACATAGAGGAAGGGGAAATATCATGGGATCACCCTAGATTAACATGGCCTATGATCACAACGAAGATCACATCATGGGAGAGAGAATTGACCACATAGCTACTGGTAAGAACCTCAGCCCCGAGGAGGAACTACTCCCGCATCATGGAGGGAGGAAGCAACATCGATGGAGATGAATCCGGGGGCACTTCCCCGTCTCGGCAGGGTGCCGGCGCAGGAATTCTGGTCCCCCGAAGCTTGATGGCGATGGCAGCGGAGATCGGAATCGCGTCTGGAGAAAAGGGGTCCGGAATCAGGGTTTCCGCGACACGGTGTAAATATATGCCAAAGGGGGGCATCAGAGGGGGTCACGGGTGCCCAGGCGCCCCCCCGGCGCGGCCAGGGGGGCGCGTGGGCAGGCCGCCTGGAGCCCCTGTGGGTCCCCTCCGGCCCTACTTTGGCCGCAAGGAAGCTTCCGGAACGCTGATTTTTTATATATATTTTCCGGGATTTTTCTGGCAGTTCTCGTAATGGGAAAACCTGAAATACAAAAACAGCAGAAAACAGAAACTGGCACTGGGGTGCACTGAGTTAATAGGTTAGTCCAAATATGATCAAAAGTGTATGGAAGTGTATAAATATCATAGCAATATCACCCAAAAGAGGCATGGAGCAAGCAGAAATTATAGATACGTTTTGGACGTATCAACATCCCCAAGCTTAATTCCTGCTCGTCCTCGAGTAGGTAAATGATAACAAGAATAATTTCTGTGGTGACATGCTATTAACCATATAGGACTTTTCATAGTCATATGACAAAAGCTTACTGAGACAATGAATCTATAGTAATTAAGTTGCCTCATGAGAAAATCACAAAGAACTGAAAGTTTTACAATATGATACTGAAACATCAAATAGATTTGTAATGAACATGGTGTGCAAATATGATAAAGTGATATCTCGCTTGCCCCCTTTAGTGAAGCAAAACATAAATGCAGGGGCACCTCCAAGGTTTAAGTGATGACTAGATACAATGATTTCAAAATAAACGATATCACAATCATGCAAAATACAATGCTACTTTGGGACAATGCACATTACACTCAGAATGACGATCATGCTCTTAGTAGTTGGTGCTTTGAAGAAAGAAGGTGGAGACTCAACATAAAAGTAAAAGAATGGCCCTTCGCAGAGGGAAGCAGGGATTACTCATGTGCTAGAGCTGTTTATTTTGAAAACATAGAAACAATTTTGTCAACGGTAGTAGTACTTCATATGTGTTATGCATAAGACATCCTATAAGTTGCAAGCTTCATGCATCGAATACCAATAGTGCTCGCACCTTGTCCTAATTAGCTCGGATTTCCATGGATTATCATTGCATTACATATGTTTCAACCAAGTGTCACAAAGGGGTACCTCTATGTCACCTGTACAAAGGTCCAAGGAGATAGATCGCATTTGATTTCTCGTTTTTGATAGATCTCAACTTGAGGACATCCATACCGGGACAACATAGAAAATAGATAATGGACTCCTCTTTAATGCTTAAGCATATTCTCATAAGAGATTGAGGATTAATGTCCAAGCTAAAACTTCCACCATGATACATGGCTTTGGTTGGCGGCCCAATGTTCTTCTCTAACAATATGCATACTCAAACCATTCAACCCATGGCAAATCACCCTTACTTCAGACAAGACGAACATGCATAGCAACTCACATGATATTCAACAAAAGTGTAATAGTTGATGGCGTCCCCAGAAACATGGATACCGCTCAGCAAGCAACTTATAAGAAATAAGATACATAAGCAACATATTCTTTACCACAATAGTTTTTAAGCTACTTTCCCATGAGCTGTGTATTGCAAAAACTAAAGGTTTTAAAGGTAGCACATGTAAATTTACTTGGAGTGGCGGTGAAATACCACATATAGGTAGGTATGGTGGACTCATATGGCATAACTGGTTTAAAGGATTTTGGATGCACAAGCAGTCAGTCCGCTTAGTACAGGTGGAGGTTAGCAAAAGACTGGGAGCGACCAACTAAGAGAGCAATGACGGTCATAATCATGCAGAGCGACAAAGCAAAATTGAATCAGGCATGGAAGTTATATCGCTACTCAGAAATAAAAGATCATCAAGGCTTGACAGACTTTCTTTACAGTCTTAAATATGCGTGAGCATACACCAAGTCAATCAAAATAAATTCTTGAAGGAAGATATTACTAAACCATACCACATCATAGGCAAACAAATCATGTTGGTACTCCAATAACACATTGGGAACCCCCCAGCTATTTGAGACTAACCATAAGAAAACATGAACTACTAAGCGCCATTATGCACGTAGCATCTTTATCATAGACATATTAACCAATGCAACGGAAGCAAACTCTCTTAACAAGATGAGCATGGTAATTAAAGAGAGTTCAAGCAACCAACTAAACAAAAGCTCTTTAAAAAGATAAGCATGAATACTAAGAGCAAAACATGATAGTAGCTATTAAAAGACAAAGAACACACACAGCAAAGATAGACATGAAAATTATATATTATGTTCTAGGTAGAAGTGGAGCGTGTTTCTCTCCCACATAAAGAAAGCTGAGTTCCGGCTCGTTATGAAAAACTAAAGAAAGCTAAAAGCAAGATGCTCCAAGCATAGCACATAACACATGAAGTGATTAAAATATAGTGGAACGAAAGACGAACTGATAATGTTGATGGAGAAGGGGATGCACGGGGGCATCCCCAAGCTTAGACGCTTGAGTCTCCTTGAATATTTCTTGGGGGTGCACGGGGGCATCCCCAAGCTTGAGCGCTTGACACTCCTGAATCTTTTTATCATCTTCCCTCGCACACTTGAAAACTCCCTTCATACATAACTCATCATAATATGATTAGCGAGGTTAGTACCATAATAAAATAATTGTACCTTGCTGGAAATAAGGATATTCTTGAAGGTCTACTGTTTCTCAAGATTGCCAAAAGGTTTTTGCAAAGAAAAAGCAAGCTCAAGGTTTGCAAAATGAAGGAAAGGCAAAACAGGACAGAATCTGTGAAAAACAGAACAGCAGGTAGTAAATGATTTGTTCGGGGCACTTCTGCAACTCTAATCAAAAAACTCAGAACATACGCACGAAAGACAATTATATAGAGCACGCTGTCGAAAAAATTCAGACCAAAAAGATGATCTGGTGATTTTATAAGAATTTTTCTATCCAAGGATAGAATCTGTTTCCTGGACAGCACGTCACAACTTTTGAACTTTCTTGCAATCAGAGGCTACACTTGGCACAAAGCTGAAAAGTAAAGATACAATGATGTTGCTACAGTAGTAACAAACATCAAGACCACTAAAACTGAAAGCAAAGATAACAAGGGTTGTCTCCCTAGAGCTCTTTCTTTATAGCCATAAAGATAGGCTTAAGACTTTAATGATGCTCTCGTAGGAATAAGAGCTGAAGAACAAAAGAGAGCATCAAGAAGCAAATACCAAACACATTTAAGCCTAACATGCTTCCTATGCATAGGAATATTGCAATAGAATAATTCATTGAAGCACAAAGCAACTAGCATAGGAAGGCAAAACAAGCATAACTTCAAAATATTCACCATAAAGAGAGGAAACTTCTTATTATTAAGATATTTAGAACCAAGTCTCCCTCTCTCATTATAAATTTCAGTGGCATCATGGATGAACTCAACAATATAAGAATCACATAAAGCATTGTTACCATGATCCACATGCAAAAAGGTATTCTTACTCTCCACATAAGCATAATCTTTCTCATTGGTAATAGTGGGAGTAGGACTATCATAAACAACTTGAATACTATAGATTAATTGTGTATTAGGAGGGTGGTGTTCAACAAGGGAGTAATTCCCTCCATGATTATTACAAGTTTCATAAGGATAATTTCTCCTATGTCATAGGTACCTTTATAATCACTATAGATTGGAGTTATAACATCATCATGGTAGAGAAGAGCATTATCATTGCTAGCAACTATATTTGTAAACATGTTGTCTTTATTCTTACTAGCAAGAGAATTATCAATTATCACATCACTAGTGGGTAAAGGATTTGCAATCCTATCATCCCCAAGCTTAGAGCTTCCCATATCTTCACTTTCAGAGTTGGTACCAAAAAGATTTTCAAGATCATAAGTAGCATTATCATCATTTTCCCAATCACAATAAGTAACATGCATGTCATAATCAAAATCATCTTCAATAGTACCTACGGACGTATCATCAAGATGATAATTAAGGCAATAAACTTCACCTTCTTCTTTAAACTTACAACCGTTAGGATAAAAGTTGATGGGAGGAATATGCTCAGGCCAGGTTGATACCCATTCTTCTTCCTTCTTGCTCCTCTT